>JARHVA010000464.1:4120000-5396128 GCA_037957365.1 Torreya grandis | reverse complement strand
ATCTCATTCCTTTTTGGGGTGAGGATACTCATTGAGACTTTTGAAAAAGTGTGCTCATTTGATATGGTTAAACCCTATCAAAATATTGTAAGAACTACCTTTTGAAGTAATAGGATTAACTCTTTGCTTATCTCTTGTCTTCATTCAATGCTTAGTATGCTTTTGTATGGTGAATTTGTGAAGGAAAATCTTCCTAGTTTACTATCCTTATACTTGCCTCTTTGAAGGTGTTTTCAATCTAACTTTTAGGTCTAGATTAGTGTTCTACTTGTAACCTTTTCTATGAAATATTTATCCAACTAGTGTGATTGTGAGGTTGTGTGAGCTATAGTTGTCTTATTTTTATCCAATGTGGGTTCAAGATTATATGAGTGTCTATTTTAACTTTAGTGCATCACCTTTTATCCTTCTTAGGATCCCTTAACCCCTTTATAACCATTTTCTCAAAAAATTTGCATTAGTTTAGGTGAGCATCAAGAGGAATCCAACCTTCTCTAGAGGTCCAGCCCCACCATAGGTGACCCACAACCTAGGGTTGTTCCCATTATGTATCTCAATTGGAGGAAGATTGAAGAACTCTTTATAAATGTGAAAATTGAGTCTATAATAAGTCTATAGTTTCTTTGAATTCCATGATCTCTACCATCTTTATGATCATAGGCTCACTCGCCATCAACTCAAGCTGATTGGCTAACTATAATGTAGGTAGTTCAAGAGAAATGGGTAATTTGGATTCCCTTCCATGTATAAGGGCATATTACAAGTGGTAATTTTGGGAGTCAATCTATTTTCCCATAAGGCATTTCTTAGATTTGTATGCCACACTCTTTGATTCTCTTGCATAGTCCTATTGATAATCCTTATCAAGTTCTTATTGGTGGACTCTTATAGTCAATTGCCTTAGGGATAGTATTTGGAGGATGCATTGAGGTAGATGCCCATCTTAAGTTACCATTAAATTGTCTTCATGCCAACAAATTCTAAGCCATTATATGAGATTATAGTAGTTGGGAGCCCAATCCTAGTCATTATGCTATCATAGAATTTCAACATTGCTATCTCATTAGATTCTTTCAACGTAATTTCCTCTAGCCACTAGGTAAAGTAGTTAGTTGTGGTGAGCACCAACTTATGTCTTACACTAGAAGGTGGATTGATCATCCCTATGAATTCCAACCCCCATTGCATGAAGGATTGTTCCACCTAAATTGGGTTGAGTGAAAGAGCTACTAATCTCTACTTTCTTGAAAATAGAGCACACTATTGTAATTTTTCAACCCATACATAGGCTTATTTAAAAAGGCGAGGGTAATAATAGCCATCTCTAATCACTTTTATTTTTAGAGTAAAATGGCCTCCTATAATTCCATCATGAAACTGATCTAATAAATTTTTCACTTGATTATCATCAATGCATCTAAGAAGTACCCCATTAAGGTCCCTTATAAAAATAATAACATAAACTAATACATAAGGTATGGAATAAAGCCTGAAATACCTTCTTTTTGCTCTATCTAAACCTTGAGATCATTCTCCTTTGATCAATAAATGGGTCATATCTTGGTGCCAATTTTTTTGAAGTAGAGGTGCATTTGATTGTGAGTTATCTTATGTCACCAAAATAACCTCTTTGTCCTTTTGAAGGTCATCCACCATATGATCACACAAGCCTTTTCCTCTTACCAACTTGGTCACTTTGATCTCCACATCATACTCTATGACCTTGGTAATCTAGCCTACTCTTTTCTCATTTAAATCCTTATTGAGGAGAAAGTCCCTCACTCTAGGATGAGACACCATAAGATGAACCTTACTGTTGGAGAGCATTTCTCTAAACTTCTTTAGGATCCTTAGAGATGAAAGAACATAGTTTTTATATGAAGGTATACCTTACCTCATATCCCTTTAGCCCTTGACTAAAATAGGCAATTGGCTACTCAAGTCCTTTACCATTCTTCTGCATTAGCATAACTAATATGTTGTCAATATTGGCAAAGGTATACAATATAAAATAATTTGAGAAGTTAGGATTTATGATTGAGGGTGATTGGGTAATGGCCTACTTGATGGCTTAAAACACTGCCTTACCTTTATTTGATGAAGAAAACACTTGGCTCTTTTTCATCTTGGTGGTGATGGGTTTGACTACATTTTGTAAAACTAGGTACAAACCTTCTCATAAAGTTTATTTTCTAAAGGAAGATCTAGATTCCTTTCTTGTGCTTGGGTAGAGATAGTGTTAAGATAACACTTATTTTGTTAGGGTCAATGGATAATCCCTCCTTTAAGATAATGCGACCTAGAATTTTGCCTTCATGGAAATAAAACACACATTTCTTGGGATTTAAATAGATCCCATACTCTCTGCATCTTTCAAAGATCATCCTTAGATGGTTTATGTGCTCACTAGCCTTCTTAGAGAAAATTATGATGGCATTGAAGTAGACCAACACCATTTGATTTAGAAACCATTGGAAATCCATGTCCATATTATATTGATCTTCTCTCACTATTACCTGATTATAACCTAAATATCCATCTACGAGGGAGAAATTTTCTAAACCAACAACTATATAAAGGAGTTATTCCATGGATGGAAAAGGATAGTGATCCTTTAAATAGACCCTATTTATATCCCTAAATTCAACACACAATCTGATCTCCCCACTCTTCTTCCTCATAGGTACCAAATTGGATACACATGAGGAGTGTTTAATGAGAGAGATGATATTGTATTCAATCAACTTGTTCAATTATTTCCTCATAATATCTTATATTTTGGGGTTTATAGGCCTCTAATTCTACCTGATAAATTTGGAATTATCCTCTAGTTATATAATGTGTTGGGATAGATTGGGATCAAAGCTTCTGAAGTCACTACATTCTAAAGCAAAGCTGTTTGCATATTCTTTACAAAGTTCTATAAAATTATGCCTCTTAGCTTCAATGCTTACCTTTTCAAGCTTGAAGATCTTGTATTTGAAGATAAATACTCTTTAATAGTTATCTTCATTGGTTGACATCACTGCCTTGTCTTTTTTCATATGATCTCACTCATGGAAAATACCTTCAAGGGTGACAAACCCTTTAGGAAGCTTATTGGATCTCAATTAAACTATTTTCTCTTCATATTGATGTTGAAATTTTTCTTGGTTCATTGACAAGAATTCTACTTCCTACTACTAGAAATAGGCAATTTTCTTATCATTTTCAAAGAACTACCAATGAGGCACTGATGGTCTCACCACCACTTTTACATGTGGCTGCACCTTCATCTTTTTCAAATCATTGGGGATATAAAATTGAGTTTTCATAGCTACCAACCTATAATAATGTTGATTCTAGTTGTTTGGTATGGATTAGATGTTAAAAACCTCAAAATCCTTAATTAGGTCCCACACTCTATATTTTTAAGACTTCATCAAGGTATTCTTGGTGTTCTTCTAGATTTTAACCTAGTGCACCATTAACTCACTATCCCCATAAACTTGAAACTACTTTATTACTCTCTTATTAGCCCATTGAAGGCCATGGATAAGAAATTCATATTCTAATGCATTAAAAGAGCAACTAAATTGGAACTTTTAAGAAGAGAAGTATTTGTTATTGGAGGGGGACATTAGCATTGCACTTGCACCCACTTTATGCTTGCTCTTGGAACCATAAACTAATAATTTTTTTAAGACATTAGGATATTCTTGAGGTCTAATAAGGGATGGCATAGATTGATTCTCTTCATGTAAATAATAGATAGCCATGTCCCTCTCTTCAACTCCTTTTAGGGGTTTAATTGACTGATGTTCATTCCATATCTCATCCAAGAAAACTTATATTATCTCCTCATGGTGAGTGTTTAATTCTTGACCCACCATATGTTCATCATCATCAAGGATGGTGCAATTGAGGTTTATTCTATTTAGACCATAATTTTCTATGTGTAATTGTGCAATGGGCTCATCTTTAATGGATACCTTGGTTCTATATCTTATCTTGAATTCAATGTATGACCAATATATTATAAGATACACTCTAATATTTATAGTGAATTCTCTATATAGACATAAGGAAAAATGAGGAGGCACATCTAGGATCAACACATATTGGATCAATGTGACACTAGGAAAAGCATACAAGATCAAGTTAAGGTTTGTGATGATACCAAATGGCTTAGTGGAAGAAATATCAAGCTACAACACTCCCTTAGATTGGGGATCATATTTTAGACCAAGCTAGTCTGCTATAGAATTTGGCATTACTAAGGTGTTGGCCCCACTGTCTACGAAGCAATTATGTACCAAAGAGTCACCAATGATTACTAAAATGTATAAGGGAGGAAGTTTGACCACCTTACCTGATTGAACTTCACTTTTTCTTTTGGTTTCATTAGTGAGAACCTCATTCACCTTGCTTGATGGATTATCTACAATTAGTGCAATATTAATCTTGGATAGGCCCTCTTGAAGAATATCCACCTATCCAAGCATATAAAATATATCCCACATTAGCACACTCACATTTATCTTCTTCATTTGTTTCATAATGTTGATGGGTCAACCACCAATCTTTGGTTATGCTTTGGGAGCCACAACTATAATTTAAATTAATGAGTTTTGGGGAATAAAGACATTCCCCTAGTCTTGATTCCTTAGAGCTATTGGAACCTTTAAAATAAAAAAATATATAATTGGCTTTGATATTAAAGGAGTAATGGTAGGAGGCTCTTTAACTACTTCTTGGTTACCATCCATGTTCATTCTTTTGAATCTTATATTAGATACCATTAGGATGTATGCCTGGCTAGAACTAGCCTATTGGTTGAGTGCATAACATTCCTTTTACTCATAGTTAATAATTGTAGCACCATACTAGCTTCATCTTTTATTAGATCTTTGACCTTGTTGAGGCTCTTCCAGTATTTTCATCATGGGCACCTTTGTGTTCTGATCCATAAGAGCTTGATTTTACCCATATTTTTTAGCTTATTGCCATTGATCATTGAAAGCTTGGTTGAGGTCAGTGTTTGGGACAATGGATTACCCAAAATACTAATTCGAAGGCATATTACCCTCAAATTCTTGATAAACATTATTATCAAGGACCAAAATGTTGGAAGTGATTGCAACATTTAGATGATAGTTGATCTATCTATTATAGCTAGGTTGCCCTTATCCTTGGTTTTGACCTTGGCCTTGGCCTTGGAAGTTTACTTTATAAGGTGGCCTATTTTCTTGATAAACTTGTTGCTGAGTTGATATGAGGCTTGGTGAGGCTTGTTGAAATATTTATACCTCTTAAATTTAACTAGTTCATTTCCTAAATATTAGAACCTGCTCTTAAGCTCTTGAAAGTTATTTTATTTTTACGAATGAATAGATCCACTAGTGGAAGCCTTTTATTGCTTAGGTGAGGGTATAGAACTAATTTTAGGCATATGAGGAATGACATCTAGGGGAGGAATAAAAATAGGAGATGGTATAATTTTAGGGAATAAAGGCATTGGTGGTCTACGTGTAAGCTTGCCAACCTATACCAAACAATTTTTTTCCCTAATTCCCACCTCATATGTATATGGTAATGTGTTCCCTCTCATAGACTATATCATTATTGCAATGTCACTATTAATGGATTTTAAATAGTATAGGAGGGCAAAGTTAGGGGTAGGCCTAACAGATATTGGGATTCTGTCCCAAGTTTTTTAGAACCTTGTGTTGAAGTCTTACATGACCTCATGAGGGGATATTTTTATTGTAGTTAATTTCTCTACAAGTGAAAATTGGTCAATTTTATCTTCAAATATTTTACACAAAGCCTCTCCTAATTGGTCCCATGTGGTAATGGAATCAACAGTAAAGATTATATACGAGTCTAAGGCTTTACCTTTGAAATAAATATCAAATAACCTAATTACCACATTTTCCTCATTGATATCATGAATACTATATAAGTCAACTATATCCATGAGGTGTTTATAAGGGTTTGTATCTTGGTCTCTAGTAAAATAAGGGGCACTTTTGAGAGCTACTACTAGAGTAAGATCATATTTAGGGAAGGCCAGAGGACTTTGGCTATTAAAAGCCACAAAATCTCTAGGGACTACCATGACTATGAATGGGTTTCACAAAGGTCTTCTTGTAGGGGTAGGCCTTGAAAATTATTTAGGAATAAAATTTCCTTTATATGAGTGTGTATTAGAAAACCTTAACCTTTTGACTAAATTTAAAGGTAATAAAACAAATTCAAAGGGAATACCTCTAGAAGTTTACCTTGTTGTCACCTTTGGCTTGGGGTGTAGTCACTACTCTACTACTAGAATGTTGAATCTTATTTTGGATGTGCCAGCTGCTATTGATTGGAAACTATAAATACTACAAATTGATCAAACCAACATCAAATTTGACTAATCTTCTTTGAAATTTATGTGTGTCCCATCAGGTGTGCCAAAAACTATTACAGCCTCAATTTTTACACTTGGAGAGGGTTCTTCAAGAGCTTTCCAATTGAGTTATAATATTGGGACAACCCTAGGCTGTGGGTTACCTATGGTAGGGCTGAACCTCTGGAGAAGGCTGAATTCCTCTTGATGATCACCTAAACTAATATTTGTCATAGGGAAAAGGGTTAGAAAAGGGGTAAAGGTATCCTAATAAGGATAAAAGGGTGATGCACCAAATTAAATAATAACTCACACAAGCATGAAATATACACTAAAGAATCATAAGATAACACTAGCTCACACACTCTCAAAATTTAATTAATTGAATAAGTATTTCATACACTAAGTTTAGGTAATAATAAATGAACCAAAGAGGAATTATAAGACTCACACCAAGTTTACATTAATGGTAAAAATAATACAAATGCAAATCTGAAATAAACTAGAGAACACCCTAAAATAGTCAATGAAGAAGGATAATGGTCATGGAATATTCTCCTTCACAATTCCATCATGCAAAAGCTTACCAAACATAGGTCAAAATCAAGAGATAGGTAAAGGAAATATTTATTATCTTTAAGAGGTAATTCATACAAGTTTTGATAGGGTCTAGCCTTATTAAATGAGAGTTTTTTCCCTTCCAAAATTAAGAGATACTTCTTATTGAAAGTGAGAAAGAACTTTCTTCTAAACACTGAGATAGAGAGAGAGATTTAAAAATGAAAGAAATGGGTAATATATAAGAAAGGGAGAGAGAAGAGGGAACATGAGCATATAAATAATTAATTAATCTACCACCTTTTTGATGAAATGAGCACCAATTCTCTATTTATAATTTAAATTTTATTTGTCCCAATAGCCCCTAAATCTTCTCATTGGCTAAGAAAAATTCACTAGAAGACAATAATTTCCAAAGATGGTGAGTTATGATCCTGATTATGATGGAAAACACTTTGGAACCCTAAAAAATATTAATTTATATAGTTATTTTTTTGAAAACTAGTTCTCCATCTTAGGATTCTACACCATCTCCACTTGCTTCATTATGAGGGCAAAGTTCTTTATATCCATGTATTTGATAGAGCCATGTCCAAGTCTACTCTTAGCAGCTATTTATTAGAACTATAGATTTGTCTAAAGATGAGACACTTATCCATAACCATTTATCTACTCCTAATTTGATATCTGAGCATAGATCCTATCTATAGATGGAAAACCAATCTATGTTATTGGTTTTCCTATAGCTTTAGTATCGATGTAAACCTATAAGTGATTTGGTCTTATTTTGATAAGTCATTGACCTTTGATCTATAATAGGTCTAAAGACCTATTTTATCTCCATATAGATATAATGGTAACCCTCAATCCTAAAATATCCATTCTGGTTTAGCATTGGATCATCCTCAAACTTTGCTCCTTCATATTTGCTTGCCTAGGTCAAAAATTGCTTTATCGACCTTTACCTAAAATTTTTTTAGGCTTGCCTTTATTCATTAACTATCAATAATGACTCAAATCTATTGAAATTTTAACCCTACTCACACTATTATATCTACTTGTTATGATCAAGTATGAGCCATAGATATTTTTTTGGTTTAGCATGCTTAGGACACTTGTCATTCATGTATTTGAACTCAAGATTCACCAAAACCTTTGAACCACTACTCACCATTGATCTTGAATGTAAGATCAAATATGCATCACTAGATCTACATGGGCCTACAATTTACACTCAAAAAAATAATTCACAAGGCCCAAAATTGATGTTTAAATTCCAATATTTGATGTTTGCTCAAATGTCTTTGACATCTGCATGAATGTCTTAGGATTTGTGTACCCCAATGACTATTTTCCATGTCTTAAATTTGACATTCATATACCCATAATTTTATGTCTATGTGACCATCATTAATTTCCATGAGCCTATCATAATTTAAACCCCAACTATTATTTCAAGAGCTTTATTTTGATGTTCATGTAAGCATTTCATTTTGTAAGCTAAACTTTGAATACTTATATCTTGAGATAGAGAAATCATTGAGACATAAAATTTGTAGGTGATGATCTTGGCACTAAGGACATTTATTCCATGTGATCCTTTAGCTCTGTAAGGATTTTTGAGTATACTTATAAAATTCACAAGTAAGTTTACCCGTCTAAGTTTTCATTACATCATGGTGTTCTTTAAATCTTTCTCAAGTCATTTCAAGACTCAAAATGAGTTTTCAAGATTTGTGAAACCTGTTTTATGTCCATATAACTCTAATAACCATGAGAACCTACTAGATTTTCTTCCTTTTCAATTATAGACCTATTTTCCATACCAAGGCCTTTAGAAACTAGGCCATTTAGGTATATTTTTGTATGTAATCAAAAATTAGCCAATAGGACCTAATGAAATTAAATGAAAAATATGCCATTTATTAATGTTGATAGACCATAGACAAGGAAAAATATAACGCTTGACATGATATAAATATCAAAGGAAAGATACTAAACAAAGGCACCTTTGTACTTATATATGAATCTAAGTACCTAAATAACCCATGAAAGCTTCATATTTTATGGCTAGGACCCTACATCATTCACATCATTTTATAAATTGGTGAGTGTAAGCTATGCATGTTGGATGGTGAAATGCTTCCTAGGTATTTCAATGAAAACTATCTCAATCTATATCATCATTAGCATACTTGGGCCATGTTGTAATAAGGCATATGCACTTTACTTTCTACACTTTTTTATAGGTTAGAGTAGCATAGGTTAGTTTCTATGCATATTATTTCTACATTATCAATGTAATAACATGCACATACCTCATAGTACCAATTGGGTGATTCAATCAAGGGTATTCCTTTGTGATTCCTATGTTATATGTATAATTTTTTTAATGAGTGCTAATCCACATTTTTTGTAACTCAATCTCATTAAATAACATCTTGATAATCTAGATCTTTTAAAGAATGCATAAAACTAGGAAGCTTAAATATTTAATTGTACCTTAGTAATCATTATAACGGTAGATATAAAGAGATTTTTGATATTTATGTTTTTCAATCCTAATTTTTCCTCGTCTAAATAGCTACCCATTCCAAAATAATTGAGCCATAAACTAGCCATGTTAGAGGACCAAGCACAATATTTAGTGTATGGTGGGGTAATGAAATGTATGGTGAAAAATAACTATAAGGAAAGAAACACAAAACCTAATAATGTGGAATGGAATATCATATGTTAAAAATATGACATTTCTCTCATAACATTCAAAATTTTAAATACTCATTGTAAAAACTTAGCATACACTAGAAAATAATGTGAATATGGAAACAATAAATGCTCAAGCATGAAAAGTTGAAATGACATTACATCTATGTCTAACATATTAAATGAAATACTTCAAAAAAATTCCAAGGAAAATGAAAAGGGGAAAAGGAAATCTATTTCACCACTTTGAATTTGAGATCTCTAAATGACCCCAAGAGCTTAAGCAAACCAAAGTGATAAGGATAACCAATAATTTGATACTGAAATTACCAAAAAATGCCATTTTAGGAGTAGAATTTGGTTCCCTAAGATTTCATGACTTGAGTGATGAAAAAATTCAAAGTGGTTAATTAATTATAGATGAAGAATATAGTAGGTTACATGTTGTAAAGTTATTATATTACCATTTGTTAGAGGTAAAAACCACTGAGAGGGGGGCGGTGAATCAATGGTGGCAAACAATCTAATTCAATTTACAAATCCTTCAAACATGTAAGCATTAAATATAACCATTTATGAAGCATTAAATATGTTTATATAAATTAATAATAGAAAATTAAATATCACACACACAACATAAGATCTATGTGGAAAACCCTCTTAGGGAATAAAACCCACTCTTAAGCATGTAAACACATGGACTACTTATCATATAATATGATCACAAAAATGAGACTGGTCAAGTCCTTCTAATTATAATTTAATGAAACACCTATTTCACAAGGAGCACTAGACCCTAAGGTGATCAAGTCCTTATGACCAGATTTAGTGAAACACATGTTTCACAAGGAACACTTACCCCTAAAATGATCAAGTCCTTTTGACCACTTGAAGGTAAAATGATTCTAACCTAGATGTTGAGAACCCTCCCAAAAATTATGAAATTAACATCTCCTAATATTTAATTACCTACCAATTTTATGGAGATATAATATATATCATTCCCCTTTACTTCTTCACATAGCCAAAGACATCCAAAACCGCCTTGTGGATCACTCTAGACCTCTTCTCTCATCCTCAATCTTAAAACCTACAATATAATTATCTATTAAATCATAAGTATGACCTATAGTTCATACACACAATAATCAACCTATTTTTATCTAGAACCCATCCATTAGGCATACTCACTCCACAGCTCTCACACACACCTCTTCTCACAAGTCTCTTATTCAAGCCTAGAAACCATCACATTTTGTTTCACATTTTATAGATTCTTCATGATTATTATGGTTTAAAACTTATTTTTTATATAAAAAACATTAATTAACCCTTAAGTCATCTAACATGGGTCACCTTTAAGCATAACCTTGTTTCAAATAGGCCTAAGTCACCTTTGAGGTCTAATGAAGACCTATTCAGCTTTTTAACACTTCTCCAATAAAAATAAGAACATAGGAACACTTTAAAATACATATACCCATGACATAAAATATATAAGTCCTCCTCAAGTTATAAAAACCATCACAACACCCTTATTCTAAAGCTCAATTCGCTCAAACAATATTCTGTGCACACAACCACCATGAACAAACATGTAGTCAAATTATAAGCATTTGGTCATACTAAATATGGATTGGTAAAACCTAAAAAATACATATATATGGTCTTCATGGAGTCTAAAACACTCTTAGATAGTTATCTCATATTTAAACAACAAAATATCATCAATAACAACTCAATTACCCTTCTCAGGTTACTTGCAGATCATGAATGAACACATAGTCAACTTTAGAGCTCAATATCTTTGATTATATAGAAATTTATAACTTTAAATGAATATTTAAAAATTAAAATTTAATGCCTCTAAATTTTTTATTTTTACACCATGTTTAATTTCTACATATATCAAAATTTATATCATAAAACTATAGACTGGTCTTCCCTCACAAATTAAAATATTTAAATTCCAACGGTCACTGACCAACTGTTAAACTTCAAACACTATGTCAACATCTTGTGTCCTCACATATTAGATCAAATACACACCATGTTTAACTATAAATATTAAAAACTATTAAACATTGAACATGTTGACCTCATCTTATGCACCCTTGCAATATTAACTAAACATGCACTAGCGATTTCTATGGATCAACTTGGTCTTTACCTTATATTGTTCACCATTAGATCTTGCTCAGAAATTCTAAGATTATGAAACTTATCACCCTCACATTCCTTTTGATCATTTTAATAATAGTCTATGTGCTTGTGCCACTTGTCAATATCATGTTCATTTTTTACTCTTTGACTTATCCCACACCATTGATCTCTGTCAGTATGAATAATCACTCACCATTGATCTTTTGTCAGACTAGCAGGCATATGACACTTGTCACCAGTGCATGTAACATTTGACATGTTGAATTCATATAAAATATTTATCTCAATATGTATGATTAAGCACTCACCATTATATCTACTAAACAATGACCTTAGTCTTTGATGTGGTTAAACTTGATGGTATTCGACCCATCATAGTTTGCTAGAGCAATTTTTAAGCTTTATAACTTGAGCTAGATAACACTTCTGGTCTCCAAATTTTTAGGGTAGATTATTAGAACTATATACAAAATCACCATGAAATTTTTTTACCATTTTTAAATTTTTTTATACCTAAAATAAATGCACAAACTTTTTGGTTCATACATATCTACATGACGTGCAGTGATAGTTTGGCTAAGTATGGGAACCTCTACAATATGCTTGGAAAGCCAAGTTTGAACCCACACATCTTTATTTACTCTCACTTTCATAACATTAAAATTATACCATATCAACTTAAGACAAATTTTAACATACACATATTACCAACTCCCCCTAACTCATCCATATGTGGCAATGGTGATGTCATCAAACTACCTACTTAGATTTTTTTTTTGTAGAACCAACTATGCCAAAATGAACATATTGAATAACTAGATGAAATCCACTCATAAAAACAAGAATTAAAAGCATATAAGACCTCTTATGGGAGCTATTTCATATCCTTAAATCACCACACTCATCCCTAATCATCCCTAACCATGCCAAAACTGAAGATCAACCAAGCTTACTTCAAGAATACTAGGACAAGCACACTACAAACTTTGTCATTGATACTTAGACTATAAAGAAACTTCATCCACTCACCTAGACACCTCCATGAAATAAATTATAAATATATAACACCATCAAATATTCATGAAGCTCAAAGTTAAGGGAGATAGTATCAATGTTATATTAAAATCCTCTTATAGTTAAAATTTGAGGATTCAACCAAATAAAAATTTTTAAAGTAAACCAGAGGGGATTCAGGTTGGTTATGACACCAAAGTATAAGTTATCAAAAAGGATGAACTACATTCCAAATGTATAGTTTAGAATTCTTATAGTTGAAGAGGTATAAGAAGTGACATCAAGCAACACATGGTTTCAGAGTACATCAACCATAATTTGGGAAGAAGTATAGGTAATAAAAGAAAAAACAAGCATGTAAATAAGTATAATAAATAACACATCTGAAGACATGGGAAGGAATGTTGCCTCAAGTGTACATGGATCAATAGGTGAACTAGGGATAGGCAAGATGCATGTTTCAAAAAATTAATACCCTAATAGTGTATAATGTTGTAAAACATCGGATTTAATGGTGATAAAGTGTGAAGGGAAAAGAGATTGACCTATAAAATGAATACATGGTGAACACAAAGAATAATACTTAAAGTGGACCCTATATTTGATGAATCTTTGAGGTGGTAGTTGGAAAGAGTTGAGGTTATCCAACTATAAGATCTCCCTTAATTTTGTAAATAATAACAACTCACGTGATTTTCAATTTAATTTATAATTTTTAAGGTGAAGGATGAAAATCACACCAACACAAATCATAAATAAATTGAATTAGTCCAGTCAATAAAATACATTAAGGAGGAATTGGATACTCTAAGGAGATCAAACACATGGCCAAGGAGTTATAATAAAATAAAAGAGTGTTCACCTTCCCCATCATAAATATTAAGGATAGAGCCACAATGGTATCAATGCGATTGGTTAGCATCAAGTTGTGTTGATTTGGACACTAGGGAGAAATAAAAAATAATTTCCTTTACATCATGTATGAAATGGCTAGAGGGATATTTTTCATCATATCCAAGTTCTTGGATGACTCGATTATTGAAGGCAACAAAAGAGTGCAAAAATCTAAGGAAATTCAAATCTAGTGAAATTCTAATACTTCTTCTATTTGATGATATTGACATACTTGAGGGAAATAAAAATGGATAATGGACATATCCCATTCATAAAATGTCCCTGGTGCTAAATTAACATGTATATACATGCTGCAGGGTAGTCTCCCTAAACTATAAGGATAAAGTAGACTAGTGTCTCACACAGATAAGGGATGACATTGGGGATGAATGGCATGTGTTGAGCCTTCTCCCCGAGGTGATGAAGGATAAAACCAAGTTCATCATGATGTAAAAATACTCACTATCACATGTTAAGCTATATAATGGAAACATGTCCAGATAGTTGAATCTACCATACAGTTTCACATCATAGTAATTTTGTGGACATGGTGAATGACACATTTAATATGTAGATGATAAATATGATTATGAAAAGGTTTAATGAGGATTTACACACCCTTCATGCAACATATGTATACCCTAAGAGGGTTCCACAATAGGAAAATGATGAGGACTTTATGGGGTTCACCATTAGCCCAATCCAAAAATTCACTATAAAAGGCATCTTTGCACAACCAATATTATTATTTAAAGTCTCTAGTTTAGGATAACATGAATGTGAAGTTTGAGATCACATGAGATGAATCATGTGACACCATAATGTTTTTTAAGTAAAAATAAATCACTAAAATATAATATTATAAGAGATAAAAAAACAAGTGGAGAAAAACCCACTATATCATTTAGTGAAAAGATCTCAAATGATATGAGTACATATAGGCTAATAAGAAAGTAACTCCTACACAAAAGGTGGTCAATAGACCCCTATAATAGACATGTAACTCATCCAAAAAATGTGGTCGATAGGGCCAATAATAGATGAGTAACTCCCATACCTAGAATAATGAACAAGGGAGTTAATTCCTAGTCACTCGAACAACCTGTACACATAAGCAATATTCTCCATGAAAGTAGGAAAAATCCAAGTGAGGGAAAAATATCATATTAAATAAATATGGGAAAAAATAAATATCCTACTCTAACACCCACCATAATCATACTTTAGGTGGGCACTATTAAAAATGGGTCCCAATAATTAGGCCTAATGAGATACCCATGTATAAATCAATCTCTCATAAAATAGAGAAAAGGAGAAAACCCATAGGAAACCACCCCCCTCCCCCACCAAAGAGAGAGAGAGAGAGAGAGAGAGAGAGAGAGAGAGAGAGAGAGAGAGAGAGAGAGAGAGAGAGAGAGAGAGAGAGAGAGAGAGAGAGAGAGAGAGAGAGAGAGAGAGAGAGAGAGAGAGAGAGAGAGAGAGAGAGAGAGAGAGAGAAGAGGTTATAAACCCCCTAAATATTATGCTACTAATAATGTATAACTCACCCCAAGAATATCTTGTAGGTGAATGAAATTTCTCTTAGTGAAGAGTTTGGTAAATATTTCTACAACATGATCTAAACACTAAAAAATATCAAGATGATCACCTAACCATGAATAAGCTCTCAGATTAAATGCATGTGAATCTCAATGTGTTTGGTCCATTATTATTGAATTGGATTCCTACATATCTATATGGTACTTTGGTTATCATGATAGATAATTTTGGGATGCCTAAAAGGAATTACAAACTTGGATAGAGTCCCATGAAGCCAAATAGCCTCATTAGATGTGTTCATAGATCCCATGCATTCTATCTCTATGAATGATATAACAATATCATTTTTATTTTTTTTAGACCAAATGATAGGATCAAGATCCAAATAAAAATTGTAACATGAAGTGGACTTGTGAATCTGATTATCATCAACCCAATTTGAATCTAAAAAACCAACCAAGTTAACCTATATGCTAAATATATACTGAATCTTGAATCTATAAGAGATCTAAATGTATTAGAGTATCCACTCAGCTACTTTCTAGTACATTAATGTAGTGTCCTATTGTATATGAAATATTAGGTATGGTATAAATTAGATTAATGGTAATGATAATAATTTATTGATACTAAGTGGAATTGACCAAAGGTGTAGAAAATTCAACCTCAAGCTTGACTCCTAATAGAAAGGGAGTCAAAGATGGATTACAATCAACCATGTGAAATTGAGCCAAAATATCAAGAGTGTACTTGGATTGTGCAAGTGAAATACCTGAATCAAACTTTAAAATATCAATGCCAAGGAAGTAATATAAAAGACCCAAGTTTTTCATGTCAAATATATCCAATAGAGATATCTTCATAGCTATAATAGATGATGAGGAACTCCAAGTGATCAAAAGATCATCAATATAAAGGACCAATATCAATAAATAATCATCCTATTTTACGAAGTATATATTGGGGTCTAAATGAAACCTAGTGAAACATGAAGGAAAAAGGAATCCATCTTGGCATACCAAGCTTGAGGGACCTATTTGAGGCTATAGATGGATTTCCTAAGTCTAAAAACTAAAGATGAATTCTAAACAAAATTAGGTGGTTTATCTATGTAAATATCCTACTCAAGGTCTCCATGAATAGAGGCACTCTTCACATCCATTTGGCACACATCCAAACCATATGCTACGGTAACAACTAGTGTGAGCTAGATTGAAGTCATATTTGAAACAAGTGAAAATGTATCTATGTATTTAATGTTGACTACCTATGAAAAACCCTTGGTGACCAAATGTGCCTTATATATATAGACTGACCCATTTGATGTAAACTTGGTTTGATATATTTACCTACATCAAACCATATCCCTTCCTTTATGAAGTGAATTCAAATCCCAAGTGTGATTTTTTATTAAGGAATAATATTCTTCCTACATAAGATGATCCCAATCAGGTATGCCTAATTCCTTTTAGAATGTATGTAGATTTGAAACTAAAGAAAAGAAGGCATGCATAACACTTTGATAATATTATCGACTACATATATCATCTATTAGATCCCCTAGCCATGTGGTTTCACTTTGAAGTGTCAGTCTAGCCCAAAAGGGCCTGAATGTGGGTGAATTAGGTGTTGAATCCTAATCCTCTAAAACATGACTAGAGATGGATGTATAAGACTCCCCATCACTTCCATTGCCATCATATCTAGAAGAAAAATAAGATACTATCTCAAGAACCTACTATAGATGATCTAAGTCAGAAGAAGAGTCATCAATTCTAATTAAATCTAATAAATAAGTATCATGTTTTGAGTCTTTGGGATTATCTTAAAAGTGAAAAATTATCTCTATGAACAACTCATGTGTGGTTAGATGTAGGAGGTACCCCTTGATACCATGTGGATAACCTATAAATAACAAGGATTGGATTAAGTTTCCATAGCTTTATGTGTATTATTTAGTATATGTGTCATAGTTAGAGATCTAAAAAACCCTAAAGTGCTCAAATTTAGGTTTCCTTCCATGAAAAGCTTTAAATGGAGTTATGTATTTCAAATCTTTGTCAGGAACCTTATTCTAAATATAATAAGTAAAATTAATGGAATTGGCCCAATACTGAGGTGCTAAGGACTTAGAGTGAATCATACAAATAACCATCTTGTTCAAGAATCTATACTTGCATTCTTTAATTCCATTATGTGAAGGATTATAAGTAACTGTCTACAACAAATCAATCCCCTCAGTGGTGAGAAACTACTCAAATATATTGATAACATATTCACCTCCATTATAAGTTTGAATAACCTTGATGAATTTCTTAGATTGATTCTCAATAAGGGTTTTTAAGTCTTTAAAATATTCAAACACTTTAGACTTTTACTTAAGGAAGTACACCCATGTATATACTAATAAATCATTAATGAAGGTGATAATGTACTTAGCCCTTGTAAAATATAGACTAGGAAAAGTCCCAGATACATCACTATATACTAACTCTAATGCTTGTGAAGCCCTCTAAACTTTTCCTTTATCAAAATTTTCATCAGGATGCTTTCTAAGATAGAAACCTTTACAAAGTCCCTTAGAGAATTCGACTCAAGGAAATTCTATGGCCATGTCATTTTTTCTAAGTTATTCAAGGTAGTGATAATTAAGGCATCCAAACCATTTGTGCCATATTTTTATAACTTCATCTAAATGGGTTAGTAATGTAGTTAGACAAGAATCAATTGAAAAATATGAGAAGGTGTATAACTTGTCTTGGTGATCCTCCCTACCCACTACCACTGTAGAATCACTATGCAACTCTTTTATGATAATTGAATCTAGTAAAAACTCAACCCTCATGCCTTTACTAATATGAGTGATTTGATACATTGAGATGAGATTAGTTGAAATAGAAGGAACACTTAGAGAATTATTAAATGTTCCTCTTTACATTTAAATAGACCCTCTCCCTAAAACTGGTACAAAAGTTTCATCACCCAAACAAATAAAAGACATGATACAAGGCTCTAAAGAAGAAAAATAAATTAGCGAAGAGCACGTGTCGTGAGAAGCACTTGAGTTAATAACCCATGAAGATGTTAAATTTAAAAATACTAAAAGATTATCCTTTTCTTTCTCTTTACCCTTGCCTTTTGCCTTGGAAGAATCTTGAGTTGATGAATTCTGATTGATAGACTTAGAAACACCTATGTATTTATTCTCTAAGAAATGAGTTAGGAGATCTATTTGATTCTTCATGAACTTGTTTTCATCATGTCCATTTTTATTATAGTATGAACACTTAACCTTATCTTTATTAGGTTTGTCATTGGAAGAGGAGGTTTCAGTGTTTTTTTGTTTCTTTTTTATTCTTCTCTTGATATTTATTCCTCTTATTCTTATATTTTTTTGAAGTCTTTTCTTTCCCATTCCTAGTAATTAGGGCTTGAGATTTGGTGGAATTCAATGTTATTATCTATATTAACTTATCTTTCTCCTTAATTAAGTAAAAAATGAAAGAATATAAAGAGGGAATTTTATATGAAGTGCCTGAGGAAATTGTAGTGGCATGGAAAGTAGAGACAAAGATTAAATAGTCAGGACCTAATTTAGAGAGTATATAAAGAATAAGTTGGTTATCTTATGTATTTATAATTTTAACTATTTCAATCTCAAGTCAAAATAGGACAACCCCATATAGTACAAAACATGATATAAGGGTCCTATAGGATGTTATAGGGTGTGTCATGGTCCTAATGATGTAATTCAATGTGTCATTGTCTTTGTCATAGTCAAATTTTAGTCTTTGTACCATTTCAAGTCATATAGGGTCATTTTTGAGCAATTAATAAGGTTTGTACGACTTTCCTAAGTATAAAAAGGTGTAAAAATGTTTATAAACATCCCCTATGTCAAATTCTCATTAGTTATGTCACTTTTAACTAAAAATGTGTAGGTTCCTAAGATAGATTAATAAAATATTTAGAAAAGAGGATGTTTTGGTAGTTATATAACCTCTACAAGTGTTTTGGAATGTGTGAAAGGTTTCTTAATGACTCTTTAGATTACCTAAGTTAACTTATATGTTTGATCATCTTTAGAAGTCCCAAAATTGGTCTAAAACCATTTTTGTTCCTTTATTACTCTTATTGGCATTCAAAATTGGTCAATACATTTTCTCATGGTATGACCAATAGGAGAGGATTTGGCTAAAATTAATTTGATAGATGTTAATAAACATAGGATAATTCAATTTCATGGTATTTTTTAAAGTGTTGACTAGTTTTGCTTTATGAACCATTATTTAGAAGTTGACTACTCCTTTTTACATGTTTATCCCCATACCCTATAGGTTTCCTCCTTATTTGAGTTGGTCCATAAAAAACCACTTGATTAAAGTGTTTCTAGGACATATTTATGTCCTTATTTCATTTTTTCCATATTTTATTTCATGTTTGGAGGTGTGTTGATGAACTAAACATCTCAAATTTCTAGTTGAGATCACTAGTTAGGCATGTTAGGTTGTGGAGCTAAAGCTTCACTAATGCAGACATGGAGGAGGTCATTGGGAGAGGTTGCTGAGTGTCATAGACACCGACGTCAGTCAGGCCAACTGATGTCAGTCAGGGATCAACCGACGTCAACACCTCTAGGCAGATAGGGACCAACGTCGATCGCCTATGTGGTTCAGAACTACGAGTGTTATGGATAGTTTGTTAATGAACTGAGTGTTTGCATGTTGAGAGCCAATTTTAGACTCAAAGTTGTGGATCTAGTTATTGTAATTAGGTGTCTAATTATTGTTTGCATGAGATCTATTTAAGAGACTCATAGATTGTATTGTAAAGTGTGTTAGAGAGTAAGAGAGAAAAATATTAGCTCCTTCTGTGTGTGAAGAGAGCATGGTGTGTTACTCCTAGTGCCACAGTACCAAGTGCAGGTGCTGGTTTTGGAGAATCAAAAGGGTTCTTCAAGTGTGTAGGATCTTGGTCAGCAGGTGTTGCATGGCTACTTTTGGAGATCTGCATGGTAAGTAAGATCATTGATCTGCAGGTGTATGTGGGTGCATGATCCAAGTTTGCAGGGGTGTAGAATTAGATTGATTTGTAGGTGTGCAAGATCAGAGAGGAAAACAACACAATAGGGAGCAAGATCAGGCAAGATCTACTTGGAGTATAGTGTGTACTCAAAAAGAGAGCAAAGAGGAAGGCAAGGCAGTTCCTTCCATAAGTAAGATCATTGAGGTGTAGGTTGTTGCAGGTTCAAGGGAGATCTACTTGAAGTATGATTATGTACTTGGAGTGTGTGGAGCACTTGTGGAGTGCGTGGAGCACGGGTGTACTGGTAGTAGTGGATACTAATTGGTTGGAGGTGAACACCAACTCTGTGTTTGATTATGTGTTGGGACCGTAAGAGAGAGAGCTTTGAGGAAAGAAGTACTATTCACTTGAGGTGTGGGAAGCCTCTGAGAGGTGGTGGAGAAGAAGTGGCATATTCTTTATTGTATTCTTTTCTGTATGAGTATTAATACAAGTTGTGTATTGTCTCTCATATTCTGTGTTGTTTTTGGTTTCTAGTTACTTGTTACTTCTGGTTAATTCCACATCTTAAGTTGCTTGTATATGGTAATAAATTGTGTGCTTCCATGGGTTCCTAACAGTTGGTATTAGAGCTAAGGTTGTAGGGAGCAGGTTTGTGTTTGGTTACAGGGCACTCTCAGGGGTTTCTGATTGAGTGGGAGTATAACAATGGCAAAAGAAAGTAAGCTACGAATGGAGGAACTGAATAGCACAAATGGTCACTTATGGTGTTATGGAAAGAAAGAGCAGGTAAATAAAGATTGTTGGTTAGTAGCAGATCAGCATGAAGAAGTAGATGTTTTAGGTGTTGTTGCATAAGATGCTCTGGATAAAGTTGAATCTTGTTTTAAAGATTATGTTGCCTCTTTCCATGCAGCCCTAGGTAGAGGAGTTGGTGAGCCTTGTCAGATTATTGGCAAAGGGGAAGTGTTGCTGAAATTGCAGGCAGCCAACACATGGGTGTTGAAGAAGTTCATGAAGGTCCCAGGCTTGGAGATGTGGATAATTTCTTCAGGAAAGTTGGGTGATGAGAGATGCACAAGAACTCTCACAGTGGATGCACTTGAATTAGCAGGTGGTAAGAAAGCAGGTACTCTTTATCTACTTGCTTATATTACTGATTCTTCTTTTGTTGTGAAAATGTGGCTTTGTAGGCTTGGTCACATGAGCAAGAATGAGATGCATGTTCTTAAGAAAAAGATAGATGTGTTTGATAGACTTAAGAACTGGAAAGCCTTGGTGTTTTTGGAGGAGATGATGGACAGAGACCAGTGGATGGGGCTGGATACTTCTGAGTAGGGCAGTTTGGACATGGGTTTTGATTCAAAGGAGCTCATAGGTAAAAAGTCATCACTCATAGGAAAACATAGGTACCGACATCAGTCAAAAGGAATTGGCATCAAACAGACAGGTGCCGATGTCGGTCATGTGCAGACTGAAGCCGGTGATGTCGAGTAGGGTAAGACCAATGTCGGTCAAGAGGACTGACTTCGGCAATAGGTAAGACCAACATCAGTCACAAGGACCAACATCGACAATAAGGACACTGATGTTAGCAAAGTTGGTAGTCAGGATAGACGCATGGAAACTAGCGTCGATCAGATGCAGACTATGTGGTGATCGAGGTCGGTCACTGTAACAGATTTTGGGTAGATATCAAGCTGTCAAGGAGTCTCAAACGCCCATATGGAGGACTGAAAGTGGTAATTAAGCCTCAAATTCATTGTTCCTCTTCTTTATACTCATTATTGACTATAGAGTAGGAAGGATCTAGGAAACAGTGGGAGCATGGCATGAACAGGTTGCAGAACCAAACAGGAGATTTGGTAGGGTTGCCAGCTAGAAGAAAGCACAGAGATGAATGGATTCCTTAGTTAAAGAATAGAGAGAATAGATACGTGAGACAGAATGCTAGGTCATATGGTCTTGAAGAAGCTACAGGATAGTGGTATATGTTTTAATAGGTGGAGGACAAAGCAGGGCTTTAGTCAATGTCAGGGTAACCATTGTGTTTGTCTTACCAAGTGGATGATGGTCATGACATTATCTTGTTACTATATGTGGATGGTTTGCTAGCAGGTTTGGACATATAGGGTTTTACTAAGCTAAGGGTAAGATTAGTTTAGTGGTTTTTCATGAAGGATTTAGAGTAGTGAAATTCTTTGGCATGAGAGACATGGAGATCATAGGTTGATTTTGTCTCTAGTGGGAGCTGATGTGAATCAGGTGTTGGCAAGGTTCATTATGTAGGATGCAAAATCAGAGCACACTAAGGGCTGGATAGTTCAGTGTCCAAAATCACATGAGGTCTAGTATAGACTTGAGTTTGCCTAAGTAGTGGGTGATGTTAGAGAGTTAGGAGCCAATTCAGGGAAGTGGGTTCTCAGGGATCCCATAAAACACAAACTAAATCTCAAGCTTTGAATCAGGCAATTACTCATTTATCCATCTATAAAGATACTCTTTCAAATAACCAAGATAACTAATACAAGTTGACACCTTATACCAATAATGTTGACAGTCTTCTAGACCTAACTCCTGAAGAGAATTTGGTTAATATGACTAATATGTGAAGGGTGGTTGATTTCATTGATCCTCAACCTATCTACACACCTTCATTATTTCACACATTTCATTTTATCCAATATTCTTCTCCAAATCACTTAAATGATTTGGGGAGAGATGACATTATATATTTTTATGAACCAATTCCAACACCTCTTTTGGATAACACTTCTTATACTATTTCTACCATCCCTCCATATTCTTTACCTATCACTAATGATACTCAAGATTCTATTACCATTGCTTCTAAAAATTCTTAAACCACATCTACATCGACTGCTCCATCTTATCAACATAATCTACAAACATGTCCTCTTTTTAAACCTTATGCCTCTTATCAACATAAATTCACATGCACTTATGCCCCTCCTTATGAGGACCTATTTCAACACTGTGAACCTCTTTCCAACAATATTATTATGGGTTATTATGAGTGGGATCCTATCATAGAACTCACTAATCTCCCATCCTAAATCCCATGTCTCAAACTTATGAGAACCCCTCCACATCATTGTTACCATTTCATATTTTTTTTTTGAAATGAACATCCCTCATCCTCCTTTAGCAGGATACAAAGCCACCTTATCTAGATCATAAGATAGCATTTTACAATAGTACAAAGAGATGTCCATACATATTGATGAAATAATGGACACTAATCTTTCTTTCAAATTACCCATTACTTATATGATCCCTGATGAGATTATACTTCATGTGTATGATCCTCATTTGTTCATCAGTGTCCAAATTTATGATATCTAAGTTAGGTATGCCTTGATTGACAAGGGTTATGGCACATGTGTTACCTCTCTTGATTTTATCAAAACACTTAGATATTTTGAATGCAACCTAAAGTCCATATACAACACATGTCAAGGCTATGATCAAAGGCAAATGCTTTCTTTAGTTTGTGTTTGGCTCCTCATTACCATCCCACTTCTCACCATTCACGTGAAGGTGATGATCTTTAATTTTTATCTATCTTATAACATTTTGTTTGGTAGGCCACGGAATCATTGTATGAGAGAATTTACCTCTTTTGCTTTCCAATGCATCAAATTTCCTCATAATGGAGAAATCTATAGGATTCAGTGTGATACTAACCCTTAGAATTTTGAAAAACTCCAAGACTATGGTGTTTTCAATATTCCTACCCTTGAACCCTTACCAAGCAATCCATTTTATGAATCTGAATGATTTAACTTCCCTTTCAATTCCACTCGAGGTTACACTAGTCATCCTAAACTTATTACGAATATTCCCCATAACCTCTTAGGTTATAATGAAAATGAGCCTAATCAGATCAATCTCAAGATTAAAACTTTAGATCTCTCACCTCATCTCATCTCTTAGCTTTCCACTTCTTTTCAACCTTATTATCATCAACCACCTTGTGATGACATCATCATTGTCTTAACTAAGACTTGGCATTCCATTCATCACACCAAATCAAATGACAAGGTCATCCTTACCTATGTCATTGACCTTCATACACTTGATTATGATGATATTTATACCTTAGATGATCCATTCTTAGGAGGTCTTGTTCAAGCTCAAGATGATGAGATTATTCATTATCACTCCTCTTTGTTTTAGTATTTTAATATATCTTCCCATATTCCATCATATATTTTTATTAATTTAAGTATTTTCCCTCTTTATCATAGGGTAGATATTGTGTGGAAACCTCAAATTTCCAAATAACTTCATATGAGTATGCTTATGGATCATGCTATGACTGGTCCCTATTGCTTTGCTAGATATTATGACTCCTATAGCCTACTTATCCTTAAGATGCATATGACTAGCCTTTAACCTTATGTGGACCCTACCCCTCCTTTAGTAGAGCCCAATCTAGATCCCATTCTAATTACCTATATAGTTGAGTCTCTTCCTATTTCCAATCCCATTTCTCTTTTAGTCATGCTTTGCTAATCTCTCTACCAGCTTTGCCATCTCTTGGTGATATATTTATCCCTTTACCATAGCTGGCTACTTCACCCAAAAAATGGGCCAATTAGCCTTATTGTGACATTCATAAAGTTATTAGTCACTTGAATAGAGATTGTTCCCTATACCAAGCTCTCTTATCTTCTATTACATCTCCTCTTGTGAGTACACCTACCAATACTACTCATAGGTGTATCTATTGATTTTATGGCATAGATAAAAATTCATCCATGCATTATCATAAGGTATGATAATATCTTGAAACCTTGCATACCACTACTCCTCAGTCCTTAGAAAAGGCATACCTCCCCCGAAATTATTACCTAAATATCTTCCTAAGTATGGAGAGGTATATTATCTCTATCACCAATGTGGCACACATCACACTGATCATTGTCACATCCTTCAATATCATATCAAGGATCATGCCTTAACCATTATTACACCTTATGCCATTCCTCCCATAGGTCATTCTCACAAGAAGGCTCCCCTTATTCCCCTATGGTTCCATCTCCTCATGTGATACCTTCTCCACTTACTATTCCTCCACCTATGAGTCCCCCACCCATGGACCTTCCCTCACCTATGGATCCTTATCCACCCATAAGTCCCTCACCCATGGCACCTTCCCCACCAATGAACCCTTAATCTCCCATAAAAACCACTCCCATGCATTCTCCTAAGCTTTTTCTACATGATATCCCTCATCATCAAGAGCCTTCAATCATTCTTACATTTTCCATTGAAGAGATTTGATGTGAAGTATTTTCTCAACTTTCACTAAAGATTGATGAAACATTAGTTATAGTTTTCATTAAAATTCATAGAGACTTATCAAATGTTATGGATAATTTTTGTAGACAAATATATCAATACTTGTGAACACATACATGACATTCTTACATTTTCATTTGGATTAGATGTGTGCTCCAACTATCTTTATCTATTTTTTTATCATTTGACATTGTGGCAAATTTTTATCTATCTTACATGGTGACTTTGTTTTCACACTTTATTTTTCTTATGATGTCATTTTGTTCTCTTATGGACATTATTTTTCCTTATTTATTTGTCTTTTCTTTTAAAATTCATTATCTTATAATTGTTTGCTTTCCATCTCTATACACACAAATAATAATTCTTGTGACTCGGTTATACAAACCATGATCTCTTTAGTCATTTCTTCTTTACCATGTGATAATTTAGAAAACAATTCATCTAATTATACTCTCCTTCTATTGGTCCACTTTGGATCTCCTTTTAGTCCCCTTTATTCTATTTCACAAACTAAGCATATTCATGGTTGAGACTTGAGATAACATCCTAGTTCATCATTAATCCTAAGTGTTCTATTTAATCATATTTTTGGTTACTTAGCTTCCTTTAGCCTAAGCTTAAAGCTCATTCATGTGTATCACTCTATCTCTCATGATTATTCATTCCAATTATGTATGGAGGAGGAATATTAAAAGCCATAAAACATTCAAAATCCAAATAATTTAACAAAAGGCAATGATCTAAAAAGGAAACATTTAAAATTCTCAAAAGTTAAATAACACTAAATATGTGATTCTAAGAACATCTCATTTTTTTAATTGAATCTCAAACTCCATAGTTGGCCTCATGATAGATTTGAGGTCCATTAGGGTGTGACAATCAAGTAGATTAGAAAAAGAGAATTAAAAAAACTCTTTTAGTGATACCTACTTTCTCATGCAAGTACCCAATCTTCATAATAGACCAATGAATCTATAAGGGGTCCTGAGCAATGGGGAACACATTGTGATAAGGTAGGCCCATTTTAATTTTCTTCTTCAAAACTACCTACATGAGTTGATCTTAGTAGCACACTTGTTTGCTTTCACAACTTTGTATCTATAGCAAATAGGTATCCTCTATGTATTGATGGTCATTAGTCACTTAGTGTCTTCTCATGTACTTAGTGTGCCTCATGTCTCCTAAGGTCTTCTCATAATACACCTACATTATGATTTTTACATTCATTTTTTCACTCCCTACAACCCTAATATTTCTCCTTGAGAAATATTGTTTTGGTCATTGATCACTCCCCCTAGGGATTGCATTTGTGAGTTGCATTATAAGACCATCGATATGACCTAGACTTCCTAAAAAATTACCAAATTTTCACATTACCATACAAAACATCCCCTTTTACCATATTTTTTCATTATTTCCACATCATTGGTGTTCCCTTTATGAGTTGTATTATAAGACCATGGATAGGACCTGGCCTTCTTCATAAATTTTTTGAAATATCCAAGTCAAAAAAAATTACATGTGTCAAATATGAGATAAGATATTATTTATTATGAGTTACACATCATTAACATGTTTCCCATCTTAATTTTGTATGTTTTATGCTTACTTCATTAATATTTCACTTTTATCTTCTTATTTCCTGATTGCATGTAAGAATCCAACCATTTTTCTTGATTTTTTCATACTTCCTAACTTGAATTAGTGTGATTAATTTAAATACCCTTTTTTCCAATTTTGTTTCTCTTTTATACTTCCCAACGTGATTTGGTATGACTGATTGACTTAATTGATTTTTTTATCTCATCATTCTTTCAATTAATTTCCATTTTATTACATTATTTTCATACTTTCTAACATGATTTAGTGTGATTTTACTTGTTTTAATTTGGTGTCACTCTTTTTCATGGTTTAAACACAACTTTTTTCTCTCTTGTTTACCACTCTTTGGTTTCTTATACTTAGTCATTTTTTGTTATTGCACATTTTCCAACATGAAATAGTGTGTAATGCATTTATTTTGATTAATTATACTTTGTCAAGTCCTTTTCACTTATTTGTTTTTAGCCATGAATGTGTCCTATGTAATTCTAGAAAATAAAACACAACACATATATTTCCTACATCATTTACAAAAAAAAGTAAACTACATGTTCTAGAAATAAATATATCCATGCATCCACAATAAAAACCATAATATAACACATAAGATCAACATCTAACTATCAAAAGAATATATCTCTATATATATTATGTGATTTTGATACAAAATCCAAAAATACATCACTTCATCTCTAAGGTTAGGATCTATCATGTTTATCTCATTACCTATCCACTTTTCCCATACATGCCTTGGACAATCCCTTCTAAATAGTAAATTTTAAAGAGGATGTATAAGATCTTAGGCCTACTACTTATCCCTATAGGTTGGCCACCTAGGTCTATACCTATCCTAGTTGAATAGTGGTAGCCAATTATGTGTCTTTCTCCTAAGCCAAGGCCTACCATGCATGTGCATTTCTTTCTCACACCCTTATCAATGGCCAAATCTTGTCTCACATGCCTATAGTTATATCATGGCCTCTCTTACAAGTCTGAGCCATCTCACCTGAGATGGATCAAATGATACCATGTGATCATCTAATGTGGTAGGGTCATATAGTGTCAATGCCTCATCTAAGATATCATGGAGTTCTCCCCTCACTAAAGATCCCCATCTAGTATCCTCCTTATTTGTAGGATCTAAAAAATTCAAAATAGATAGATGTTAGATCACATATATATCATAAAATCTATCTTTTTATATTATATCAATCAAATCTTATATAATTAGTATTATATCTTTAAATCTTAAATGCATGTAATCCATTTATTACTTGATTAGGTGTTACCAAGCACTATCTCCCCATCTACTCAACCACAAAGCATGATCTATCCATTGGATCATCCTTTGAGTCCTCATCTATGGGATTCCTCCTAATCAATACAAACCTTAGGGTCACCACCTATTCTCATATCAAGCCTTGCCTCAGTGGTGCCTCTATAGACTAGCTCTACCCTAGGTCAACTGATGGGTTGTCCTAGATGACCACCCTCTAAGTTCTTCCTCATCACTTGCATATCCATTAGTGGTGTAATCAAGGTGGTCATAATTATTATTATGGTGTTAGATATGGTACTTACATCACTCACGTATCCATGTTTATGTCCTCTCTAAATTCTAAACATTGTGCTTGACCTATCTATGGTCTCTCATGCCATGGTCTAACCTCTAGTCTTCTGACTAGTGGTCCTCCTTCTCCTCTTCCCCTTAGCTCTCTCACATGCCTAGAACAAAATTTGGGAACCATTATAAGAGCTATCAAGTGAGTAATTCTAAACTATCTTGGTAAGTATACCATTGGATATGGCTCTACCCACCAAGTATAGTGGCTTGTGATCTACAATCATGTTAACTTTGGAGCTACCATACTCCAACTTGGCCAAACTATCATAATGAGTGCATAATTCTACAACATAATCTTTCCTCATGTGACCATCTATAGTTATATCACATGGGGCACATCCTATACCACCTAATCATGTCTCCATCTCAACACTTAAGGTAACTGATCATTAACCACATGGGATAACTCAATTGGTTGGTACATTGAGAACCTCTCATATATATATATATATATAATCACATAGTAATATCACTAAACCCATGGTCTTCTACCCATTGGATAACATCCCATATATATCATGCATGAGTTAAATCCAAATGATAGAGCCCCATTTATAAAGTGACCCATACTCTAATATCGACTAGCACAAGGCTATCGCATATAGTGATACCTTAACATCTGACTTGTGACACATCATTCATGTTATCACAAGTCTTATTACAACCTTTCAGATATCTAGAATTTGGGATATATAAACATCAAATAGACTCACCCTTAGACCCTTGTAAATCCTATCTAAGAAAATCACCCATCAATCTAATACTTATCTCTCCTTTTAATCATCTAGTATTCCTATGATAACCATTGTACATCTTATAGGAAGTCCATGTAAAGCATGGATATCCTCCAATGTGGTACCAACCACAATTATATCCCCATCCACCACCCACCTAAAGGTATTGGTCAAGCACTCATAGGCTCTTAGGAACATGACCACTAGATCAACACTCAATAGAACTTGTCACATCTCCATGATACCTCCTAAGCCTAGTACGACTAACTTAGCCCAATCTACCTTCCCTAGACACTTTAATAGATCAATTAGCCATGATGCATCCACCATCCACTAAAATCTCTAGTTCCCCTAAAACCATCAAAAAACAAACATGTAATAGACCATGTCAATTATAATCAAAATACATTCTCTTAATTTTTAACAAAAATGGACCTAATTTGCCTGATTCTATCTCATTTTCTACCAATTTGACCCATTTTTAGCCTACTTAACCATTTCAGTACTCACTCAGTCAACTTGGGCCTTAAAATTAATATATGAGTCAAATTCTTACATTTCATTACTATACTAACCACTTAATAACATACTAAGTTGACCCAATAGTATTGGGTCGACCATTTGGACTTAATAAACTAACTCAACCCTTTCATTTCCCATAGTAATAAGTCAATAATTTGGATTAATATACTAAGTTGACAATAGTGTACTACGTCATCCCTCTACTTCAATCAACTAAGTCGACCCATAACTACTAATTTGGCCATCAAAACTTGATTTTCAACCTTCTAGGTCGACTGGGTTGACCTAGCTCATTCAAACTACCAACTCTTTGACCCATTGGAAATAAATACCTTCATCATTTATTATTATAATTCCTTTCAACCCATTTCCCTATTTAACCTCTAGTACCCTTATAAAGTTCCTAGGGTTCATTCTAGTTTTTAGAATTGGTCTAGTTTTCAAATTTCTATAAAATACTTAATTTTAAATAAAATACTCAAAACAAATTTGAATTTTTTAGTTGACTACTTATGCTACACCTGTTATAGACACTAGGTATCCTCCTCATCTTAGTTGTCATCTCCTCACCATATTATTTCTTTTATCTTTTACTGGGTCTTTTGGAGCTTTATTTTTCTCTCAGAATAGGCAAACAATAAAAAATGACTTTATTTTCACCCTATTTAAAATTATTATTCATAATTATTTACCTTTCAAATATTTATCATCAGATTCCTTGTTTTCACCATATCTTTGTTTTTACTAACTCATTTTTGAACCATACAAATTTCTAGAATCATGATGTCGTAAAGAATATTTTTCACTACTATATGCTTATATTACAAAAATTTCAAATTTTTTTCTCTTTTTTGAACTAATCTCTATAGATTCAACTAATGTTCCTCACATTGGATGCCTTCACATCTCTTTTCATCTCCTTTATCTAAAACAATAAGGTAAGTAAAGGTATGTGTTATTCAATTATGTCCTTTTATTTATGTTATTTTTTCTTACTACATTTTACTTAGCATTAGTGTTATGTGTCATCATATTTTACTGTCGAAGCACCATCCTGTGTTACACTTACATGACATGTGATGAGATTATAGTGGGGCATATGTATACACATAATATTTTCAAACTTTTATCAATTACTAATGCTCTTTATCTTGTAAGAACTCATTGATTTTCAATCTCTCCGAGTACATGCCCTAAGGGGTGTATCGAGAATGGGGTGGGAAGATAATTGGTACTTCACAATATTGTTTTACTTTTTTATACTTATTATATACACACTTATCTCTTAAAATTCATTACCCTAAGATTTTTCTTATCCCTTATATACTTATCTAGTCATTTTCCACTTTTAGTACCCCTTTTCTTAACCTAAAATCCCTTTCAATAGTTTACATGACTAGGTTGACTAGGTCAACCCTGTACTCTTATTGGTGAAACTCATTTAGCGTCTAGGTCATCTCTTGGCCAAACTAGCCCATGACCTAGTGAATTTTTTTTAATAATGATACTAGGTCAACTTGGTCAACCCTATTAGCAAAAGATTTTAAAATGGCTTAGGGTTAAATTATCCTATATATACAAGATCTTTTTTCCATTATGTTGAGAATAAAATAAGTAATATCTATTGTGCATCTACTTATCCATCATTCTACTTTAAGAACAAGATTAAGATTTCATACTTTATTTAGAGATATGGATCTTGTCTTATGGAGAAGTTTTTTAGATGTGTTGATAGGTTGTGTATCCTAGATCTAATTTATCCTTGTCATCCTTACATACCATAACAACCTCTTGCAAAGCACCTTGTCCAAGGGAGAGATTAAGGATCAATGGGTTCATGTTCAAAGGTAGGTATTCCTAACTTTGTTCCTCCTTTGTTAGAGTAGATAAATATGCATGTATACTTCTTTTACATGAATTAGAATTTTATATACATTGATGTGAGTATATGTCTTCTATGAATGTTTACTTTTGTTTTTTGTTACCCCCACTTTATGCCACAAGCTTTGTTGAGCACTAGATTAGACTTTTATTTACTAATTATTAGTATAGTAAATATGAAAACATAGTACTTGGTTAGGTTTATTGCATATTTTTACTTGACTAAAGGCTTTTGAACCCTCCCTAGTGATCTTCTTGTAGTAAGAGATCCCCTAATTAGGTCTAATAGATCCACATATTGGTCATGTTCTTGATTATCAAATGTATCCCCAATCAGAAGTGTAAGTAGGACCTATCTTTTTTGAGCTAGGATTGATTTATAGATCTGATTTGTTTTTTATTGCATATATTATGGTGAACCCAATGTGAATATAAAATTTGTAGGTTTCCTTTCAAGTTTTTCATTTTCTATCATTTTACTTATTATTTTTCTATATTTACTATACTAGGTCAATAAGGCCAGTATAGTTTCTAACTTTAGTGCACATGTTTAACACATAGTCACATAAAAAATGGCTCTATTATTTTTATGTAGGTCTTCATTAGATATAGGTTACTAGGTTGAATATGTTGACATAATACTCCTATTTAGCTCTAGAATAACAAACTAGGTTAAATAGGTCAACATAGTATTCCAAATAACTTTCAAAAAACATACTAGGTCGACCAAGCCAGTATAGTCATCTTAATAAGCTTGAATAAATAGGGAATTACAAAACTAGGTTAACCTAGTCAACAAAGTTGGTATAATTTGAGGTAACATTCAAGTCACTTTAACATAAATTTCACAATCCTCAACATCTTCCAACCCACCAAGGTTCCTCTCTCTCTCTCTCTCTCTCTCTCTCTCTCTCTCTCTCTCTCTCTCTCTCTCTCTCTCTCTCTCTCTCTCTCTCTCTCTCTCTCTCTCTCTCTCTCTCTCAATTTAGGTCTTCCTTACAGATCTATTTTATTAAGTTTTTAGTCTTTAAAATTTCAACCATACAGTAACTAGGTCAATCTAGTTCTATATTTTGTCTTCTATCTGAAAGACTAAGTCAAATTCATTGACTTAGTTCTTAAGGACCCTTAATTTTGTATTACATTATAATCACTATCAACTTTGTTTTTTAATGTTTGCATACATTATCATCTAAACTGACTTTGTAGTATGTTTCAAATTTGTAATTGACAACTATATGCTAATAATTAATTCACACTTTCAATTTTATTTGTTTACATGCTTATATTAGTTCACATAGTCTATTTAAGTGTTTTTTTAATATATCATTTAGTTCTACTATTTCTCTCTCTCTTACACACACTACCAAATCACATAATTTCAAAACACATTTAAACATTTGTCTACATAAGGCATACCTACTTGGATTTCATCACCAAGGGGGAAGCCAACTTGGTTTTTTGGCCAAATATAACCACGTAGTTAATGGTATATATTCATAAAGCACCTGACACCCTTATCACTATAGGATTATGAAGTGAAGGGGTAGGCCACAATGCCAAGCTAGTACCATTGCCAACACAGATTCCTTTTAGCCTAAATGTCTTGAAATCATCCATAGATTGATTTCTAGTTCCCTAATTTTAGGCAACCTCCTATCATACTTAAAATAACACTTTATAATAATCCAACAACATTCAAGATGACCATTTAGTTAGAATTTACTTTTGAATTGACTACTTGCTCTTTGTTCATTGGATATTGTATTTCAAAAACATGTATTGGATAACATTATTGTAATGTTTTTTTGTTGTGTGCCTCAATTGGATCATTATTATTGACCCAATTGATTATGTGTTTACTTCAATTTATTTATTTCAAATTATATTACAATTTTTTTCCCTATTTTTAGTACATGATCATTCTATTCAACATAATCTCTTATAGACTATTTGTTTCCCTTGCCTATAGTATTAAGTTAACCTGGTCAACCTAGTATTCATTTCTACCTCTCAGGTTATAGTAATACATCAACCATCTCAACTCTATATCATTATCAAGCTATTCTCTATCCTAGGTTATATTACTAGGTTGACCTTGTCAATTCTATATTCATGTTAACTCATTTTTCAAACTTTGTTTTAAGTACTAGGTCAACCCAATTGACTCTATACTCTTATCTATTCATTCTTATTTCCTTGCTTTTGCATGACATGTGCCTTAATCTCCCTCCTTCATCATGAAATTCTTATTTGAATAAAACACTAAGTTGAATTCAATAGATATTATGAGTCTTAACAACCCTAATAGGTTCTCCCATAAGTGGCTTGTGGCTCCTATCCTGAATGAAAGCAATGTTCATATAGGCACTCACACAACAAACTATGGGAACCATCCTCATTATTCTTTGCTTTGAAATCCTTTTTTATCACTTGAATATCAACCCAAATTAGATTATACACTTTAAATTCTCCTCTTCATCACTCATTTTTCTCAATATCAAGGAAAGGATACTTTTACTAATTACCAAGTCATGATAAGTGGTCAAGTTGAGGAACCTCATTCACCTTCTCCCACATTCTCACATGGATTTCAGGATACTAACTTCTTTGCTTCCCAACCTCTTACCTTTATTTTGACCCCTTATTATACCATGACTTATTCTTATTTTATTTTTTCTACCTACATGCCTAGTATCTCTACTAACATGGTAGGTTCTACATCTAGTGGGCCTCTTACAAGACCTACTCTTCTCAATTATTCCACTAGTACATCATTTTCTACCCATGGTAATCATGACTAGTGATACTTCTTTTCATCCCTTAATTATTTCATCTTTTTCCACACAAAGAAAATTAAGCCACTAGTGCCTCACTTACTAAAAGTTATTATCAAGCTCCTACTAACACCCATAGTGGTACCCAATCCACTACTACTAACTCCAATACTTCAAACAATAATGCAACTCAAACCCATCAACTCCTATTATAAACTCTTAACCAAATTAATTCTTTTCAATCTAATAATGAAAATCAAATGATGCAAATACAAAATCACTTTATCCATCTTCAAACCCACCCTCAACAGATGCCATGGAGCACACATAATCAAAAATTTCCCCCACCTCCTCTTTGGTATTCCCATGGTAATTTTATCCCTTAACCTCCTCTTTTCAATAAGATATTCAAGCATCTTCAAAATGAGCCTCTTACATCTCAAATTTCTAATATCGATATAGGAGTTATTACCACTACCATTTCTTTCAATGGGTCAACTGATCCTAATCTTTATTTAAAAATATATAGAAATCTATATAAAGACTAGGTTAAATTAAATAACTTTATCACTACCAATCTATTATCCAAAACACTCATAAGTGATGCTTTAGATTGGTATACCCAACTTAAATCTCATTATATTACTAGTTTGGAAGATTTAGTTAATGCTCTAATCCAAAAGTTTTAAACTAATGATCTTCTTGAGAATACCTTGGCCCATTTTATCAATTGTAAGCAACTTAAAACTGAAACTACATAAGTGGATAGAAGTGGCATGGGTGAAAAGTTATATGGATGATAAGAACTATATCTTGTTTGATTGGCATCTATAAATTTAGAACTTGTATACAATGGAAAATGTAACTGATTTATAAATCAATTCTAACTCATAAAAGATAAACCCTGATTACACTTCTGATTATTGATACATTAGATATTTAGGGTCATGAACAAGATGGATCTAATATACCTAGCTAAGGGATATCTTACCATAATAAAATCACTAGGGAAGGTTCCAAACCCTTCATTCAAGAAAAAATATGAAATAAACCTAACTAGGTCATGTTTTCATATCCACTAAACTAATAACAAGTAAAGTAAATTATAATCTAGTGCTCACTAAAGCTTGTGGCATAAAATGAGAGTAAAAAACATGAAAATTAGACATACATATAAGGAATATACCACATCAATGTATACATAATCTTAATGCATGAGAGAGAAGTAAAAATGCATATCTATCTACTCTTACAAAAGAGAAAGAAAGTTAGGAATACTTACCTTTGAATAAAAACCTATCAAGCCTCAATCTCTCCCTTGGCCAAGGTGATTATTAAGAGGTTGTTATGGTATGTAAGGATGACAAGGGTAAATCATCTTGAGGCTATGCAATATATCAATTCATCAAAAATACTTCTCCATAAGACATGATATGTATCTGCAAAGAAATTATGAAACCCTAAGAAATTCTCCTCAAGTAGAATGGTGGATAAGAAATTGTGTAATATATATCTCTTCTTCTTCTTCTCTTCTCTTGTAAATGATGAGATAGATGTGTTTATATAAATAGATATAACCTAATTCCTTTCCAAATGTTTAGGCTGACAAGGTTGACCTAATCAACCTTGTATCATTATTGATAAAAAAAAAATTAGGTCCTGATCTAGATCAGCCAGGGGCTAATCTTGACCATAAATAAGTTTTCTCAATTAGAGTACAAGGTTGATGGGACCAATAGTGTAACATAAACCATAAAAAAGTATTTTAGGCTAGGTAAGGGATAATGAAGGTGGAAAATGGCTAAAGGATGGTACAAAAGAGGATGTAAATCTTAGGGGAATGTTTTTAGGATAAGGATGTCTATATAGTAATTGGTTGTATAGGGATAATAATCCTACGAATCATCAATGGTTTACCCACCCCTTTCCTAGTGCACCCCTTAAGGCATTCACTCAGAGAGATTGTAATTCAATGGGTTACTATAATATATAAAGCATTAGTAATTGATAAAGTTTGAAAATATTATTTTTATACATATGCCCCACTAAAATATCATCACATGTCATGTAGGTGCAACATGAAATGGTACTTTGGGAAAAGAACATAGCAACACATAAAATTAAAGATAAATAAATTACAGTAAAGATAAAATGAAAGGATAGAATTGAAAAACACATACATTTACTTAACTTAGTTATATAGATAAAGAGGAATATGCAATAAATGGTTAAGGTGTCCAATGTAGGAACATTAAGCAAACTTATAGAAGTTAACAAAAAAAAGAGTAAAAAATAAAAAAAATTAAAACATAAATATATAATAGGTGAAAAGATTCTCTACGATGTCATGATTTTAGAAAATTTTATGGTTTGGAAAAATATCTAGTAGACATAAATATATGATAAAAATATAGAATCTAGTGGTAAATATTTGAATAGTAAAGAATTTTTGAATAGTAAATATAAATAGTGAGAAAAAATAATTCATTTATTATTTTTACTATTCTAAGAAAATAGATCTCTGAGAGACCTAGTTGGGACTAGATAGCCATCATGGTGAGGAGATGATATCAGATATGGGGAGGATGCATAGTAGCCATAGTGAGTGCAGCATAGGTAAGCAACTAGAAATTTCAAAATTTCAAATATTTTGATTTAAAATTGAGCTAAATATAGAAAAGTGACTAGTAGGCAAAATTTAGGTACCAAAATAAACCCTACAATTTTTTTAGGCATACTAAGGGTAAAATGGGGTATTGGTAGGAATAAGTCATACCAATAAATGCCCATGACATTTATGATAAATGGTCAAAATGTTGCCAGTGTGGATGAATAGAGTCAACCTGGTCTACTTATTCTATAAGGTAAAGGAGAGTAATAAGGCAGACTACATAGTAGTGGGATGATTTAGTTAGATAAGAGGGCATGACTACATAAAAGTTGGCTAACTTAATTTTTAAGAGGGATAAGGTCAAATGTGTAAATTAGGGATGACATAGTTTAATCGATAGGGTTGACGTAGTATTGATAAAATAGGTCTACTATGTATACAAGGCCGATATAGTATCACAAGGAAAAAGGGTGGCCAATCTAGTATTTAATAGGTTGATTTAATAGGAATTTGATAGGGATGATGTAGTATCCCAAATAACTTATGGGATTGATTTAGTATTGAATAGGCTGATTCTATAGAAAATGGAAAAACTAAATCAAACCAGCTAAGTTTTATGAATGTTTAAAAATGTATTTTGGTTATTAATGACATGGAGATCTGATACATTTTTTCTTGTTTGATATTTTATAGAGACATCAAAGATATTGGTGACTAATAAATGCATCATGGCTACCAGATCTACTATAGTGATTGATAGATGTTGATAGAGAATGGCTAGTTTCACTAGGCTTTAGAGGTATTATGGAGATGAGGTGCATCCCACTCAGTGTTGATCTCATTGTCATGTTTCTTAGATTATGGAAATGATTGACCAACACATTTTGATGTGTGGTGGATGGGGATACCATAGATGTGTGTATCACACTTGATGGAATCCATGACTTGTTGGGACTACTAATAGGAGGGACATCAATGATCACATGAACACTATATGATCTTGAGGAGATATGAACACTAGCTATGTGGGTGACATGATTAGATAGGATATACTTATGTTTGTGGGTTAGTTTATTTGATGTGTATGTCATGTGGATTTTGGACATATAGAAAGTTTTGATCAAACTTGTGATATCATGAGTGTTGTGTCATAAATCAAATAATAAGGTATTACTATATGTAATAACCTTATGTCAATGCATTTTGGATTAGGGAGTACTATATGACTTTAGGTCTATTATCTAGGTCTAACTCATGCATTATATATATGAGATGTTGTCCAAAGGGTAGAAGACCATAGGACTGATGGTTTTGTTAAAAGTATAGATATATGAGAGGTTCCTTATACATTGATCAGTTGGGTTTCCCCATGTGGTAGATGATAGGTTGCCTTGGGTGACTAGATGGTGGTAGGACCAAGTAACATAGGTCATGCCCCATGTGCCATCTTTCTAGATGATCACATGAGGAGAGATTGTGTGGTAGACTTACACACACATATTTATACTATTTGACTTAGTTGGTTGATCATGGTGACATTTTTTGATTAGGTGTAGATCACAGGCCACTATACCTAATCGGTAGAGTCATACCTAGTGGCATGCTTACTAGGGTAGTTTGGAATCTTGCACCTAGTAGCTCTTCTAGTAGTGTTATATTTTTAAGCATCACATGCTAGAGATCCAAGGGGGAGAGGAGGATGAGGATTATTGGTTGAGAGACATGAGATCAAACTATAACATGTGAGACTATGGACTAGTTGAAAATGGTATTAGGTTTTTGGAAGAGAAGAACACATGGATGTGGATTTAGGGATACAATAGGCACCATAGTAGGTACCATAGTAGGAGAAGCAATAACTACCTCAACCATACAATAGATAGAGGAACCATCAATGAGAGTGGGCATAGGTGGGGGTGATATCATAGGATGTCCCAATAACCAATCCAAGATAGATGTGGTCAATATAGGCACCTCTTAGGAGAGGTTTATAATATGCACTAGTGGTGACTCTTGTATTTGCACTAGTGGGGAGGAAATCTATAGAGGAGGTGATCAAGGGATGATTAACTGGAGAGATAGTGGTTGGTGACACCAGGACTGGTAAGAAATGTTGTAATTTTAAGCTTTGATATAAAATAATAGCTACATGTGATATAGTAAATAGATAGATTTTGAGATATATATGTGATATAATATATATCTAGTTTTGGTTTTGTAGATTTGGTGATAAAGGAGGTAAAATAAGGTTCCCTATTTATGGCTATGCACCATGACATTTTGGATGGGGTGTTGGCACCATATGACCCCACCATGATGGATGATCTTATAATACCATCATCCCCGACCCAAGAAGGATATTTTAGACTAGTGGGGGAGGTCATAAGGTAGTTTCATACATGAAAGGATGGATTTTAGCCACTATAAGGGGTGAGAGTAGGAGAGGTATAGACCCAGTAGGCCTTGGCTCAAGAGAGAACAACACACATGACTATTATAGTTTAGTTTGGACAAGTATAGCCTTGGTGGCTAACCTATAGGGATAGGTAGTAGGATTGAGATCTTGTATGACCTCACTACATCATACCATGTAGAGGGAATAGTCTTAGGAACATATGGGTAGTGTGGCTACACCACAAGATATGCATGATGGATCTTAGACAAAGATTTAGAGGTATGTATTTTGTATTTTATACTTTATATTATATAAAACACATGATGTGTGTGTGTGTGTGTGTATTGATTGATTGATTTTGATATTTGGATTTTGATCTCATGAGTTGTATCTGGTTGTGGATGTTGATGCATGGATATATTTATTTCTAGAACATGTATTTTTATTTTGTTTTATATGTTATGGGAAATATATGTGGATTGTTTTATTTTCTAGAATTATGTGATACACATGCATGGTTAAAAATAAATAGCCAAAAATGACTTGGAAAAGTATAATTAATCAAAACAAATGCCCTAAACACTATATCATAATGATAAATGTTTAATAAAAAAAGATGACTAAGTATAATAAACCAAATATGGTAAAAATTATAAAAAAAATGTTTTTAAACCATAAAAGGTATTTGTACCAAAAAATAAGTAAAATCACATATATCATGTTGGGAATCATGAAAATAATGTAATAAAATGAATGGTACATGAAGGAAAATGGTATAAAAAAATAATTAAGTTAGTCAATCATAATAAATCATGTTGGGAAGCATAAGAAAGAAATAAAATAGGAAAAAAATGAACTTAAAATGATCACACTAATTCAATCTGGGAAGTATGTTGGGCCCTTTTCTACTAATTAAGTGGATCATGCCAACTCGACCTATCTTGTTGTAAGGAAATCTTTGGTTTGATTACTTCCTTTTTATACATTTTATCACCAGTTGGAGGAACACCTGAGGATCCCATGTTAGTTGGTAGGTAGTTACATGGCATCAACCTTCAAAAGACATCCTTGTAGGAACTTGTATGTGGTGGATTGAGAAGCATGAGTGTTAGAAGAGTGGAGAAGGTGAGATAGAGACCTCCCAATGATAGCTCATCACTTGGCATATGCCCATCTAACCTATCAAGGAGATGCCCAAATGCCTATAAATGAATGCTTGTTTTTAAAGAGTAGATGAAGTAATTAATATAGTGAAGCTCTATTGAAATAGAGAGCCACCATTAAGTATTTGTATTCTATATGAACTAGGTTAGGTATTAAGGATGTATATCCCAAGCTCACTTGTGAGTCATTGGGCATGATTAGTGTTAAGGATGAACATTTTCTCTACTTTTATATCTTGAACTTTCTATGTTGAACTCTGAAGTTAATGAAGAATGTGGGTGATGCACTAGAATGTTGATTATTTCATTATAGTATTCATAATGTTCTGTTTATAACTTATTTCATTTGATCATTAATACAAATTATTATTTGAATGTATTTTGACATGAAGGTTTATACCTGGTCGTTAATGGCATCCTTGTACCATGTAGTGATTTTGGCCTACCTACAAAATAGACTAAGTGCTGGAACATGAATGCATCAAGGTTCTAATACCCATGCCTAGAATGCTACCCTGAGAATGAGAACTTAAACTAAATCTATTACATGACCCATCTAAGTGGATAAATGACCTTAACTAGCTATTCCCATATCTTACACCATTAAGGGCATCTACCTAGCCAGAGATAAAATTGCACCTTAGGACTTGTGCCTTTAAGAAGGCTCATGCCTATTACACTTCCAAAAAATAGCCTAACACTAGAAAAATACCTAAACCCATTAGGATAGTGAGTAAACCCCATTAAAACCCAAGTTGTGCCATGTACCAACTAGCCCAACATAGGTCCAGTCCCTTTGTTGTTTTGGTATAGGTGAGCACACAAAGCTTGCACCTTGTGTGAAATTGATGCCATTGTAATAGTGTGTTAAATATTATGAACTAGACCAAATTATTCTCATGCCTATCTACATAAAGTATAAATTTGAATTAGCTTAATGGCTAAGTACATAACTAAGAACAAAATATAATCTAGTGAATTTTTCTACAATTTTCTGGTTCCATTATTAGGATACATGTTGAATTTTATTGCTACAATAATGCAACATATCGATGCTCTAATTATCACTCAATAAAATTGAGTACTAGATAGAGTAAGTTAAAGATAGTTTTACATAGAAGCATCCTACATGCAAGGGATAGGAGCCTAGGACATGGGTGTAATCCAACCTGTATGATACTCTATATGAGGTGTTCTTTTGTAAGCTACCTAAGCATGTGTATAGGTGGTTAGTTTCCTATACTACTTCTAGAATGAAAATTTATGGCCAAAAAATTGAGTAGAAAATAGAGTGCATAGAGAGGCTTGCGACCCTAGATGAATTTTGGATGTTCCCTATATACAATTGGTGGATTAGTGCATTGGATAGCTACATGTTAGAATTCATACTGTCAACCTTCTCATGCCCAGAAGAAGTAGAGTATGAGTTTATTTTAATCTAAGGGGCATGTTCATAAGAGGGCTCAGAACTAAATTGAAGACTATTCTAGTGTATTATGGTATAGAAACTGTAAGAATGGAAGGATAAAGTCCTTATATATATGAGCAAGCACAAAGGTTGAGAACGGGAAATGTAAGTGAGGTGTGATGGAAGAGGACTAGAAACCTAACACCTAAGAGATCTAGAGGCTACACTATAATAATAAAAGGCATAGGTTAATGGAGGATCTAGAACCTAGAAGTGCCAAGAGGACTTGTAGTGATCAATAAGGTCATGGGGAAGGATCCCTTGAGTTGTAGTATTGTCAAGAGAGAGAGGAAGAAGTAAGAGATTAGACTCAATAGTTAGGTGTAGGATGCAGTGGGTTTCTAAAAGATGTGGTGAAAGATGCCCCAGAAGCACCTATCCCCTTTAAACCTAAAACATAAGCTCATGTCATGGATTCTCCATCAGAAGATAAAATAATGGTAACTAACCCTATTATTGACATCAACTTTGTTAGGTTTCAATATTTGAATTAAAACTTTGTGATTGAGAAAGTGATTCCCTATGAATAATTGAGTGAGGACATGATGAATCCATAAAGTGCTAACCTAAGAACCATGAACTTAGGTGCAATCATTCATATGCAAAGGATATCAACTATGCCAACTAGGAAATAACATGTAGGAAGTGGCACAATACCATCAATGATTGATACTAAGCTGATAAGTTCAACTGCATAACTAACAATGATAGGGTCAATTCTCTACCATAAAATTGGAGACACTAAAGGGCCACCTCTAACATAGATGTAAGGGGGACAAATACCTCAAAATCTAGTACCACCCCTCAGTAGGTCTACTATGAGATGGAGATGCACTTGCTCAAGTATCGTAGTGTTTTATTATTTTTAGGAAACTAGGGTCAAGTCATTAAACAATAAAGGGTCTAAAGTAAGGGGGAAATCCAATAAAATAAGTAAAATGTATATTTTTGATCAATTTTAAAAAATAAATTACATATACAAAGAAGTAAACTTATCTAGAAATACAGGTTGAAATAAATGATTATGGGGTTAAAATCTACTGCACAGGACTAGGAAGATGTCAAGAAACTAGATCTAGATTTCATTTTATGAAAGGACAAGATAGTTAAAATAGGACATGTTAGGGTCTAGTGATATAGTCCTTTTATACCAATATTTTCATAGAGACCTATGTTTTCTAGGTTATCTATTGTTCTTGTGTGAGCTTGTATATGAAATTTAGGAGGCTAAATGTTGACAGATCTCACTGTAGGTCCATTTCAATCTCCAAACCCTAGGTCTATCTACACACATTAAATAATAAATACATTAAAATCATAAGGGGGAAATTTTGGGTTAGGGGAGGTATGATTGCATAATCTATAACCCTTATTATCATGATCATTTCCTACATTAACTATCAAGCTAGGGTCTCAGATCAAATGTAGTTCTCCCTTAGGGAATGTACATAATCAACATGCACGCTAGATGCATGAATGAAACTTTACCTAAGCCTTTCATTGATCAAGCATACAAGTATATGTGTGATGTAAAATGTTGAGTTATACTATTGACTAATTTTTATTTATGTAATATGCCAAAGTAGTAATTGCTAGATATGAAATGCCTTGTGTAGTCCTTTTTATAGGAAACTATTTATTTTGAATTTAGGATTTTTATTTGCAGTTGGCCAACATTAATAAAACTTAAGGATGAATCTAAGAAGGGATTGGGACTCATTAAGTGAGGAAAACTAACCATTAGAGTCTAGAATGCCATTGGATAGGAGTGTTGTAAATGGATACCCTAGAGTCTATCATTGTAGTCCAATCTTAGTACTCATGTCCTATAGGCTTAAGACCTAAGGGGATGGAATTAACATAAGAAATATAACTTGGTTGAGGTGGAATGAATTTTTAAAAGGCTCAAGATGACTAGGAATAAGAAAAAAGGTGACTTAAGCATGAAACAAGACCAATATGAGTAAAACAAAAGACATGGCTAAATGTGAACAAGGGTCATATTCTCCAATCAAAGTCTCATGTGAAAAAACATGATATGTGTGGTTTCTTGACCAATTTAGGGTGTATACATTTCCCCCCCTTTATTCTAGTGATGTAATGAAATGAAGTACTATATTAAAAGAAAGAAAATAACGTGTGTACCTAAACCTACCTATGTGGAGATGAATGTGATGCAAAGGGTCCAACTCACTTCCTAAATAGAGAAGTGGATGGAGAGATTAATAGTGCTTAGAGAAAGAAAGAATCCCTAAAATGGATTCCCCTTCTATTGAATCTGAATGTGGAATTCATGTTACATGGATAAGGAGGGCAATGCTTGCCTCTTGTGTTGAATTTGATTAAAATGAGAGATGCTTGAAGGCCCAAAACCAATGTCTATCCTTTGTCTCACATAAACTCATGTAATCTAGAATGTGTGTATAGAATTTGTATGTTGTGAGGAGAAAATTATGTCATGACCCCACTATAGATATCTAAACTATAACTAATAAATGCTCAGAGGCCAAAAACTAATGTTTGTCCTTTATCCTACACAAACTCATGTAGTCTAGGTCTAGGTAATTTAATGGACCAACCACTATAGATGGCTATGTGGTCTAACCTGGTGAAAACCTAGATATAGTTGATTGTAATCTAAAACTCTAGTAAATGTGCAAGAAGAGAATGGCATGTCTTAACATTCCAAATGTATAATCTTGGATGATGAAAAACATGAACATTTATGCCATGACCCAAAATTTGATATGTGAGTGATGTGTATGTATAATCTGTTAATATGTATAACCATATGTGATATGACCTATCATTCCATGCCCCATGTGCAAAACTAGAGATCAAAACATTATGCTTTTCATTATGCCTATAATATACTATCTAGTCCTATAATTATGTCATTCTATATGAAGCTATATGTGTGAGATGTGTAGTAATGTAAATGCCCTCAAATCTGGTATCTAAGTTTGAATCTATATCAAAGTCACTATGAATCCATATAATCTAAATCACTATATTTGAATAGTCTATGTATCTATAAACTAAAATCACTATGGATCCATATAATCTAAACCACTATATATAAATAGTATGTGTATCTATAAATTAAAGGTATAACCCCCTATATGTCTTGAGTGAAGCCGAGTGACCAATATGAACTGAATCACTACTTATTGTGAATGATCTAAGATGAATATAATAATCTAAATATTAGAGGTGTAATAACCATGGTGTATCCACTTATGAGAGTGCATGGGTATGCTGGGTAAGTGTGGGAATAATAATAGTAAGAATTATGCCCCCTTTTGGGGAGAGGGATGAAATTTATGATAGAGGAGGTTGAGCCAAAAGTGATGACTAGTGGTGTAATGATAGAAATAAGGTTGGTATAATTTTAATAGCTTGACAGTTTATTTAATTGATTAGATTGGGCTATTAAAATTAGAATAAGTTTTGATTGGTGATGATCAAGGTGTATGTCTGGGTATAAGAGAAATATAGAGATGTGCATGCCATAATAGGAGAATAGAGTAGTAATAGATCGAATCAGGCATGATGTTAAAGGTATCATCAACAAGATTCTATTGAAAGAAATGGTTTGAAAAATATAAGGGGTTCAAGTTATGGGAAAAATGGTATTTTAATTTGAATTAAAAATTTGCTTGATAGAGAAAAATTGTATTTATTCTTGATTCATTTGCACATTGACTAGTTTGAGATGTGGAGCTCTAGATTGAGAGATATACCAAGGAGATGAGAAAATACCGTGACCTAGTTTGAGTAGTTGGCAACCTAGGTTGAAGCTGGTGGTGATGTTACTCTAGTTAGTAACTGAAATACATGATTTTTGCCTATTTGGAAGCCTATTTTTAATGTTTTTGAGTTTTTTAAATTTTTCCTAGGAAAATTTTGACTAGTTCCAATGCTTCTATCTTGGATTCAGTGCTCTTATCTAGGGTTTAACATTATTGTCTAGGTTATATCACTCTTATCTAACATTGGTGTCCTTTTTGTAGTGTTATTGCCCACTAGGCTTGATTTTTTGAGATTCTGATTTGTTACCTATTGTTATATAGCTTGGTTGTTTGCTTGGCATGGTTGATTAATATATATGTTATTTTTTGGTGTTTTTTAGGGTGAGGAATGGATGAGGGAGTTATGTAGATATCAGGTGATGGATACATTGAGTATGCTACCATTGTCTATTAATGAGAGAGATATCACAGATAGGGTAGGGTTGGGTCATGTGTGTGACCTAGGCATAGTAAAGTGGGATAGGTATCTTATTACAACCTTATGTGAGAGGTGGAATGTAGATACATGTAATTTTTGGCATTTAGTGGTGGTGTGAGTACAACTACCTTATTGTATTATTGGGCTTATGAGCACATAGTAGTTATGTGACTAATTGGATTACCTAAGCTAGAGTGAGCACCTCCATGGCCATTTAAGGAGTAGTGGATGAGTAAATTGGCTATCTAGTCTCTTAAGATAGATCATTATAGATGAGTTTTAGATAGATTAGTGTCTTGTTATATCATATGGAGGCTCTATAGAGGATTTCTTTGGTGGGCTAAGGATGGAGTGAAGTTGCGTTATATGAGGGTCAATTATTGGATACATGACCATTGGGTTGGAGTGTATGATCACTTTCAATATGAGTATATGACTAGACAATTTAGGGTACCACAAAATGTGCCCCTTGCAACATGGGTATGGATGAGGAGTGCATAGGCACCAATGAGAGTAGGAGCTCATGTGAGGCCTACTGAGGTTGAGTTAACACCATTACCTTTAGATGTGTGAGATACAGATATAGATATTCCTAATGTAGATGATGTTGGATGTACAAAGGCATATACCACATGATGGGATATGCATCTATGGGCTCCATTATATCCTGTTGATAGAGGGGATGCTCCTGAGTATGAGGATCCTACACTGATCCAGATGATGGGAGGTAAGTAGTAATTATATTTGAAGTGTGTAAAAATTTATGCTTGTTTATTTTGATTTGAAAGTATATATCTAATGTAGTGTTGTGCTTTGTGTATAGGTGGATTTGGAGGTGATCAGGATGAAGCATAGGCTAGGATAGGAAGTGAATATGATGAGTAATAGAAGACCATCATTAAGTCAACACTTTAAGAGCTTACATGGTATGTACCTAATGATGTGATAGAGGAGTTTTTGATAGATAAAGTGATATTTATAGTTATTTTTCATGCTCATTATTTTGATAGAGTTATGATAATGTTAGTTGCATATGTTAGAGTAGTGGGTGAGAGAGATGAGCTAAGGGATGAGCTGATAGGCATATGATGCCTCCACTTGATTTTGTATGTGTGAGTACAAGGATTATGGATGAGTACACATATCTTTAAAGATGATATATAGACTTACATGATGAACATGGTTGGCTATTAGAGAGAGTCATTTTAAGAGGCATTTAAGAGCTCAAGGAGGCATGGGGTCATTGAGTGTTAGGCTAGATTATGGGACTAGTACTAAGGAGAGAGTGAGAGATTAATTCCCTTTCATGATTAATTTTATTTGATGTGATGTATATATTTTGAAAATAATGATATATATATATATATATATATATATATATATATATATATATATATATATATATATATATATATATATGGATACTAGTTTTGATTTCAACTCATGCATATTGTGTTATGGGATTGGAAATATATTATTATATTTGTTGTAAATGGTTGATTAGAAATAGTTGATTTAGGATTGATTTCAAGGTTATGTATGTTTTTGAAGATAGCATTTTGGGATGTGATTTTGATTGTTCATGATATGATCAAGTGTGAGGTTAGGTTTGATTTCAAATGATATGTAAGTAAAGAACTTGTGTTGGTTTTATAATTGGTAAATTGTTTTGATAAAGTAAATTAGTTTAAGATTATAAAAATAGGATATTGGTAAGGTCAAGATTTGGATAATTTGGTTTGGGTAGGGATGGCTTATTTATAACTAGGAATGTTAGTTTTTAGTAGAAGGGGATGTAAGAGAGTGTTTTGTGCTCAATTCCCCAAGAGTGGTTCAAGAATGCAAAGGTTATCCTTTTGGCTCCATTATTGCCTTGTGAAGTGAATCTATGTAATCATGTGTGTGTTAATCAATGTTTAGAATGTGTGTCCAATCCCTTTGAGTAGGTGGCTTAAGAATACAAATGTTATCACTTTGGTTCCATCATTTCCCCATGAAGTGAAGCTATAAACTGATGCCAGTATGAATATGTATCATATCACTATCTAAACCTTGATGGCCAACTAAATGAGTGCCCATACTCCTCATGCTATGTCAGAACATAAGTCATATCTCATACTATCTACTATACACTAACTATAGCTATCCATGGAGACTCTACCAAATGTAGCCTTACTAAGTGTGTAGCTGAAGCTATGTGCTTTGAAGAAAGCTCATCTATTTGTAATCATAATGGATTGTTACATGAAATAATAATCTATGGCCTTTGTTGTGATGTATATAACTAAGCAATAGTCAAGTTAGAACTTTAACCTATGAACCTCATCTAATATTAACCATTTCTAGTTGTTATATGAGATAGGTCCTAAAAAACTTAGCCATAGTGAATATCTCTAAACTAAACCATATAATATAATCTAATGTGGGTTCATCTAATATAAACCATAGTGGGTTGCTACATGAGACAGGACCTAAAAAACTTGATCATAGTGAATATCTCTCTATAACAATACTATATGATGTGAGATCATCTAATCTTAATCATAGTGGTTTGATACATGAGACATGACACAAAAAACTAGGTCATAGTGAATATCTTTTTGGAATGGTACTCTATTGCAATGCCTATGACTATGTTGGATATGTATATATAACTACACTATGTACTCCTTGAACTATGGTACATATGTAGGTTGTCCTTACTGTACTAGATTCCAAACCTTCTAAATAGGTGGAATAGGAAATCTCCTATGAGGATCTATCCTAGAAGTTGCATTAATCTCATGATGAGTAACTAATGATTATGATGAAGGAATGTCATGTGATGACTCAATCATGAAGGAATGAGGTCTAAGAATCCATAATGGAAGAGATCTCAGTGCCCCTTATGTAAATTCTATGATGTCATTATCAACACATATATTAATGTAATCCCTGAGTCCATAACAATCATTATCTCTATGTCCATAGATACGATGATAGTTACAAAAGGGTTGATGTGGATATCTATGTAAGAGATTTGGATATCATCGATGAGTAGAAGGTAATGTGATTAACTTCCTATTTAGTAGTGTTGATAATATAACACATGGGCTATCTCACTCTAAATCAGACTATAGTGCTGCCTTGATATTGTTATCTATAGTGCATACTATAGGTTGTGCTCTAAAAATTGGCTCTCTATTATTAATTGGTTTCTTTTATGGTTTAGGTCCCGTATCTTGTTTAGGACATGATGGATTTTATGTGCTAGGATCTATAGATAGAGGTACTATTGTGAAATCTAGAGTAATGCGATCAATTGAATCTACCTCAATCAATCCCAATTTATTTTCCAAAGCTATAAATATATAACACAAGTGCCTTAAAAAGGTCTCTATCTAATACAATAGATTCTCAAGGAGAGGTTAGCAAAGCCCATTAATAAAGATATGTTGAATCTCTAAATCTGTGGGTTTGTAGGTCAATATTAACATGTGATTCTTGAATCATAAGATATAATCACTAATTGGATCTAAAGTATTCTAATTTAATGTGGTAAGTTTATCATATGTAACATGAGGGCCCATGTTTTCTATGTAATATTTGAGAAATGCCTCCTCTAATTCATCATATGTGTGCAAGGAACCAATAGGGAGTAGATGAAAGAACAAATTTTGTGCCTCACCTACTAATGTCTACTAAAACAATTTGATTAGAATCAAAGGACTCACATGAGATAGCAAATCCTTATAAAAGGCTTGAAGGTGTACGAATGGATCTCTAGTTTCATCAAAGTGAGGCAATTATTGTATCTAGAAATGCTTAGGAAATGAGGCTTTTATAAATGTCTTCAAAAGAAGGTTACCATGTAAATCATTAGCATCCATCCAAGACTTATTAGCCTTGTTTTATAAGGTAAAGAGATGTACTTGGTGTTGTAATTCACCTACTACATGCATCAAATAAATAATCTCCTAGAATGGTATATTATCATCTTGAATTTGTTCATATAATCATTAATTTAAGCCATGGGAATGCTACACTTAGCAAATGGATCAGAGAGAGAGAGGGTTTGCTCACTTGAACCTTTGGAGGAATGGTAACTTGGAATTTAGTAGAGGGATGTGGGATACCATTCTCTTTAGGTGAAGAGTGAGAAACAAGTTCTACTATAGTAGGTGGTGGCTTAGGAGATTCATTGGTATCTTGATTTTTTAGTAAATCACATTGTAATTGAGTATAAGATGTGATGTTAACAATAATATGTGCATCATTTGAGATAGAATCATGCATAAAAGTAAAAACAACATTTGGTAGTGCATTATGTTCGAGAGGAAGAGTGAGAGAAGAGTTAGAAACATGGGATTCATTTTCCTCTTCACTATGTACATAGTAATCATCATTATTTAATGCATTATCATAGATAAAATATTGTTCATATTCACTCTCATTTTCATATTCATTTTCATGTTCACTATCATACTCATTATCACTTCCATTTTTACTAGGGAAATGTGTAAGAGAATAATTTAATTCTTTTCTAATACACAATAAATTATCATGTGAAATTGGAATATTAGTTTCATCTATGTTATATATGGATGGAGTGTATGCATTATTTTCATTTTCAATATGAGAAGTAAGAGTAAGATAGTTATCATTTAGACATTCTTTTGATAAATTAGTGTTAAGATCATGAGATGAATCATTTGAACTATTCATTGGCAATTTAATTTTATTATGTTTATATTGTTGTATTTTGAACATATAATTAGCAAGAGAGAGAGAGAGAGAGAGAGAGAGAGAGAGAGAGAGAGAGAGAGAGAGAGAGAGAGAGAGAGAGAGAGAGAGAGAGAGAGAGAGAGAGAAGGTTCACATGGAATCAAATTATCACTAATAAGAGGTTCACTTGGAAGTGCATGACTAATTTATTCATTTGGTGCATTGGCAATCAGATAATGAGGTGAAAAGTGTCTTTCCCATTTGATCAAAATTATTTTCATTAGAAGAGGGAATAAAGGAGATAGGTTTGAGAGAAGAAGACACATCTAATTTTTCATCACTATCACTCTCACATGTATCATAATATTCCTTATTACAACAATAGTAATTATCTTCATTGTAAATGAAATCATTTTCCACATTTTTAGCTAATATGTAAATTTGAAAATTTGACCATTCATTATCATAATTATGAGAAATATTTAAAAATTAATCTATGGGATAAGAGGGAATAAGTGCCTTAGTGTATTTTTTATTTCTTTCACCAAAGAGAATATGTAAAAGTACTATTAATAAAAAAAATGCAAAAATAACTAATAACATATAGATTTTGAAAATATTTTTGACAATCGAAACAATTTGCAAAAATTTCAAAATATTTTTCTAAAAATTACAAGGATGGCTTGGAGTTTTATGACCTAGTTTGGAAATCTAGGGTTTGGGGTTAGGGTTTTAGAATTTTTGAAAATTATTGAAATAATTCAAATTATAAAAAAATATTTGAATAGAATTAATGCACAAAAATTTATACAAAAATCATAAATTTGAAATTTAATTTTTGCACATAATAACTACTAATATTGAGAGTTTGAAAATATTTTTGGCACTCTAAACAATTTGTAAAAATTCCAAATTATTTTTCTAAAAATTACAAGGAAGGCATGAGGTTTAGGACCTAGTTTAGAAATCTAGGGTTTTGGGTTAGGGTTTTAAATTTTATAAAAAATTATGACAATAATTTAAATTTTGAAACAATATTTGAATATAATTAATGCACAAAACTTTATACAAAAATAAAAAATTTGAAATTAAATTTGTGCACAAAATTTGAAGGAAAACCCTAAGTGTTCCTAGGGTTTTAGATTTGTTTGAAGTAAGTCAGGTTCACCAAATGTTTTATTATTTTTGGGAAACTTGGGTCTAGTTCCTAAATAATAAAGGATCTAGAGTAAGGGGAAAGATCCAATCAAATATAGTAAAATATAGATTTTTGATCAATTTAATCAAATAAATTTCATATGGAAAGAAGTAAACATATCTCAAAATATAGGTTGAAACGAATGATTCTAGGGTTGAAATCTACTGCATGGGAATGTGAAGATGTCAATAACCTAGATATATATTTCATTTTATGAAATAAAAATGACACCAAAACAAGACACCTTAGGGTTTGATGTTATAGGCCTTTTTTTATCATTATTATCCCAAATACTTGAGTTTTTTGGGTTTTGTCTATTGTTCTTATGTGGTTATTTATATGAAATTTTAGAGGCTAGATGTTGATAGATCTCTTTATAGGTCAATTTCAATCTCCAAAACCTATGTCTATCTACACACATCAAACAATAAATACATCAAAAGCATAAGGTGGAAAAACTAGGTTAGGGGAAGTATGATCACACAATCTAGAACCCCTACTATCCTGATCACTACCTACATTAACCCTTAAGCTAGGGTCTTAGATAAAATTTAGTTCTCCTTTAGGGAACATGCATAATCAATGTGCACGATAGATGCAAGAATGAACTTTTGCCTAGGCCCTTCCTTGATCAAGCATGCAAGTCTATGTGTGATGCATAATGTTGAGCTATACTATTGACTAATTTTCAATTATGTATTGTGCCAAAGTAGTAATTGCTAGATATAAAATGCCTTATGTAGTCCTTTATATAAGATACTCTTTATTTTAAATTTGGGATCTTTTATTCACATTTGAATGACATTATAAAAACTTAAGGATGAAGCTAAAAAGGGATTAAGAGTTTATTGGAGCTCAGAATGCCATTGGATAAGAGTAGTGGAAATGGACACCCTAGTGTCCAGCATTGTAGTCCAATCCCAACACTCCTATCCTATAGGATTGAGACCTAGGGGATGGAATTAGCATGGGAAATATGACTTGGTTAAATTGGAATGATTGTTTGAAAGGCTTGAGATGACTAGGAGTAAGAAAAAATGTGACTTAAGCATAAAATAAGACTAAAATGAGTAAAAGGAAAGACATGGCTAAATGTAAACAAGGATCATATTTTATATTCAAAGTTTCCTATGAAAGGACTATGAAAAGATATGATATGTGTGGTTTCTTGACCAATCTAGGGTGTATACATGTGGTGTATATAATGTCATAGATCATGTGCTTAAGTGTGAGTTACAATGGCATGCTCAGGGCATCACTCAATTTGAGCATAAGGTGACTTAGTTTATAACCACATTATTGGATCGTGCCCATACCTAGTATCAAAAATTTGATCTAAACTAGGCTATAATTGACTAAGAGATGATAAAGGAAGACTTATTCAAAGAGTTTGATAGCCTTAAGTTTGAATAATAGAACATCATATCACTCAAGGAAATTAGGCAAGGGTTATTCAAGAGCATATACTTGTAAGATGCATGGTTTAAAAATCTTTTCTCTAAGCTTATGTATGGCATTCACCCCTTCCATCATGTGCAATGGTTTATTAGAGGCCTACTAGTACCCTATAAATGAGCATTATTCATGAAGACCTTCATGGACCCCTTTAAAGTGCTTGAAGTCACACTCTAGGTTGAGGTAGTAGACAACATTGATATTGGGATCAGTCTATTCATGAAGGCATAGATTGCATCAATGGCCTTCTAACTATAGAAGCTAACTATTGGTTCAACACACAATACTTTAATTGGCTTATGGTGTACTGACTATGAAATAGATGGGCATAACAAGAATATTTACCCATGAAGAAATGTTTTTACCCTACTTCTCAATTGTGAAGTTTGTCATGGGCCATATGACTCTTAAAACTATCCTCTACTATAGTACACCACTCAAGTGAACACTACCATTTATTACAAAATGTTCTATGATTATATGCATTCAATAATAGACTATTAATTCATCAATGATATGTGCTAAAACATGGAAAGAGGTGTGCGGTAGGTGACAACATCAACTGATGGTTAGGTGGGTTAAATAAATGAGGGATATAGCTAGCATAATATGGGTTATGGAAAGTAACAAGGTATACATGGGTGAGGAGGAGGACATGGTGGAAGAAGATTCCCACCATGATTATGTTACAAGTGTGGGTCAACTAATTATTATTAGCATGACTTCCCCATGCACCTAATGTGTGATTATTATCAAGGACCACATGCAGTTAAAGAATGCCTAGACTTGTACAAAAATTTGACTCAAGGTTGGCTTGATAGGAGTTCCATGATGGTCAAGCATGAATCCAAAAATAAAGGTGGGCTCTTAAGACACAATAGACTCACAAGGAGCTACCTAAAGTGTAGTACATAACCTAGAGTGGGTTCACCACTCAGCTGAACATTATACTAACCTAAGAACTATGCTTGAAGTATGGAGAATCAATATGCACTAAGTGCATATCATGATTTAATCCAAAAATTTTATCCTACCCTGACCCTGCATGATATAAATACATCCTAAAACAAGTGATGAGCATGATATATAATTTATAGATAAAAATCTAGCTAGCTAGAGATCTAGAGGCATAGGCCATCGCATCATAAAGAAGATAAGACAACCGGGATTTTGAAGTATAGGAATTGATCGAGATCTTATGCTTCCTACAAACTAAAAGGATGTTTCCCATGTTGAAAGAGTTATTATTAAAGAACACAAAGAAGAAACTAGAAGAAGAGGCTATGTCTCAAATGATTAAAGTTATTGCATCATATATGGAGAGGGTGAATGAGGTAAGGCATACTTAGAATACAGAGTATGACCAAGAATTATTGATCAATGACACCATCAATGGATGGTTAGTTTGTGAAGTACTTGTAGACATGCGAACCAAGGTTAATATTCTAACCAAAATTTCTTGGGAGAAGATGGGATGGCCACCTTTGAGACCCTCACCTCACATGTTGTTCATGGCTAACAAAAATTGAGAGAAAATTATTGAGATCTTGAAGGGTACCATTTTAGATATCATGGGCACCAAATTCGAATCCAAATTTGAGGTCATCAAGTTGGTATAGCAAGATAACTATCTAGTGCTCTTAGGTAGGCCATGGTGCCATGTAAATAATACAAATGTGTGATTTAAGAAGTGTTACATAAATTTTTAAAATGGAAAAGATAGGGTAGTGATCCATCTATCAAGTGATCAAGGGCCCCCATATGTGTAAAGTGTTGATCTCAAGGACAAGATCAACCACATTTACAACATCACAAAGAAGGGCATTAAGAATATCAACCCTAATGACCAAGGTATGCTCAAATGGGAGGATGGATAATTAGTCTCTGATATAACTAATGTAACCTATGAATGATGTGTAGAAGAGGCTTACAAGTTCATTGGTCAAAGGTGCCACTTGGTGTGCACAACCGAACCAAGGATAGCTAAAATGGGATTGGTTAGGATTGAGCACAATCAAAAGAGATGGGTTCCCCATACCAAATAGACTAGAAAAAGGGTGTTCTAGCTAAGTCAAGGGAAGCTTGTAGTGCTCCCAAGGTATGAAGGGAGCTAACCTATATATAGGTATGTCCATGACATTAAAGCTTACATCCCCAAGGAAATGGATAGAATGGGTACACTAGTGCATACCTTGAAGTTCACATCCACTCATTTTTGGGTAGTGTAGAGACCTTACTTACCAACATGGCAAGATGTGAAGGAAATAATATGCACTATATTTGGCAAGAGTAATGAGGAATTAGACATACCTACTTATTTTGGTGATTCTAACCCAATCATGTATGTACATTTGTGTCAATAAACTTGGACTATCTATAGTGAGAACATGCCAAGGAGCCTATGGGTACACACCTTTTATAGGACCTTGAAGACATGGGCATGAGCGTGGTATATTGTAAATGAGATGTACCATGAGATAGGGAACTAGGAGATACTCAAGGAGAGGTTCATACACACCTTATCCTTTTCTTCATAGAACTTAGAACTACTAGAGCCACTACAAGTCATTCACAGGGTCATGTTTGAAGACACTACCATCATAGAAGAGCACCTTAGTGAAATGTTTTAGGAGAAAATACTAGTGCTCCTAACATTCTTTAAAGAGTGGGTGCATAATACTGACTCCAGTGAGGAAGATGATGATACCTAGAAAGAGAGTAATTAGAAGGATCTAATGGAAAGAAAAAAATAATTGCACCTTATGGATGATAATGCCCCAAATGAAGATGATATGATGCATCTTTAAATCAAAACAACTAAGGTGACAAGGCAAGTTCAACACTCTCATTAGGATAAGAATGATCCCTATCATATGCCACTCAAGACCACTAAAGTTGACATCAGTGTAGAAGATAAGCCAAATATTACCACTATAGGTGCTTACTAATCTAAGGTAGAGATGGCACAAATCATAGACATCTTGAAGGAATTTTAGGATGTATTTATACTTAGCTAATGGGATATCAAGGGAACTCACCCTTCCTTAGAAAAAAATGAGCATCAAGCTGGTAGCTGGTGCACGGCCAGTCAAGAAGCACCCATATCAAATAAATCCCAATATCTACACCAAGGTAAAGATGGAGATTGATAGAATGCTAGTAGATGCCATCATCTACCTTATGTAAGAATCTAAATGGGTGAGCTTGATGATCATCAACATTAAGAAGGATGGGTAAATATAGAACTATGTCGATTATAAGCTCCTAAAAATTACCTATGTCAATGACCCATTCTTGAACCCATTTATCAAAGAGGTCCTGGATAGAGTCACAGGCTATAAAAAATATATTTTCATTGATAGTTTCTCGAGCTACCATCAAGTGAAAATCAAGGAGGAGGATAACCCCAAAACATCCTTTATGACTAAATGGGGTGTTTTTCTTATAATATGATGTCATTTAGACTTAAGAATGTGTTATCCATATTCTTGAGTGGTAATCACTACTTTTAAGGACGTCATCCATAAGTTCCTCCAAGTGTATCTTAATGACTAGACTATGTATGGTCTTTTGAAATACCACTATGATAATCTATGCCTCATGTTTGAAAGGTGCAGGTAGCTCTATATATATTTAAACCTAAATAAATGCACCTTTGTAACCCTCTTTGGAACATTTTTTGGGCACATTACCTATAAGGATGGTTTGTTTGTTAATCTTGTGAAGATAGCCATCATAATTCAACTCTAAACTTCTTTAATGCAAAAAGATGTTTATGCCTTTCTGGGCCATTATGGCTATTATAGGAAATTTATACAGAGTTATGGAAACATTGTGGTGCCTCTAGAGGATCTCTTGCACAAGGATGGACTATTATGTGAGGGCAAGGCACAAGAGAAGGCTTTTGAAATATTTACTTTAAAGTTATTTGCCATGCCAATTCTATAATTTCTAGACTAAACTAATCCTTTGTACATCCATGTTGATGTTTTAGGCTTTGTAATTGGTACCATATTAGTGTAACCAGGCAAGGCCAAGATGGACTACCCCATCTCCTTTTAAAGTAGTATATTGACATAAGTAGAGAAACATTACACCACCACTAAGTACAAGGAATTGGCAATGTTCTATGCCTTACAAAAATTTAGGAAATATCTATTGAAAACCCCATTCATCTTCTTTATTGGTCACAAGGCACTCAAATACCCCATGAACAAGCTTATTTTACATGGGTGCATATGTAGATGGATTGTTCTATTCTAGGAATTCTAGTTCTTAGTTATTGTAAATCTTAGAAAGCATATTTTAGGGCTAGACCATTTGTCCCACATTAATTCTAGCAATGTGGTGATGCCAATTAAGGATGACATACTAGATGCATAGATGTATAGAGTCTAACACATCCCTAAAAATCTAGAAGAGATTGTCATTTTCCTATCATCTATGTTTTCACCCCAAACCTTGTCAACTAAGGAGAAGAAACAATTTGTAAGCTATATTTCCCCCTTCTAGCTCATTGATGGGGAGTTGTACAAACTAAGTTAGATATGAAGTCATATGTAGGTGTGTTTTATAAAATGAAAGGGACTTCATCTTATAAGAAGTACATGATGGAATTACAAAAGGATATTACACTAGAGATGCAATGATGTGCAAGTTATTTTAATCAAGCTTATGGTGGTCAAGCTTATTTTATGATGCAAAGGAGCACTCTAAGTCATGTGACATAAGCTAGCATAATGAAAATCCCAACCACCAGGATGAGATAACTCTCATTCCCATACTTTCCCAAACACCATTCAAAAAATGGGTTATTGACTTTGTTGGGCTAATAACTCCCATAACACAGCGCACAGTTGCAAGGTATATATTGGCAGCCATAAACTTCTTTACCAAGTGGGCCAAAGCCATGCTGAAAAAAGACTATATAACCATAATAACTACACACTTCATATGGAATAATATCATAATCAGGTGTGGGTTCCCATTAATTCTTACTAACAATAGGGGTACTCATTTCATAAATTAAATAATGCACATTCTTTTGACTGAGTACATGGTGGCACACCAAAAGACCACCTTGTATCATCCCCAAGCTAATGACATGACTAAAGCATTTGATAATTTCCTAGGTATGTTCCTAATAAATATATGTGATGTTGGTCACAAATATTGGGATGATCATATTTCATTGTTACTTTGAGCAACCGCATGACATACAAGAACCTAAACAAGGCTATACCATTCCAATTGGTGTTTGGAACTAAATTAGTTTTAGCCATAGAATTCATGGTGCCATCCTTATGTATTGCATAGATTGGTAAATTATACAACCAAGAATTTTTAAGCACAAGGTTGGAATACTTGTAATGCTTGGATGAAAAGTACACCAAGCCAAATGGAATCAACAGATCGAGAAGGCATGTCAGAAGCACTAGCATGATAAGTATATCAAGCACAAGGAGCTGACTAAAGGAGCATTGGTACTACTCTATAATTTTAAGTACTTTAATCACCCAAGTAAATTGAAAATATGGTAAATGGGCCCCTACATCATCCACCACATATTGTAAATAGTTACATACAAGTTTTTCACATTGTCTAGTGAAATTATCCTCAGGCATTTCAATGACAACAAACTAAAGCCATATAGGAAAAATGATGGTTCTTACACCACACAAATTCTAACTTCTTGGTCACTAGTCAATTTGAGGTTTAGTTTACTAGATTACAATTTGGTGTAAGCCAAACCATTCTTTTTTGTTTGTTCCTTGTATAGTGTATAGAGGTAGTAAGTGGCACATAGTGGCTATAAAAACTTATCTATTAGTATTTCATGCATAATTCTAATTAGGTGAGTTGAGCATTTGCACCCACTTAATGTATGAGGTTAGACATTTAAGTGGTGGGTGCGTGAAGCTTACCAAGTGCAATCAAAAGTAGTAGAAGATACATGTGTGTAAGATGAATAGTGTAAGGCACTTGAAGGCCCAAGAATGAACCACTCTAGCACTACCTTTATGTCAAAGTTAAAAGAGGGTGCATCCACTGATCCTGAACCAATGACCTATAAGGGAAGTGAAGACACTCAATATGGTTGAACACAAGGTAGATATTGAAGATGCATAGTCTATAAGTGTACAAGATAATTAGAAGAGAAATGAAGCATTAGAGGGATATTTCAAGGGATTTGTATCAGTTAGGATAGGCTAAGGCAAGATGACACACAATAAATTGACCAAGAAAAAAAAGTGTGGTTGAGATAAGAGTGTATCTAGAAGACAAAGTGGAACCAAAGAGGATGAATCATGTGCTTATGAGGTGATGTACCCAAGTTACCACAAGGAAGGTGAAGGTCATGCCAAAGTATATAATCAAATAATGAAATAATCTAAGATAACTAGAATACACCTAGAAATGAGTGGGAAGTGACCATTTAAATCACATGTCACTTCACTAAAAAATACATTAGGAGCATTCAATGAGGTAGTGGTGGTGGTATAAAGATATGCAATTAATGCATTAAGGATGAGATATTCTCAAAGGATTTTAGATATTTTTGTGTTTTCCAAGAAATCAAGGTGCCTACACCATAAAGTTGACATTAATGATGGTAGATGAGAATGAAGGGTATAAAATAGCAAGTGGTAGACTTACTTAGGTTACAAAGTTTAAACTAAATTAGAATTAGAGTAAACCTAAGTAAGAACTAGAATTTCAAAGATAAATAACCCTTCATAGTTAAAAATTAAGCAATTTAAGCACCTAGAGTGAATGAAATCACATTGAGAAAGATTTCATTCATAACAAGGCCAAGTTGAAGGGTTGGAGAGAGAGATTTATGAAAGAATTTGAGTTAGAATAAGTAACTATCACCTAGGCCACCATTAATATCCTATGAATATTAGTGATAAATGTAAAGTCATAGATCCAATGATGATAGAAGTGGTGACCACCATTCAAGGCTTTGGGAAGACACATTTTCCAAGGTTCAACACAAGTCAATTTAGGATGGTGAAGAAGTAAAAGGTAGCAAGCTCCACATATATGCAATAGGAAGCCAAGTAGGTGAATATCATATAGGAGATGTGGACTTCCAAGAGTAAGGCACATCCGATTCAAGCCATTAGGATCATCAAGGTTGACACTAAGACACTAATAAAAATTTCATACCAGTATATGCAATTTCCTCTAGAGGTTTAGGTGGGGGAGATTTGGTGCTCATTTGCACATAGTTACCAACTCAAAAAATATAACCATCAGACATCAAGTCATGTGCAAGACTTGATTTAGGATTGGGTGGTGGACATGGGGCATAAGTTAGTGTAAGGCAATGCCCTCTTTGATGTCTCAATGTGAGACAAGTTAAAAGCTTCCATCATAACTTAGCTCTATGAGTTACCCTTATTTAGGAAGCTAGATGAACTCATCCAGTTACGACTCTTGTGTGTCCATGAGGACCACTTCTATTTTTTAGTATAGTGCATGAATATTTCAACGTAATTGATCAAAAAGATAACCAAGCTCCTAGATGTCAGACAAGACATCTATCAAATGATGGATAATGATGAAGTTGAGTACATTGAAAAGATTCTCAAATACTTCAAGGAGGGTTTCACATTCCCAATCAACAAGTGTGAGGACCCTAGTATGAGGGTGGTGACATGCCTCATTAGTTTTAAATTATGCCTGAGTGGATGATGGATTGATGTATCAATGGTATACCTCTATATTACCTATCACATGGCATAGGGTATAATTTCAACATCACAAAGTTCACTGCTAATGAGTTAGTGAAAAATTCTTTGGAGTGCCATAGAACCAAAGGGACCTTCAAGTTGGGGTCCATCTTCATCATGATTATTATGGAAGAAATTAAGATCCTAAATGAGAGTGAGGATAATTTATGGGTGTTTTTAGAACACCATAAATCCCCAACACAAAAGTACAAAGAATAAACTTGCCCTACCACCTTTATCCCAAAGTATAAGATGTGTATAATGTGATAGTGCAAAAAACATATATAAGCCTTTAGACTGTGGTGATGCATTCCCCATGGGCTTCCCTATAGTATGTTCAGGATGACATATTTTACTATAATGAATAACTATTTCATAGTACACTTGGCACTATAGGATGGGAATAGGTTAGGATGGTTAAATCTCTCCTTTTCTTTATCAGTAGGTTACTTCAAGGATGCACTATACTAGATCCCTAATGCACAACATATGGATATTCTAGTAAAGGAACTAGATGTGGAAAGGCACAAGTTGAGGCACTAATTCCCTCATGTAGATGGAAAGTCTACTAAGGACAAAGAAGATGCTTCAGATTAGCTAGAAATCAATCCCATCCAAGAAGTCACCATCCTTGGGTTCATCCATAGACTATACTATGAGATGAATCCATGAAATAAGGAATCTAACATTGAGTAGAGCACTGAGAAGAAGGAAGACCCCCAATCTAGATTAGGGATGAAGGAACTCAAGTGCCATTTAAAAATTAAAAGTATCCAAAGAAGAAAGGGGAAGCTTTGGAGGAAATAGAGTAGTGGTTAAGGTTTAATATCACTACAGAAGGAGAATAATCTCCTTCAACCTTTACATAAAAGCATGTGTGTTTCATGCTAAAGACTTCCCTGAGCATAGGGAAAAAGACGGGGAAGGCCCCTCCTATGGCACAAAGGATAATCCTATCTAAGGAATAAGAAGAAGAGGAGGAAGAGGAGTCAGAGGAAGAAGAGAGTGGGAGGGGCACTTATATCATACCTAAGGATAAAGAGTCCTCATCAAGTGAATAGACCCCCTCCCCACCACCTCAAAATGAGTTAGAGAAGTGAAGGTAGAGATTGAGAAAACTCGGCTTCAGTGAAGCCTAAATATAGAGGGCATATGAGTTTCAGTAACAAAAGGAAGAAATTACAAAGGTAGGAGTATTGAAAGAGGTCATTGAAATGGTTGAGATAGAAGAATGGAGGAAAGAGGAGGAGTGCAAGGTGAAGAAGGTGAAGGATAAGATGGGATAAGGAAGTAAGGAAGGAGAAATAGGAGAATATCCTAAAGAGGCAACACATTAAGGTGTGCCAATGAAAGAAGAATTGAAGCACCAGTGGAAAGACATGGGCCTAGACTAAGGGAATATTGATGTGATACTAAGGTTGTACTATAAGTGTGAGGATATGAAGGCTAAGGGCATGTCCCAATATAAGATCGGTTAGTTAGAGGCTAAGGAAATTAAAAAAATAATATAAAATAAGTGAAAATCACAAACCACATAAAATAAGTCCAAAAAAGAAAAGGCCAAGGAAGAGGTAGAAAGGAAGGCCAAGGAAGAGAAGGCCATAATGAAAGAAAGAGAGGAAGAGGTAACCCAAGTAGAAAGGGATAGGATGATAAAGGAATGGTAGGAGAATAAGGTTTTTACTAGCATGGAATCTAGAATGAAAGAGGTGACAAAAAAGGCACCTAACACCTCCACCATAATAATAGAAGCTATACATTAGGTGCACCCAAGTTCATAAGGGGCACCTAAGTATAAAAAAGGTGATAATAACACCTTGGATAAACAAGTAGAGAAAGTAATGGATATGAGGGAGAAGTAAACTAAATAACCCCTATGAGAGGAAGAACATGATGGTGGGTCTAGCATTGAATAAAGAGAAGAAGTGGACAAAGGGGGAAGTCTATTGAAGAACCCCAAGAAGAAGAAGGAAAAGAATAACAAGGCACTAATATAGGCACCAGCACCAATGAAGAAGAATAATTGAGTGAGGGAGAGGAATATTAGACAAGAAATAGAGAAATAATATAGAAATAATTTAAAAAGGATGAGGAATTATATATGTTGGAGTGCATACCACAAAATATTACCATGACCCTAATGTGCCACCATGTTTATTGGGAACTAGATTACTACATGGATGAGCCCAAGTTTGAAGTTTTGATAAAACCAATCTGGAGTTCCAAGAAGCTAGAGGAAGGGTATGACTACCAACATATCAATCCTCAAGAAATGAACCATGTGCACTCAGCCAATGTCATAATTAGGATGGCCTCCTTAGTAGCATGTAAGAACATCATCAATGATATTCATACCAATAATTGGAAGAAGATAGCACAAGAGATTGAAAGGGAACTTGAGGCCACAAAGCTCAAACTTAAAAAACTATTTGATCATGTAGAAGAGGTGGAGCCATCCATTTTAGATGGTGTAGATACCTCAAGGATGAATGAAGTTGATAAGTTATGCACACTTGTTGAGCAAATGCTACCTCAAATGAAGCCAATGTTGAGGAGAAAAAAGACCCCTATGAGGCCTTAAAAAGAGAGTTGAACAAGAAGCTAGATTTTGTGGAAGACCAATTCACCAAGCTCAAAGAGGGTGTAGAGGAAGTAGATACTATATTTTACAACTTCACCACCTAGGAAACATTCATTGATGTGTGCCTTAAAAAGGAAAAGGAGGATAAAGACACTCTGTTCCAACACTCCTTCATGGTGAGTAAGACTGAATGCATTTAATTAATGACAAAGGTTAACTTCCTATGTGCCAAACTAAAAAACTAGGAACAAGACCTAGAGGCACTCTTTTGTGCCTTATAAAAAAAGGCCAATGAGCAAGAGGAGATCTTAGATGGTGGGGTAAAGCATGAAAGAGAAAGGATTAAGGCCTTTAAGAAAGAAATAGAAAGTATGGATGTGCTTACTATTGAAGCTACCTAAAATGAATTAGATGGTGTATTTGAAGATATCAAGGGCACTATACAGGGATTTAAAAACTTCAAGGTAGATTTAGAGTAGGGTGTGTTTGAGTTTTGTAGACTAAAGGTGATGAAAGACTAGTCTAAGATGGATTATCAATTTTGATGGGGTAATGTTGGGCCCCTTTTCTAACAACTACATGGACTATGCTAACTTGAGCTATCTTGATGTGAGGCAATATTTGGTTTGATTAATTCCTTTTTATACCTTTTGGCATTAGCTAGAGGAACCCTCAAGGATATCACACCAACTGTCAAGTAGTTTCATGGAACCAACCTTCAAAGGACATACCTATGAGAACTTGTACACGGCAGCTCAAGAAGTATAGGTGTTAGAAGAGTGGAGTAGGTGAGATAGTGACCTCGTAGTGATAACTCATCACTTGGCATGTACCCATTTGACCTGGTAAGGAGATGCCTAGTTACCTATAAAAGAAGGCTTGTTTTTGAAAAGTAGAGGAGGTGATTAACATAGTGAAGCTTTGCTAAAATATAGAGCTGCCATTAAGTATTTGTATTTAATATGAACTAGGTTAGGTATTTAAGATGTATATCCCAAGCTCACTCATGAGCCACTAGGCATGAGTAGTGTTAAGGATGATCATTTGATCTGCTTTTATATCTTTAACTTTGTATGTTGAATAGTGAAGTTAAAGAATAATGTGGGTGAAGCACTAGAATGTTGATTATTTAATTATAGTCTATGTAAAGTTATGTTTATAACTTAGTTCATTTGAGCATTAATACAAATTCTTATTTGAATGTATTATGATATGAAGGTTTATCCCTGGTCACTAATGGAGTCCTTATGCCATATAGTGATTTTGGCCTACCTATAAAATAGACTAAGTGTTGGAACCTAAATTCATCAAGGTTATAAGACCCATACCTAGAGCACTACCCTAAGAATTAACACTTAAACCAAATCCATTCCATGACTCATCTAAGCAATTAAATGACCTTAACTAGTTATTCCCGTAGCTTGCACCATTAAGGAGCTCTACCTAGACAAAGATGAACTTACACCTTATGGCATATATCCTTAAGAAGGCTCATGTCTATTGAAGTTCCCTAGAATATCCTAGTGCTATAAAAATGCCTAAACCCATCAGGATAATAACTAAACCCCATTAAAACCCAACTTGTGCCATGTACCAACTAGTCCAATGTGAGCTTGGTCCCTTTATTATTGCACTTTAGGTGAGTGCACAAGGCTTGTGTCTTATATGAAACTAATTATATCACAATAGTTTGTTAAATTTTGTGCACCATACCCTATTATGCTCGTGCCTAGATACATCAAGTCTAGAGATGACTTGGCTTGATGGCTAACTGCATGACTAAGCACAAAAGATAATCTAGTGATTTTTTCTAAAACAAAGTATGAAAAACTTAAGTAAAATGGTTTTATTTTTACATGCAATCATAATATAATAATATAAAAGTGAAATATCAATGAATTAATCATAAAACATACTATATCAAGATGGGAAACATGTCAATAATGTGTAACTCATAATCAATCACAACTTATCTCAATTTTGACACATGTAATTCTATTATGACTTGGGTATTGAAATATGTTATGAGGTGAAAAAAATAGGAAAAATATATTAAAGGGGATGTTTGGAATGGTAATTTGGTAATTTTTTAGGAAGGTCTAGTCCTATCTAAGGTCTTACATGACGACTCATAAATGGAATCCCTAGGGGGGAGTGATCATTGAAAAAAATAATATTTCTTGAGGTGAAATATTAGTATTATGGGAAATGAAAGAGGGAATGTAAAAATATTAATGTAGTCATCTATGAGAAGACCTTAGGAAACATGAGGAACACTAAGGACATAGGAAGACACTAAGTGACTAGTGACCATCAATATATAAAGGATACCCCTTCACAATAATAACAAACTTGTATAAATATAGACTCATGTTGTTTTTTTGAATGATAAAAATTAAAATGGACTTACCTTCCCATAATGTGTTTCCAATTATTCAAGACCTCTTATAGAGACATCAGTCTACTATGAGGATTGGGTACTTGTATGAGAAAGTAGGCACCACAAAAAGATTTTTTTTATTCTCTTTTTCCAATCTACTAGCCTACCTCACCCCAAGGGACCTCAAATCTATCATGAGTCTAAATTTAGAGTTTGATATTTAATTATAAAAATGATATGTGATTTGAATCATGTCTTTTAGTGTGATTTAACTTTTGGAATTTTTAATGTTGCCTTTTGTATCATTGCCTTTTATTAAAATGATTTGAATTTTAAATTTTTATGGATTTTAAGATTCCTCCTCCATATGGACTTGGAATGATCAATCATGAGAGTGATACACACACATGTGATTTAGACTTTAGATTAAAGTAAGCTAAGTATCCAATGACATGACTGATAAAAACACTTAGGCTTACCTATGAACCAACATGTTATCACAAGTTTAAACCATGTGTATGCTTAGTTTGCAAAAGGAAATAAAGGGAATAAATGAATATCCAAGATGGACTGGTAAAATGAGATTATAATGAGATGACTTGTTTGCTAACTAATCACATGGTAAAGAAAAAATATTAAGGGGAGCAAGGTTTCTATAACCAAGTCATAATAATGAGTATCTATGGTATTGATATAAGTTAACAAACAATCATGAGAAAAGAGTAAGACATCCACGTAAATAAATGAGTTCATAGATAAAAATCACGTAATCATGAAAATAATCCATAAAATATCATAAGGAAAGAAAATGACACAATAGATAGCATAGAATGTGAGATATTAATATCTATATAAGATAGATAAAAATTTGACACAGTGTCAAATGATATAAAGTAGATAAATATAAGCTTGGATCACACGTCTAATTTAAAATGAAGAATAAATTGAAGGAACACCATGTTGTGTTCATAAATACTATTAGATTTATCCATAAACATTGCCCATAAGATCTAATAAATCTATATGAATCTGGACTCTAATTATAGCAAGGATAACATCAATCTTTAGAGAAATCTAGGAGAATATCTCTCATCAAATCTCCTAGATAAAAAATATAGGCATACTTGAAGGATCATGCTCATGAGGTCCATCATGCATAGGATACTTAAGAGAAGGAATAGGAGTGGAATTTTTGGGAAATGAAAGAGTCACCAGTGGAGAAGGGTTCATAGGTGAAGGATGATACATAGGTGGAGGGATCATGGGTGAAAGAACCATAGGTGGGGGAACCACAGATGTAGGAACCATAGGGGAAGAATTATTCATGGGTGGGGAAATTACGAGAGAATAAGGGGGAGAATTATTGCTTGTGTGACCTATGGGAGGAGGGATAATAGGTGTGATAATGGTCAGAAGGTGATCCTAGAGATGCTACTAGAGGATACGATAATGATCGATGTGATGGGTATCATATTAGTTATATAAAAAATAGACCTCTCCATATTGGGAATATATTTAGGTAATACTTTTGGGGGAGGTATATCCTTTCTTGAAGGTTAAGAAAGAGTAGGATGTAATGTTTCTATATATTGTTGAAGCTCATGACAATGATAAGAGGAATAATTATCTATGTTGTGAAATCAACAAATATAATTTTTAGTAGTTTTCATGGGTGCATTAATAAAGGGGGTGAAAGTAGAATGCATGAAAGGAATAATAATTTACAATCTCTAGTCCATTGATCAATGACTCTGTGAATTTCGTAGTATGGCTAATTAACCCATTAGGTAGGGAAAGGATCAAGTTATGATAAAATAAGTAATACATTGCCAAGGGGAGGTAGGGCTGGTGAAAATATTGAATGAGGCTCAACTAAAGGAGAAATAGGATTAGAAGTAGTAAGAGACTTATCTAAAAGGAGAGTGGGAGTAATATCTAGACTATGCTCAATTGATGGAAGAACTAGATGCATAGAAGGTTGAAGGATAGTAGCAAGCATCTTAGGGGAAAGCCAACTATAGGGATCCTGGTATCTAATGAAGAGATATAGACCAGTCATAACATGATCCATAATCATGATCCTAAGAGGTTCCTTAAAAATTGGAGGTGTGTGCATCATCTCTACCCTATGAACAAGAGGAATAATTCTAAAATTAGTAACTATATAAGATGGAATGTGATAAGATAAATGAAAAGACTAAAATAAATAAGAATGATAACAAAGGATCTCAACATATTGAACCTAAATAAGACCTCATAGAAATAGGTCATCTAAGGTATAATCATTGTCATCATTGGGTGTATGAAGATCAATTTCACAATTAGGTATTGTGAACAAGGAATATGTAGTGGGAGGTTAGTCTTGTGTTAGTCCAATAAAACAAACCAAGATAAAATACTAAAATCATAATGCCTCTATCCTAGACACTCAAGAGAGAATAGATAATAAACATACACATGAAAGCATAAATAGAACATAAAATAAAACACTCTTTTACTTTATTTGGATCTCCAAATGGATTTTTTAAGTGGATTACTCAGTTTGTGCATTAATAAGTCTTTGATAATGAATCTTTCTTTGCTCATTCTCTCCTTGGCACCTTAGATTGGTTTGTTGGCTTATGATTTTGGCATGGTAGAGTTACTTACAAAGCTTGTGGAGTAAATAATGCATAATAACTCTAAAATATCCAAGATTTTAATACATTTAGGCATATTAAATTTACACCAAGAGAGTTTAAACATCAATGGTTATGGCCATATATATATGTCCTCAAGAATTAACTCTCACCCAAGATGAGTTAAGGTTGAGTTTAAACATGGAATGGGTTAAAAATAACCCTAGGTGAGTTGAGAAAATCTCTAGTTGAGTTAAAATTTGTCATGTAATTATGATTTTCAATTACTAGGCATGGCTCTCAAACTAGATATTTTTGGATATTTTGAAAGAATTTGACAACCCATAAAGGCAACAATGAAAAGGCTTGATATTTTGAATTTTGGAATTTCCATTTTTAGATATTTATTAATTATAAATGGATAATTAAAATAATAATTTAATCTTGTTTAATTTATTAATTCATTTTTATTAGCATTTTATCTCTTTCAAAATTTGATTAAGTGCCTTACTTAATAGGTCCATAGGCCAAATTGATAGTTGTTATGTCACAAGGTGATTAGGGATGAATTTGTGATAGGTCATTATTTAATACAATTTATTATCCCAAATAAGGATGCCTCAACATGATTTGGATCATTGATTAATTATTCATGTCTAAATTGGGATGTTCTATGATTCCTATACTTAATTTTCAATGTTTGGTAGGAATTAGTCTAAAGTCTGGTCAGAAGCTAGGTATGCATAGAATTAGGTGTCTACAGTTTGTACCTATTTTGGAAGGTGTTTTAAGATATAATCATAGTAAAATATTATCAAATAATGAAAATTTCTTGTATTCCTAATTCCCCAATAGACAATGAATGATCTCTGGATGCCCCCTCGAGGGAACAATAAACAAAGAAGGTTGAGGATTAGTCCCTCAAAAGAAGGAAATGATTGTACCAAAAGGTAAATGGGGATGGAAATGATTGATTTACCCATAGGTGATTATAATAATTGGAAGATTGAGCTACCCTACTAGGGAAGGTAAAAAGGATTATTTTCCCAAAGGTAGTTATAATCATCAACATAACACAATACAAATATAATGATTTGCCCATATATGGTTATAATCATTAACAAAAGGATAAGGGTAACAAAAGAATGATTTGAATAAAGGTTATTATAATCATTACAATGAAAATAATTATTTTCCAATAGGTGGTTATAATCATTAATAGGATAAAAATATGCCCCATTTAGGTGAATAGAGATAATGATTTTCCCAAAGGCAATTATAATCATTAACATCTAGAATAGGCTGAAACATAATGACTTGACTATAGGTGGTTATAATCATTAACACAAAAGTTTGCATTGAAACACAATTATTTTCCAAAATTTATCTATAATCATTGACACAACAATTTGGATTGAAACATAATGATTTTCCCAAAGGTGGTTAGAATCATTAGTATTGTGGGTAGGATAAAATGGAAAATTGGATAATATGGATTATATAATGAATTCATACTCATATAGTTAAATTAAAGAAATTTGAATTGAGGAAACCTATTAGTATTAATATTCTCTTCCTAACTATCAATGATTAACATTCTTTCATGAGTTAATTACTCTATATGGGGGAAATTATCAATTGCCAGGGAGAAGTAATGTGGCCTCATTTTTTTTAATATTCCTTAAGATGATTTTTATTTTATCACATAAAAATATGCATCATTATATAAAACACCATGATAACATATCCAATATATGCATAAGTATTGACACATGATCCCATAAACACTTAAAAATAATGCACCAATGATAAAAAACCATGATGACAATGTTAACATATGAATATGGATGGACTTAAGTATAATATGCAAGGAATCACCTAATGAATATAGGTATATTAATTCAAGTAAAAATAAGCTAATAAAATAAATAGGTAAATAAGAAAACAAATAGAAAGACAAAACACCAATTAAAATGACAACAAAACACCAAGAAACTAAAAATAAAGATAGAACAAAAAACAATGAGGACAAAAATGAAACAAATACAAACAATGGTTAATCACAAAGTTAGTGAAAAAAACATGACATAAATAATAAAATAGACATTTCCCCTAGGTTATAGGTGACAAGGAAAAAAATAATAAATATGGGGGAATAGAGGAAAGGGAAGGGGTAGCTGAGCTAACTTTAGATGCACTAGGCAAGTGAACACTACCAACATAGTTCCATGGATGCAAGGTCCAACATGAACTTCACACCAAATGTAGTTATCCTATAAGATTGGATAGAATAATATTAAAATTGAGAAAATATGAGTGATGTTATAAAATAATATGGGAATGGTCTCACAAAATTTTCAGAGTGTGAGGTGAAGCCTAGTGATCATTAATGTATCAAATTTGAATACATAATGTGCAATATGAAAACTTGAAAAATATCAAGAGCATAAAAGTGAAGGCCAAGAAAGATGGGGAAACTAAATTACAAGTGGTTTTTTGTAAAGTAGATAGGATTCCCATAATCGTTAAGGCAAAGAAATGGTAAATTTGATGATTAGGATTTTCTAAGTTGTTTACAAATGTTTTTGGAATTTTTTAAGCATCTCAACTAAATTCAGAATAAAAAAATACTAAACATTCCAACTCACAAAAGGGTGAGAGAATTCAAACTTGAAATTTCTCACAAAATGGAGAGATCATGGAAAAGGGTGGCTGATCTAACCTCAACATGAATTGAGCACTACCTACATAGTCCCATTGAGATCTCAAGTCATTGTAGTTATAACTTATAGTGGAGGAATCTAATTGGTTAGAAGAAAGTTATCAAAGCAGACAAATGTCATGGTATGGTAATAGGAATGGCAATATGGGACTTTAAGGCATGATAAATATGTTTTTCCTAATTTATCCATAAGAAATTATAATTAGGAAACAATGGCATAGGGAAATGATACTAATTTTCTCAAAGGTAGTTATAATTAGGAACACTCGAAATGAAACAAAACAAGGAATAAAGGATACAAATTTCAAACCATCATAAAACTTATCCAAAATATGGACTCTATCTAGAATAATAAATCAATTTTAGAAATTTGATCCAAATCCCCTCATTGAAGGTACTTGAAGAACCAATGTAATGAAACCAAGGTCAAAGGGGTTTGTAAGGGAGGCTAAAAATAATAGTGGTCAATATGAAAGGTATGGTAGAATGGCATAGGGTATGTATAGAGAAGGATGATAATATGGTACAATATAAATAGGCCTCATAGACAATACTTATGGTTTATCAAGTGAAATAATGCTTATAGTGTATGATGTTCATTGGCTCATCAAGTGCATCTCTATCTAATGTAGTAATCATGTATGATTTGAACCCATAATTTACAAAAATGATATATGGACCTATCCAGTTGGGTTTGAACTTGCCCCTCTTCTTATTCTTGGCCATGGTGTTATTTTAGTTTTCTTTGAGAATAATATCCCCAAGATTGAACTCTTTATATTTGAACCACTAATTATAGTGGCTACAAAGTCTTTTTTGGTATACTTAAAGGTTGTTGATAGTGGCCATGCATTTTTCATCAAGTAACTCTAGCTCTTATAGGCAAGCTACTCAGTAATCTTTATCATCTAGGACATATTTTGATGATATGTGTAGAGAAGGTAACTCAACCTCAATGGGAAGAATGGCCTCAGTGCCATAAACTAAGGAATATGGATTGGATCCTATTGGAGTACAATAATTAGTGCAATATGCTTAGAGAGAGTAGAAGATTTGTAGGTGCCAATCACGACCAACATCATTAAAAATATTCTTAAGGATGTTAAAAATGGTTTTATTGGATGATTTTTCTTGGTCATTACCTTGAGGGTAATATGTGGTAAACAAATGTTGAGTAATGTTGTACTCAACACAAAGCATTTTAATATCCTTATTTTTAAATTATTTTCCATTATCAGATATAATGTTAGATAGGATACCATATTGGCATATGAGATGGTTGAAGATGAACTTGGAAATCTATTTTCCAATCACATAAGTGAGGGGTATATCTTCAACCCACCTAGTGAAATATTTGGTATTGTTAAGGATGTGTTTATGGCCATTAGATGAGGTAGGATTAATCTTCCCAATGAGATAGAGGCCCCATATATCAAATGGCCATGGAGTAAGCATTGGTTTTAGTGTTTTGGTTAAGGAATGGATTATATTGGCATGACTTTGACATTTTTTTCACCTTTTAACATAAACATTTGCATTTTAATTTATAGTTGGAAAATAATAACTAGTTTTTAGGATCTTTTTGGCTTAGGACAACCCCACTAGTGTGGGCTTCACATACTCCTTCATGAACTTCTCACAATGCTAACATTGATTATGTCAAATCTAAATAAGGAGGCATATTTCCATCAAATCTATGGTGATAAAGGGTTATCTAAGTAAGGTATATCATGAGGCTTGGTGGGTAAAGGCCTTTAGTTGTTTATGTGATAGGCATAGTGGAATGATATGGTCATTAAGGTAATTAAAGAAGTCAGAATACCATATAGAGCTAGGACCAATAATATCATAGATCATTATGATGGTTGAAGGTTTATGACCAGTCACTAAAATATTTTCAATCAGGAATTGATATTTTTTTGCCTTATCTGTGTGATGGATCAAAAAGCCAATTGTGTCCATGGCATCCATTGTCTTGTTACTAGTCCTTGGTATGTGTTTGAACTATGTGTTGGAAATTTACTTTTGAGAACATCAAACATAGCCTTGTATGGCACCAACTTGTCATATTTGTTCTAAAAGTGGTTTGTAACCTAATTGGTGATTAACTGAGAATAACCATAAACTATGATGTGTTGAATATTCCATTATACTAATTGATGAAGCTCCACAATGAGTGTTTCATATTCATCCATATTTTTAGTACAAGGAAAGTTTATATAGAATGATTTAGAGATAATATCCCAATATGTTATCATAAGTAATAGGTCTACCCCCAATCTATGTGATGTGAATGATCCATCAAAATACAAATTCTAGTGCTAATCCTCAAGAGGTGTTTCAATGATGGTCATGATGGACTCATCTAGGAATTGGAAAGTGAGTGGTTCATTTTCTACAAGGGGAGATTCAATATCCTAATCTATAAGAACTTGTCCCTTGATAGATTTTAGGTTGACATACTCAATTTTGAACTTTCTTATAAGCATGATCCATTTATCCATATAAAATTTTAAATCTATGTTAGACATATATACTTGAGCAGATCTACTTTTTAAATAACTATGGTCTTGTTGTTAAGAATTTAATGACATAGTTTTTATGCTACAAAGACCATAGCTAAACAAATTTTTTTAATAGGTGTATAGTTATGTTCATATGCAACTAGTGTACAGTATAGATATTACATGACATGATATTTTCAATTATAATCATGTTGATCTAGATGTGCCCCCACAAATTTATATATAGCAAATAGATACATTAAGAATGGTTTTCCTAGTATAGGTATTAACAAAATAGGTGAATTGGGAATATAGTCCTTCAAGTGTTAGAAGGAATTTCAACATTCTTCATTCTAAATAAATGTGACACCATTATTTAATAAGTGTGTAAATGGATGGAATTTTTTGGAAAACTAAGAAATAAAGAATATTATAGAGTAGATATTACCCTATAAACTATGGATCTACTTTAAATTAGAAGGTGGAAACATCTCTATAATGGATTTCGCTTTAGCTGGATCAACCTCAATGCCTCTACGAGAGATGATGAAGCCTAGTAATTTATCAGAAGTGACACCAAAAATGCACTTCTTAGGATTGATTCAGACCTTATATTCATGAAACCTCTCAAATGTATTTTGTAGTGTAGTTGGATGATCAACATGGGTCTTTAATTACTGAATATGTTGTAAATATAGTTTGCTACAATGGCATGCATCATATCATGAAATATGATGATCATGGCTCTTTGTTTTGTGGCCCCAACATTATTTAGACCAAATGGACTAACTTGATAATAAAAAATTCCACATGGAGTGGTGAACATTATTTTATGTTGGTATTTTAGTGTAATCTAGATCTGGTTATATAAATAGATCCATTCATAAGTGAAAGCATTTCATACACCACTATGGATTCAACTATCATGCCAATGTTTGGTAGAGGAAAGTCATCCTTAGGGTAGGTTTTTTTTATATCTCTAAAATTAGTTCATATTATGATTCTTTTTGCTTCTTTATAATTAGCACAACATTCAATATCCACTCTGAGTAATTGATCAATCAAATACATCTCACTTTTAAGAGTTTTCCAACTCTTTATTTACTAATTAAAAAATGTGATGATGCATATTATGTAATTTTTGCTTCATATTTTTGGCATTAGGATGTACAATAAGGTGGTGTGCAATCAAGGAGAGGTCCAAACCTAGCATATCTTAATAGGCCATAACAAACATGTCAACAAATTTGCTCAAAATGGATGTAAATATTTCATGTTCCTCCTTAGTGATGGATGCACCTAATTTGATCTATTTCAAGTCATCCAGAGTCTCAATGTTGAATTTTATAGTGTCTTCTGTAAGGAGATTTAAACCATCTTTTAGAATATTTTTCAATGATTTAAATTTGCCTAAAACTATAAAGTTGTTTGTTTGGAATAGTTCATCAATCACTCCTAAACAAGATGAATCAAAATATCCCAATGGTAGTGATGGCCATGTTACAAATAATATTGTAAATTATTAAATAATTTTATCAAAGGCATGTTGTTCTTTAGAACTAAACTCAGACCCAAAAGAAAGTTCATCATTGGGGGTCTCCTAAGCTTCATTTGGAAAAAAATTAAACACCCATATCTAATGATGCCTAAAACAAGTTTTCTCTAGAAGACTGGCCTTTCTCTTTTATTTTACCCTGGTCCAAAATCACCTTAAAGAGGTTTTTAATTTGGGACCTATTGATTCCTAAATATGTATCATAGGTGCTCAGAGTGTTTAAGAAACACTTCTCATTTATGAGTTTATGACAATTTAATGCATGACTTGCAAGTTGTGATAATCATATTATCTATTGTTGGAATAGAGGTAGAATAAGTCATTTTTTTCAAAAATTTATATTAATTTGGTGGCTAGGAACCACTGTGGCCAAATAGATAATCTATGTAAAATATGAAGTATTATGAGATAATAAAAGTGAATTATGATCAAAATCTAATCTAAGAACTAATCTAAAATGGATGTTTACAATGACAATTAAACTAGAGTGAATTGATTAAAAAAGGAACAACAAGAAGTGTAGGGCAAAGAAGAAACATATTGTTGATCTTTATTCCAAACATCATGACACATTTCAAATTTCATCTAGACATGTACTTAACCAATGTATGACACATCAGGAAAACATCTAAGGATAGTGTGAAATAATTCAAATAATAACTAGGTTCACTTTAAAGGTTTACTTTTACTAGAAAACATCATTATCCCAATTGCAAGAAGAGTAAATAAAATAAAATGAACCTAGGAAATTTTAATTAACCTAGCATTGGTAAAAGTTAACAACTCTACATTCAAAGGTGCAGATCAAAAATTCATAAGAACATTTAAAATCTAGAAATTAAACCAAGAAAGTGAGAGATAATCCATGATAGCAAATACACATACAAATATTGGACAAATTTTACATAATTCCTTTCTTGTATTTCTTGCTCCAAGTTTACAAATTAATTTTATCTCTAAGAAGTCCTTTTCTATAATTGTCAATACTCTTTTATATAATGTGAGGAAGATGTCACTCAGTCATTTCCAATTTAAAAAGTAAAAGTGTCAAGATAGTTGTCCTTTCTAAAAATGTTATAGAATACACTATACTTTACATTATGGACTAATCTATAGGAAATGTGTTTTACAAGCTGCACATGCCTTTACAAAAAAAATATTCCATTTTCAAAATATACAATGCCTAGTTACAAGAATAATATTCTTTATTCAACTAATCTTTGGGACCCTTGTGTTGTTGAAGTCCCCTATTGCTATTTTAAGATCTTCATTTCTCTTTAATGTTGTTTATCAATTAAATTCAAATTAATAATAGGTTTCATGAAGATTTCATCTTCTTTGTCTATCAAGCTTCTAAGACCTCTACCATTTCTTCCTAAAGCCTCTTTGATGATATTGGCTTTAGTAATCTTTTCTCTTGTAATTAGAATCGTATCCATGATCATATTATTATCATTAGCAGGATTACCTATGCTTTGGTTCCTTATACCTTGAATAAATTAGGATGTTCTTTTCTTGAATTCATCATATGTAATTAGACCAATCAGACTGGTTGTGGTGGGATCATTGACTAAGCTTCCCAATGCATGCATTATTTTATCTTCCAATTGCTTGAGATCATTTGAAAGATCTCCCATAAACTAATACTACTTGCTTGTACCTTCCCTTGAAAGACTTTTCTAAGCTATCATTTCTAGAAATTGTATTAAATTGCTCACTAGTGGACTATAATCATCCTCTAAGTCAAATTATCTTATACAAATGATAATTCAATCTTCTTTGGCTCAATTATAATGCTCACAAGGTCTAATTAGGGTTCTCATACTTACTAGGGTTTTTTAAAGTTTTCCTTATAATTTTAATGGAAAAATCTTAGCAAACTCATATGAACTTCATGATTCAAATTTTATTTAGATCACTTGTTTATAATTTTGTCTAGCTTATGTGGCTCTATCATGGCATCTTCATGGCATTTTATTCATAAATATTTTAATAAATTGATCATTTCCATTTTAAAATCCTTCTTTCATTTTGCACCATCTAATTATCCTTACACAAATATCTACAAACCATTGATCTTGATCCAAGGGATCAAACATGATTAGATCCCACTATTCTTGCTTTGTTGAAAAGTCTACTTTGATCATGCACCATTAGATCATATTACTTTGATCAAATGCATGTCATTGATCTAGTGTAAAATCTTTTATCTTTAACCTAGGGGTTAGGGATAGAAAATTCAACTTTGATCATGCACCAGTAGATCCTCTAGGTACAAATCAATGTGCTCCATTGATCTTTTGATATTTGCTTGAGCTTTAATTTATGACCCATGGTTGCACCACTTGTCATTTATGCATTCACCCTGAGTTTCATTTAAATGTTAATGTTGATCTTACATCATTAGATCATCTTCATCTAGACCAATGCACTCCATTAGATCTCGATCTGAGGGGTGGATCATCATTGGTTGCTCAATGTTATTTTGCTAGAATTATGACACCTGTCACCTTCTCATTTGTTTGAGACTTTGTTAAAGCTTTGACCTATTATGCATCATTAGATCAATTCTATCTAAGAAAATATAGACCATTGATCCTATGGACAAGAAAGATATTTAAGTCGATCTTAGGGAATATAAAACTTAAGGTAAAGTCTTAGACTAATATTTTTATTCATATTAATAATTACAAATAAAGATCTAGGCTAAATACTTAAGCTAAGTTAGAGACATAATAAAAGGGACCCCGTATTTAGTTATACCACGTTAAGATAAAAGGGAACAAAGGGGGCTTGGGACATGAAGAACATAGGATAAATATTTTAGGATAAGATCTTGGTTGTGTTAATAAACACAACTAGGACCTTAAGATAAAATATAAACCAAGTCAAATTAAAGTGTTCCCACAAAAATTTAAATAAAATCTCCCACAAAATTTGAATTCAAAAGGAGTACTTAGACTAAATATAGACTAAAGGTTTTATCAATTCAAATATGAATTCAATTAATCATTTACAAACCAAAGGCTAGTCAAAGGGGCAATTTAACATTTAACACAAAACCTTGAGTATTTTCCATTTCAAATGAACTCCATTAAACCTACAACCTGAAACATAGATATCCAATGTTAGAAATTTTAGATAATATCAAAACCGAGCCATGAATAGATAAGCCAACCAAACCATGGTGTGGATGGTATTAAAATAATGATGATGTGCAAATATGCTAATGACATTTTGATCAAGTGAATTTTCAATTTCAAGGTACAAAATTTACACAGTTTAACACAAGGGTCCCCATTTTTTAGGAATGGGGGTATGTTGACCTCAATAGGACCTAATATTATTATTATTTTTTTGTTACTAAGGGTGTTCACCTATTTTCAAAAATAGGCTATAGGATCTAGTTTGATAGAGAACCCTTGTTTATAGACCCCCAACAGAACATTATTTTTTAGGCCTAAAAATTTACAAAAGGTCTCATTATTCTCAAACTCATCTACAAGAAATATGGATTCTTGTTGGTCCTAGGCTATAATTTGAGGGTGATATAGAGGAATAGGATTGTATCAACTTACTGAGGTAATGGTAAAAATGGTATGGGTGTTAAATAGATTGGTAGGGGAAAGGTCTTCATAAATGCTTTGATCATACTTTGCTTCATTTTTAGCATGTCATCACTAGTCATTGTCATTGGAACACAAATAAGATATGTGGTGTCACCCCAGGTGGTTTAAATCCAATAACATAACTTCATTTTTATTGAGTTATAAAAATTGTCTCAAGAGTACCCTACTATTTTTTCCCAAGGCCTCCTCTTTCATAGGCTTGGTTCTCCATGATCTGGTTACAAATAGGGTATTTTTAATTTTTGTATAAATTGACTAGTTTGTCATTGTATAACAAGGATTCATTATTGGTACGTGGGTCCTTTTCTTGGCCTATGGTCAATGTGAAAATGATAGGAGGTAGAATATGAAGTTTACCCTTTCCCTTTCCTTACCATTCCATGTAAGGTGGATTGGATTTAGTTATTCCATAGGAATTGGGGTTTTGTGGAAGCTTGGCAATGTGGAATGTGTCATGAGTCAAATAATCTCTTGGGACATTGGCTAAGATGGTAAAATGATTAGGCAATTTAGGAGGTGGAATATGAGAAGATGAATCAAGGTTATCTAAGTCTATACAATTAGCCTATGGTAACTTAAAAAGTATTCAATTACCTTTTTCATTTTTGGGAATCGGATCTATGGTAAAGTGGTAATTATATATTTCACTTAGCTTCTAAATGTTTACAATGTTCATAAGGTTATAAATCTCCATTGATGGTGACCTCCATGCCTGAGTGATATAACTTGAGACCCTGGTGTAATGTTGAAGGGATTGTATGAATTTCATGTATCTAAGGTATACCCAAGAGAAAATTCTAAGATAGATCAAGGTCTAACACATGGAAAAGTATATCATGGGTTAAGGGCCCAATGATAACTGGTAAGCTTATAGTGCCTTGTGATTCCTGCTCTTCATTTTTATATGCCTTAATAGTGATTATTTTTAGCTATAGATCAATTATTGTATATCCTATATTCTTGATGAGATTTAGAGACATAATATTAAGGCCTAAACCATTAGCTATGAGGATACATTTCACTTTGTGCCATGCTATGATAACTTCAATGTATAATATATTGTTATAGAGAGGGCCAAGGGATGACATATCACTTTGGTTGAAATTTAACTATTGGTCTAAGGCTAGATGTCCAACAAAATCTTGGAATTTGTTTAGGATTATGTCTTTTTAGAACTTTGGATTGGCCAAGGAACTATGTTAGGATGTTTTTATGGATAGTAGATGTATGCAACAGATAAAAAATGCAGATTTTTATGGGCATATTTTTATGGCGTTCCACATTTTCAATTATCTTTTCATTAAAAGTGGTATATGTCTTGTTCCTAGCTAGGATAGTTGGTTGGATGGTTCATTGGTAGGTGGTTATTGGCTAAGAATGGTAATATTTGATCATTGAGTTATGATTTCATAATTGATATTAGATACATGGTCATTGTTTCTATAAAAAGATGGTATAGGGGGGCCAAATAGGATAAGTCTCACTTACTAGTGTACTTGTATGTGGTCATGGGGAAATGATGAGTTATTGGTATAAGGATAAAAATAATAATCCCTAGTTGTTGGTGTGCCTATTTGTGGTCCAAGTCAAGGAAGGATCGCTAGCATAGATGGGTTGATTATAATTTTTTAATGATGGTCATGTTATATTAGCACTTGGTCTTGGATTGATGATAATGTTCAAAATATGACCTCCTACAATATGAACTACAACATTGGTTTAGTCATGTACAACTACATGATAAGTCTTCTCTATATTAGAATTATTTTGGCCTTGGTTCTGTTCATTCAATTGATGTTATTATTATTTTTGCTTGAATTGTTGTTATTATCATAGCTATTGATACTATTATTGTTATTATTTTGGCCTTTACTATTATTGTTTTTGGTTGTCATTTCTATGTTGTGAAAAAGGGTTTTGGTAGATACCTACGTTATGATTACATATAGATGTTCTATTATCTAATGTAAGCTCTCCATTTTCCAACATATTTTTAATGAGGTGTTTTATCTACACATAACAATGTATATTATGTCTATGATCATGATGGTATTCATAAAACTCATTCTTTCTATACTAGTCTAAATATGAAATATCCTTAGGATAATGCTTTGGAAATGGCCAACTAATCATGTTACCAGTGGCTAGATTATGAAACATAACTTCAATAGGTTCTCTAATATCACTAAAGAATAAATTATTAGGAGCATTTATTATAGGAGGAGGGGTTTTCAAAGGTAATGGTTACTATATTTTTTGAGTTGGTCTAGACTACTATAAAAGATGCACTTGATAAATGGGTTATTAATGAGGATTAAGTTTCATTTGTGGCATTAGTTGAGTAGATGGTGTTTGAAACATTTGCACATAGCATGAATTAGTTACTCCTTTTCCAAAAAAAATCTTATTGTAGTTGAATTTATTTGAATTTTCATGATTACTAGCCTAGACTAGTGTCGACACTTTCACTTGGACTTGGTTTTAGTTTTAGCTTTAGCATGTTCCTTAGTTTTGCTTCTTATTTTGGTTAGATGAGGATAATTTGATAATCTATTTTTTAATTAGGGCATTTTCAATTATCAAACCTTTATCTATGATCTCTTTGAAAATATGTGAACATTAAATCTCCATAGGAGTAGATATCTCATTGTGAAAATTTTTAATGAGCACAATAGCTAATTATTTATCTAGTAAATTGTGGGTGAAGTGACTAACAAGTTATCTCCATCTCAGTAGATAAATTAAAAATATTTCACCAAATTTCTTCTTGGCTTGAGTCAAATATACTAATGAAATATCATGTTCAAGATTGTAGGATAACTGTTGCACAAATTTGTCTAAGAAGTCATCAAAATGAGATACTAAATTCTTTGATAATTTTAGAAACCAATCTAAAGTCTATCCTACTAGACTTCGAGGAAATAAAATGAGTAAATAAATTTTATTATAAGCCACTCATTGGAAAACAATAATGAATTCTATTAAATGGGCCTTAGGGTCTCCTTTATCCTTGTATTTATCAAATTTTAGTGGTTCATACCTTAGAATAAATAGTATCTACAGATACTCCATGTTGAATGGGTATGAACACACTTCATCTAACTTGAACTTCTTAGTCTAGTTTCCAAATTAAATGATGACAATTATATCCTTCATTTTTTGTAATTCTTTTGATAATAAATTAGATGGAATGTTGGTCTAAGGTGGAGGCTAGGTAGCCAAATATAGATTACCTTAGCTAGGGTTTAATGGAGGAATGGTTTGTTGTGAAATGTTAGTTTTAGTTAACTAACTAGGAATATGCATCCACATATGAGGATTTAGTTATTGGAATTTCAGGTGTTGAGGTGTTATATTCTAGTTGGGATTTGGTATATAGGCTTGATTTTGAGGGAATTATGGCTACGATGGAAGGATATTTCTCTAGATAAAGTACTATGCCTATTAAGGTTGATTAGGGACTTGATTTTGAATAATCAAACTTAGATGAATAAGGGAAAATTATTATGGACCAAGGCATTTTCATTAAATTTGTGGCACATGTTGAATGAAAGGTAATTGGTACCTAATTGGTACTTGTTGAATAGTGTACCTTTTAGTTTCACAAACACCTATTATGAATTATATGTTTGTTATATGTTTGTAATTTATCATTGACTAATGGACATACATTATTAATTAGACAATGTTTTTTATTATAAAAGCATGTTGGTTTGTGACTATTGAGATGTATTTGTCACTACCTATTGAGGTGTAACATTTATTTCCCCTATTGAGGTGGTATAATGTTTAGCCTCTAATGGGATGATATATTAGACTATACATATTGTGGAATGTCAATCATCACCTATTGAGGTGGAGTAACATTTGTCACATTTTGTTGAGGCAAAACACTAATTTGTTCTTGATTACTTAATCCTTGTGGTTATGTTTTTGATGAAGTAAATAGTTAAGGATTATAAGTAGCTTGTTGTGGTTGGGATGTAGGAGTTCCTTCCCCTATTTATGTGAACTACTCATGGTCTTAACTAAAGGCACTTTTTATGGACTGGTTGGTGTAGTAAAACCACTTTGGCTTAGATTGGAAGACAATGGCATGTTATCCACCATGTTTAGTACATTTATCTATGTAAAAGTATTAGTCACTTCTTTGATCATTTGGATGTTAAACATGTCACTAGTTGAAGTGCTTTATGCGAATGGGTCTATAACCAAATTATCTTGACCTTTTAACTCAATTAATACCCTTATTGAAGGAGCTAATTCAATAAGTGGATCATTTTACATGACCATGTTATTAAAGTTATGTGTTACATTCAAATAAGTTTGATATACTTATTGCATTTATATAAAGTGGTCCTCCATGAGGCCATTTCCTTTGAAAAGCATATTAAGGTTTTGATACAACATCAACTCAGTTGCTTGAATATTTATAGAAGATTAATGTTTAATGGTTTGATTATAAGGTATATTATGAGGCACTCTAAGTAGACTATGAAAATTTTCATGGGGAAAGTCTGCTACAAACTTGGCTCTTACCTCTACAGCTCTAACTAAAACCTCATCCTTGTTCTCAAGTAAGTGATGATCAAAATAATAAGGATCATATGTCAATGGCATAGAAAAATAATATGGTTTTTATTGAGTTTATTCTACAACCAATGGTATGCTAGTAAGATATGGTATGGTTTGATCTTTGTCCTATTTTGAATATGGAGGTGTGCTAACCAAATATTGGGATAAGGGACCTTGGATTTATTCCCCATATTGAGTATTATAAGGAGCATAAGGATCTATCTCATAAACTACATCATCACTATTGGGGTATTGAACAAAGTCATCATTCTTGACCATGTTATCTTTAATGTCTACTTCCTAAGCAATTCAAATATTAGGGTTAGTCTATCAGTGGGTTCTCATAGACTAACACAAATAGTTAGGGGACCCATGTTGGGGTTGTTATTTTTGGTGCAGTTTTGGACCTTGTGGTCAAACTTGCTATTTATAGTAGGGGATCATGGGAATCCAAGTGAGTTAGTGAAATGGTTTAAAAATTATGTTGACATTTGATTGGCCAGCTCAATGGTACTACAAAGGCTAGAAGAGACCATTTGAATTAATGTTTTAATAATTGACATATTTAAGTTAAATTAAAAATATAACTTAACATGTTTATTATTATCTAAGTGACTTTATAATGAATTAATGAATTTTATGATATATTTTAAGTTTATAAAGTCACTTTATGTGGGAACCCAAGGCATCAGGAGGATAATTAAAAGTTAAAATATTTAGAATCCTAAAAGTGGCATGGAGGCAAGGGAAATAAAATAAAGAAAAGAAACTTCATTTCATTCATTCACTACTTGAATATTTTTTATATTTTTCAAGATTTGTTTATAAGAGTAAGAATTTTTAACTAGCTACATTGGATATGGAAACCTCTTTTATTGAGAGCATCTGAGAGGTTGGAAGACACTCCCAGGATGTTGGTTTGAGTGGCTTCATTACAGGGATCACCATTGAGCTTCATTACACAAAGTTGGATTATCATTGAAGGGATTTTCAAGGATATATCATAAACTCTTTGTCACTATAATTTTATATGGGTATTGAAGACCATATTATAAGTTATGGACTATAGTTTGGATTAGTTTTGATATGTTTTAACCTTATAATCCAGTTGTACCATACCTAGTCAAGGTTGTACCATATAGTGAGTTTTTTGTGATTTTGTGGGGTGTTTGGTTTAAAAATTTCCTTCTAATTAAGCATTGAAGATTTTTAGTCATAAATAAAAGGTTTTAGTAAAGTTTTGAGGTAGTTTGGAGCATATTTAATACTATTGAATTTCCATCTAGGTCATACTTTGCATGAGGAGAGGTGAGGGCTTGTATTATCCTCCCATTACTATGTTTGATACCTTTTCAAGCCTCCATTTGAGGCATCTAAGGACTCTTAGCTAGGTATATTTTGTAATCTGGGTAACATTTGATGTGCTCTAATCAATCATAGTTTGTTGTACCTTCATTTCCAACATTATAATATTTAGACAACAAAATGGGTATGTGAGATATTCCATGTTTGGGTCATTTATTCATATGGGTGTTGTTTATTTATGCATAATAGAGAATTTAAATCAAATCTAAACATCTGGGTATCTCTATTTTTTGTTATTTTTAAATATATGTATATGTATGTTTTCTATGCCAAAATGCAAAAAAAACCAAAACACACCAAGTATCATCTAAACCATAGAAAACCAAAAACAATTGATCTCAGATAGGGGTGGGACATTATAGTGGTATCAAATCTAGTTTTCCTACCATCCTATTATATTTCTACAATTGTATTATAGTTTTGAGACTACCCATATACTTGCATGTCAATTTTCATGACCAAATAGTGATTACATATGATATTATATGAGAAGTAGTGTTAGAGAGTAGAGATATCTTGAAAGATTGAGAAATAAATAAGATAAATAGGAATAGTTGGAAGAGTGGCCTTTAAGGTTTGAGGAATAACAAATAATACTTTATAGTGAATAATAAATTGTTGAGGAAACTATGGGTGATCGAAAAGGTAAGCCTAGTAGAGAACATCATGATGAGGGAAGAGTTGATATGACTAGTATGTTGCATGCATTAAATAATTTGATTATAGGGTAGTGGGTCATGTATGATAGAATGGACCACTCACAAACTAGACTGACCCAAATCCTTACCCATTTAGTACCTAGTAATAATGGGAATTATGATAATAATAATGGTGGAGTTGATCAGAATGATAGAGGAAATAATGGCAATAATGGAGAGCACTCAGTTAATATTTAGGTTACTTAGCAACATAATTTTTTTGGATCAGCTAGCATAAGGCCTCTAATGCCTTAGCTTATTCAAGAACAAAACCCACTAGAGGAGGCTCACAAGCCTACTAAATAGGTTCAACATGCTTAATATTGGAGAGATTGGAGATATATGGATGTAGGGTTCCATGCAGATATGCCTTTTTAGTTTTACTTGACTTTTAGGGAATGGAGTAGACCTCAGGGAGAAGGAAGAGTGAGGAAAAAGAATCAGGACCTATATAATAAAAAGGGTAAGATGAGCATTCCTTACTATGATGACTCAAGTAAAACCTTAGCCAGAGCATGGGTCGATAAAGTAGATACTTATTTGTGACTTAATCCTATGACTAAATGGGATGCCATTGAGTATGATATAGTGTATTTGGATGGGAGTGCACATGAATGGTGGTACCATGGCCTAGTCACATTAGACCATGATCAAATTGTGTCTTATGCAAAGTTTACTGATAGGTTGATAAATAGATTTAACAAAAGGGACCCTAAATTAAATTTCAAGGAGATATCCCAATTTAAGTAGTTTGGAGGTGTAGATGCTTATATTTTTTATTTTTAAAGGTTGTTAGTCATGGTCACTAACACTTCAGAGTGGAGGCTCATAGTACTATTCATTAATGGATTATCTAAACCCTTGAGAGGATGGATTAAGGGGTGCAATCCACCTACACTTTAAGAGGCAATCAAGACGACCAAATATATGGAACTCTCTTCTTACAGGAGCAAATTTTAGTCAAAGGGTTTTTTTCACAAGAAGGATAAGGACAAGAAGATTTCATCTCATGATATAGTGCAGCAAAAGAGACATTTTTTGAGACTTGATAATGGTAATATTAAAGAGTATCAGAGGAATAAAATATGTTTTAAATGTAAAGGCCCATGGGACCCAAATCATAAGTGCCCTGTAGTCATATAAAATGTGAAATTTGTTAACTTGAGTATGGCTAATGACACCCAATCCATAGGTATATTTTGCTTGCTCTCTTGACCCTCTTAGTCATGTTTTCATAGTTTTCCAATCATCTATAGACTTCCAAACTGAACTCTTGTTTACCTAGGTTTCTCTTTCCATGGCAAATCCATCCCCCTATATCTCCTACTCCCTAGACAATAGTGCCCAAACTTGGACTACAGTGCTGAGACTCAGGGTGTCCTATTTCTAGTGTTATTATCCAAGTGTATTTTGGCTTCTAATAGTCCTTTTCTCTAGAATCTTTATCCTAATTCATGTCAGCCTAATGTGAATTCATTTAACCCATGATCATTAAATCTCTTATAAAATTCCATTCAAAGTCCATTTAAAAGGGTTGGAAGTCATTTTCAAGAGAGAATCAAGAATACAAGCAAGACCACTCAAGTAATCTTCCCTATTCTCTACATACAACCATCCAATATTACTCTAATCTTATTCAAACCCTTACACCAGTCCATAGTCATCTCAAACACACCTAGTTTCACATTTACTTACATCTTCATCACACTATTACACCAACCACTTCAATGGGAGAGCTACATATATTTTGATCCCTCTTCAGAGTATTGGTAAGTAGGCAATGTGCCCACACATGGGGTGTGAAGTGCATCTAGCATATTTTTTACACACTAACCTCTCTTCTCCTTTCTCCAAATTTTACATTCAAGTTCAAGTAAAAAGATGACCTAGAGTATTGAATACTAAATTAGGTATATAGTGAACTCCATGGAATTTCAAACTTTTATATTTCATAGGTAGGGTTAAACAGACCTGATGCACAAAACTTAGAAAGCATAGATCACCAAGACAAGTGTACTGAGATAGGACTACAACATCAAAACCTAGGGTGTCCCACTTTTAGTGCTCCTATCCAATCAAGAAATGAACTCTAGATTCCCATTTATGATAATCTCCCAAGCCTACACATATATTTATAGACCCTATCTCAATCAAAACAACAAAGAATTAGATAAGTTTAATTTTCTCTCTCTCACTACTATTTTTAGAAAAAACCTAACTACAGTCAAATTTCACAAATCAGTAGCTTATTGATTGCATATTATTTACTAATTTTATCTACTCATAACCATTTATTATTTAGGAATTAAACATATAATTTACCAAAAATAATAAATCATTTGGTGAACCTTACTTTGAATTTTGCATAAAAACCCTAGAAACCCTAGGGTAGATTCCTAGCTAATTTTTCCCATTAATTTCTAAATTTTTTATTTAATATTAAAATCAAAAATTACTCTCAAATTTTAAAATTTTGTAGTAAATTTTAGAAAAAAATTATTTCAAACCCTAGTTACATCAACTAGCTCTTAGTAATATTCCAGTAATTTTCCAATCATTTTCTAAATTTTTAGTTGCATATTAAAATCCAAAAATCAATTCAAATTTCAAAAATTCATAGTAAATTTTCAAATTTTTTTTTTTTTCAAAACCCTAGTTACTTCTACTAGGTATCATTGAATCAAGCACTTTCTCATAAATTTCTAAATGTTTTCTTGAATACTTAACTCATAAATTCAATCTCAATTTCAAAAATTCATAGTATTAAAGAATCCCCAGTTGCATGTACTAACTCCTTTTTTGCTTCTTGAGGTATCACATTACATCCATAATCAAATTGAAAAAATGATTATCACTTATGTATAAATTTTTCTTACATTTATTGCAAATAATAAGGAAACCATAATGGGACCTATCATGTATATGAATGATGAAGTCTATCATATGTTCGTAAAAAGCTTCATACTTTTCATTTCATTCTTATGTTTAATTATATGGGATGATATTAAAAAATTCATTTCCAAAAATGTACAAATTTTCAAAATTATTTTTACATATTCTCTTTTGCTCATATGAAATAATTACCAACTCCATTTTTCTAAATGCATTTGAAATGTTATGTTACATGTTAAAAGCTTATATGCCTTTATGCAAAAATTCATGATCTCTACCCTTTACTTTATATCACTCATGTGGAAAAAATTTCAAGCTTATCATGCTAGACATTTTAGAAATGTTATGATTCATGTCAAAATTTTATATGCATTCATGCACAAATTCATGCTTTCTATCCCTTGTTTGCTAGCTCTCATGTGGAATGTTCTCTATAATCATATTGTTATACAATTTATAACTTCACTTACATGTATTTTATCCCATATACATGGTTTATACCTAGATGTATATGCCTCTTTGGATACTCTTGTTTCAATGTCATATTTCATGTAGAGGAAAGAAATCCCTTCTCCTCCTCTCCCTCAAGATGGTGATAGCTACTCTCCCTCTAACCAGGTACATGTTATCACCCCTATAAAAGGTGAGGCATACTATAATATTGTTCCTAATGCATACATGAAGCTGTAGATTATTCAAACCATCTTCAACAACATATGTGCTTACATGTTCAATTGAAATCAAATAGGGTTTGCACTTGTGAGAATCTAAGGGATCAAATCACCAATATGAGCAAGTTAATTTCAGATTTACAAATGTAGAATCAGCTATTACATGACAAGATCACAACATTGGAAAATCAGATTATAATATAAAATCCTCAAAGGCCTCCTAGTGCCAATCATGCATATGCACTTTCACCTAGTCAATTGGTTGCAAGCAATATTACATATCAAAAAAATAAATCATAACAAAGTAATTCTACAACTAGTGATTCAAAAAGAATTTAAAAATCAAATAAGAGTTCAAGTGAGATACTAAGGGAAATGATTAAATCTAAGTTGATAAAAATACCTCTCCTATATCTAATAAGAAGATCTAAATATTATTGTGCATATCATAGAATGCATAGGCATCACATAGATTCTTGTTTTGCATTGTAAAAACATATAAAATAGATCATTGATAATGAAGACCCTATACAAGGTAAATCAGTCAAGAAATCCATAGTGACATAGGAACACATTCACAAATCATCAAATTCACAAAAAATACAAAAGTGGTTACCAAAGCATAACTTAGAATAATAATAGGATCAAAAAGCTAAACCAAAACAAGGAATATTATCACAAGCACATGTAAAGCATGAAAAAGATGAAAATCTACCTCTCCAAAATAAGGCTCAACTTTCAAAGTAATATGGGTTTGGTCAAAAATATCTACAATAGTTTGATTATCAAGGTCAAGGGTTGGGCAAGTAAGCTCAAGGCATCACTACTCCTATTTTTGAAATTGACAATGTTTGTCACCAAGGTTTGGGATTTATTGAACACCCTCATGCAAATTATTCAAAAATATAATTTATAAAAGTAAAAGATCTAGATACAAAAAAATTCAACACAAACATTCTATTGGTACAAAATCAAGATGATAATGAGGAGAGGAACAATATAGGTTATTATGATTTCCAAGATATCAATAATGAATTAGAATATTGTTGACCAATTTTTGCCTAATATGTGCTTGGTTTGAGCTTCAAGTTCTTCAGCTTTGGTTCAACTAGCTAAGGTTCAATGCAATCTTCAATCAGCATAGTTCAAATGGTTTAATCATTTGGTTTAACAAAAATTCATCACTCAGTTCAAACACCTCGATTCAACAGTGTTGAACCATTAAACCGTTGAACCAATTTCAGTTCAATGGCTTGGTTCAATGAGCTTGGTTCAAAGCGAGTGGTTCAATGTTTGATTCAATCATATGGTTTAAGCTTTGGTTCAATTGGAAGGTTCAGCAGCTTCAAGTTCATCGGCTTTGGTCCACTTGGCATTAGTGCCCAATGGTTAAACCACTTGAACCATTGAACCATTTTTGGTTCAACAGATTGGTTCAAGGGTATGCCCAGTTGGCCAAGGGGCAGTCTGAAGTTCAAATACCCTCACAGAGGGTAGACACTTCAAAGGAAAAGGCAGCTGGGTAAGTTCAAATCTGTTTAAGTCCTAAATTCCTTCAGACTTTTTGTCCAAAGGAATTCCTTCAGACAAAAAGTCTGAAAGAATTCAGGTCGCAGTTCAAGCAAAGGATGAGGCTAAGGACAAGAAAATATCCATAGACAAAATGTCTATGAGAAAGTATCCATAGACAAAATGTTCGTGAGAAAACATCTGTGGACAAAATTCCACAGGGAAATGTCTGCAGACACAAAGTCTACAAGAACCTGGGAAAACATCTAAAGGAACAAAATGACCCGCTAAAGGACCCTGAAGGGTAGGTGCCCTTGTGGGGGACTCTTGGCCAAAATACAAAGGACACTTTGGAAAGCCAGAGGGTCACCTTCCCTTTGAGAAGGTGCTAGGAAGATACAAAAGGCCAAAGAGTGCCTACAGAGAGGGCTGAGGGAGACAAAGCCCAAAACAAAGCCAGTGAAAGACCCGATGACATTTTGATAGGGACGAGGGCATCCTAAAAGCCATCAAGTTCAAGAAAGTGAATTAGCCATTAGTTTTCAAAGTGGTGATGGCCACGAGGATGTCAAAATTAACAAAATGAAATAGCTATTTACTTTCAAAATAAAAGAGCGCTAACCATGGAAAGCCTAGAAATGCAGTGACCTGCCAGAAGTTTGCCCCCAAGGGCTAAAGGAGATAGAAGAGACAAGATAGGGAAAAGATAAAGTGACAAGTATGGAGAAAGCATGTAGTCCAAGTGGTGAAGGGAAGCAGTGATTTGAGAAGTGACTCTAGCAGGTGAAATAGTGCCTATGAATTGACCATTGGGGGATGCAAATAGCTAGTAGTGCAACCAATTTCTCCATTTCACATTAATGAGTAGACAAACTATGTAATCACCTTGAATAAGTGGCCTTACAAATAGACAAAGCACGCAACTCATTAATGTTTTGAGTGACTTGCTCTTCCCATTGAGGGGATGCAATAGGCCACTTGTAAAAAAGGGGTGCCAAAAGGCCTCCTTTCTTCTCCTATATATTGAGAACTTGTCATTTGAGAAAGGGATATTTCACATTCGTAAGCTGTAGCCCTGGAAAAATTTCACCTGAGTCAATAAACACATTTTTTACCTCTATCTTGGATAGACATTTCTGCGTATGTCCTAAGTGTTAATTTGTGTTTAGTCATTGTTTCTTGATGCTTTCACAGGTTCAACACCAACATATCTATTGTCTACAAAGTGCCATTTTTGTAGCTGGGAAGGAGAGTTATATTTGGGGGTGAAAAAATAGGAGTTACCTTACAGAGTGCCTCTCATAGCACCTTTGGTGAACCTCTATTCTCTGTATTTTCATTAAAACCTCCCTATCAAGTTTCTTACAGTCTAGTTCTTCTACCAAGTGTGAAGCGTATGTATGTATTTATCTGATTTTAAGTGTGGATGTGAGAAGGTCATTTCATTTTGGTGTATCACCTCCTTAGAGTAGTTTGTCTTCTTGTAATCTTTCTCCCTTCTCATCCCCCCATTATATATATATATATATATATATGTTAGCACTTGCTAGAACAAATATGATGCATCAAAGGGAGCTAGCCCTTATCTAGAGACTCTCCCCTCTAGCTTTTCCAGTCCCATAGGTGAGAGAGGAGTTTCCATAGTTGCGAGGAGAAGGCAGGAGCTTGGCCTCCTGCCAAGGGTACAAACTTTGACGTCAACAGTTTTGGCATGCCCGGTGGGACACAGTTTGACAACTTAGTAAGGTTTCAGGATTGATGTTGGTCCTGTTATAACAAATCAAATATTTCCAACATCTATCAACTCCACTGGTAAGAGCTTTAGTTTTCCAATAAAGACTAGTTTCTTAGCTTTCTATGCCTAAAGTCACCACAAGGTCTACTTCTAAAGGGGTTCCTTTTGATTTCATTGAGTTGCCTTTAAACTCAAAAAAGACTAAGATTTGAGAGGACCCATCTTTATTCAACAAGCCACCCTCCTAGACCTATTTTAAGGGATGCATATGTAGCAGAGCCGTAGTTATAGCCCATCCCAACCATGGCATTGCCCTTTGTGGCTTTTCACGGTCAGAGCCCCTTAAACCTCCCACATTATGATCCAATTCTAGGAACAACCCTAAAAAATGTGCCTTCTTTTGATGGAGAGGGGCCCATTACAGTCGTCAAGCACATTAGGAATATTGCTAACCTCTACAATATTCACAATGTCACAAAGGAAAATATCACCATCAAATTGCTAGCATTGTCTCTCAAAGGCAAGGCTCTTGACTGGTACAAAACTTTGCCTGTAAATTCAATCCATTCTTGGAATGAATTGGGTACTCAATTGACAGAATATTTTGGGGAAAAGAGTGATGGCCTCTCACTTGCTGAGTAGCTGATGACCATAATGAGAGCTCCACATGAGTATATGCAGGATTTCAACACATGGTTTCAAAAGACCTGGGATAGAATTCCCATCTTTGTAAGACCAAATCCCAGCTATGCTTTCCTATATTATTTAAGAGCATTAAATAGTGATATTGCAGTAATGATACAATCCATGGGAGGGCATATATTGCCTGTTGCTTATGACATAGCCATAGCAACTAAAAATTGCTTAGTATAGGCTGGGAAAATAGCCCCTAGACCTCACATGCCACTTTTCCCAAAAATGCTACCTCTAATTTAGGCCATTGCTCCCACATTAGCCCCTCTGCCTAGCATTGAGAAACTAGCTATTGTTCCATCCAATGAGCTTCACAAAGTTAAGAGTCTATTGTAGAGCATGTCAAATGAACTTGTAGCTCTTAAAAGGCAGCAAGCTCAAAACAACAGACCAAATCAGGGATACAAGCATTATGGTCAAGCCCCTAGACCACCTTTCCAAAACTATAATCAAGGATAGGGTCAGCTTACTTAGACTAGGCCACTTCAAAACTATAATCCAGGCCCCCCTTCATCATTTAAGGTCATGGTGCCTGTTCAGAACAATCTAGTACAAGAACAACCAAGTTGTTTGACCATTGGATATGGTCAGGAATAGGCTGTTTATACAAACGAGATGATGGGTTATTTCTAGAATGCAAACAATCAAGCAGCTACTCATTCCAAGGTTTTTGAGACTCCAATGCAACCTAGCATGAGTAGCAACCAGGCCCAGCCTGATTCTACCCTTATGAATCATTTGGAAGGGGAATTTTATTCAATGAATTATGTAGGTGCTACAAAAAATCAAGCTGACTATGTTATGGTCAACACAAGATTTAAGAGAAGAGCAATGGGAGAAGCCCAGGCTATCACCCAAGCGGTAGCAGCACCTTCTCCATCACACTCAAATCAAAAGGCCCCAAACTTTAGAAAGGCATTTTTACCTTCAGCACCTTAGCCTGTAGCTTAGGTTGGAATTAGTCCCAAAGGAAACTTGAAGGGGGGCAGTCCCCAAGTCAATATAGTGGACCAAATGAAGAAGTTGCATATGAACATCTCTTTATGGGATTCATTATCTCTACTAGGCTAGAAGGATGTACAATAGAGGGAATTTCATGAGTTGGATCGATAAGCTATCCCAGAAAGGGCTGATAATGTCTTAATGATGAATGGACAACCTTCCACTTCAGGTCAGGTAAAGAAGGAAGAGAAAATTCCCCCTTTCTATGTGTCCTTGGTTATATGTGATTTCTTGGTACACAAATGCATCATTGACAGTGGGGCTAGTACCTCAGTGATGCCCAAGTGCATAGCTGACAAGATGGGACTAAAATATGAAGAGATGAATAAGGGAGTCTTGTAGCTTGATGGGACACCTAAAAAAATAGTTGGGATTTTGAAGGGTTTAGGCTTGACATTGCATGCTTGCCCAACCTTCTCAATTCCCCATGATATAGTGGTAGCAGATGTTCCTCCTTATTTCGCAATTTGCTTGTCTAGGGACTTCACATCAAAGATAGGTGGCTATCTAGAAGAAAATTGGTCTTATCTAGTTTTTAGAACTAAGTATGGGACCAAGGTAAAAATTAAATATAAGCCACTCTACAAGGACCATCTAGAACCATATTCACCCAAGGAAGTGAATGTCAGTTACACCATTATCGACCCAAAAGAGTCCCAGACAGACCAATCTCCATCCTCTGCTCTTGAAGGAGTTGCAGACCTACTCTTGGATGAGTGGGGAAATGATAAATTTGAACACGATCCTTACAAGTTCATAGAGGAGGCAGACCTTGGAGTCTACTGCATACACAAAGAGGGCGCCTTCATACCAAATATAATGAAAACAGGCCAAGAGGACCTAGGCCTATTGTAGTTGTATTTTGACAGTTCCAAAAGTAGGCTAAGAGCTAGTGGTGGGGCAATGTTAGTCTCCCCTTCAAAGGATAGGTAATTTTTAGCTTTCCATTTCCAATTTTATTGTACAAGCAATGTTGTAAAATATGAGTCCCTTATCCATGGTCTAGAATGGGCAAGAAAAAGAGGGATTAAGGAGTTGCAAGTTTTGGGAGACAGTGAGTTGATTGTAAATCAAGTGAGAGGCCTAAATCTAACCAAGAATTCCTTATTGAATTCCTAAAAGCATAGGTTCTAGGACTTGGTGGAAGATTTCCTCACTTTCAATATCACCTACATTTCGAGAGAGCAGAACAAATAAGCAGATAGGCTAGCATCAATTTGTGCTCAGTTCAATGTTTCCAAGGAAATAAGTCAAGACTGTGGTTCACACCACTTGAAGGTGGTAGTTTGACCCTCTGTCCCCAACAACATTACAAGCTAGTAGGTTTTTGAAAATGACTAGCAAATAGCTTTCTTCCTATAGGAGGAAGTTGAGTTTGCAACACAGAACCAGGCCAAGCTGTAACAACAATATGGTAACCCGATTGTTTAATTGAAGAACAATAAGATCCCTAAAGGTTTGGTCACTCTTGAGAGCATCTTCAATGGAGATGACCAATTTAGAAATGACAAGGCATGCATCACAACTAAAGAAGAGAATTATGAAAGGGTTGAGATCTTCAAGGATAAGCTACTTGCACTTGGAAAAGTCTACATGTTTCAAGAAAGGCAGGATTTCATTTTGTTGTGTTAGGAGTTTGTTGATGTTTTTTCATGGGATTACAGTGATTTGAAGGGCTTTGACCCAAGACTCACCCAAATCACCATCAAATTAGAAGAAGGTGCCAGGCCAATCATGCAAAAGTAGAGACCTGTCAACCCGATGATTGAGCCCCTCATGCAGAGGGAACTGGCCAAATTGATTGAGTCTAGAATTATATTTCTAATCAAATATTCCTCCTGGCTGGCCAACCTTGTTCTTGTTAGAAATAAAAATGGGGAGATCAGGCTATGTGTCAATTTTAGAGACCTTAATAAGGTCTCTTCAAAGGACCATTATCCCCTCCTGAGCATGGAGTGGATCCTTCAGAAGGTAATAGGTAGTGAGCATTTCTCCCTCCTGGATGGTTATTCAGGGTATAATTAGATTCTAGTGCAAGGCTGTGACCAACACAAAATGGCCTTCACTACTAAATGGGGAATGTTTGCCTACAAGAAGATGCCATTCAGGCTATCCAATGCTGGTGCTACCTTTTAGCGAGCCATGGACATGGCTTTTGGCGGCTTAATAAATAACAATGTGTTGGTATACCTCGATGATGTGACGGTATTCTCCAAGGAAGCAAGCCAACACATGGAGCACCTCATGTAGGTTTTTGAGAGGTGTAGGGAATTTGGCATCTCTCTTAATCCAAAGAAATGTGTGTTTGTTGTTCATGAGGGGAAACTCCTTGGCCACATCGTGTCTAAGGAGGGCTTATCCATTGACCCTGAGAGAGTTCATTCTATCTTGGAGATGTCCCTACCTAAGCACAAGAAGGGCTTGCAGAGCTTCTTTGGCAGGATAAACTTCATTCGGAGATTCATTCCAAATTTTTTAGAGATAGTCAAGACACTGACCTCTATGTTGAGGAAGGGTGAGGAGTTCAAGTGGAAAACACAAAGGAAAGATATCTTTGAATCCATCAAGTAGGCCTTAACTTGGGCTCTTACTTTGATCAGCCCCGACTTCAACAAAGACTTCAACCTCTACACTTTTAGCAATGAAGAGGTGATCTCTGCCATGCTTACCCAAGCAAATGGTGATGACCTCGAGCAACCACTTGCCTTTTTTAGCCAAGGGTTAGAGGATTTTAAAGCTAGATACATGTATGTAGAGAAGTAAGTCTTGGTAGTAATATGGAGCCTAAAGAAATTTAGGCATATGTTGTCAAACAGCAGGATTCACCTCATGGTCCCACATCCTAGTGTCAAGGATTTCTTGACCAATCAAGACCTAAATGAGAAGAGAGTGGGATGGATCACCAAAGTGATGGAGTATGATGTAGACATCAAGATCACCAAGCTGGTGAGGGGTAGAGGCCTGTGTGAACATCTTGCTATAGAATTCAAGAAAAAAGGGGAAGACAACTTACTAATTCACGATGCATCTATAGTAGAAGAACCAACCATCATAAAGGACTGGACATCAGACTTGAGGTGTTTCATTCTAACTGGTGAGTGCCTGTAGAGTCTTGATAGGACCAGAAGAAGATACTTTAGGCTCCAATCTCTCCCTTATGTTCTAGTTGATGGAGTATTTTTTAGGAAGGATCTCTCTAGGGTTCTTCTAAGATGCATTGACCCAAACGAGGCTGATAAGGTACTGTCTGAGTTCCAAAATGGGACAGCAGGTGGTCATTTCACTCCTAGAGCTACCGTAGCAAGGATAATGAGAGCTAGCTATTTCTAGCATACTCTTTTCAAGGACACCCATGCCTAGGTTAGAAAGTGCCAAAAGTGTGCACTTTTTGATGGGAAATAATGGTTGGCTACTATGCCTCTACAGCCTATTCAAGTTGAATAGCCATTCATGCAGTGGGGCCTGGACTTCATAGGGATGAAAAATCCTCCCTCCAATGCTGGACATAAGTGGGTCCTGACTGCTATGGATTATTTTACAAGGTGGGTGGAGGCTGTTGCTCTAAAAGAGATAAATGAGAGTGTGGTCCTAGAGTTTTATGAGGACCTGGTAACAAGATTTGGGGTCTCAGCCACCATAATCTCAGATAATGCCTTGGCTTTTCTAGGAACCAAAAAAAGTGAATGGGTGCTGAGGCATGGTATATATCTTAGTACTTCATCAAATTATTACCCATAGGGGAATGGGCTGGCTAAGTCCACCAACAAAAATTTGATCAGAATCATAAAGAGGACCATGGAAGAAAATCAGAGGACTTGGCATGCCAAGCTGAAGACAGCTCTATGGGCCGATCGAATCACTCCAAAGAGAGCAATCAAAAATTATCCATATACGCTCATATATGGAAGGGAAGCTAGGCTTCCCATCTCGCTTGAATTTCCAGCATTAGACCTCGCTCACTAGCTATAATTAGAAGAAGGAAGTATCATGGAGGTCAGGCTGTGCGAGCTGATGGAACTCCAAGAGACAAGGGACCGGGCTATGGCTTCTATGACTAGTTGCCAACAATAAATAAAGAGACACTTTGACAAGAAATATTTGTCAAAAGATTTCTCTGAAGGAGACATTGTCTTGAAATGGGATGAAGACCGAGCTAAGCCTAGAAAGCATGAAAAATTTGATGCCCTATGGAGTGGCCCATACATAATCACTCAGTGCAAGCAACATAATGGATTCCAACTCTCAAGGTTTGATGGTGAAGAACTACATATCCTAGTTAATGGGATACATTTAAAGCATAGCCACTGAGTCTCCTTTCATCTGTATATATTTTCCCTTGTTTTCTTTCCCTATTTTCCCTAAGTGATGTTGCACAATGTAGTAGTTTTCTTAGTCTTGTGTGTGTTTTCATTTCCTTGGAGGTAAATCTGCATGACTGGTTCTAGATTTATCAAAGCTATTGATTTTTTAAGTTACCATCTGACTCTGAGCCCAATGGACTACAAGGCAACTAGTCTTTAAGCATAGCAAGCATGCTTCCCCTAGGAGTCACCAATTTGTTGACCAATTTTTGCCCAACAGGTGCTTGGTTCAAGCTTCAAGTTCTTCGGCTTTGGTTCAACCAGCTAAGGTTCAACGCAATCTTCAATCAACATAGTTCAAATGGTTCAATCATTTGGTTCAACAAAAGTTCATTGCTCAGTTCAAACACCTTGATTCAACAGCTTTGAATCATTGAACCATTGAACCAATTTTGGTTTAATGGCTTGGTTCAACGGGCTTGGTTCAAAGCGAGTGGTTCAATGTTCGGTTCAATCAGATGGTTCAAGATTTGGTTCAACTAGAAGGTTTAGTGACTTCAAGTTCATCAGATTTCATTCACTTGGCATTGGTAGACACTTCAAAGGAAAAGGTAGCTGGGTAAGTTCAAATTTGTTTAAGTCCTGAATTCCTTTAGACTTTTTGTTTGAAGGAATTCCTTCAGACAAAAAGTCTGAAGGAATTCGGGCTGTAGTTCAAGCAAAGGACAAGGCCAAGGTTGAGCAAATATCTGTGAACAAAATGTCCATGGGAAAATATCTACAGATAAAATGTCTATGGGAAAACATCTACAGACAAAAGTCCACAGGGAAATGTTCGTGAACACAAAGTCTGTGGGAACCTGGGAAAACATCTAGAGGAACAAAATGACCCACTGAAGGACCCCGAAGGGTAGGTGATCTTGTGGGGGACTCTCAGCCAAAATAAAAAGGGCACTTTCAAAAGTCAGAGGGTCACCTTCCCTTTGGGAAGGTGCTAGGAAGATACAAAAAGCAAAAGAGTGCCTGTAGAGAGGGCCGAGGGAGACAAAGCTCGAAGCAAAGCTATCAAAGGACTCGATGACATTTTGACAGGGACAAGGGTGTCTTGAAAGCCATCAAGTTTAAGAAAGTGAATTAACCATTGGTTTTTGAAGTGGTGATGGCTGTGAGGACATCAAAATTAACAAAATGATATAGTCATTTGCTTTCAAAATGAAAGAGTGCTAACCATGGAAAGCCCAGAAATGTAGCGACCCGCCAGAGGTTCACCCCTGAGGGCCGAAGGATCCATAAGAGACAAGATAGGGAAAAGACAGAGTGACAAGCATGGAGCAAGCAGGTAGTCCAAGTGGCGAAGGGAAGCATTTATTTGAGAAGTGACTCTAGCAGGTGAAACAGTGCCTGTGAATTGACCATTGGGGGATGCAAATAGCTAACAGTGTAACCAGTTTCTCCATTTCACATTAATGAGTAGACAAACCATGTAATCACCTTGAAGAAGCAGCCTTACAAATAGACAAAGCTCACAGCTCATTAATGTTTTGAGCAACTTTCTCTTCCCATTGAGGGGACACAATAGGTCACTTGTAAAAAAGGGGTGCCAAAAGGCCTCCTTTCTTCTCTTATATATTGAGAACTTATCATTTGAGAAAGAGATCTTCCACATTTGTAAGGCATATCCCTGGAAAAATTTCACCTGAGTCAATAAACACATTTTTTACCTCTATCTTGGATAGACATTTATGCATATGTCCTGAGTGTTAATTTGTGTTTAGTCATTATTTCTTGATGCTTTCATAGGTTCAACACCAACATATCTGTTGTCTACAAAGTGCCATTTCTGTAGCTAGGAAGGAGAGTTCTATTTGGGGGTGCAGAAATAGGAGTTACCTTACAGAGTGCCTCTCACAGCACCTTTGGTGAACCTCTATTCTTTGTATTTTCATTAAAACCTCCCTGTCAAGTTTCTTGTAGTCTGGTTCATCTACCAAGTGTGAAGCATATGTATGTATTTATCTAATTTTAAGTGTGGATGTGAGAAGGTCATTTAATTTTAGTGCATCACCTCCTTAGAGTAGTTTGTCTTCCTGTAATCTTTCTCCCTTTTCATCCCCCCATTATATATTTGTGTGTGTGTGTGTATATATATATATATATGTTAGAACTTGTTGGAATGAATATGATGCATCAAAGGGAGCTAGACCTTATCTAGAGACTCTCCCCTCCAGCTTCGCCAGTCCCATAGGTGAGAGGGGAGTTTCCATAGTTGCAAGGAGAAGGCAGGAGCTTGGCCTCCTGCCAAGGGTGCAATGTTTGACATCAACAAATATTTAGAGTCATACTCATAGACATTCCCTCATGCTTCACAATCATACATGATTCATTTGTTTGATATAGGACACCATGATAGTGAGTCTCCCATGAGATTCATCAGTTAGTATTATTTCCTCTTAGTCTTTATTGTACATAGCTTATTTTCAATTTATTGTACATAGTCTCTTAATGATTGATTATACATAGCTTTTATCAAAATATCAAAAACATTCAAATAATACTCAAAACACCAAAAAACATTTTGATTGTATGCATCATCCATGCTTTACATTGATACTACTATGCTAGAACTTACATATACTATTCCATGCTATTGTATGTCAATTTATTTACATTACCATGCTTCACTTGATCTTCTTTGAGTGTGTGTAGTGACATCCAACTACCTAATTACTTCACTCTACCCATTGATGGGCATCCTACATCTACATTTGAGACATAATCTGATATACATACCCACTAGGGGCATCTTCTACATGACTACACCATCCAAGTTATGTCAATCCTACACTACACACTCCAAGTTATCATGTTCATGTACATTACTTACTAGATTATAGAGATTATTATATCAACATTTCACTAGTATCTACCACTTTTTTATCTCTTAGCATATACCTAGTCTTGTAGTAAACATGTCTTGCATACTTTCACTCTTGGTTTGATTAGTTATGTGTGATTATATCTTTCTGGTTATTACATGTTTTCTCTTCTTGCTTATAATAGCTTGTTGGATTACATTTTCAATTCCTTCTTGTCTCTTGTATGTGCCTTAAGAAATTTTCCAATGTATTTTGATTTTATTCATGTGTGTGCCTTAAGACATTTTCCAATGTCCTTTTTTTCACTCTTTCATGTGCCTGTGGCACTTGTGCCAACTTTGTTTGTTTTAATTATATGTCTATGTGGCATTTGAACATGCCTTGTATGCTTGCTTTCCAATTTGAGTGACATGTGCCCATGTCCCTTGATTTCTTAGACCTTGGTATGTTTCTTACTTTGTATGCTTGTTGCTTGATTTTTTGTCCTAGTTTTCAAATTCCATGATCTATATCATGCATTTATCTTACTTTCTTATATGTCATGATGGACATCATGCTCCATCCCTCCTGACAACTAACAACTAACACTTTTGATTTTGGTTTAATATATTACACATGATTTTATATTGTTATATCTATCTAGGCATACCCCTATTGATATAACAATATCTTAATATAATTATTTCTATATCTTGAGATATCTTGTCAATTATCATTACTATATCATGTATCTATGTAGAATAACACACTTGCAAGGCTCTTTCTTCTGAGGGATGTCATTGCAAGGTATTCATTCCTCCCCTCAGAAGATAGGGCAAAAAATAGGGGTTTTTTCATAGAGATAAAATCTCTAAACAATCAAAAAAGCAATTTTTATAACACTCAAAATAGAATCCAAACATCAGACCAGGTAGAATAGACTAGACAAACATTAAAGAATCTAGAATAGTCATCAAATTTGGCCTTGGATAATAGTGCCAAATTTGGACTACAATGCCAAACAACAATGTGTCCTATTTTTGGAGATCTTGTCTAGACAAAAAAAAAATAGTTTTTTCATAAACTGATAGAAAGGCGAGTTCAGTCATAGGTTTGTCAGTACAACATAGTCTAGATTCAACATGTTTCAATATAGTTTTTTGCTTAGAGAATCCAAATATCGGGGAAATCATGTGTGACATGATGGCTCTCACTTCTAATTTCAGATTAGGTAGTTGATATAAATTCTAAATTAGAAACCATGTTCTAAACACCAATTATTGGGGGCAATGTGCATGACACATTGATTCTCCTCCTTTTTTGTGTTCAGATTATTTTCCAAGCATTTCTTAGTAGTTATATGCCTTACTCCATTTGAGGTGGTTGGAATCCTTTTTCAATTTTGGATTTCATACAAGCTTAACTTCCTAAGTACTTGAGTTCTTGAGTTGGCTTCCACATAAGCCTATTTCACTAGTTTTGGAGTGGATTTCATACAAGCCTAATCTCCATCTTTCAAAATGGTCAAGAGTGGCCTAATTTCTAGCATGGATTCAGATATCCATGATAACATTGTTATATCATAGTACATTCATGGTATTTAATATCCATCTCATATGACATAAATTCCATGCTGGTATCACTTCATAGCTTCACTTCATGGTGTAACAATGGAGCCAAAGGAATAGCTAACCTTTGTATTTTTGAGCCACCTATTCAAAGAGATTGGACATATAGTCTAAACATAGATTGACACATGCATGATTTATTAGCTTCACTTAGTATGCAATCATGGAGCTAAAGGAATAGCTAGCCTTTATATTCTTGAGCCACCTATTCAAAGGGATTGGACACATAGCCTAAACATCAATTATCACACATATGATTTGTTAGCTTCACTTAGTAGGTGATGATGGAAACAAATGGACTACCTTTGTATTATTGATCCACTTCTAGGAAATTGAGCACCTAGCTCTATTCATAATACTAATTTTTGTATAGCACAAACCCAACACAATCAAGCATTACAATAGGTTTTATTTGGTTCATGTATCTAATGAGGTGTATTCATTCCTTTCTCTGTATTTCTCTCTTATCCAAATTTTGTATGTTCTTATTTTATATATAGTGTATCTAGTAAGGATTGATCTACTCTATGTTTTTCATTAAAAATTCACACTTTACACTATGGTCTCTTCATGCACATCTATCATCACATAGCTTTATGAGCATCACCTTTATAGGTAAGTTTATGTATGCTTTATATTTTTCCTTTATCCTAGTATTTCACTTTACTACATGACTATAATAAAGGGGGGGGGGAACATAGTGATATAAAATGTGAAAATTTGGTAAATTGAGTATGGCTAATGACACCCAATCCATAGGTCTATTTTTCTTTCTCTCTTGACCCTCTTAAACATGTTTTCATAGTTTCTAGTCATTTATAGCCTTCTAGACTGAACCCTTGCTGACCTAGGCTACTCTTTCCATAAAAAATCCATCCACCTAGGTCTTTTACTCTCTAGAAAATAACACCCAAACTTGGACTACAACACTAAGACTTAGGTTGTCCTATTTTTGGTGCTATTGTCTAAGTGTATTTTGGATTCTAATGGTCATTTTCTCCTATATCCTTATCCTAATTCATGTTGGCCTAATGTGAATTCATTTAAACCATGATAATTAAATCTCCCATAAAATTCCATTCAATTTCCATTTAGAAGGGATGACACTCATTTTCAAGAGAGAATCAAGAATACAAGCAAGACCACTCAAGAAATCTTCCCTATTCTCTGCATATAGCCATCCAATATTATTCTAAGCTTATTATAACCCTTGCACCAATCCATAGTCATCTCAACCACACCTAGTTTCAAACTTACATGCATCTTCATCACACTATTTCACTAAATACTTCAATGGTAGAACTACATATGGCTTGATCCCTCTTCAGAGTATTGGTATGTAGGCAACATGCCCACACATGGGGTGTGAAATGCATCTAGTGTATCCTTTACACACTAACCCCTCTTTTCCTTTCTCTGAATTTTACATTTAAGTTGAAGTACAAATAGGACCTAGGGTATTGAAGACTAAATTAGGTACACAATGATCTCTATGGACTTTCAGGGTTTGATATTCCACAAGTTGAGTCACACAGACTAGACTCACAAAACTTAAAAAGCTTAGATCACCAAGATAAAGGGGACTACAATGTTATAACCCAAGGTGTCCCACTTTTATCGCTCCTATCCAATCAATAAATGAACTATAGATTCCTATTTATGATAGTTTCCCAAGCCTGCACATAGATTTCTAGACCCTATCTCAGTTAGAACAACATAGATCAAATAAGTTTAATTTTCTCTCTCTCACTACTATTTTTAGAAAAGCCCTAACTATAATCAAATTTCATAATCAGTGGCTTATTTATTTAATATTATTTACTAATTTTATCTACTCAAATATATTTATTATTTAGTAATTAAACATCTAATTTCCCAAAAATAATAAATCATGCCTTATGAAGGGGTAAGTCAAACAACTAGAATACTTTCCAGTGGAAGAGACTCCCTTAGAGAAATCAGATTAGCACATTGATTTAGAGAAAAGTGAAGAAGATAACACAATAGAAGAGGCATAGAGTTAGTAGAATGAGGATAGACCTACAACACACATTTTATCTATTCAAAAAGAAGGTTCTTTTAAGATTTAAGGAGTCTTATAAGAGTAGTGAATCACTACACTTCTTAACACAAGGGCCACACATAATTTCATAGATGAGGGAGTTGTGGATAGAAGAGGACTCAAGATAGAAGAGTTTAAATGTTTCAAAGTTAGGGTAGCTGATGGATTCACCATAACCTAAAAATGATGAATCCCTAACTTAACCATTAAGTTAAGTGATTATGAGTTTCAGGTTGACTACTATGTGGTGAGTATGGGTGATTTAGATGTAGTTTTTGGTATGAAATGGCTTCATGAAATCGAATAATTCTACTTGAACTTATGAACCATGGAGATAAAGTTTGAGGTAGATGATATGAAGCATGTACTTATATGAATGTCAAATGGTCAAATTTATGTGGTATCACTTAGGAGGATGGAGAGACTACTCAGACATGATTAGGTTGAGTGGGTAGGAGAGTGTGTCATTATGCCTATAGCTACTAAGCAACCCAAGTAGAGTTACCACCTAGATATTTAAAAACTAATAACCAAACACAACATGGTTTTTAGTAGCATACCACTAGGAAGGCCTCCTAATCAAGGCATAGATCATGTAATATAACTTAAATAATGTCATAATATAGTCATCATAACTCATTATATACACCCAAAAATATTAAAGGATGAAACTAAGAAAACTATCAAGGAGTTTCTAGAGATGGGGCATATCAGATTGAGTAAGAGCCCTTTTGCTTCTAAAATAAACTTGGTAAATAAGAAAGATGGAATACTTAGAATGTGCATAGATTAATAGGATCTAAACAAGAAAACTAAAAAAAAAATAGGTACCCCATCTCATGCATTGATGAGCTCATTGATGATCTACACAGGGCTTGTTACTTTTCCAAGATTGATCTGAGATCGAGATATCATCAAATAAGGATCAGAGAGGATGATGTGGAGAAGAAAACATTCCATTGTCACTATGGGCACTTTAAGTTCCTGGTTATGCATTTGGTCTAACCAATGATCTAACCACTTTCTAGTCCTATATGAATAGGGTCTTTAGAGAGTAGTTGAGGAAGTTTATCCTCATATTTTTTTATGATATTTTGATCTTTAGTAGGACATCAGAGGAGCACCTCCAACACATTGAGAAGGTACTGAGTATCTTGGAGAGAGAGTCTTTATATGCCAAAGAATAAAAATGTAAAATTAGCATAATAGAATTACTCTATTTGGGACACATCATCAGTGTAGGAGTCAGAGTGGATCCCAAAAAGATTTGTGACATTATGGATTGGCCACCCCCATGAATGTCTCATATCTTAAGGGATTCTTTGGTTTTTTTGGGTTCTATCACTACTTCGTCAAAGTATCTTCACAGAGTGCAGATCCATTGACAAATTTTACCAATAAGGGGGCATTTTTTTTAAGATGAAGAATAAAGGTGTTTTGATAAGTTCAAGTAGGTTATGATCTCTTTCCCAATTTTGGATATATTAGATTTCACAAAGCCCTTCGAGCTTGAGTGTGATGCCTCAAGGGAATGCAATGGAGTAATCCTGATGTAGGATAAACACCCAATTTATTTTTAGATTAATAAGCTAAGGGGTGCAAGAGAGGTTAAAGTATATATGACAAAGAAATGTTAGTGATAATGCATGCACTATCAAAATGTAGATAGTATTTGGTGTGAGCCAAATTTGTATGAAAGACATATCATAATATCCTTAAGCATTTCCTTAGTCAATATGACCTCAATGATAGACAATAGAAGTGGGTTAGCAAGCTAAAAGCCTATGACTTTGACATAGTTTATGTCAAAGGGAAGAGGAACATTTTCACTAATGCACTTTCATAGAGACCCCACTTGTATTTTTTGGGATAGATCATAGTTGATTAGAGAGAGTGGATTATAGTTGAGTATGCTAAGGACAAATGGGCTTCTAAAATTATTTATGCTAATATATAGGATGAAAATTATATGGTGGTAAATTATCTAATCATTTACAAAGGAGGATAATTTTGGTACTAGGATCAGTGATGAAGAAGATAATTTTGAGAGCCTTTCATGATCTTCGTATGGCTGGTCACCTCAGGTATTTTAAGACAGAGATAGATTAGGGAGAGGTTTACATGGAAAGGTATCAAGATCAAGGTGTTGACATGTGTGAGGGAGTGTTATAATTATTGATAGTGGTACAAATAATTATGATGGGGGGTGAATCATGTTTTAACAATAATGTAATCCAATTTCCAACTCTTCAAGCTACTCAACCAATCACATCAATATGCAAGGTATATGAATCAAAGAACAAGCATGAATTCAACAATTACACAATAAATTATGTGCGAAACCCTCATGGGGGAGAAAATTTTCTCTCAAGTCTACAAAATAATGGACTAAAATCCTATAATATTATCACAAACATGAGGCTTTAGTGAAGCACCCACTTTACAAGGAGCACCAATTCTTAAAGATGACAAACACCAACTTTCCTATGATGTTGAGCACCAACACAACACCTATAAAATGAAAAATTATTTAACTCTGATTGATTCTAAATTTGATATATTAACCCTATAATAACTCTCTTCTCCAAGTATTTAACTCCATACAAGTCACCAACAACAATCTATCTCTTCAACATAAGCAATAATCCCTTCACAAAATCTTTCACTCATATACAAATATGCACTCATAAATATAGTAAAAATAATCAATATAATATGAAAATTATGTTGATTCTAATTATATTTTTCTCTACTTAATCTCATACAAACATTTTTCATCAAGACCCCTAACAAATTTCGCATAAGGTCTTCAAAATATCAACATACTTGTTTGTCTTAGCTTAGTCCACTCACACACAAAGGTCATAAAACATCTTGTATATATACCATTATAAATTATGGTTATCCATATCTCTTTATAAAATTTATGAATAATTATTTATGTCTCCCAAGGTTGTCCATGATCCTCTACACAAGCTTTATATACCATACCATGAGCTCATGCCAAAAACACCTCACAAACGAAGCATAGCTCCACTTGTAAGACTATGTTTGAACAATAAGAGATTGTTAAAACCCTCAAAATAACTATATAATATCTTAAATAAGTCCTCAAAACTCTCTAACCATCAAAAACACTAGATTTGACCATTTTCCCTACAAGCAAACTCAATCATCCAAAATAGGTTCCTTTTGCTAGCAAAACCATCATGGTTAACTATGAGTCAACCATTCAATCAACTCCAAATGACTAGGAAAAATAAAAATTTCATGAACAGAGGGAATACATACCTTAAATCACCTCTAAGAGCTTATTACCATCCCTACTCATTGATTAGGCCTTCTAATTCCACTTCTCACTCTGATTGGTCTTTTCCACCCATGACATCCTTTCCTTCATATCGAATAGACAACTTTGAGGACCAATAAATTTGATACAGAGAAATGAATATTCCTAAAAAATTTCATTAATTTTTTATGCAATTCATAAGATTCATCACACACCCATTTTTTCACCTAGTTACTTTCAAAAATCTCTTAGAATATTAAAAAAACTATTAAGAAGCACTTTTCTATGGGACCCACAAATAGTCAAGATTAACTAAACACATCCTAAGAATCCTAGAGGATTAATATGCAACCTAAAATCATCATCTTATCCATATACCATCTATTTTATCACCTAAAATCAAAAAATTTCTAATCATGTCTAAGAATAGGGTTTTTACACATAAAAAACTACTTACCTTCTTGGCAATCATTCATAAATAATAAGACCTTAATACATGATATAATTCTTGGAAAAGATTATTATTAACCTTAATAACTTATCAAAAATACTCATCTCCCCATTAAAATTCTACATGATCTAATGAATGTGAGAACGTTCCTCTCAAGCTCAAAATGTACCATTTGAGTACCCTCTAAAGAACATGAAGTCAGTTCTAAATTTTTCTCTCATTTTTTGACCTATAACTTGGTCAATAAACTTTAAAAAACCTATTTTATCATATTATATGTAAATACAATCTTAACCAACCTAAAAACACCCTTTGATCCTTCACAAGGCCTCAAAAGCCCACCTAGGCCAACTAGGCCAACGGCAAAACTATCTTGTAGACCACTAGCCACCTATTGTAAACCATATATCTAACCTCTTAGCATACTATACATGTCCAAAATTTATATTCCAAGCATAATTATCTCCATACCATGTCATACAATCCATAGGACTCAAAAACTTATAGGCAACCATGCATGATCAAGCCTACAAGGCACAAACTAACCTACATACCTCATGAAGGCCATATAAAGTCAACCCTTGAGCATATAACACATCAATAATGAGTCAAACATCATCATACCAAGCTTTATTCAGCCTTACATCCACCTAGGACACCCATACACACCCTTACAAGTATCACATTACTCCAAGTACACTGGAGCAACATGCTCTATCTCACTAACCTGTTAAGCCACTTTGGCATCATCAATGCCACTTGACATCAATGAAAAAACATCTACCATTAATATCCAAATAATATCCCCCTTTGTCTTTGATTTCAACACTCATTTTCTCTCTCTCCCTTTGCCAAAATGATAAAGTGGACTCTTTTCAACACTAGGCACCATAAAAAATAAGTAAATGAGTTATAGGAAACTCATGAAAACATGCTCACCTATAGGAATTATTCTTAAAGTGCAATATTCAGACCTCAAATAGGCACAATTCCCCCTTGTAAGATGATCTCACTCAAAAACTACTCTCGAACCATGAACATCCTTGGACTTGTCACTAATTTTCAAGGCAACATAGCTCCCCCTAGGACCCTACTCCACTTTAAAGGCTCCCTCTCAGTATACACAACCCATGCACACCTAAAAGACCTATAATAATAGCTACCATCAAATCAAACAATAACATGAGGACCAAAACACTATGCAAGCTCATATACCTTTGTACTCAAGGCACCTTGCAAACCACCAAAGGCACTTCAAGCACATCACCATACCTGAAACATACTTAGAATAAGCCAACCTGATCAACTAGAACCATAAATGCCAACATTATTTTGAAAAATTTCTAAAAAATCTTCATTTTCTTCACTAGGCCTACTTGGACTCCTTATAGCCCTATTTGGCCACTAAAAACCTCATAACTGTCTGTCATAGTCATTTCAAACCATGAAATTCTGAATCTGAAGTCCGCTACCATGCCTCCTCAAACATGCCAAGAAAGAGCTTCCAACTCATCCTTCTTAGCATACGTTTTTAGCCTACTAGCCAATTACACCTCCTAGTGAGCTAAACATGAATAAAATGAATGATACTCACTTCTAGACCACTATAAAAGTTGATTCAGATACCCATTTGGCCCATTCAATTGCTTTTAAATCTTCTAACCTTCAACTCTAAAGTTTTACCACTTTTCCAAACATTCCCAAATCACTAGGCCTTCAAAGTAACATTTAGTCAAAATTTAACCTCTGTTCAATGTAGACACCTAAGCTAGATACCACACATGGTGACCACAAAAACTCACTACCATGCCAAATTTCAAGCCTCCACACATTTGGGAACCATGACTTATTTTAAGCCACCAAACACATGCTCTTGAGAAGAGAAGCTAGTGACCACTCAAAATGCTCCACCCAGCACAAAAGGATTCAAAAACTTTTGAAACCATTTAGATCATGTCTCAAACACATGTGTAGACCTTTCTAAGCATAAAACACTTCATGATACATATTCATTCTTTAAATGACCTTTGAAACCAAACATTTTGTGCATACAAACTAAAACATATAGCAAGTACTTTGACCAAATGGTCAAAATCACATCTAAGCACCTCATCAACATTTACAAACTATATTTCCTCTTTTTACATACAAAAAACAACTTAAATAACTTATTAGGAAGCTTCTTTCCACTTTAAAACACTATATGAGTTGGCTTGACACTTTCTAGGTAATCATCACTACTAAAAATGGTCAACTCAGACTTTTGACCATAAAACACATATCTAAGCATATCAATACCTCAAACCACCTGGGAATGACTAATGAAAATCTTCCTCAAGACCTCATATAATCCACTTCTTCTTTCTCCTTTAAATCATCATTCAACCAAGGCATCAAAAATTGATCAAAAAGACATTTTAGGACTAGGAGACTTGAACATACCTCTTGGACAAATAATCTTTCTTATTTACCTACAGGAGTCTCTTGTAAAGCATAGATATAGATATCCAATACCTCAAGACTTCTTTAGAAGAGTGTGAATCCTAGAGTGGCCCACATCTTGTCATATTCTTCTTCCTCTTTTGTCAACACAATCTTATTCTTCTTTGACTTCCCTATGACTACCTCTTCTGTTATTGAAATTTTCTCCTCCTCTTTTAGACTTGAATAGGCAACAAATTAGGATTCCACCATGTCTTTATCTATATTATCAACTGAATTGACCTTTTCAAAGTCTGGCAATGATTGATATATACATGAAATATCATCATCTATAGTTATAGAATGATCCATACTTATCTTAAGGTTGTCTTTGTCTTCCTTCTTCAACTTCTCATTATTTTTATCTCTTCATTGAAAACATGAGTAGATAATTAATATTCTTCAATGAAATAATCACTCTCCACCTTTGAAAACACACAATCTTGATCTACAAAAATATCAACTATTACTTTCTTTTATTCCTTTGGCATGTATAAGACTTTGTCTTTCCTTTCTTGAAAACTTGGAGCCTAATTGGTCTTGACTTGATTAAGAGCCCCCTCTTTATTATAAAATTAAGCAATATGATCAGATCCCTTGTAATCAAAACATGCAATCCTTCTTTGATAATGACAAAATTAGGCTAAGTGACTAGTCCTTTGACAATTGAAACATGTAGATTTTTAAGAGCAGACTCACCTTGCTTTATCTTCTTTAGACATTGATTAGCTAAATGTCCCATCTCCAAACACTTTAATAATTTTATCTCATTCATAGGAATAGGTAGATTATTTTTCTTAGCCTTCATCTTGAAATCATTAGCCTTATGACCAAACTCATGAAAAATATGATAATATCCATTAAATTTCAAATGATTTATGGAATTAGGCTATCTTACTTTGTTAGAGCTAACACCCTCAGCTTAGGTATTGATTTTTTTAGGTTTTTCTTTCTCCTCTTCAATGATTTTCTCCTTTGCTAGAGATACTAATAATGGATTCTCAATTAAACCCAAACCTGTTCTATCGCTTAAAGACTTTTGATTCATCAACAGACTATCAAGATCATTTTTATTTTTTCATACTTGGTAAAAGACTTAGACTTACTCAAATATTTCTCTAATTCATCATTCAAAAACTTTTTCTATATAATCAACTTGGAATACTCTTATTCCTTAATTTTTAGGCTTGAGGAATAGACTCCAATTTGGAATTTAAGAACATGATTTCTCTTTCATGCCCCTTGTTATCTTCAATTATCTTAGCCTCAAAAATACTGAATTTAACTTCATATTATTTCAAATTTGCCTTCAAACCTTTACATAACTTTATTTCAATTTTCAAATATTCAAGAGCAATTTTTAGTTCACTCTCATAGTTTGGAATGTCTTCCTCATCTTATTCATCTGATCCACTCTAGTTTCCTTCAATTTGATATGAACAATCACCTTCATCATATGATTTTATTTCCATGAAAAAGACTTCATAATACTTAGAGTCACTTTCATTATGACTATTATCAGATTGAATATCATCGCCTACTTTTGAGTCACTATCATCCATATTTATGTATAAAATATTTTTTTCCTTGTAAAACTTCCTTTTGTTATCAAACTTCCTAAATGATCTCTTATTTCTATCAGACCTAAAAAAATTCTTACCTTCTACTTCATCCTCATCCTCATATTTCTTATTCTTTTGAGGACATTTGCTTGTAAAATGACCTACTTCACCATAGTTAAAAGCACTTAAAATGAATCTTACCTCTATACTTACATGATCTAGTCTTCAACTTGCTTGAAAACAAAGCAATTAAATCATCATTAGATATATCATATAACATATCATTTTTTATTTGAGACCCCTTGATTTATGTCTTCTTTTCTTTAGGATTTTTCTCTACCTTGAAATCAACATCCTTATTATGAGGCTTATCTTCATTTATCCCCATCTCATAATCAATGAGAGATCCATAAAGCTCATACATCTCTATTAGTGTAAGATCATGAATTTATTCAATTGTAGATACCTTAGAGTTAAACCTAAAAGATAGAGATTTTAAGACCTTTTGAAAAAGAACATCCTCTTTGAGATATTTTGCAAGACCCTTGATCATATTGACCACATCATCTAATATATTCAATCAGGATGCCACAAAATCCTCCTTCATTTTAATACTCTCAAACTATCTTTTTAAAGTTTGTAATTTTGCTAGCTCAACCTTTGAGTCTCCTTCATAGATTGTCTTCACCTTAGTCCACATATCCTTAGTTGTTTGATAGTGAATTACCTTTGAGAACTCAGTCTCTGATAGACCACTAGAAATATCATTCATAACCTTTGAATTTCTTTCAAATAGTTTCTTATCAGCAGCACTAGTAGGAGAACTTGTAGGAACAACATAGCCATCAACAATAATTTTCCAAACATCAAATCCTAGAGCCATGATAAAAGTTTGCATTCTTAAACTCTAAAAGGAATAGTTAGAACCATTAAAAAATGGATATTTTTTGGAAGAGAAACCACCTTACATTCTTTGACTTGCCATTATACCTTACAATCACCTTTCAAGATATTAAGACATGAAAAGGACCTTCTCTGATACCAATTAATAGAGGTAAAAACCACTAAGAGGGTGGGGTGAATTAGTGTTTAACAATAATTCAATCCAATCTCCAACTCTTAAAGCTACTTAACCAATCACATCAATATGCAAGATAGATGAATCAAATAACAAACATGAATGCAACCATTACACAAATATTTATGTGAAAAACCCTCATGGTGGATAAAACCCACTCTCAAGTTTGAAATATAATGGACTATAGGCCTATAAGATGATCAAAAACATGAGGCTTTAGTGAATCACCCACTTCACAAGGAGCACTAAACCCTAAAGATGATAAACACCAACTTGTCTAGCATGTTGAACACCAACACAACACCTATCAAATGAATAATTATTGAAATTTTATTGCTTCTTAATCTAATAGATAAACCATACAATAACACTCTTCTCCAATTTTTCAACTCTGCACAAGTTACCAAGACCAAGCTATCGCTTCAACACAAGCAATAATCCCTTCACAAAATCTTTCACTCATATACAAATATGCACTCATAAATATAGTAAAAATAATCAATAGAATTAGAAAATTATGTTTATTCTAACTATATTTTTCTCTACTAAATATCATATAAACATTAGTCACCAAGACCCATAATAACCTTCGTACGAGGTCTTCAAAATATCAACACACTTGTTTGTCTTGGCTTGGTCCACTCACAGACAAAGGTCATAAAATATCTTGTATATATACCATTATCAATTATGGTTGGCCATATATTTTTATTAAATTTTAGGAATAATTATTTATGTCTCCCAAGGTTGGCCATGATCCTTTTCATAAGCTTTCTATACCATACCATGATCTCATGCCAAAAACACATCACAAATGAAGCATAACTCCACTTGTAAGACTATGTTTGACCAATAAGAGATTGGTAAAACCATAAAAATCACTAAAAATATATATTAAATAAGTATTAAACACTCTCTAAACATTAAAAACACTTTATATAACCATATTCCCTACAAACAAACTCGATCATCCAAAATAGGTTCCTTTTGCTAACAAAACCATCATGGTCAACTATGAGTTAACCATTCAATCAACTCAAAATGACTAGGAACAATACCAATTGAATTAATAGAGGAAATACATCCCTTAAATCAACTCTAAGATATTATACCCATCCCTACTCATTGATTATGCCTTTCAATTCCACTTGTCACTCTGATTGGTCTGTTCTACTCATGGCATCATTTCCTTCATATCGACTAGACAACTTTAAGGACTTATAAATTTGGCATAGAGAAATTTATCTTCCTAAAACTTTTAATTAATTTTTATTAAATTCATAAGCTTCATAAAACACCCTTTTTCACTTGTTTACTTTTAAATATCTCTTAGAATATCAAAAACACTATTAAGAAGCACTTTTCTATGGGACCCATAAATAGTAAAGATTAAATAAACACATCATAATAATATTAGAGGAGTATTATGAAACCTAAAATCATTATATTAGACATCCACCATATTTTTCATCGCGTACAAGAAAAATATTTCCAATCGGATCTAAGACTAGGGTTTTTGCACATAAAAACCTACTTACCTTCTTAATAATCATTCATAAAGAATAGGACCTTAATCCATGAAATAATGATTGGAAAAACTTATTAGGAAACTTCCTCAACTTATAAAAAAGTATCATCTCCCCATGAAAATTCTACATGAGCTAATGAATGGGATAACTTTCCTCTTACGCTCAAAATACACCATTCGAGCACCCTCTAAACAACATGAAGTCATTTCTAACTTTTTCTCTCATTTTATGACCTCTTACTTGGTAAATAAACTTTAAAACACCTCTATGATCATATCCCATGAAAATAAAATCTTTACCAACCTGAAAACACCCTTTGACCCTTCACAAGGCCTCACAAGTCCACCTAGGCCAACTAGGCCAATGGCCAAACTATCTTGCAGACTACTAACCACCTCTTAAAAACCATCTATCTAACTTCTTAGCATACTATACATGTCAAAAATTCATATTCCAAGGACACTAATCTCTATACCATGTCATACAAGCTATATGACTCAAAAACCTATAGGCAACCATCCATGATCAAGCCTACAAGGCACAAACTAACTTGCATACCTCATGAAGGCCACATAAAGTCAACCCTTGAGCATATAAACATTATTAGAAAGTCAAAATCATCATACCAAGCTCCATTCAGCCATACAACATACACCTAGGACACCCATACACACCTTTACATGTATCACATTGCTCCAAGTATATTGGGCCACCATGCTCTATCTCACTAACATGTTCGACCACTTTGTCATCACCAATGCCACTTGACATCAATGAAAACATATCTACCATCAATATCCCAACACTTTTCAATATAAAAAACATGATAACTCCTTTCTAGTTGGTTTATTATACCCTTTACCCATTCCTAACTAGAAGTGGGAATGCATTTCGATGGACTTTATCACTGGATTGCCTAAGGCCCAAGGTAAGGACTGTATATTTGTTGTGATTGATAGGTTAAAAAAAATTGTACATTTATTTTCAGCTTCAACCACATACATAGCATCATAATTCTTTGATTTATTTTTTAGACAAATATTCAGGCTACTTGGCCTACCATGAAGCATAGTTAGTGATAGGAACAACAAGTTCCTGGGTCATTTTTAGTAGGAGCTTTTTAGATTAAGTGGGACAAAACTCACTTTGAGAACTAGATACCACCCAAAAATAGATAGGCAAATGAATATTGTAAATAAATGGGTAGAGGGATACCTAAGGAACTACATTTTAGGGTAGTATAAGGTATGGATTAAGTGGTTACACTTGGGGGAATATTGCAAAAACACCATATTCCACATGTCTATTCAGATGTCACAATTCATGGCATTATATGGGTATGAGGCACCAAACTTCCTTGATATATTGTTTTAGGATAGTAGAGTGCCTAAGGCCAAGGACTTGCTTCAGGAGAGTCAGGATATTATGAGGTCCTTGAAAGAAAATATTTAGAAGGCTTAGAGCTAGCATAAGTAGTATACAAATCAACATAAGTTTGAGTGTTCTTTTAAGGTTGGTTACATGGTATATCTAATGTTACATCCCTATAGATATTATACTCTCTATTTGTTAAACTTAAGTCATGTTACTATGGTCCATTCAAAGTCTCTAAGAAGATTGGAGAAGTGGCTTATGAGTTGGAGTTACTAATAATGAGTAGGTTACACAATGTTTTCCACATGTCTCACCTCAAAAAGGCATTGGGACATAATGTGACACCTTCGATGAAGCTTCCCCATCTTGATGAAGAGGGAAAATTGATTCTTTTACTTGAGGCTATCATTGATACCAAGTATTATACTCTATGAAAGAGAGTCATCAGGGAGTATTTGGTGAAGTACAAAACCTTTCAAGTAGAGGATGCTACATGGGAGAATGAGCAAATTTTGTAGTTGAAATTACTTGTGGGTAATCAATTTTATGGAGGGTGGACTATAATTTCCGCTTACTAATTAGTTTGTTGATTAGGGTTAGTCTATCAATATGTGTTCATAGATTAGCATGGATGGTTAGGGGACCCATGTTGGTTTTTTTCTTTTTGGTGAAGTTTCAAACCCTGTGGCCAAACTTACTATTTATAGTAAGGGTTCATGGGACTTCTAGAAAGTCAATGTAAGGGTTTTAAAATTATGTTGAATTCCATTGGCTAGCTCAATGGTACTATAGAGGCTGGAGGTGACTATTTGAATTAATATTTAAATAATTTACATAGATAAGTTAAATTAAATATATAACTTAACATGCTTATTATTATTAAGTGACTTTATAATACATTATGAACTTTATGATATATTTTAAGTTTATAAAGTCACTTTTTTTGGGTGCCCAAGGCATGAGAAAGATAATTAAAAGTTAAAATATTTATAATCCCAAAAGTGGCATAAAGGCAAGGGAAATAAAATAAATAAAAGAAACTTCATTTCATTTATTCATTACTTGCATATTTTTTATATTGTCCAAGCTTTATTCATGAGAAAAAGGGTTTTGAACCAACTACATTGGCTATGGAAACCTCCTTTGTTGAGAGCATCTATGTGGTTGGAAGATACTCCTAGGATGTTAGCTTGAGTGGCTTCATTATAGGGATCACATTGAACTTCATTGCACAAAGCTAGATTATCATTAAAGGTATTTTCAAGGAGATATCATCAAATTTTTATCACTATAATTGTAGAGGGGTATTGAAGACCATATTAAAAATTATGGATTACATTTTAGAGTGGTTTTTATATGTTTTATCCTCATAATATAGCCTACTATACCCAACTAGGGTCATACCATACAGTGAGTTTTTAATGATTTTGTAGGGTGTTTTATCTGAACATTTCCTTTTAGCTAAGTGTTGAAGTTATGCAGTCATAAATAGAAGGTTTTATCAGACTTTTGAGGTAGTTTGGAGTGCATTGAATATTGTTGCATTTCTAGCCAGGCATTACTTTGGATGAGAAGAGGCTTGGGCATGTATTTTCTTCCCAATACTATGTTTTATGCATTTTCAGACCTCCATTTGAGACATCCACAGACTCTTGGCTATTATTTGATGTATATTTTGTAATATAGGTAAAATTTGATGTGATTTGAGCATTCATAGTTTGTTTTACCTTCATTTTCATCCTTGTAACATTTGGACAATGAAATGGGTATGTGAGATGTTTCATGTTTAGGTCATTTCTTCATATGGATGTTGTTTATTTATGCATAATAGATCATTAAATAAAATATAAACATCTAGGTATATCTATTTGTTATTATTTTTGAATATATGTATAATTATGTTTTCTATGTCAAAATTCTAAAAAACCAAAATGCTCTAGGTATCAGCTAAACCATAGAAAACCAAAAAAAAATTGATCACACACAAACTAGGTATTCAAATTTAAACACACACTTGATCATTTTAAAAAATAAACTAAAACTTATGCATATGGTAAATAGACCACATCCCCAAATTTAGGCTCAAAAATATTCTTTAAATGGAGCAAAGAATTAACCTATGTTACACAACCCAAAAATGAAAGGTAAATGTCTAGGCAAAAATTATGTGAGGCCTAAGTATAAATTAGTCAATGTTTGAATATAAACTTGTCAAGAATAATTTCAAGACAAATTTAGAAGTCTAAGCTCCTTAAAAAAGACAACAATCTAGATAAAAATGAATAGCATGACAGTACTAGGCATATATCCAAAAGGTACAGGTGGTTTTAGAAATTCTAATTTAAACACAAGGAAATAAGACTTTGAAATGATTTGAGTAGAGTAATGACGTTATCTTTATCTAAAGGTATGACAAATGTTTTGTTTCAAGACTTCAAGGCACAATATTTTTAAATGGATTGGGAAACATAACAACACCCTTTTTAAACATGTGGCATACACACACAAAGGTTTGGCAAAAGATTAAGGTAAAGTGTAGTATCAAATAGATGACATAATTCATCTTCAAACAAAGGAGTGATGTGTACACAATACTCATTTTTGATGTGGTATGATATATAAATATTTTATACTAAATACCATGTTAGTAACAAGGACAAAATGAAAAAAATAACTAAGTGTAACATCCTAAATCATAAAACTGATAAGTTTTCATTATACTATCAAATTATGCCTATATACTTGCTCTTGAGAGGATTTTAAATTATTAATCAAAAAAGTAAAATCACATGAAAATTAGGTTTTTTATGTCCCCTCTTCTCTCAATAATTTGTATAGTGGCATGAAACTTTGGGTTACTCACCCTGCATCAATAGTTTGTCTTTGGTAAGTGGGGTTATCTAAACTATCAATTTTTACTTGTTTCTAAATGGTCCCATATGTGTAAAAAACAATAGGGAATAATCACATCATTTGGATCTACATCAATTATCTTATTATGAAAATGTATAGTCCTTTTCACAACCACTACATCTACTCATTTCTTAGTGTAGTGTGATGTCTGAGTTTCCCTTATGTTTTGAGGTTGAGTACCACTATAAAAATATTATTCTAATTACTAAAAACAATAATACTAGTAGGTCAACCTAAATTTATATATCCCACCATGGAGTGGGATTGAAATGATGTCGAGAGATAAATTCTCAGGTCAATGCTTCCCTAGATAACTTATGAGGAGATGATGAACTCTCACCCATAAGCCAAAATACATGAAAATAAAGATAAGTGGAAGGACTTTAGGGTTATTTTAGGGTCACATAAATCATAAAAAGTTTGGGGAGGGCCTTAATGAATTTCCATCCATGCTTTTGGATAAAAGTAATAAATGTAAAGAGTGATCATTTTTTATCACCCAAGTTACCTAAAGAAGATGGGGTAGAGCATGCACGAATCACTCATCTTGATAAACAAACACTTTAACAAACAATCATAAAATGAAAACTCTTATGATTATTTAACTAATGTGAGAGTTTATTTTTGTAACATCAAAGTGATGTATTTAATGAATGTTTATCCCCTTGGCATTTTTTGTTGATAATTTTTAAAAACTTGAAAAATAACTAAGAGATGAAAATAACTAAGTACATTTTAAGAACAAAATACAATGTGTCTAATATTTAACCATGATTAAACTTTATTATTTCCACCTCAAGACTTATAAATTTTTAGAGGGTTTTCCTACTTAGAATTCCAAAATCAAGTGAGCAAACAACATTTTAAATTTAGCTCTTGGGTTTCTAATTTTCTATCTTAGAGACCAATCATCACTAAACTATAGAGATCGATGTAAATTATAGAAATCAACATAAATATAAGTTAGGTTGTAAACATTTCTTATAAAAAACATAAAAATAAAGTCTATTTAGATAGAAAATTGGTTAATAAATGATCTTGAAACATAAACATATCATAGATTTGGCAAGAAATGGGTTAGACAAATAACATACAGGTCATCAAACATAAAATGAAGGAAATACAAATCAAATAAAACCACTATTTACCATGTTCCCTTCCTTGTTCTATTTTTTACACATAGATAATGGTTGATTCTTGTAATCAACATTGATTTTGAAAATTGACATTGATCTAGAAAATAAGCATCAATACCTACAACCTGCAACTTTTTTAAAATAAAAATACATAAAAATGAAGATAAAACTTAAAACTTGAAGATTTATATGCATCCATTATAAAAAATAAAGTTGGCATATCAATATCCTATACAATATGGGATGTTTGGTCCCACCAAGAATGCCATGGTGTGAACAAGGAATATGTATGGGGGAGGTTAGTCTTGTGTTAGTCTAATTAAACAAATCAATATACACACTAAAATCCTAATACCTCTAGCCTAAACACTAAAGAGAGCATAGGTAATGAACATACAAATAAAATCACAACTATAAAACAAAATAAAATGCACCTTTACCTTCCTTAGAGATCCAAATGGCTTTTTGAAGTGGCTTTCTTAGTTTATGCATCAACAAGCCTTTGACAATAAAGCTTTCTTTTTTCCTTCTCTCCTTGGCACCTTGGCTCAGTTACTTGGCTTATGATTTTAGAATGGTAACATTACTTGTAAATATTTTGGAGTAAATCCTACATAATTAATCTATATTATCCAAGCTTTGAAGATATTTAGGCATAATAACTTTACACCAAGAGAGCTTAAAAATTAATGGGTATGGCCTTGTATTTATAGCCTCAATAATTAACTCTCACCCAAGGTGAGTTAAGATTGAGTTTAAACATATAATGGGTTGAAGTTAACCCTAGGTGAGTTAAGACTAAGTCTAGTTGAGTTAAAATTTATCATGTAATTATGATTTTCAATTAATATGCATAGATCTCAAATTTTATATTTTGTGATATTTTGAAATAGCTTGACAACTCATAAAGGCAATGATGAAAAGGTTTTATATTTTGAATTTTGTAATTTACATTTTTAGATATTCATTGATTATAAATGGATAATTTAACTAATAATTTAATCTTGTTTAATTTTTTAATTCATTTTGATTAGCATTTAATCTCTTTCAATATTTGATCAAGTTCTCGCTTAATAGGTTCATAGGCCAAATTGACATTTGGTATGTCACAAGGTGATCAGGGATGAATTTGTGAGAGGTTATTATTTAATATGGGCTAGTATCTCAAATAAGGATGCCTCAACATAATTTGGATCATTTATGAATGATACATTTCCAAAATTGGGATGTTTACTTATTCCTAGGCTTAATTTGTAGTGTTTGGTACTAATCAATCTAAATTTGGGTTGAAATCTAGTTGTGGCTGAAATCGGGTTTCTATAGGGATGACCTTCTCATAATAGGTGGTATGATGAATATAGTGTCAAGCATTATATAAGATGATATGAATATCATAATTATGTGGTTGATAGGAATGTGACTTCAAATAAAGTGGAATCTAGGAAATGAAATGAGAAGAGAGATTAGAAGCTTTTATCTTGAGGTTGATCTCATCAAGCTCATCATCATTAGAATCTAAGAAGTTACATGGTATATTATTGATGAGTTTGAGATCACCATGGTAACCTTACATAGAGTTGATATGGAAATTAAAACATTGAGATTCTTAGAATTGAACACTGGTAAGGGTTCAAGGGTTGGAATTTTGAATACACCATAGTCTTGGAAAGTGTTAAAATTCCAAGGGTTAATGTCACCTTAATCCTATAAATTGTACCATTATGATGGAACTTGACAAATTGGCTATTAGAAGAGGTAAAAACTCTCATGTGATGATTCTTTGGCCTACAAAGAAATTTATTATAGGCGAGAGGAAAATTGAAGATTATGACCTTCACTTTAACAATGATAAGTGGGACAATGATCAGGATCCACACATGACCTAAGGGATGAATTTTCCTTTGGTCATATCCTTGAAACTTGTTGCATGTGGACTTAATATTACATTAATAATATCCATGTGTTTTAATGAAGTTGAGGGAGTAAACACAAGTACCCGAACCATCATCAATCAAGGCACACTTAACTTAGATGTCATCAATTTTGTTCCTTACAAATTAGAATCTCATATGGAGTCATATAAGTAATAAGTAATTTAAGAGAGAGAAGTTTCCATTATTTCATCAATTTGTATAGACATATCTTTGCACTATTTTAAGATTCTATATTTTGACCCAGATAAGGTAGTTTCACATCCTTCTAGGGGAGGATGAGGGATGTTCATTTCGAATAAGTGTTTCATAAGGTGATTATGGTGATGTAGAGAAGTATGTATGAGTTTAAGCAATATAATTTGAGATGGGAGATTATTAATTTATATGATAGGATCCCATTCATCATAACCCATGAGGGGACTATTAGATACAAGTGCATAGTATTGGAGGAATTTATCAGGAGGATCAAAAGTGCTTGTAAATTTATATTGATAGGATGTGGGAGGTTTAATTGGGGGAAAAATTAGTTGGTTATCATGATAATATGAGGTAGTTGATGTAAGTTTATTTTTTGATAGATTTGAAGAAGTCATATTAGAAGGTTGAATATTATTGGAGATGGGTGAAGAGGTTAGAGAAATTATAGAAATGATATGAGAGGTATTATCTAATTTAGGTTTTGTAATTTGTTAATCAAAAGAGATAAGGTCCTCTTGCCCCAGATCTATTAGGTGAGTTGGCAAGAATCTTGGATAACACAAAAAGTGTGAGATGATTTGTTCATATGGGTAGGATGAGAATTAATGAAGGCAACTACCCTTCACATATTAGTCATGTTGATTGAATTCACTTTAGGAGTTGGTTCTATAAGACTATAAATTTTATTTTTGGAAGGGGTAAGCTTATCATTATTATCTTGATGGTTTTTAATAGGGTCTTTATAAATTGCCAAATGAGTATTAGCCTGGTTCAAAGCTTGATTTTTACTTTATGTTTCATAATCTTTAAAGGCAATGCCATAGGCTTGTTAAGATTTTAAAATGAGGGAATCATGGTCAAATTTTGGACCAACAAGGAAATCCATAGCTAAATTATGTAATTCCCTACAAGATTCATGAGAGTCACCCCAACTAGCATGAAACCAATAAAATTTATTTGGATCGTACAATGATTTCATGGGGTGAGTGGGATGAATCTCTCATATAAGAGGCCATGGTATACACTTTTGGAGTTACACTAAGGATAAAGGCTTATGAATATTGATGTTTCTTGTTGGAGAAAAGTGAGGATTAGGGATGTGGTTTAGAGAGGAATATTTTTCTAAAGCATGGTTAGGAGCAATAGCTTGAATATTATGAATGGTATCATAGGAATCACTAACACCATCATTGGTATCATGATGATTTTTATTTTTTATGAGCATGTCAGTTCCCATATGTGGTTGGTATGGTTCAAATTGACACATGAAGAAATCTTGAAACTTGGCTTGGTCAATGGCCTCTTCTAAAATTCATGGAGAGAGAATCTAGACCTGATATTGCAATTTAAGATAGATAGTTTTGGTGAATAGATGAAAGAGGTTATCATACACCATGTTTTTTCATAATTGATAGACAATGTCTTCCAATATTTGATGAAAGCTTGTGTAGTTCCCATCTCAATTTGCTTATAATTAATAAAATGAGCCAAGGTATTTTCAGGGAGGTTCCTAGTTTGAAACTATTATACTAGATCATTAACTAGGTCTTCCAAACTAGTGGTGGAATGAGATTTGAATTGGTTATACCAATCTAAATCATCTCTAGATAGGGTTTTTACTAAGAGCTTGATAGTGTCAATAATGTTTAACTTGACCCAATCTTTTAGATATTTCTAAATGTTTTAAGTATAAGGTAGGATCAATTGACCCATTGTAGATAATGGTAGGGGTGATACCTCATATATCTATGTTATAAATTTGAGGTGTAAGAGGTTAATTTTGAATATGTTTGATTGTTTTGTTAATAAAAGGTGGTTGAGGGATAAGATTGCCATGGGACTCCCTAAGGGGGGTAGGGGGAATTTTAGTTATGCACTCCCAATAGAACTAATTAAGAGTGATTTTAGAGATAAATAAGGTGATTATAGATATGCATCATTTGGTTGGCATTATTAGCTTGGAAATAATTTATTTGGTTAAGAGTTTACAATAAAATTTGATGGGTTTGAGTGGTGTTATATAAATCATGCAAAGCATTAGTGGTTTGGGTACCACTATGAGTAATGGCATACATGTTATTAGTATCTTGAGAGGTATTATTAGAAAAGGAAGTGATAGTGGCATAATTATCATGTGTTGAAAAATATGCACTAGTATAAGGGTTATAAAAAGAATAAATAGTGGCAAGATTACCATGGATATAAAATGATTCACTACTGGAGGAATTGATAAGAGTGGGTCTTAGATAAGGCCCACTAGATCTTGAACCTACCATGTTATTATAGATACTTGGCATGGAGGTAGAGGAAATGAAGGAAGAAAAGGTCATAATGTGAGAAGGGGTCAAAAGAGAAGGAAGAGGTTGAGAGGCAAAACATTTATTTTTTACAAATCCATGTGAGAATGTGGGGGCAAGTGGATGGGGTTCTTTTGCTTGACCACTTATCATAAGGTTAGAAATATTAGAAGGATTTTTTCCTTGATGTTGAGGAAATTCATTAATGAATAAAAGTATTTCCAAAGTATACTCTAATTTAGAATAATATTCTAAGGAGAATAGAGGGTTTCAAATTGAAGAATAATTAGGAGGAGTCCCATAATTTATAGTGTGAGTGGCCACATGCACATTACTTTCATCTAAAATAGGAGCCACAAGTTGTTATTGTAAAGCCTATTGGGATTGGTAAAGATCATCATATCTATTGAGTTCAACTATATGTTATCCTCAAATAGGAATTTCATGATGAGAAAGAAAGGTTAAGGACAAATATGATGTAGAGACAAAGTTATCAAATAGGATACAAAGTTATACAAGTTGACTATATGTTATAACCCAACAGGCAAAGAAGAATATAGAGTCATTTAGATCGAATATGTATTACAAATAGGGAGGTAAAATAAGATGATAATGATACATAGTCATTGAGGTCAACTGTGTGTTGCTGGATAGAGGACTGAATAGGTGAATTATATCACAAAGTCATATAGGTTGACTATGTACTATTATTAGGAGGATAAAATATAGTTTGTAAGAGATTATATTGACCTAAATGATAGTGTTCTAAAATAGGGGAAAATTATGTAAGATAATTAAATAAAGAATGAAAGTAAACACATAAACAATTGGATCAATGTGATTGATCCAATTAGGTCACATAGCATAAAACCTTGCACCAATACTAACCAATGTATTTTGCACAATACAACATTAAATGATTAGAGATAAATAAATCAACTAAATATTAAATTCTAACTAAGTGTTCACCCTAAGTGTTATTATATTTTTATAAAGGTGTAATTTTAGTGTGATAGGATATTTGGTTGAAATAGGGATCTACAAAGTAGTCTAGAGTTGGTTTCAGGATGTTTGGGCTAAAAGGGATCTATGTTAGTAATTGCAATGGATTGGAATTGGGGCATACCCCCTCACTTCATAATCCCATAGTGATAAGGGTGTCGAGTACTTTTCCAATATATACCATTAACAATGTATTTATACTTGGCAATAAAACCAAGTAAATTTCCCCCTTAGTGATGAAATCCAAGTAGGTAGGCCTTGGAAAGACAAATGTTTAGATGCATTTTAAATTTTATGTGGTTTGGTTGTGTGTGAAAAATATTAAAATAGTGTAGCTAAGATGTAAATTTGAAAAACCACCTATTTATATTATGTGAGTTACTCTAAGCATGCAAAGATCTAAAAAAATGTGAATTAGTTCTAGAAAGTAGTTGTTAATTCCTTGATTAACAATAGTATAGAGTCTATTCATGTGAAATTGTATATAAATATTATAGAAAAAAGTCATTGGGTCATCATTAGTTTGTATAATCAAGTCCCTTTAAAAAAATTGAATAAGTTGACTATGTCTCTTAGATAGAAGATAAACTATAAAACTAGGTTGACCAAGTTGACCTAGTTAGTTATAGGTTGCAGTTTTAAAGACTGCTAACTTGTGAAAAATAAAACTAAAAAATACTAAAATGATAGAGAAAGGAAATAAATTAACCTTTGTGGGATATAATATGATTAATATTTTATGTTTTATATTTTAATGTTATAGTTTCTACTTTCAAATTGTATAAATTGGGTCAACTATTTTGATGAAGTTCTACAAAACCATGTATGTTGAATAAGAATAAGGAATAGGGATGACCTATTTGATAGCTTTTTTTGACTTGTATTTTGGAAAAAGGAATTATTAGACAAATTGTACCTATTTTATAGTTTATGCTAATCTATAACTAAAGAAGAGTAATTTGTTGATTTGTTCGATCTAGTAACTTGTAGATGATGAAGACATGCATAGACATAACAAAGTCATTTTGAAATGATTATGAGTTAAACCTATGTAAAGAAAGTTATAACTATACTAAATGGTTTGATACAATATTTCAAATATAATAAAATGATAAAAATGATAGCATGAAAGAAAATCTGTAAAGGTTAGATTCACATTAGGTTTACCAAAATGTATGCAATGGGAAATTCAACTGATATATAAATCAATCCTAGCTCAGAGAAGATAAATCCTACTTAAAATTATGATTATTGATGCATTATATATTTAGGGTCATGACCAAGATGGATCTTATAAGCCTATCCAAGGGATTTCTTACCATAATAAATTCACTAGGGAAGGTTACAAAGCCTCCAATTAAGCAAAACTATGCAATAACCATAACTAGATCCTATGTTTTCATATTCCCTAAATTAATAAAAATTAAATTAAATTCTAATCTAGTGCTCACCAAAGCATGTGGCACAAAGTGGAAGTAATAAACATTAAAATTAAACATGCATAGAATACATATACTCATGTCAATGTATAGGGAATCCAAATACATGGGAGAGAAGAAAAAATGCATATCTATCTACTCTTACAAAGGAGAAACAAAGTTAGGAATACTTAACTTTGAAGATGAACCCACAAAGCCTCAATCTCTATTTTTTCCAAGGTGATTTACAAGAGGTTGTTATGGTATGTAAAGATGATAAGAATAAATAATCTCTAGGATACAAAACCTATCAATGCATCCAAAATACTTGTCCACAAGACAATATCTATATCTCCTAAGAAAGTATGAAACCTTAAGCTATACTCCTCAAGTATAATGGTGGATAAGCAGATGCACAATATATATATATATATATATATATATATATATATATATATATTCTTCTTTTCTTCTCTTATAAATGATGAATTTGATGTGATTATATAAATGGATCTAACCCTAGTCCTTTCCAAAAGTTTAGGCCAACAAGGTTGACCTAATCAACCTTGTATCATTATTTACAAAAAATAGGTCTTAATCTAGGTCGACTAGGGGCTGGCTTAGACCCTAAATAAGTTTTCTCAATTAAGTACAAGTTTGATGGGGTTGATAGTGTAACACAAACTTTCAAAAAGGATTTTAGGATAGGGAAGGGCTAAGGATGGTGTAAAATGACTAGAGAAGGGTACAAAAGAGGAGACAAAGCTTAGGGGAATGTTTTTAGGAGATTGGTGTGTAGATATCAAGTGGTAGTATATGGATAATAATATTTTAAAGCACCAATGGTCTACCCAACCCTTTCCTAGTGTACCATTTAAGGAATGAACTTAGAGAGATTGAGATTCAACTAGTTCCTTCAAGATATATAGCATTAGTAATTGATAAAATTTGAAAATATTGTGTATATAGAACCTAGTGCAAAATTTTATCATTTAAGAATTGAGAGCCATATCTATTTTGAATGACATGAGAGTGACAGGTGTAAATACTCCTCTTAAGAAATTAGTTGTAAAACCTATTTTTTAATTATTGTTTAAAGCTATAGATGACAACTTTCAAGTTGGAATTTAAGTAACTATGTATAATACTAACAAAGAGATCATGAAATTGATCAATTTTTCTAAAGGGAAGGTCATTAGAATTAATAATTTATATGTGGAAGGCAAGGGTTTGCATAAAAAATAATGGACAAGCTACCATATTTATTCAAAATGTCATTACTTGGTTTTGAAACCATTAACATTGATTTTCAAGGTAGCCATGACTTATATTAATAAATAGAGAAATAAAAGTAATATGTCACTCCAGTAGCACCATTAGCACCTCCAAAAATCACTCAACCTCAAGAACCAAGGTATACATTGGTAAAAATTCAAATTGGACCTACTTGTGTTCCACTTCCTACTTTTGATGTAGTGACAATAGAGACCACTTTAATTTATTCTCAGGCTACCATAATGCATACAAATATTCTAAGTATAGCAATAGTTCTAGTTGTAACTTCAATGTCGATAACACAAGATTTTAGTACATGCAATCCATATTTAGGTGATTCCACATCAATGTTATAATTATTTTTAGTATAGTTACATGTTTATATTATAGCTTACATCTATTATTAGCGAGGCTACTTTTTGTATCTAAGAATTTTTTGATTAAAGCCTATTTATATCATATACATGCATAGCATGCATGGATTTTAGTAGATATTATATTTTTAGACAATGTAATTATGTGTGTGTGTGTGTGTGTGTGTGTGTGTGTGTGTGTGTGTGTGTGTGTGTGTGTGTGTGTGTGTGTGTGTGTGTGTGTGTGTGTGTGTGTGTGTGTGTGTGTGTGTGTGTGTGTGTGTGTGTGTGTGTGTGTGTGTGTATTTGTATCCATGATTCCAAAGGGAGGAGAATTCATTGTTAATCTCAATAAGAAATTTTGAGGATTGTCCTATAATTTTTCTTTATGTGTAAATCTTAATATTTTTAAAATCTTGTATTTTATTTAATAACTTATATCATTCTAATAATTTAGTTTTTGGGGTGTGTATGATTTTTTATTTTAATATAATTATTTAAATTGTGTTATTGTTAATTTGTATGGTTTTTAGTAATAATCATAATCTCCTTTTGTATGTGTTACTACAATATTACAAATGCAATAAGCTTTGATTATGAGGATTAAAGTTGACTATATTTTTTCCCTTAGAATCCTAATTATGTTTGTGTGTTGTATGTTATTATAAACCTATAACAACCATTAGTTCTCATTCACTTTTTCAACTTATAGTTTAGATTCTAATTTAAAAAATTTTCATCTATCTTTTACCAACAGTATGCATCTAAATCCACTCACCCTAATACTTTCATTAAAATCACTAATTTAACCTATAATCACATTCCCTATCCAATTAATTAATATATTAATTTATACATAAAATCCCCAATATCCCATTAACCTTACTCCACCCATGAAACCAATTAATCACCCTCATTAACACATTAAATAAGCCTACTTAACTACTAACCTACTCATCAGCCCACTTGCCAATTTAAAATTCCTTTTATTCACTTACCCATCTACCACCCTACTAAAATAGCCATTCCTACACCCCTAATCCTTAATGGAGATTCTAGTATTGGATAATTCTATAATATCCTCTAATTTAACCCTTCTCCTCTAGAATCTTCTATTTTACAAGTTTCCAAGGAATTAAAAATCCTTTGGTAATTTCCGAACCATTGATCTGAATATCTCAAGATTAAATATGAGCCATTGATTTTACATCCCATGGCTTCTGTAAACAATCCATACCTCCATGAACAACTAAATTAAAACTTTTAAGACTTGAGAACTTTAAGATCCATAAACATCTATTATACTTTTAGCCATAATTCAAGTACTCACATAGCTTTGTTAAAGCCATCAAAAAGCCAATAATCCATTAAAGCTGGTATCAAGTTCAATCAAGTAATCTAATAACTCACTTATTTTGTATTCAAATAAGTTTTGCAATCTTGAAAAGGAGCTCTAAGAGACAAAGGGCTAACAAGTGATTCCAGTATAAGTATCTGATTGTCTCTTTATTCTCTCCCTTGATGTTGTTTACATTTTAGGTTTTTATTGTTAAAAATACTAATATATGTAAACATCCAAAATATACACAAACATTTTATGACCATGATGGGACAACATACCCCCTAAATCTAACCTATTATGCTTATTAGAGGTGACTTAGTGACTTATAGGTGAAACTAGATGAGAAACAAAGGTAGGAATTAACAAAATCATCATGTATAGTCAAGTTATGATATTGACCTAGTATTAGAGATATTACATTCATAGTATTGAAGTTTTTTACATGGTATTATTATAACTATTATTTTAACCACTAAAAATCTTGGTTTTTGACAAGTTATTTTTGTGTAATACTGCTACTTTGAAATTAGTGACATTACATTGGTATTAGAGATATTATCATGATAATAGTGGTATTTTAGGATTCTAGGTTAATGTAAAATAATTGTTTTCCTATTCTTTCTAACCTTTATGTAGTCACATTTGTCTTTTTTGTGTTTCTTGGAAGGAGTGTTACATCTTTTGTGTGTAGTAAATAGGTCCGATTGAGAGTCTAGATTTTGATCACTAAGGCATGATATCGCTACTATAAGACTTTTGATGTTGACTTTTAAATCATTACATCACCATCAAAATTTATGATATTATCATCTCAATCAAATTAGATAAAGTTCATCTATTGACCTACTGACCTATAGTTTTATCTTTTTGTTCCCTATTTTTTAGGAAGATTAGAGGACATACATTTTGGAAAATAAACACAAAACCCATTTTTAAATATCATTTAACTATTTTAGGTCTTAGATATTTTTGGCTAACCATATTTTATAAATAAAGTTTTATGTACAAACTTGTTGTGTGATGTCAATAGGGAAAACATAAAAGAGTCATCTATAGTCAAAATGTCACATCCTTAACCTTTCTTCCATCTACTTCAATACCACTATTTGTCTAGTGGTTATTTTGTTTATAAATCTATGATATTATGTTTATAATAGAAATATTGTAATTTGAAAATCTTTGGGGTTATTTTTGTCTTGAGTTTTAGTAGATAATGCATATTTTAGTGAAAACTTGATAAAAATACTTTGTCATTTTATAAATTTGTTTGGATCTATCCCCTTTGATAAATAATTTCATCTAAGTGTCTTTTTAATAAAAGTTATGATACATAGTTAAAAAATTTAAATTTGCCATTTTTATCTTGTAACGTTTCCTAGGCATTTGCATTTTTAAGAATTTGAGTAACCTTTCATAACCCTCTAAGCATCTGCATTGGTTAAAAACCATAAATTTTAAAGTTGTGTATTTGTCTAAAATATTTTTAATATCATAGTAGTGATATTGCTCTGAGAGTTTTGATTTTGGTCTAGCTATCATGGTTTTATAGGAATTACTCATGTGACTATCATGGTTAGTTTTTTAAATAAATATCATAACTCATAATCATTAGTTTTTTTTTAGTTACAACATCATAGATTTTGGTTGTGATTTTGCTTGAAACTAACTGTGTATTTGTGGTTTTGTAGGGAAGTAGTGGTTTTACCTTAGATTAGACTACTAACCCTTTTCATGTAGGACCTCTCAAGACAAAGACACCAATTTTTTCTTGACCCTTATGTTTATAGGAGGGGTGACAAATCATATAATTTTGTCTTGTTCCTTATATATATCATGTGTTGTGTGATTTGATTATTCATTTTCAATTTTTGCACATATTATAAATAATCGATAAAATTAATCATGTTTGATTTTTTGTTATCCCATTGAGTCTAGGATAGAAAATTACATGTAATTCATCCTCATGAATGTGTTTAGTCACTAGGGGTTGGTTTCATGGATTTAATCACCACATATTCAACCAAACTCTATACTCTAGTGGAGTATAAATATCGGGAATAATTGTCACTAAACCAAGAAATTGACCCCATATATGTCATCGATGAAGGGGAAGAGTTAATTATTTCAACCAAACATTAGACAAAACCCCATATAGACTTATGCTCCACCATAACTAGTGTATATCATGTACTACCTTATAAACCTTTGTGTAAACCTAGCTTAGTACCTATTGATCATAATAAGTATTTTGCTACTAGAGTCAAGATCATCTCCTACGAAGCTATTAAGTGCAGATGGAGTTGAGAGGGTTTGGTTTATTATATAATGGGTCATAAAACTATAACCTCACCCATGAATCCATTATATAGTGTGAACATTGGGTTACACACCCATTTAGTTAACTAAATTATGATTTTGTGACTGAGTGTGTTGTTTGTGTGTTGTGCTTATACCTGCATTTTTTATGAACTAAATCAGCTAATCCCATTTTTGTTTTAAAACACTTAGACACCCCTAAGATAAATATCATTATATAATTACACATAAAATCCATTATATACCTTCCATTTACTTCTTTGGATATAAAATTAGTCTTGAAATCCAATCTTAGTGGTCACCCATCCCTCCACTCTTCATTACCATCCTTTGACTTGGTTTTATCAACATACATAACCTTGACAAGTTTTTAGTCTAGCACACATCACTTCCTTCTTACTTAAAACCCATCCAATCATTATTTTGATAGTGTGAAAGGCATTGGATCATGTCATCTCCTTAGTCTCATTTATATATTGAACCCTTGTAAAGTTTTGGCTTTAGATAATCCTTGGTCACTCTAGTCTTACATCCCTCTAAATTTAAAACCAACACATTTACAAATAATATTATTTGACCACTCTTAGTTTTGATTTCTATATGAAATTAGTATTTAAATCCACCTTCTTTTCCATCCCCCACACTCAAAACACAATAAATTTTCTTGTACCACCCTCATCATCAATCATGCCCATGTGAACTTCTGCCAAAATTCTTATAATATGACAAGGATCTAGCCAAGATACTGACTTCTTGGGGAGCCTAAGTGATAAAAAATAATACCATGATGATACACATAGAAACATTCACACTCTTAGAAGAGAATAATATTGATTCACAAATGAATTTTTCTATAGTGATGAAGTTAGAGCATAATTTTATTAGTATATATATGAAAACCATGACCAAATCTTAGCTCAAGTAATTGGAAGGGAGGAACACTACCCCCTAGCTTTGATCAAAACCTTTTTCAACACCTATCCCACCTATACACTTCACCTAATACTCCACATCAACAATTCCATACTAATTAATCATCTGAAGAAGAAGACCTTGTGGAACATGAACAAGAACTTGAATACAAAGAACTATAAATGTTTCTCAAAAATAACTATATCAAGGCTAATAGGAGACAAACCACCCTTGATGATTGGTTGGATCAAATCACATAAAAAATTAATTCCTTATCCTCCCAATTTTGTATAAAAAATCAAAGACCATCCTCTCTAAGACAAAATATCTATAAATCTAATAGACCACACACAAGTCATGCCCAAACTTCTAACCCCTTTGTGGATCCATCATTTGTGCAAGAGTGGAAGATGATGAAGGAAACTCTTCAATAGATTTACCCTTGCATGCAAGTGATGAAATATAAATATGAAGATTTTTGGTCTTCTCCCTTAAATATGAGCATTTTTTTATATTCCTTCCCCACCTCACTTTGAGGTACCTAAATTTTGAAAATATAGAGTGAAAGGAGATACACATGATCATGTTAAACATTTTTATGTGGAATCTCATGAGTTTGCATATGATAATTCCTACCTACTAATACTTTTCCCATAGAGTCTCATTGGACTAACATTAAAATGGTTTGTGTATTTACCAAAGGAATCCATATCCAATTTTAGAAAATTGACTTAACAATTTGTGAGACATTTCTCATTTAACATATAACATTATGTTTCCATTATAGACCTATACAATACTAATCAAAGGAATAAGGAAAGATTGGCCTCCTTCTTACAACACTAGAGAATTTTAGCAATCCATTTTTAATGTATAGATCTAAAAAAAGAATTGGCCAAAATCTTTGTCAAAAACCTCAGCATAGAAATAAAATATCAATTGAAACTATAATGTGCCAAATATTTTGATAATATTTTTAAAAATGGGATACAAACTAAGAAAGAACTCATTGAAAATGGAGAAATCAAATTATACACCTAAAATGAATAAAATCAACATCAAGATAACTCCTTTTTGGGTAAATCAAAAATATTTAATAAGAATAAAAAGGTTATGGGAGAAGGAGCTACATATTCAAAACAACATGTTCAAGCAGTACAAAAGAGGACTCCCATGAATCAACAAAATGTCTCCTCTGTTAGAGTGCCATGAGGTAAACTAAAGCCTTAAATAGGAAAATAACTTCTTACCATTCTTGGAGTGCCTATTAAAGTGGTCCTTTAACAATTGATCACTTTAAAAATGATTACCCTCCCTAAGATCTAACCTTTAGATGATAGCAAGCCTCAATGCAATTAGTATTAAGAGGATGAATTGTATCAATATCATATATTTAAAGTTCATGACACTAAAAAAATTATACAATTAAAACACTATATTCAATATCTCATTAAAAAAGGAGATATTAAAGTATAAGGGGAGAGTACCTCTAATCAATATAAAAACCAACAACTTGGTATTTATCAGGATCCTTTACCCAAGCATGGTCTGAGTCAAGGGAAACAACCTAGAGACTAGGGTTAAGTATCTATTTACAATCATACAAACTATCATGCCATCATATACCACTATGTCAATACCATCAAAATATATAGACCCCAAGATTCCACTCCACCATCATCCAACATACTAAAGATGAACTAGGCCATCGATGAATATGTAGTTACTCCATGATGTAGCAAAATTGTAGTTCTTGAGGCACCACCAAAGGACCCATCTACATCAACATCTTAAAAGGTCAATATCTCCAAAAAGGTCTTTTCTTCTTCTAATAATCATTATGATATAATCTAGCAACTTGAGATTACCCCTACTCAAATCTCACTCATAGATCTTCTCAAAATATTATTTATGCATGGAGAGATCCTCAAGTAGGTCTTGAATGATCCAAAAGTCCTCTAAGATATTGACACTAACTAGTTATAAGCATTAGTGGGTCTCTTATCTCCTTCGTAACAAATAACATTCAGTGCCCAGGACATGTCTCCCATTAGTTTGCATCATAATTACCTATTATTGATATAAATCTCCATCTCTAACCACCACATCCCTTAGGTACTCATAGATAGAGGGTCTACATTGACTTTGTGTAATTTGGATTTATTAAAGAAATTTAGGTATTTTAAAACATCAACAGGGCCTACTATAATCATAATTAAATAATATGGTGACAATGAAATGTCATCTTTAGGCACCATTTATCTTCCCATTTCTATGGGACTCATTATACATCAAACCTTAATTCATGTTGTGGATGTTTTTTCCATACAATCTACTTGTGGGTCATATGTGGATCCAAAAAATGTAAACAATCCTTTCCACTCTCTACCAGTGTCTGAAATTCCCTCATTCTAGCATGAAAATTACAATTCCTAGGGAAATTAAGCATCTGTGTAGCTACCAAATGGGTCAATCTCAACCTGCATGTTATTATCCCAACACACATAAGTCTACTCCAAATCTAACAACTACCAAATTTATGCTCCTTGATGATCTAGTGCCTACTTCTAATACATCACTAGATGTCACTCTCCTTAAAATCACATCCATAGGCTATGGAGAATATGAATATAAAACCTTTTATGTAGGAGATTGTCCCAAACTATAAGGAAGGATACTCTTATTAGCTATCAATTTGGGCCAATGTCATTTTTTAGTGTAATCTATTATCATAAGAATATATTGATGAGCTTGATGAATCATGGCTTATTCTAGTAAATGAGGCCCTTACATTTTGCAAATAGAAATACCCCCAAAATTTATAAGATGTTGTAATATATGCATTATCAAGGAAAGGGACTAGGGAGACATGAACAAGGTAGGATTGAGCCTATCATGATTTAATAACATCCATAATATATTGGTATAGGGTAAAAAATTATTAACACTAACCTAAATAATATCATTGTGGATAATACTTCAATCCCCAAGGAGTCTTTTACTAATGAATAAGTTGAGATGGGATCTATTTATAGTCTTTATAAAGAGCTTACTGCCACTAACCTTTTCCATAATACCACTATCACCACCATTGATATATCCCTCTATTACCATTCATTAATAGACTAACATCAATGACATTAGTCATCCTTTGATGTGTTTCAATGTGATGAGGTCATCCTAGGATATCTAGAGTATAAGATTTTCTACCTTCTGAGGATCATAAAAAGGGCTTCTTTATTAATCTCAATCAATAAACCTATTTTGGGGAATAAAAAACATCCCTAAATCAAATTGAAGAAGAGGAATATGAAGAGGAGGAGCCCCCTCAAAAAATGGAATATTTTCCACATATTTAATATGAATCAAAAAAGGTATACTAAAATAGACATAGAGCTCCCAACAAATTTTTATTTAGATATCTAAAACTTACCATCACCTCTAACCTATCTTCAAGATTAGTCACCCTCCCTCATCAAGGAGGTGATTAAATTCAACATTGGAATATAATAACATCATAAAAATTTTAAACTTTGGGAAACTCTTATACTAAACAAATTCCAAATCATTATTGAGATACTCAAAGAGTTTATAGATATCTTTGTGTGGTGCTATGTAGACATTCCAAGACTTTATCCATCCTTGGTTGAGCATCATTTATTTGTTCATCTTAATGCCAAGCCAATCAAGCAAAAATTGCATAATATGCACCCTAAAGTGGCTTTACTATTCAAGGAAGAATTATATAAATTATTTGAAGTAGGATTTATCCAAACTATTGATTACTCTAATTGGATATCTAACATTTTTCTTGTGGTCAAGCCACAAGGTGGGATTCATATTTGTGTTGACTTTTGGGACATCAATAAGGCATGTCCTAAAGATGACTTCCCATACAAAACATATATATGATCATGGATTCTACTATAAGATATGAAAATCTATCACTCATAGATGGATTTTTGGGTTATAATCAAATAAAAATTATGCACAAGGATCAGCATAAGACAACACTTATTATTCCATGGGGAACCTTTTGTTATCAAGTAATTTCCTTTGGTCTCAAGAATGTTGGTGCTACCTATCAATGGGAAATGATTATTATCTTCCATGATATGATTCATGAAACTATTAAAGATTATGTTTATGACATTTTTGGGAAGTCAAGACTTTTATCTTAGAATTATGTAGTTTTAAGAAGGATCTTTGAATGATTGCATGAATATAAAGTTAGATTGAAACCAAAAAAATATGTGTCTGACACTAGCTTGGGTAAAATATTAGGGTTCATTATGTCTAGAAGAGGCATAGAAGTGGATCCAATAAAATTTAAATCCATTATGTAAATGTCTCCTCATAATTTGAAGCAACTTAGGAGTCTTCAAGTAAGTTATAGGCCATTCAGCTATTCATTTCTTAGGTAATAGATAAATTCCACTCCTTAACGCATCTCTTGAATAATGGGATCCATTTTCATTGGAACTCTAACTATCAATAGGAATTTGAAAATATTAAATAATATCTAGAAAATCCTCTTATGTTATCACCACTAGTCTTAGGAAGGCCATTGCTTCTATATATATCTGCAATACCTTATGTAATAGGTGTCTAGATAGCATAACATACTGATGAAGTAAAAGAGTGGGCAATCTACTATCTTAGCTACACATTAATTTCATACGAGTTGTATTATAGTCCCATTGAAAAATATTTCCTAGTTGTTATCTTAGCTTCATAAAATCTTCACCATTGTATGCTTAATAGATAAGTTCAACTACTAGCTAAAGTTGATCTTCTTAAATATCTACTATCAAAATATGCCCTCATAAGAAGAATGGCCAAATGGATAATGTTTCTCAGTTAATTTGACATAGAATATGTTCATCAAAAGGCCATAAAAGGATAGTAAATTGTTGATCAACTCGTATAGGCACCTATTGTAGATGTTAATCCTCTTATCACAGCCTTCATGAATGAATCCATCATGAATACAATAGAATATAATGGCTGGAAACTATATTTCAATGGATATTTCACTATGCATGGGTTAGGATCCGATATCCTTTTGGTAACTCCATAAGGAGACCTTATCCCTAAGGTTTTTCATCTTGATTTTCCATGTGCCAATAAAATTTTTGAATATGAGGCTTTAATTATTGTCCTCTAATTATCCATCTAATGGAACATCCAGTACCTCAAAGTATTTGGTGATTCACAATTGATAATCAAATAATACAATGAAGAGTTCTAAACCAAAGATGAAAAACTACTTTCATATTAAAAATTGGTTGATCAATTAAAGCAAAAATTTTAGTCCATTACATTTGAACAAGTGCCAAGGGGGAATAATAAGGTAGCTAATTCCATGGCTACTAATGTGTCTTTAATAGACCTTATTGAAGTTTTCCTTGAAGTAAATTTTTAATTGAACATTTGATATTAATGGCCCATCAATATTTGGCTCATCTCCACATTTATATCATTACTAATCCCACTCTCCCCTGATATCATGATATATATAACTATATCTATGACAATATCCTTCCACCAAACCTAAATCACCATCAATGTAATGCCTTTATCCATCACACATCCCACTAAACCATCTTTTCCATCATGATCTATCAGAAAGGCTATGATGAGACCTTGTTTAGATGCTTTACCTTAGAAGAAGATACTCTTATGATTAAGGAGGTCCATGATGGTATCTATGATGGCCATGTTAGTGGAATGGCCCTAGCTAATAAATTGCTTATGAGTAGATATTATTGGCCAAATATGGAATAGGATGCCATCCAATATGTACAAAATTATGTAGCCTACCATAAACATGGTAGTCTTATCCATGCCCCTACATAAGATTTGAAACCTATTATGATTCTATGGCCATTTTATATATGGGGAATAAATTTAATTATAAAGATAAATTCAATGTCATTTGATGGACATAAGTTTATTACCACATCTATGAAGTATTTTACCAAATGGGTTGAATCTATGCTACTTATGTATACCACAGGTCTCCATATCTCCAAATTTATCATGAATTAGATCATTTTCCATTTTACTATTCCATCCAACATCCTATCATATAATGTTAAGTCCTTTGAAAATAAAGAATTCAAGGCCCTATGTAAGCACTATCACATCAAGCAACACTCTTTTATACCCTACTACCCCCAGGGAAATTGATTGTTTGATGTTAATTATAACTCTTATTAAGATTCTAAAGAATATATTCAATAATGTAGGAATAAATTGGTACTTGCAATTATATCATGCACTCTTATCTTATCAAACTAGTATCTAGACACCCACTAGGGCCACTCCGTATTCTTTGGTTTATGGCACAAAATCCATCTTACTTGTAGAAATGGAATTACCCTCTTTGTGTATCTCATTGTGGGGAATCATCATTGATCACAATTATAAACAAAAAAGGCTACAAGAACTAAAACTTCTTGATGAAAAGTGTCAAAGGGATTTATATCACCTTCAGGCCTATAAAAATAGATTAAAATGCAAATATCACAAAAATATCTAGTCCTAAAAATTTAAAGTCGGTGATCTAGTCCTTAAGTAAAATTAAAAGAATACCAATGCAGACAAAGATAAAAAGGGGAAATTTGAATCCAATTATCTTGGACTCTATATAATTGTTTCTAAATTTGGATCAAGGGCTAATTGACTATCTATACTTTATGGTGAAGAACTTGATGAGCCAATGAATATCATGTATTTAAAAGTTTTATACTTGGCAAGATCCATTTACCTCCGTCTATGGGTCCCCACTCTTGGGGGTCTATCTCTTGCCATTCTATTATATCTATCCTCATTCCACTCCATTCTACTATTCCACACCTAACCCTAATCTTCAAAGTGGGAATCTATTACAAGCTAGGTAAAATCAAGAGACAAATGTTTCAAATTGGGGCACATCATTAATTGTTGTGCAAGGGGAATGTTTTTTAAGGAGTATTTTAGAGTCTCTCTATCCACTTTTTATATATCCTCCATCCCATCACACCCTTATATATACCCCATTATATCCTCTTTGATGACTTTGTCTCCTAATAGCCTCTAGTATCCATTCCAATATACCTTTTAGTCATGGTCCACAAGATCCCACTAATTTCATCATTATGGAAGGGTCACATGCAAATATTACTTTGAGATCCATCATGTACTTTGCAATTGAATTTTAATCGATCATCTTAGGTGCCATAAATATTTTTGTCTAATTTAATTGGATCCTTGTCTCCAACCACTCCTAGGAAGTATATACCCCATAGAAATATATCCTATTATCATTATTTCCATTGTGTATACGCATTTATTTAAATTTTTTTAATACTATCACTTGTATATCTATCAGATTTCATTATCTTAGTCTCATTTGTATTATTTTATCTTTTCTATATATATGTGCATATGTGTTTTGAATGTGTTTGGTTGTTTGATAAGTCATTAAGTCTTGTATATATTTTCTATGATTAGTTAAATTATCTTGTTGTCTTATTCTAGTATGAGAATAAGGATTATCTAAGTTACTTCCTAAGTTTATATTGGGAAAATTACTTAAAATGGATTTCCCCATGAACCATGTTTTCAATGTGTCTTTGACTTCTATCATGTCATTGGCACACATTTATTCACCAATTAAATATTAAAATGGATTTCTTACATCAAAATGGCTTCAAAATTTTCTAACCATCCCATTCCCCCCAGTCCCATCACTATCCAATCTACCCATCACTATCTAACCTAATCATCCTACCCTCTCATCCCTACCCACCTCCTCAGTGAAGGAGGATTGTTACCCAACCACAATTTGTGAGACATGAAATTCAAAAATGTATTATCTTACACTAGCACATTGATTAAAATTTTCCATGAACTAATTTCATTTTTACCATTTCAAATAAACACATACCAATATCACATATATAAAAAGCACTAATCTCTCTCATAACATATCATAATCCACATTATAACATCCATGTAGTCTATAAACACATCCATATAAACATTAAAACCACATAACATCCTCACAAAAATAATCATCTATCTACCATGTCATATAATCAAATGAATAAATATCTAACTAAACATTCACATCAAATCATAGGCATCTCATCATATCATATAACACATATACAACTACACATAATCATCACATATGTATCATAACCATAACATTAATAAAGACATAATCATGCATAATCACAACATCATAAAACATAACACATCACATCACATCAAAATCTCATCATATCTAATAGTCCCAAATGTCCACATGGAGTCCATGTTAAAAAATTAGATACAAAATATAGTCCTCATGGGCATAAATGTGTTACAATATATAAAAAATATATAATACAACATCTCACAAAGTATCAACTAGGATCTAAGTGGTCCTTTGGATCATTGATGAATTGACTATGATGAGTTAGATCTGAAGGTAGGTACACACTGCCCAGGAGGCACTACCACCTCATACATGTCTTTGTAGTATTATGCCTTATACATCATCCTCATAATTTTTTGAATCACATCACCCATCCCACCTAATGTCATGTCCCCATCTACCTCATGTGTGTCCCTCTCAACTACTTGTACTTCCCCAATGAAATTTTTGATTTGGTTTTGCATTTAATTATCTGAACCTAAGTCACACTCCCATGATCTTTAGTCATAGTTTCTACATGATCCCCATCTGGACCTCCCTGATCCCCTTGTCTACATTCATCATATAAATATCTCCCTATCCATCATGTGCATCAACTACTAGGACCTATCCTCTCCTCCACCTCCATAGTCATGCATGTGCCTAAAATACTCTCCTCACCACCCCCTTCATACCCTAGCCCTAAATTTGAGTATTTTCATAGGTATCCTCTATGCCCACCATGTTGTATAATAAATTATAACACCTAATTCTAGAATGAGTGTCTATAAAACCCTTTATATAGGGGAAAGGTTATCATAATCTACATGTGTTATATCCCTATCCACTAGTCTTCCCCATTATGGCCTCTCTTGGTCATTCCATGTAACTATATGTTCCTTGCCTAGAACATCTAAGGGTATCCTAAACTATCTCTACACTTAGTTAGGTCTATATTTCTCAATAATAAAATCCCTCTGACCCATGATGTATCACTATGTTAGCATATACTATGTAACCTATGTTTCATCCTCCCATCTAAATTTTAGGCCCCTGTAGTATATATATGTAATATGCTAAAGATGTAATCCATCTAAGGCCTATTTATAAAACCTCATTTCCTATGTGCAGCCTCTCTTCATGCCTAATAGAATGTACCACCCAAAAAAAATTGGCTCATGGGGATATCTCATTACCTGAGTACCTAAAGGATGTATTTTTATGTGCTCCTAGATCCAAATCTCTAGTAATAGCAATAGACCCAGGCTCATGACTCCTCTATATGACCCCATATTTAACTCTTGATATAAATGACCTAATACCACTGGCCCCCAAGAAAACACTCTAAAATCCTATACCATGTATAACACTACATCTCCAAGCCCTAAGTGGAACCACTATATACTCTTATTTGACAAAATTATGTTATTAATAAGATACATCACCACCAATTTTAATCTATCAATGGTCCCCTCCTACAAACATATGTCAATATCTACCTATGCATCTTGAAAACCAACCTAAAACCTCCTTGCCAATAATTATACTATCATACTTAGTGTGTGTGATTTCCAATAAATCTTGTCCTATCATTAGGAAATGAATTATTTGGTATATATCATTTAAAGTAATTATCATCTCTCATATCATGAAATAAAAGGTACTCATCTCTGAGTGTCATCTCTCTACCAACACCATGATTAGAGCTCAAATAATCCTCTCCACTAGCATGGTTGCTACATAATAGAGCCCTACCAACTCTAATACCCCATACTCCACTGGGGTTAATAGATGTATATCATGTAATACATGAGGCCATTATAGTTGAGATGTCATCATGCCTAAGTCCTCTTCCACCAATCATACAACCTATCACTAAGCCTACCTAATCACACATTCATTTTTAACCTATCTCACCTAATTACCTCCCTAACTTAACCACTTATTTCTCATTCCACTAACTCCCAATCCTAACCCAAAGCCCTAAAACCCATAACCCATCTACACCTCCATCCCAATATCCAATAACTAGTCCTAACCAACTATCCCCTTAACTAATTCCTTCTCTCATCCCACCTACATCCCCCATATAATTAACACCTATCTTCCCTCTCTTATCCATCATATAACTCACTCACTCCCCTTATCCTAACTAAAATAAATTCTAAATCAACTCCATCCCTAATCTTTACTAACCCTCATCCTAATTAATCCTAACTCCATCATTAATCCTAATTACTCATCATTCTAACATATTCATTACACCCCCATCTTATTCCTCTCCTCTAACTCACTAACCACCCATCCCTATCCCCTAAGCCCCAAGCATAACCTTTTATAGCTCCACCCCATAACCATTTAACTCACCCACCATAGTATCACTACTTATAATGTACCCTTAATCCATGACATAGGCAATGTCATCACTCACATCTCATGGTTTTGCATAACTATGATCATAACCTCACAATTATGAAAAACCATGATTCCCTATCCAAAGTATTACAATACCACCATTTTTTAGTTGTGATATTATAATATTATAGCTTATAATGGTGGAATTTTTACTCATGGGCATAATAACATAACTAAGGGCATTTCCCTCAGTTGAGGTATTATGCCCATATCATTTCTAAGATAAAAAACCAAAAATAAATGTTAAAAATCAAAAAAATAATAGGCTAGGGGTTCATTACATACCATTAGTATAGCTTCCTTAGGTATCTATAAATCACTTACCCTCTTTCTATGGTGTGAAGCTCATGGGATGTGATCCATGTTTTTAGCTCTAAAGCACTATTTCACTAAGGTAAAAGTCAAAATGAACCTTTTTCACCCCATTTATCTCATTTGACCCCCTCTTTTTACCCCCCACCACCCCTTTGACCCTTAATACACCCATTATCTCATCTGATGAACCCCTTTTCACTCCCCACTCCCATATGTCTCATAAAATATCCCATTTTAATCATTAATTATCATCCCTCAGTCATTCAGGGCATGGCCTTTAATTTGCCCATCATTCAACCCAATCTTGAGTTAGAATTACATCAACCTAAGGTCTTATAAGACTATTTAGGTAAAACTTGGCCACAATTTTATGCCTATGGATAGCTTAGCCAATGTTAACCCCCACTCCTATCCCATCTTGGATCAATCACTCAATTCTATTATATCATTCCAAGCTATGCATCACAAATCAAGTGGATTATTATCACTAATCAACTCATCTAATCTCTGATATAGATTTAAAACCCTCCCTCTGATGTGTCTTTTATTGAGAAATATTTATAGATTGAAACCTATCTCATCTCTTCATTTCCCAGACAATATCTCTATCTTGTGAATTTATTCTTATAAATCAATCTCCTTCCTAGACTTTAATCATTTGTCTAGAATCCATCTCATGGGACTAAGCCACTTCATCCCCTCATATATATAATTGGGGCATCTCAATCATATCTACATCTATCTTAGGGTCATACCAACAAAATCTTATCATTCTAGTCTTATCCCATCCTTGAAATTTCTGTTTGAGTGATCATTTAGGTTGTTTCTTTGAAATGCTCCCTCAAGGGGTCATCATACCTACTAATAGAATTTGCACCCATGATTATGGTTTTTATTTGAAAGACCATTAATCCTCCCATCCTATCCATGCATAATATTATTTTAAAGTGGGGAAAAATGTATGCACCTAAATCTACTCACCTTGATAATTCCATTAATTCTGCTAATTTAACCTATAATCACATTCCCTAACCAATTATTTAATATCCTAATTTTTACATAAAATCCCATACATCCCATGAACCTTACTCCACCTTTAAAAATAATTAATCACCCTCATTAACCCATTAACTAAGTATAATTAGCTACTAACTTACTCATTATCCCACTTGCTAATTTAAATTTCCTTTTATTAACTTACCTATTGTGGATCAAATTTGTACCCTTTAAAAGAGGGTTATTCAAAACCTTTCCAATTTGAGAAGAACTATGGTAATAACCCTAGGATATAGTTCACCTATGGTGGATTTTAACCTTTGAATAAGGTTTTACTCCTCTTGGTTCTCACCTAAACTAATGCTAGACTAATGATTTGTAGGGAAAATTGTTAGAAAGAGAATCAAGGCTCCTAAGAAGGCTAAAATGGTGATGCACCAATGTTAAATGGGCACTCATATAATCTTGAACACATACTAGATTAGTAAAAGATAATTATGGCTTACTTAATCTCAAAATCTCACTAATTTCATAAATATTTCATGTAAGAGGTTCCAAATAGAACACTAATCTAGACCTACATGTTAGTTTGAAAACACCTTCAAAGAGGTAAGTAGAAGGACAATAAACTAAGAAGAATATCCTTCACAAATTTACCATACACAAGCACACTAAGCACTAATTAAAGACAAGAGATAGGTAAAGAGTTGATCCTATTACTTCAAAAGGTAGTTTTTAAAATATTTTGATAAGGTTTAACCATATAAAACAAGCACACTTTTACAAGAGTCTTGATGAGTATCCTTGTCCCAAAAAATAAAATGTCAAATTCTATGAGCTGATAACCCCCTCAATGGGAATGAGACTACGGTATATAGGAGAAGAGAGAGAGAAATAAAATATGTGGGAACACACTATATAAAAAACAACACTTTGTCTTGGGTCATTAAATGAGCCTGAGCCACCACTTTTGCTCCTTAGCCAATGGAAACCTTGCCACCTTTTTGATTAATTAGGACACTACATATGGCTTGTTGAGTGAGAATATCCCCAATGGTTTTGAATATGTATTTAATGCTCCTAAATTTATTTCTAAATACTATACCTTTTCTTTGATCCTTCATGCCATCTCCCACTTAAATAAAAAAACCTCATGCTCATAGATCTAATTAAATCATGGCTTTGTGCCTTTTAGGTAGCTGCTTGTTGAGACTATGGCCATGCTCAAGGATGAAGATATTTTTCATTAAACATATCTCTACTTTATCTTCATGTTTGGATCATAGGTCTATTTATAGCTGGAAAAACAATCTAAGGTTATTATCATATAGTTTCTATATCAGTATAGACCTATAGACTATATAGCACCTTTTTATATTATAATAGGTCTAAATAGACCCATCCTTTCTTTGAAGGAACCAAAATCCTATATATGCTTACATAGATCCTTATTAAAATGGTGAACATTATTTTAGAAACAACCCTACCCAAGAAAAATTACAAACTAAAGGCCCATATTTAACCTTAATGGTGATACATGTGTTCCTTATATTTTAATACATCATATTGACCACTTTGTGACATGTGAACCAACTTCAAAATCATTGAGATGACATTATAAAACCATATTTTCCATGGTCAAAAATAACCTCTCAACCTTCATCAATAATCCTGGGCTCGCCTTTGTTCTAATTGGTTGTCAAACTCTGACTCAACTCATTGATACATTGACTCATTTTACTTCATTGATTTTGATCAATATGAATGCCTGAGAACCATCAATCCTCTGCTAGTTGAATACATATTTAACAATTGGCATGCCCACATTCACTCTTAAGATTCACTAACCCTTTAACCTCAACTCACCATTAGATCTAAGTGTATGATTGAATTCAGACCATTAGGTCAACTAGGACCTGCTAGTTGAAAGCTAATGGCTAGTTCATGATCTTAAAATTTATGTCCTCACTCCTATCAAATGACATTCATGTGACTATCATTTATGGTTATGTGACCATAAAAATTATACTCAATAGGATCTATCTTGCTTTGTATTAAGTTGACATCCTTCTAGACATCATTTAGCACCTTGTAGAACATAATTGACATCCATTAGACAATAAAATTTAAACACAGATGGATTTTTAATCGAGATCTATTTTGAAATTTGCACAAATGTGTTATGATTTTGACCAATTTTCATATTTATATCTTGAAGCATGAGAATCATAGAGTCACCAAACTTTCAAGAGATTTTCTTGAGGTCGAAAGAAACAAACCCATTTGGTCTATTATTCTTGGGAGCCATATAATTGAAGATATTAAATACATAAGTTAACTATTCTATTTGATCTTGCATGACATCCTGGCTTTAAAAAATGGCTAAGTATGGAAATTTAGTAGATTTTGCCTAAGAAGCCAACTTTGGGTCTTCATATATTTTTATGCATTTCATTTAATAACCAAAAACTTGGTGCATATGTTATTGGGATTAAAATTAACAAACCCATGTGATCATTCTCTCTTGGCACCCTCACATGTGTGAGATATAACATCAGCAAATTGCCTGCTTAGAATTTCCACCACTAGCCCCAAAAATTATATATGAACATAATGAAGAACTAGATGAAAACCATGCACTTACATACTCATTCTAAGCACTTTCAACATTTTAAAAGGTCTCTACAACTTTTCCATAATTTCATCTATTAACAACCTAATCCATATGGGTACTAGCTTGGTATGTGGGCTAAAAATGGCCAACATCTTTGGTGACTTATAGGGAAGCATGTATATTATGATTTGAGAACCTAGACCATTTTCCTTAACTAGTCCATTTGGCATGGATTCATTATCCTCTATAACTAAGTTGAACCTCTCTTGAGGCAACAAAGACAAAACAAAATAATTGAGGCACTTTTGATAATAAACTAGAAAAGAGATGTGCACAAGGCACTTAGAGGAAAGCATAAAGCTATTATAACATGTATAATATATTAAAATGGATGAAATGTTATTGAATAATAGGGATTTAAATGAATTTAATTGACTAGGATGGGTAATACCTCTCCATCTAGTTGGGTAAGCTAGAAAGCATTGTGTTCCTTATATCCATTAATCAAATAAGGACCACTCCACAATATATTAAACATGGTATGGTTGCCTAGTTTGGCCCTATTTGAGTCCCATTTGTGTAATAGGTCCCCTTATTTAAAATCCCTTGTTATAGCTTTCTTGTCAAAGGATTTATTGACTTGAGCTTAATGTGACTCTAGTTTTTTCATATCAAGGTCCCTGGTTTCTTCCAACTCCATGAGCTTGATCATCCTCACATTCATGGGCTCATCCTCCATCAACTCAAGATGATGAGCTAACTTCAATGCCAAAAGTTCAAGAGAGATGGGAAACTTTTCCTCCCTTTCATATACTAGGACATATGGAGAGTTTCTAATGGCCTCTTTGGGAGTCACCTTATCATCCCATAAGGTTGTTCTTAGCTTTATATGGCATTCTCTCTAATTATTCTACATGGTCCTCTTGATGATCTTGATCAATTTTTTGTTCATGGACTCTAATAACCCATTTATTTGAGGATAGTAGTTAGAAGAGGTGTTAAGGTAGATGTCTAGTTTGAGATCCCACTCACTTTTTTTCATACTAAGTAATGTTAATCCATATCTAAAATTATGGTGGATAGGACACCAAATCTGGTCACAAGGTTGTCATAAAAGTCCAAAACTACACCTTCACTAGCTTCCTTCAAATTAATGGCTTCCACCCACCTGGTAAAGCAGTCAGTTGTAGTGAGCACCCATTTATGCATTACACTTGATGGAGGGTTAGTCATTCCTATGAAGTCTAGACCCTATTGCATAAAAGGTTTCTCCACTTGAATTAGGTTGAGGGGGAAAGATGCCAATCTCTATTTACATTTGAAGAGAACACATTCTTGACACTTTCTTCCATATGCATAGGCATCTTTAAAGAGGCTAGGCTAGTAATAACCAACTCTCATCACCTTGGTTGTTGTAGTCTTTAGTGTAAAATGGTCTCTTATAGGTCCATCATGTAACTAGTCTAAGATTTTGGTCACCTAGTTATCATTTATGCACCTAAGTAGTACCCCATTAAGGTCCTTTCTAAAAATAAAATCATCAAATAATGCATAAGATATATATTTAAGCCTAAAATATACTATTTTGGATCTATCCAAACCTTGGGGGCATTTTACTATTATCAATAAGTGGGTCATATCTTGAATCCATCTCTTTTTAAGTGGAGGTGTACCTGCTTGTGAGTTGTCTTGGGTCACCAAAATAGCTTCCTTGTCTTCTTGGAGGTCATTCACCATGTTTTCACATAAGCCCTTGCCCCTAACTAGTTTGGTGACCTTGATCTCTATGTTATATTCCATTACCTTTGTAATACATCCTTCTTTCTTCTTATTCAAATCCTTATTAAGGAAGAAATCCCTAACTCTAAGATGAGACACCATAAGATGGATCCTATTTTTGGAGAGCATGGGCCTAAACTTCTTGACACTTCTTAAGGCTACAAGAACTTGATTCTTAATTAAAGTGTACCACACCTCATATCCTTCCACACCTTGACTAAAAAAGGCAATTTGTTACTCTATTGCTTCACCATTCTTCTGCATCAATATAAATGATATGTTGTCAATGTTAGTAATGGTGTACAAGATGAAGTATTTAAAGAAATTAGGATTCAAGAGTGAGGGTGCTTGGACAATAGACTACTTGATGGCTTCAAAATATTCTTTACCTTTATCTGACCAAGCAAACATTTTTCTCTTCTTCAAGATGGTGGTGATAGGCTTAACCAAGTTTATAAAACTAGGTATGAACCTTCTCACAAAGTTTATCTTCCTAAGGAAGCTTTTAATCCCTTTCTTGTGTTTTGGTAATAATAAGTCTAAGATAACACTTACTCTATTAGGGTCAATAGATAATCCCTATTTTGAAATAATATGACCTAGAAATTTGCCTTCAAGTATAGAGAACACACATTTTTTAGGATTTAAAGAGATTCCATACTCTCTGCATCTCTAGAATATCAACCTTAGATGGTCCATGTTCTCACTATCATTATTGGAAAAGACTATAATTTAATCTAAGTAGACCATCACCATTTGGTTTATCAATCCTTAGAAGGCCATGTCCATTACTATTTAAAAGGTTTCCCTAGCATTGGATAATCCAAAATACATTTTTTGATAATCAAATTTCCCCCACTTGGTGGTGAAGGTAGTCTTGTACTAGTCCTCTTTTCTCACTATAACTTGGTTATAACCTGAATATTCATCTACGAGAGAAAATCATTTTGAACCAACAACTACTTGTAGGAGTTGCTACATGGATGGTAGAGTGTAATGATCTTTCAAATAGAACCTATTAAGATCTCTAAAGTCCACACATATCCTAATCTCCCTACTCTCCCCATAAAGAGTGCTTTATTGGGAAGATGATCCTAGATTTAACAAACTTGGTCAATTACTTTCTCATGAGCTCTTCAATCTTGGGATTTTTGGGCCTATACTTCTACTTGATAGGCTTGGCATTAGCCTCCATATCTATTATGTGTTGGTCTAGATTAGGATCAAATCCCCTTATGTCACTATATTTCCAAGTAAATATGTCTACATATTCCTTATATATCTCTATGAAAGCATGCCTTTCAACCTTAGTGCTTACCTTTCCAAGTTTAAGGAGTTTGCCTTAAAAGATAAGAACTCTCTCATAGTTTTTTTTTAGTTGGCATCACTAATTTATCCTTACTCATATGGTCCCCTTCATGAAATAGGCCTTCTAGGGTGACTAGCCCTTTAGGAATCTTATTGGACCTTAATTAAATTTTTTTCCCCATACTAGTGATATAATTTTTCTTGGTTGAGGGAGGAGAACTCTACTTCTTACTACAAAAAGCATGCAATCTATTTGTCATTTTCAAAGACCTACTAGTGAGCTTCATTATCTAACAGTTATGGTATTATTACCACTTTTACATGTGGTTGAACATTGGTACTGTTCAATTCATTGGGGATGTCAAATTGAGCCCCCATAGGTACTAGCCTATCAACATGTTGATTTTAGCCCTTGGGACTGATTGAATGTTAAAGGCCTCAAATTCCTTAATTAGGTCCCATACTCTATGTTTGTATGACATCATTAAGGGCTTCTTAGTGGCATTATGACCTATAACTTGGTGTATAACCAATTCATTATCCTGATAGACTTGAAATTGCTTGATCCTTCTCTTATTAGCCCATTGGAGGCCATGGATGAGACCCTCATATTTTGTTGCATTACAAGATCAATTGAATTGGAACCTATATGAAGAGAAGTACTTATCATTTTAATGGGATATTAACATGACACATTCACCCACCCCATGATTTCTCTTTGAACCATCAAATAACAACTTCCATAGACCACTTTTATCTTTTTGAGGCCTTATGAGGGATGGCATAGGCTAGATTTATTCATACAAATAGTATACACCCAAGTCTCTTTCTTCAAAACCCTCTAAGGGGTCTACCAATTGGCTATCATTCTGTAATTCATCTAAGAACATGTATGGTACCTATTCTAGAGGAGTGTTCAATTCCTACCCCATTACAAATTCATCATCATCAATGATGGTGCAATTGATGTTGACATTATCTGCTCTATAGGGTTCTATATGGAATTGTGCAATGGGATCAAATTTGATTAACACTTTGGCCCTATAATTTATCTTGAATGCCATATAGAACTAGTCTAATACAAGATATCCCCTATCTTTATTATAAACTCTTTGGATAAGCATAGTGCAAAGTGAGGAGGCACATCCAAGATCAATACATTTTGAGCCATCAAGACACTAAGACAAGCTTATAGGGTCATATTAAGGCCCTTTATTATATCAAATGGTTTTGGAGAAGAACCTTCAAGTTACAGCACTCTTTTGGATTTTGGCTCATATTTTAGACCAAGTTGATCAACTATGGACTTTGACATCACTGAGGTACTAACCCCACTATCCATTAAATAATTGTACACTAGAGATTTTCCAATGATTAATAAAATATAGAAGGGATGAGGCTTGACTAATTTACTTGATTATCATTCATTAAACCCTTTGGATACATTATTGATAACTTCATTCACCTTTCTTGGTGTCTTATCTATAACATTGATATTTGATAGTCCTTCTTGAAGGATGTCTACTTGGATAGGCATGGAGAGCATACCCCACATGGGTACACTCACATTTAAATTTTTCATTTGTTCAACAATTTTGATGGGTGAATTAACCTTTACTTGTCCTTTGGGATCCACCACTATTACTTTTTGAACTTGTGTGCCTTGGGGTACAAAAATATTCCCTTGGCTCTAATTTTTTAGAGGTATTGGAACTTTTGAAGTGATAATAGTTTCACTTAGATTTTTTAATGAAGGAGTAATGGTGGGAAGATATTTGACTACTTCTCGATTACCATCTATGTTCCTTCTTGTAAATCTTGTGTTTTCCTCTATTGGAATGTAGGTCCATCTAGAACTAGCATGTTGATTAGATGTATAGCACTCTTGTTTATGGTTCATCATTATAGAATCTAATTGATTTGGTTCTTGATTTAACCCTTGACTTTATGGAGGCTCCTTTGGATTTATCATCATAGGTACCTCTATATTTTGGGCCATGATAGCTTGGTTATAACTAAAAATAGTATCTTACTACCATTGATCATTGAAGGCTTGGTTAAGGTCAATATTTGGGACAATATGTTGACCAAAGGACTAATTCCAAGGCATGGTACCCTCTACTTCTTAATACACATTATTTTTAATTGGGACCAAGGAGTTATAAGTACTAACAACATTAGGATTGTAGTTATTCTACATATTGTAGCCATGTTTCCCTTGTCCTTGGTCTTGGCTTTGATAGTTTCCCTTATATGGTGTCCTATTTGTTTGAAAGGATTGTTATTGAGGTTAATATGAAATTTGATAAGGCTTATTAAAATTCTGTTGCCTTTTGACATTTACTATCTCATTCCCCAAGGACTAAAACATGTTTTTGAGCTCTTGAATGTTTTTTTACTCTAGTGAACCATTAGATCCATTAGTGAAATATTTCTCTTTTTTTATTGTAGGTATTACAAAAATTGTTGGTGTAGGGGGATGACATCCAATGGAGGGATAGTAATAGGAGGTGGCCTGATTTTAGTAAATAAGGGTAGTAGTGGTCTGGGTGTGAGTTTTCCATCTTGAACTTGACAATTTTATATTTTAATAGCCACCTCATAAGTAATTGGAAGTATATTTCCTCTCATGGATTGGATCATCACTTCTATGTCACTATTTAAAACCTTTAAATAATATAGAAAAGCAAAGTTAGGGGTTGGTCTAACTAAGACTAGGATTCTATCCAAAGTTTTTTGGAACCTTGTGTTTAAGTCTTGCATGAATTCATGAGGAGCCCTTGAAGTAGCATTTAGTTGATCTATAAGTGACAAATGATCACTTTTCTCCTCAAATATTTTATACAAGGATTCCTCTAATTTGTCCCATGTTTGAATGGAATTGGAAGTAAGGCCTCTATACCAATTTAGGGCCTTTACTTTAACATAAGTAGATAATAACCTAATGGATATATTTTCCTCAATGAAATTATGGATATTGAAAAAATTGGCTATGTCTATTAGGTGCTAAGAAGGTATTGTAGCTTTGTCACTAGTATAATAAGGAATACTTTTAAGGGTTTTAATTAGGATAGGATCATATTGTACAATGTCCAAAGGACTTTTGCCATTAAAATCCAAAAAATCTCTAGGGGTTACCATGGCTATGCAAGGGGTTAATAAAGGTCTTCTTACATGGATAGGTCTTGGAAATGACCTAGGAGTAAAATTTGCTTGATATGGATGTGTATTAGCAAAACTTAATATTTTTTTTAATTTAAAGGTAGTTCAAAAAATTCAAAAGGAATACCTCTTAAATCTGACCTTTTTGTCACCTTTGACATGAGATGAAGATATTACTCTACACTAGAGTGTTGATTCTTCCTTTTAGATTCTCTATATGTTATTGTTTGGGAGCTTAATTATTGTAAATTTGATCTAAACAGAATCAAATTTGATCAATATTCCTTTTAAAATAAGTGTGTCCCACTGGGTGCACCATAACTATTATGGCTCAAATTTACACTCTTTAGAAGAGGTTCTTTAGGACCTTTCCAATTTGAGCATAACTATGGGAGCAACCCCAGGCTGTGGGTCACCTATGGTGGAGTTGAACCTATAGAGAAAGATATATTCCTCTTGATGCTCACATACACTAATGATTTCCATGGAAAAAGAATAGAAAGATAATCAAGGCTCCTAAGAAATCTAAAAGGGTGATGCACCAAGTTAAATGGACACTCATAAAAGCTTGAACACACACTAGATTATAAAAATACAATAATGGCTTACTCAATCTCACTAATTTCATAAATATTTCATGGAAGAGGTTATAAATAGAACACTAATCTAGACTTGTAAGTTAGTTTGAAAACACCTTCAAAGAGGCAAGTAAAAGGACAACAAACTAGGAAACATCTCATTCAAAAATTTACCATACACAAGCACACTAAGAACTAATTAAAGACAAGAGATAGGTAAAGATTTTATCCCATTACTTCAAAAGGTAGTTAGTACAATATTTTATAGGGTATAACCATATCAAATGAGCACACTTTTACAAGAGTCTCGATGATTATCCTTGTCCCAAAAAATAAAATACTAAATTATAAGAGTTGAGAACCCCCTCAATAGGAATAAGACTAGGATATATAGGAGAAGAGAGAGAGAGAGAGAGAGAGAGAGAGAGAGAGAGAGAGAGAGAGAGAGAGAGAGAGAGAGAGAGAGAGAGAGAGAGAGAGAGAGAGAGAGAGAGAGAGAGAGAGAGAATTTGTGGGAACATGATATCATAAAAATAACACTTTATCTTAGGTTATTAAATGAACTTGAGCTTCCACCTTTTTCTCCTTAGATAATGGAAACGTTACCACCTTTTTTATTAATTAGGACACTGCCTATGGCTTATTGAGTGAGAAGATCCACCAAAGGTTTTGAGGATGCATTGAATGATCCTAGTTGTAGCTCCCAATAATATACCTTGTCTTTGATCCTTCATGACATCTCTTGCTTGAAGACAAAACCTCATGCTCATAGATCTAACTAGATCATGTCTTTGTGCCTTTTAGGTAGTTTCTTGTCGAGACTGTGGCCATGTTAAAGGATGAATATCCTTTGCATTAAACATATATCTATTTTACTTTCATATTTTGATCATAAGTCCATCTATTGGTGGAAAACCAATCTAATTTTATTTTCCTATAGTTTCCATATCAGTATAAACCTATAGACTATATAACACCTTTTTGTATTATATTAGGTCAAAATAAACCCATCCTTTCCCTGTAGGAACCAAAATCACATATATGAATACACATATCCTTCTTAAAATGGTGAATATTGTTGCAAATACAACCCTACAAAAGAAAAATTATAAACTAGAGGCCCACATTTAACCCTAATGGTGATCTATATGTGTTCCTTATATCTTACTACATCATATTGACTACTCTATGGAATTTGAACTAGATTAAATGGTGTCAAGATGACCCTACAAAACCCTATTATTCATGGTCAAAAATATCCTCTCAACTTCCATCAAGAATCCTAGGCTTTCCTTTGCTCTAATTGGTTGTCAAAATCTAACTTGGCTCGTTGACACATTGACTCATTTTTCTCCATTGATTTTGATCGGTATGAATTCATGGGAACCATCGATCCTATGCTAGTTGAATACATCCTTGAGACTTGTCATTATTGAATTCACTCTTGAGATTCACTAACCCTTTGACCTTTTTTTCCCATTAAATTTGAGTGTTTGATCAAACATATCATTTGATCAATTGGGACCTACTATTTGAAATCCAATGACTAGTTCATGATCTTTAAATTGATGTCCTTACTCTCATCAAATGACATTCACATGACCATCATTTATAATCACATGAGATTAAAAGTTATTCTCAATATTATCTATCTTGATTTGTCTTAAAGTTGACATCCCATCAACCATCATTCAACATCTCATTATATGTAATTGACATCCCAAAAATTGTCAAATTTAAGCATAGATGTAGTTTTTCATGATCTCTATTTTGATATTTGCACGAACATCTTATGTTTTTAACTAATTTTTTAGATTTATATATTGAAGCATGAGAATCATGGAGACACCAAAATTTTAAGAGATGCTCTTGGGGTCAAAAGGAATAAACCCATTTGATCCACTAGTTTTGGGAGCCTTATAAGTGAAGATATTACATGCACAAGTTGGATAGTCCATTTGATCCTTCAAGATGTCCTAGCTTAAAAAAATGGATAAGTATGGAAACTTAGTAGATTTTACCTAAGATCCCAACTTTGGATCTTCATATCTTTTGATGCATTTTGGTGGATGACTAGAAACTTGGTGCATATGTTCTTGGGACTAAAATGAAAAAATCCATGTGACCATTCTCTCTTGTAACCCTCACATGTGTGAGATATAGCTTCATAAAATTTCTTTCTTAGAATTTCTACCACTAGCCCTAAAATGTCTATATGGACATAATGAAGAACCAAATGAAAACCATGCACTTCCATACTCATTCCAAGCACTCTTGACATTATGAAGGGTATGTTCAACTTATCCATATATTCATCCATTACCAACCTTATCCATATGGGTAAAATCTTGTTATATGGGCCAAAAATGGCCAACACTACCCATCTACCACCCTACTAAATTAGCCATTCCTACACCCCTACTCCCTAATGGAGATTATAGAATTGGATAATTTTAGAATATCCTTTAATTTAACCTTTCTTCTATATAATCCTCTATTTTATAAGTTTTCAAGGAATTAAAAATTATTAAAAACTTCCCTAACAATTTTTCTCAATAGCTCAAGATTAAATATTCTCCATTGATTTTCCCTCTGATGGCTTATATAAACAAGCCATACCTCCATGACCAACTAATTTGAAACTTGTAAGCCTTGATAAATTTGAGATATATAAGCATCCATTATACTTGTATTTATAATTCAAGCACTCCCATAGCCTTATTAAATCCATTAACAAGCCAATAAGCCATTGAAGCCATTATCAAGCTCAATCAAACAATCTAACTATTCACTCATTTTATACTCAAACCAATTTGGCAATCTTGAAGAAGAGTTTAAGGGATAAAGGGATGGTAAGTGATTGAATTTTAAATATTTTATTTTATATTTATCCTCTCCCTTTATTTTTTTTGCATTTTGGGGTTTTATTGATAAAAATAGTAATATATGTAATAATCCAAAATACACACAAACACCTACAAAACCCATCTTTTCTACCCTACCCTTATTCATTTTGAGTTTATTTTGATTATAGCCACCTTAGGTTAAACACATCATCAATCCACAAATCTAAAATAGTTATATAATCATGTTGTACCCAAATCATCAAGGTAAAAAACTACTTTTCTCACCACTATTATACTACCAAGTTGTTTACAAAACTCAATACCCTACAACATGTGCCTTGTAGGGAACATTTTTTCATAGATCTTGAAATTTTATAGGATATCTTGTAAGGTTTTCTAGTGTGCATAAACCCCACATAAATTTTAATTTATATGGTTCTATAAGAGGGCAATTTTTATTTCTTTGAAAAAGTCACTCAAGTTTCACTAGATATACCGAGAAGACTAACAAGTTTCACCTTAGATATTTAAATAATATTTAAACATTTTTAAATCCACATAAAATTTAGGTTAGATAGATTTATATTGAGATGACCCTCATCCCAATCACATTCCCCAAATATAATAACATTTATTGCTCTACATATAATGATCCTAGCTTTGTTAGCTGATTTTGTTATTTTTATCCCTAGAGGCATGCATTATTTGCTTAAAAGCCTATAAAAGTATCTTACCTTTTTTTCCTTATGAATTATGACTGATGAAGAACACATAAATTATTTTAATACCACTTTTTATATACTAAATTTAACCTAATAAGATGTTGCATGCAAGCTCTTCCCATTTATCTTACAAGATGTTTCTTATGAGTGGTTTCCTAACATCCTAAAAATTTGATAGCATCTTGAAATTAGTGTAAAAATACTTTTATATCATGATTTGGATAGGTCACTATCCCAAGTGTTATATATAAACTCTTTGAAATCATGATAAGAGAACCCAATTAGCTAATAAGAGCCTTTAATGCAAGATTACAAAATATTTATAGCTGAGTTGACACTGCTTATAAACTTGATGAGGTGTTAAACATTTAAGTTTACAAAATGCTCTAGATTCCATGATAATTGTCTTATTCCATAGGGTAACTAATATTATTTCATTTCCCTTGACTTATGCTAAATATATTAACATTAGCATGTAATTGAATCCTCAATCACAAGCATTGGCTCCATTCAATATTGGTCATAATTTCCTAGACCTTGACCTAATTCCAAATACTAATTAGAATGTTATGGCTCAAAATCAGAACTAGGTGTGCACCTAATTGCCTTTATCCCACACTCCACTTAACTAGAATCTTATCTTCCTAAACTATCACTTGTCTACATCTAACCATCAAAATCAAAACCAATTTTTGATACCAATCAATATTTATACTATACAAGGTATTATTGTTGATTATACAAAGGCATAATTGGATGCCATCTAGTGAATGGTAAACAATCTAAGAAATGAGTTCTTAAGCATGTAAAAATGAATATTAATCACCATGGAGTAGAATACCAATCCAAATTTTGCATATCAGAGATAAAATATGACTTTAAATAGATATGAATATAGTATAGAATAATAACTACCTAACAATATGCCTAAAATAAACATCTTAGAAGTAACACTTCCTAGTTGGTGCCAATCCCATAGCATGGATTAATATGGTAAGTTATACTAAAAATAAATTTACACTAATTTTTGAATCTTTCAAAAGGAAATAGAAATAGACAAATAAGAAAACTTTGAAAATTAGCTAGATTAATCTTCTTCTACACCTCTATCTCTTCCCATCACAATAATGGTCCTTGAGATATGTGACTTCCTATTCTTAGTGGAAGATGATAAAAAAATATAAAGATAATATAGATGAAATACATGATTTTTAATACTTTTATAGTAAACTATAATTTTAGGAATAGGCAACCTAATATTACTTCAACCCCTCCAAAAAATAATATTACCACTCTTGCATATCCTAAGGCAAAAAATAATCTCCCCCTCTAAAAGGGAATGATAAATTTTAGAGTGAAGAGATAAAAATTAAATGAGAGTAAAATATCATCAAATACATGAATAATATCAAGGAAAATATTAGTCTTCATGAGTTGGCTCAAATCACCAAGCATAGAGAGTTTTTACTCAAGGCCCTGACTAGGAGATCTTCATTTGACAAATCACAAGTTGCACATAAAAACATTGTAATTTATAAAGACAAGATTAAGGTACCACATTTTTTATTATTTGAAAAATGTTCATAAATAATATACATAATTTTTTGGCTGACTTAGGTACATTAGTTAATGTGAATCCCATAACTATATACAAGAGACTAGGTTTGACCCTAGATAAATCTAAAATATTGTTCCTACAACTAGACAAGTCTTTTATACCATGTGTTAGGGAGTTGAAAAATGTACACATATATCTTGCCTCTAAGCCATGTGTACAATAATACATACACATTATAGTCTTTAACATTCCTAAAGCCTATGTCTTTCTACTAATTTAGATTGGTTGAAGACACTAAATGGATACATGACTATAGACTTCTCACACACTTGGTTGCCTTGGAAAGGGATAGCCAACCAGATATGAGTAGATCAAGAGCCAAAGATGAAGTACCTGATCTTAGATTATAATGACAATGATAATAAGGTTGACTTCTCATCCTTGAATGCAAGTGTATATACCTTCACTAGTAGGAAATAACCTCATGAACAAGAATTTGAAGGTCCTTCCAGTTAGGTAATCTCTATTTTGATGGAGATAGATAAAAGTAAGTCTTAGGAATTGGAATATATTTTATCAAACCACATGGTAAATAGTATAGATATACGTATAGATTATAATTCCCTTTCACTAATAGTTGAGCTAAGTATGAATCTATAATCCTTAATCTATAGTTCACATAGAAATATAATGTCAAGTAGTTATGGATATTCAAGGATTCAAAGTTGGTTATTAACTAGATCAAAAATAAATATCAATTTAAACTAGCTTACTTGAAGAAGTAAAAAATAATAAACATGGGATCTGATTGAGACCATTGAATTATTCAACATCAAATTTATTCTAAGAGAAGAAAATTATAAGGTAGATTTGCTTGTGACGTCAACTACCAAATTGGCACCACTCTAAGAATCCAAGATGCATAAATTAACTATAGAGTTGGTTTATTTCTCATTTATCCCAAACAACATGGATAACTTATAGTTATTTAATGATGATCAATAGATCATACAATTTATGATTAGATTTGGATCCTTAAAATCCAAGATGATAGATGAAAATTATGTTAAACCTATGAATATAAAATATTTAGGAGAATAAAACTTCTTAAAGATAAACTAAAACCACATTTCTATGGGGATAGTCTCACTAGAGTGAGCTTTCAATGTGGATCCATAAGATCAGAAGTAGAAACAACTTAAACAACTATTTTTTTTTTTAAGGATAATATGGGAATTAACCAACATCCCCAATATGAAAACATCATCTTGAGTTGCACTAAAAGTGAAAAAAACAAAATATAAAGGGTATGTTGATAGAATACAAACATTTGATATCTTGAACATATCAAGACCTAAATGTATTTGATCCTAGGATAATCATACATACTATCTCATTAAATCCTAAACAAAAACCCTTTAGGGATGACAAAGATGAATAAATATAATTTTTTATCCCCTTATTCAGATGGAGGTGTAGAAGCTATTAGATGTTAAGATTGTGTTTCTAATCTAACATTCCACATGGGTAGATAGTTTAGTACTTGTTAGCAAGAATAATGGGTAAATTAGGTTGTGTTGACTTTATTAATATTAATCAAACATTATAAAAATATAATTATCCTCTACCCTATGTAGATGAGGTGATCCAAATGGTTAGTGGATTTTAGATGATGTCCTTCCTAGATGTATTTTCAAATTATGATCAAATGTTAGTAAAAGTAGAAGATAGAATAAATACCACCAAGTAGGGGACTTTTTACATATAAAAGGATGTGTTTTGGCATAATAAATGTAAGAGAACATTTTTAGTTAGATATGGATTTTTTATTTCAAGGAATTATGTGTAAGTGCATCATCATCAACATGGATGACCTAATAGTGTTTTAAAATAATAGAATTAATCATGCAGACCATCTACAAAAGGTATTTGATAGATGCAAGAGATATGGAGTACCACTCAATCCAAATAAAATAATCTTTGGAGTTATATAAGGAAATATTTTAGACCATATATTTACCAAATATGGGATTTTCATTGATCCATAACAAATTTAGGCCATCTCCAAGCTAACACCTATTAATAGAAAGAAATAATTTACATATTTATTTAGAAATATAAATTTTGTCAGGAAGTTTATTTATGGATTTGTAGATATTTTCAAGCCATTAAATTCCATGTTGAATAAAATTACTAAAATAGAATTGACAACTGAGGTCAAAAAGACTTTTCATAATTTCAAAACTGCCATTGCTCAATCTCTAGTTTTGATTATCCTAGACTTCTCTAAGGATTTATTTAGTTATTAATTTTTTTTTAAAACATACTATAGTAGTATTACTCACATAAAATGTAAATTACAATGAACATCCAATTACCTTTATGAGTACAAACCTAAAATATATAGAGTTAAAGTATTTGATGATAGATAAACATATTTATGCACTAATCAAATCTATGAAAAATATTAATTATTATATCTATAGTAACAATACATATGTCATTATTCTAGATCAAACCATAAAAATCACATCCATAAAAAATGAATTGGGTGAAATAAAATGAAAGTGGATCGAAAAACTATATGAGTTTGATATAGAAATTAGACCAACCAAGATGGTGTCAGGATAGGTAATTATTCATCTCATGACTGAGATTGATCCACACATTTACATTAAACAAATCAATGAGAATCATGTGGCTAGTGGAGAATTATATGCCCACATCATTCATTACTTTCTCATGGGAACATGTCCTCTTGAGCTAAGTAGAGAAAAATAATGATCCCTTAGGCTCAAATCAGCCCATTATATGATAAAGAAGGGAATTTTATATAGTAATATTTATGAAGGCATCTATTTGAGGTGTGTTTCAAAAGAAGAAGCTATAAACATCTTGGATAATTTATACTAGAAAATAGGTAGTAGACATTAATCAGGCCATGCAATAGATCATAAAATCTTGAGAATGGGATACTACTAGCCTATAACTTTTAAATATGCCCAAAATCATGTTAGGGCATGCCATGAATGCCAAGTGTTCATAACAATAGAAGTGCATGCTAGCATGCCTTTACAACTAGTCAACAAGTAATGCCCTTTTTTTCAATGGGGCCTTTAATTCATTGGGGTGATCAATCCAAATTATTTGGTAGGTCATAAATTTGTCCTAACATCCACTAATTAGTACACTAGATGGACAAAATCTATGGCCACAAAAAAATTTAGAGTGTAGGATGTTATCAAATTATTGGATGAAAACTTACTCACCAGGTTTGGTAATCTAATATCTTTATTTTATGATAATGGAATAAATTTTTAATCAATTAAATTCATAGATTGGGCCCTTTGTAGCTAAATTAAAATCAAATTTTCATCGAATTACTACCCTCAAGGGGATGGGGTAGTTGAGTCAACTAATAAGAATATAAAGGATATCATCAAGAAATCAACACAAGATAAATTAGGAGAATGACATTTATTATTAAAGTATGTACCTTGGATAGACATATGAAGACATAAGAAAGCATTCAATTCTTCACCATTTCTATTAGTGTATGGACAACAACCAATTTTCCACATCATTCTTAAAATATCAATGTACCATTTTATGCAAGAGTATATGGGAGAAGATGAAATAAACCAATCTAGACTACTTGACATAGTAGAGATGGAAGATTCATGATCTAAAGAATTGTATACCTTTAGTAAACACCAAGACATTTTCAAAAGGTGTTTTGACAAAATATCTAAAATCAAGGCTTTCATAATTTCAAACTTGGTGCTTTTATGGGATAAGGCACATGAAAAGAAAGGATATCATGATAAGTTCACTCCCTTATGGATCGAGCCATATCGTATATCTAAAATATTATGTAACAATTCATTTTATTAAAGGACCTCTAAGGTAATGACCTCAATTTTCTATTCAATGGATTTTTTTTAAATCATTATTTCATGGCTACTCCAAATAGAGATGCTTTCAAATGACTATAAAGATGCATGTAGATGTAGGATTAGATTAATTTTCCTACAATATATAATAGATTTATTTCTTTATATAATTTATTTATCGCTTTAAGGAATATATTTCTTAGTTTCTAGAATAAATTTCATGCTTTCCTAGGTTAATATTTTATGTTTTCTTAGATTAATTGATGGCTTTTTACATGTAATTTTATAATTAGTTTTGTGTTTTCTAGATTGTTTTTCTTAAAAATCTAGAATAGTACAATCAAATTTTTATGTTAGAATTATGAAATAATTACCAAGAGAAAGGGGATGAAATAAGAGGAAGAAAAATTAGCATTTACCAAGGTCTGTTATGATATTACTTGGGATTCTAGGATTGAGGTATGTTTGATGATTGAATTAAGTTCTTCCAAGATTGAATAGGTTCACTAGAACTTTAGGATTTAATTTTATATACTCATGCAAATTTTATAAATAATTTTCATTTCCAAAGATAAACTAAATTGTTACATACTAAAGTTTGGATGAGAGATAATAAACATTCAAATAGATGCACACTAGTAGGGATGCATTGATAAACAAGAAAAAAAGTTTTATTATATGTACACCCAACCAATGGTTATTCCTAACCCTTTTTCCATTGGTATTCTTAAAAAATTAATAATAATAATAATAATAATAATAATAATAATAATAATAATAATAATAATAATAATAATAATAATAATAATAATAATAATAATAATAATAATAATAATAATACAAACCAATAGAGGAAGGGTAATTTAAGTAACCTCTGAAAAGGCTATGGACTCTTAGCTATGAGTAGATAAAGGCTTGGAGTGAAATCATAGGTATATGTGTTAGGGATATAGATGTCACATTGGTATCAGAGTAATGCCAAGGATTCCAATATCATTATTTCCATAGAATCTAAAATTAAAATTAAACTTATAGTGTTTATCTAGGTCTTTGTTAAAACTCTCATAATAAGGGAAAATAAATTTCACAAAATCATACACACAAATATAAGGAATGAAAAGGGTAAGTATGTTGCATGAGGAAGGAGGAGTCATTTTTATTAGACTAGTTCACTTATTATTTTCTTATTGTGACTAATATTATGATATTATGCATTAACTAAGATTTTAGGTTCTCAAATACTCTAGAGTATTTCCCCATTGAGTCTCCATTTGTTGTGACCCAAAAATATTCTTGAAATGGAATATATACCTATGTATTATTACATTACAATACATGCATACATAAATATATGGTGCCAACTTTGTACTATCATAAGAGGATAGTGACTACATGCTCAATGTAGTTGTAAAAATATACTGAGGCTTTGCATGTGAAGAATAAATAAAAGTGGACTAAGTAGTTAAAATACACCACTACATGAACTTACACTTAAACATACGGACCTAAAGTAGGAACTGATAATATACTTTGCATTATAGTAGTAGACTCCTTATCAACCTTGATTAGCTCATATAGAGCATAGGTGGTGTCAAACGTAACATTAATGATTTAAAATTCAATATATATGGTTTAAATATCCACATGATTTCACCCATCAGTCTCTTATGCTCAGCTTCTAAGGCTCTAAATTTGGTTCTAGGTGCTTCCTCCTTAGTTACCTTATCCTTTGAAAAATTGATCAACTACAAAATCTCTTCACTAGTCTTATATACTATAACCTCTATCTCATACTTGAATCTTTTTTTAGTGGCTCTAAGAAATCATTAAAATTTAGGATTGTTTACCGATTGCCTTGTAGAGATAATTACACCTGTAACCCTCATATCTTTCAAAATTTATATGGAATCTCTTTATCACCCCACAAACTAAGCTATTAAAGCCTTTATTTACTGAAGCCAATTAAATGCATTATCTCTCTTATAAGTCATGTAATTTAAATCTCACATAGCTTCCTAAGTATTCATTAGATTTAAATACATATAGGAAATGTTCATTAAATAGGATACCAAAAACATTAGCCTCTTTTCTAACTATTTTAATTGGTTATAAAAGGTTAATACATTTCCCCAATGAGGTTGGGACTCACCCTTGGAATTCCTTATTGTGTTCAAGATTTTGTACATTTTATTATCTACACTCTGAACATTCTCCATTATTTCCCTGGAAGCCTAAATGATCTACTCTATAATAAGTATTTTCCCATCCTAGTGTTGGATTATGTACATTTTCTTCATAGCCACTCCTATTGAATCCAAAAAGGCACAAAACTAATATGCATATTCATTAGGTTCATTAGAGTTCTTTTTATGTTTCTCAACCCTAAGGGAACATGTTTTCCCTCTAATATAATATTATTTACTCCCCTCTTATATATTACTTTCTTCTTCCTTACCTTCTTAATAATTTAAGAATTCTTGTTGAAGTGTGTAATTATTGTTGGCACTTAAGGTACGACCAAGCCCATTATTTGTTTATTTCAATCTTGAGACTCTTTCACCCAAGAGTGTATAATGAGCTTCCATTGTTCTTTAGGTTGAATGGTTTTTATAAAGGTATAAGGTGGGATAGATCCTGGTTGAAGCATTGAGGAACTTATTTGGATAGGAAAATAGAGAGGTGGGTGATTGACCCTAATCCATCCCAAAATATCTCTAAGATTTTATCTCTACCACATACTTTTTTAGTCCCAGAGTATTTGAGATAGTCATGATGGAAAACTCAATTTGAGTGGATTGAGGGATAGAAAAGTCTAATTGTGTAGATGGAATTTAGGGTAAAAGTGGTGCTTGGGGATCAAAAATAAAAATAGTTAATAATTTATTAAAATGAACTCTCCTACTAGGGGCTTTGGGTTTGGACATTATTGAAACTCAAGTTGAAATAATTAAAAGAATTAAAAGAACCATAATTTTGTGGCCCAGTTCCCTTAATATTGACATGGGAATATAATGGCTTGGTTTGTAAACATTATTATTACAATGATCCATATGGAGAGAGGGATGCAATAGATAGACTAGTGAATTCAAACTGATGACACTATTATTTACAATTATAAAGGAAGAGGTGAAAGAAGACACTACCTTATTAAGGACCCAATTTTCTTTTTCAAATAGAACATTTTCCTTTTGTGTAGAGGTTGGTGTATATTATTCATCCCCAATTTCTTATGACTATGTATCCTCTATTATATAAATTACTTATATTTCACCCCTTTGTTATTATTCCTCCATGCTCTTTCATTACACTCTCCCTCATCAATAGAATAATATACCAATGAGACTACTTATCCATGTTTTTCTTCTTCATCAAGAGGACCTGAATGAACACATAAACCATCTATAGGTATTTATTATACTTTAAAAATATTGAGAGAGATTGGAAGGGTTTTATGCATCCTTTTTTAAGTAGTGATGGATGATTGAGTGGAAATGGGGTCTTGACCAAAGGTTTATGGAATGGAATATGAAATGACATTAGTATATGGAGGTGTAGTGGAAATGGAAAATTTAATAGGAGGTGGAGGTGAAGGTACTAAAACTATAGGTGCTTCTAATGGATATGTTGGAGGTGATGGGGATGTTTCCATGGATGTAATTATTATAAAAGACTTATATGTAAATTTAGGAAGGATTACTCGTTCAACCATAGTCAAAGGAGGTAAAGGTGCCAAAGAAAATTCTCTTATATGTCATCCTATAGGATATGATGCCCTTATAGTTTCTATATATAATTTCCTTATGTATATTGGTTGATACCTTAGGAGTCCCTAAGAATGTTATTTATAATATGGGGATCCATATCCATTTGGGTGTCATGCTATTTCACTTGGCCAACTTCTTCACTCTGAGGAGAGGTAGGGGGTTCTTATTCTAAAGGTGATTGAGTCTAATGTTGTGACCATTTATATCTTGTAGATCTATTTTCCTCTTACATGATTATAACTACTTCATATCTAGTCATTCAATGATCATATTAAATATTTTTTTCCACTATCATTGGTATATTATTCTTGTTCATCTATATATATAACTTAGATTCATCTTGATCATTCATGAAAATTTCATCATGTTCAAGTATTTTATGCCCATATAGAATATAGACTCCCTTCCTTAAGAGGTCACTAAGATATTGCTTGAATTTTTCCTTGGGTTCCTAAACTTTATGTTTTGCTTCCTCTAAGCCATAGTGGTCCCTAATATTGATAAATGTTTGAGGTGCCTCCTTGCTAAATGTTAGATTTTGCTTATACTAAGAGAAGTTTTGTGATAATACCCTTGATGTTTGGTATCAAGGTACTCATCCACAATATTATATATTTTGTGTGGCATCTCTTACTCTTACACCTTATCATGGACATAGTAGAAAAAATACATGGGAGGTTCCATTGTTCCCTCTATCTTGATTATGGTACAATTAGGATAGAACCAATAATTGCCTCTCTTCTCTATACTTCTTCTCATGTTCTTAGAAATCCTAGGCATTTGATGCCTGTATATGGCTTAGTAAACCTATTGATAGATATATTCTAAAATTCTTTATTTTTAGTTATGAACCTATAAACATACAACATGGATAAATCATCATAAACCCTATACTTGATATATTTAGTCTATGGTTCCTAGGTTGTCCATGAATTATTTGTATTTTTCCCATAACTACATCCATCACATGGGACACATGTAGAAATTTACTTTAGAGAGACTATTATCAAATTGGAAAATGTACCCTTAGCCTAACACTGATAATTTATTTGAGTGCCATTATTTTTTTAATAGTGAAAATAATGTCTAGTAAGGGTTCCCATTCCTCATGTACATAGGCAGTGTTGTAAAACCCATATAATGTGTTCATCAAGGCTATGTATATTCAAATACCTAGCCTAAATTTAACACTGGGGAATAAATAAAAAATTCCCCAAATAGTCAATTTCTCTCCTTTATTAATAATTTACTTAAGTTTCCCCTCAACTATGTTCTCTTCTAACCATGCATTAACAGACACCTAGTCATAATTTAATTTTTAGCATTGGAAGATGAAAATATTTCTCAAATGCCTTTTTAGAAATGTAGGATACTATATTTATATGAATTCTAAAGTTTAATAAATCTTTTTTAATATCAACATTAATAAATAAATATCATAGTAGGTATATACACAATAATACCTCATATTTTTTAGTTGCTTTGTGTAATACCATAACCTTGATTACCAAAAAGTCATCCATGTTCCTTTGGTAATCCTCATATAGTGTTTCCTACACCAAATATGGATCTATGTTGTTTACCATATCCTAGATGGATTAATAGTTGGGGAATCATAACTCAAGTGTTTTTTTATCAAACATTGTATCCATATATTTAGGCCCTCTTGTGATGGTGTATAAAGAAAAAGATTTACCTAGTCACAATGAAGACACCATTTATCTAATTTAAATCACTAAAAATATATCTTAATGTGATTAAAAATACTTAAAATTTTGATAATATAAATTTTATGAATTTTGGTAATAGGATAAATCAAATTCTCAACTTACTTGAATTCGATTGATAGCAATGGTGACTTCATGTCACTCAAAAATCTACATATATGGCCAAAATTTTAGGACTTGAATATTTAGTTCATGTGAAGTTAATGTAACAAGGGATTTTAATTTTTATTCCCATTATAATTTGAATTTTCTAATCAGATTTGGTAGGTACCTTCTACCACATGGTATTTTTCTAGGTTTCTATGAGTGCCTAGTCATTGCCTCATGACATGTGTCTACTCCCCATGGATCAGTTCTTGGTCTAGCTATTACATTTTACATTTAACTTATTGAAATGAATATTTATGATTGTGGAACTTTTCACAATCTCATATACTCAAGGTTTTTACTTCATTATCTTATTTTATACCCTTCATAATCTATGAGTTAATGAAATTATGCCACTTTATATGATCGCATGAATTTGGGGTCATAAGACTATTAAATTTATACATATTTTTGATAAGAACTAAGTGAATGGAATCTTTCTAAATTTTAAAATCTCAAGGTTTTGGTGGTTCTTTAAAAACTATGTACTTTTCTTGGTGGGATTTGTATTATCATGATAGTGACACATGGATGGCTCTTGGGGCTCTAGAGGTTCTTCCCTTTTTACCCTTATACAATTTATATAAAGTTGTGATATTTTGAGATGAAAACATACATATGAATCTTTGGGTCCCAAATAAAATAAGATCCTGACTATGTATCTCTGACTGATAGGATCCAAATTAATGAGATCATGCCACATGGATGACTCTTAGTAATCCATAAACTTATAATTATAACAATATATTTATTTCTAATAGGGTTAAAGATTTTGAGATTATGACACATGTATGAATCTTGTTAATCTAAAAAATTAGAATATTTGGGATGTACCTTTGACTAAAGTGGCTCCTTATTACCCAAGTGACAATAGGTGAATGACCCATATTGATTTAGAGAATTTTAGAGATAAATCTATATATTATGGTATATTATGCTTTGAGTGAATGGTATCATACTATTTGGATGATTATAAAAATTTTGGGACTATTTAAAAACATGAAAATTTACATTTAATAACTTGTCTATGGGGTTCCAAGTTGATGCCATGATGACACTTGTCTTAACATTAAGTAAATTGAGGATAGATAAAGGAAATAGTCTTTATTATTGAGCCACATGTTGTGGGTAGTCATTATGTCAACAGGTGTATGAATCTTGGGAGTTTGGAGGTTCTCAATAAATTACATCCTAAGAGACTTATAATAAATTAGGCATGAACCCATAGTCAGGTAATTTTTATGAGGATGAAATGTGAATTAAGCCTAAGTCCTAGAATTAATCCTGCACATAATTGAGAGTTGAGATGTACTAAAACACCATTTTATTAGCTAAGTTATTCAAATAAAACCTAAATATTCAAAATGAGAAATAAAATCAAAGCTATTAAATTAAATAACCTCATACCATGTCCATGATTTTAAATTTATTTTTAAATCTAAAATTGAACCCAAAATAACATTAGTATAAATAAATCAATTTAATATTTGAAATTATGAGGTTCATTTAGACCATGAACATTTTATTATAATAATTTCTCCCCATTTGAAATTTTAAAGTGGGGTGTGTTGGGACACAACATGTATGTTATGGGACCCCTTATCCATTCCTAAATTTTCACTTGTATATTCATAATCATGGATTCTTGTAATGTAAACACCTCATAGAATGGTAATAAAGTAGTATGGTGTAAGAGGCATTATCAAATAAACACTATCCATGTGTTAGAGCCTAAATTCTAAAGTCTTGGGATTCTCAAATAATTATATAATCATATAAAACTTAAACATAGCTTAATATTCAATGTGGTGCTATCATAGCTCCTAAAATCATACAAAAATGGTACACCATGGAAGGCCCTGTCTAGTCAATTTGTGACACATTTTTTAGTCATACTCCTATAGGTTTGTAAACCCAAAAAATTATATTAGACATAGGATAACCTTGAAAATTTTAGGGCCCACCTTAGTATAAAATCACACTTGGTAGGAAATAGTCACTCTCTTGAATTCTATGAGATTAAATAGGGGCATGTGCTTATTATATACACACAATATTTTTAAAATTTATCAATTATTGATGATTTCTATTTTATAGGAATCTATAACATCTCAATCTCTCTAAGTGCACACCTTAAAGGGTGCATCAGTAAATGGGTTGGTAACCTTTGGTACTTTTTAAGGATTGTTATCCCTTGTTCCACCACTTAAAATCAATATAAGATACTCCTATCCATTTATTTAAGCTTTAAAACCCCACTTATATATTACCTTGAGTATCTCATCACCCAAAATAGCCCTTAACAAAGAAAAAACCCCTTTTACCATGTTTCCTATGATATTGAAGTTGACCCTATTTTATATGTAGCACACATTATGAAATTATGTCATCTTAAATCAATGTAGTTCTATATCTAATAGCTCCATTTCCTACCTAATGAAATCACCTAGGTTGACTGCATTGTCTAAAATATTGGGAAGGTTTAGTTTCAATAAATGGCTATATATACCTCTTTTAATTTCATTTATAATATAATATAAATCAATTTCACATCATTGCTTCTTGTAAATATGCTTACACAATCATTAGGAGGTTTCAGTACTTAGGTTTTTTCCTTGGAGAAGTAACACTTGTCTCATTGAAGTCTCGGATGCATAGGAGAAGTATTTTATCCTAGAGATAATTTGTCTTTGTGATCCTTAAAATACCATAAAAACCTATTGAAAAACACCATTGGCCAAGGGAAATATTGAGGCACGATGGGTTCACTTCAATAAAGGTAAGTATATTTCTATCCCTTCATATATTGATACGTAGATGTTGTAGAGTTTATATATATATACACACACACACATATATATAACATAGAAATTATCTAAGGAGATATATAATTATATATTGAATTATATATCTCCTTAGATAATTTCTATGTTATATATATATATATATATATATATATATATATATATATCATGTTTATTATCTTCCGCATTTGTGCCACAAGCTTTTGTGATCACTAGATTAGCTTTCATATAAATTTAATAGATTAGCTTGCATAGTTGTTTAATATATTAGATTTATTAATATTATTTACATATCATAAGACCTAGATAGGGTTATCACAATATGACATTTGAATAGAGGCCTTGGAAACCTCTCCTTGAACATAATGTGATAAGAGATCCCGTAGTGTAGGTTTAATAGATCCATTATTAGTTATGGCCCTAATTTAAACGTATTCCTAAGCATACTTGTTAGTTGATTACCTTATTTGAGATTGAATATTATTTAGTATAACTTATATAACTATCTAATTTTGATTACATATATTATGGTGAACCCTATGTGAATCTAACCCTTGCATACTAGATAATGGAGAGATTGAGGCATGATGGGTTCACTTCAACAAGATAAGTATATTCTTATCCCTTTTTATTTTGATAAGTAGATGTTGTATAGTTAATATATATTAAATTATATCTCTCCTTGCTTAGATAATTAATATTTTATAGATAGATTAATCTTTCCATGTTCATTATCTTCCTCATTTGAGACACAAGATTTAGTGACCACTAGATTAGCTTGCATAGTTGTTTATTAAATTAGCTTGATTGATATTATTTGAAATCATATGACCTATCTAGGGTTCTCATAAGATGTAAATTGACTAAAGGCCTTAGAAACCTCTCTTTTTCTAGAGAGTGATAAAATATACCTTAGTGTAGGTTTAGTAGATCCATTATTGGTCATGACCCTGATTTAAACATATTCCCAAGAATACTTGTTAGTTGATTATCTTCTTTGAGATTTACTATTATTTATTAAGATAATTTATATAACTATCTAATTTTTCTTGCATACATTTTACTCTACTCCTCTTTTTTAATGAATACTACTTTCATTTGGTGATTTTTCTATATCCTTTGTAGGTTAGTATGGCTTCTCTAGTGACATGACTATCATAACATAGCCTCATTCCTTTCATAAAATTATTTTACCTCTTTGTGATTGGATATGATCATATTCATCATTGTCTCACTTGTTACATTTAATTATCTCAAATTATCCCCATCATTCCCTTATTTCATTTCATTTGAGGCAATAGGTTAACATGACATACAATGAGCTTCAAGTGGGTCATATTTATACATAGTTTTTTTAAACTTAATAGTTATTGATGCTTTTTTTCTTGTAAAAACCCATAGAATCATAACATATTTAAGTGAACACCTTAAAAGGTACACCAAGAAATGGGTTAGTATACCTTTGTTAATTCATAGGATTATTAGCCCCTATATGCATTAAAAAATGCATCATGTCTATAAATCAATCCTTTCTCAAATAAAATAGAGCATAACTACACTTCCAATTGGGAATAAATTTGTTAACCAAGAGAATGATCAAGATGGGGATCCACTAAACCTGATTAGGGGATCACTTATCACAATACACTATGATAAAGAGGGTTCAAAAGCCTCCAGAATAACATAATCATGTAATAACCCTAATGGGGTCTTAGGTTTAATATTTCACTTATGTCTAATAAATAAGAAAGTAAATCTAATTTATTGCTCACCAAATCTTGTGGAACAATATGAGGGGTTATTAAATAAATTAAAATATGTATAATAGAATCTTAATTAAGCTAAGTATGAATAAGACCCTAATACATGGAGTATGAAGAGTAATATTATTTTATCCAATACTTATGATACTTCTACCTACTAAAGAGAGGAGAATAAAGGTATAATATACTTACCTGAATGTGAACCCATCAAGAATAAATCTCTCATTTATCCAAATGGGATTTGTAAGAGGTTGTTGTGGTTTGTAAGGATCACTAAGAAAGGCCAAAGCATCCAAGACTTATCCACGAGACTAGATTCTCTAAGTAGAAACCCTAAGCTAAGACTCCTAAAGTGGAATGGTGGAAGAGTAGATTGTAAATAATCATGAGTGAATAATAAATCTTGATCAGATATTGAAATAATGATAAAATAATCTTTTATATATATATATATATATGTATGTATGTATGTATGTATATCTCACCCTAAACCATTCTAAATGTGTTGGTTGTACAAGGTCAACCATTACTTCTTTCGGTAGCCAATGCATTAAATTCTTACATAATGGAAAATGGTATAAGCATGAAGTTGATCCCATCCCATGAATTATTTAGCTTCCTAATCCCAAATCCCAATATCATGTTCCTAATATTCCTAACATCAATAGTGATCCTTTACCTAAGTTCATCAAAATGAATCTTGATTTACAAGTTACTCTTTCAAATTTTGATGATGATGAACCCAATGAGTTACAACATACTTGCAATACCACTAAGCTACCTCCATATATTTTTTAATGGATTCCTCATTATTTATTTCCTAGAGACCATAATATTCCTCTTATTGATGAAATCACTAATTTTCCCCCTCCATGCAATGCTCAAGAGCCTTATTTACTAGATGATGCATTCACTTGTAATGATTTTAGAGTGGCCAAATTATTTCAAGATCATCTCATCATGTCTCCTCATACATTCAATAACTTTGAGATTTCACCTTCTAAAACTTCCCTTGATTCTCAAGCATGTATAATATTTCCAACATATGATGAAAACTATAGAATGGCCCAAGCTCAATCTTGAAACTTAGATCATAAACATTATTATAATATCTTAGCCCAAATCCATGATTTTAATCAAGATGTGCACACCATTTCTATGGATCATAACTTAGATCTCAAAGGTTATGTACCTCCTACTAATTCATCTCTTATTGATACTCCTTATGTAGTAGAGAAAATAATACCTTTCTAATCTCTAATAATTAATGCATATCATTTACCACCTATTAACCCAATCATTACCTCTAATCCTTCTCTCATCAATGAACCCATCAATACTCCAATCCCATGTTCTCTATCTACTTCTACACCTGAGATTACACTTGATGTTAGGGTAACTTATGTCCATCAAGTCCATTATGAGTATGATAGCCATGGTAACCAAGTTATAGATATTGAAGTAGATATTTAGTATTATGGTCCTCTTCTCACCTTTCCTAGTGATGAATCCATCCTTGAAATAATTCATTCTACAAACCTCAAATTCCTTGATAGCATCATAAACTTGGAAATTTTAAAACTAAAACCCCTTGTTTTAACAACTTTGTTATGAGTATTGATCCTAAAACTAATTTAATTTCAGCCATACCTAATGCACCATACTACTTTCAAGATGGTAATGTCATGCTTTTTGAATAAAAAACTCACATAGACTATGATACTCTATCTTGTCCTCAACCAGTTACTATCTCTCATGAACTCTCACCTATCGAACATGATAATTTTAGCTTATTCATTGATAAGTGTTGTGAGGTTTTTGATTGGTCCTATGAGGACATGCCTAGTATCAACCCTAGCATTATGTTGTATAATATAATTACTTATCTTGATGCCAAACCTATGCATAAAAAAAATGAAATTTATACCTAAGGTTTCCACTCTATGTCATAAGGAAATCATCAAACTACTTGATGCTAAATTTGTTAAACTAATAGATTATTCTAAATGGGTTTCTAACATTATCCCTGTTCAAAAAAGGTCACTATGGTCATTCATATTTGCATTGATTTATGCAATATTAAACTTTCTTATTCCAAAGACAACTTCCATTTACCTTCAATAGATTCCATCATCAATTCCACATCTAGTTACAAAATTTTCTCTCTTATGGATGGCTTCTCGAGATACAATCAAATTCATATTTACCGCAAGGACCAACATAAGACTAATTTCACCATAGAATGGGGCACCTATTGCTATGTTAAAATGCCCTTCAACCTTTAAAATGCTAGAGATACATACCAATGTGAAATGAATCACATATTTCATGACCTCATCCACAAAATTGTTGAAAATTATGTGGATGATCTTATTGTTAAATATAAAAGTCATACAATTCATCTATCCAATCTCATTATCATCTTTGATCATCTCCTTAAATATCAGGTTAGACTCAATCCTTACAAATGTATTTTGGTGTCACATCTATAAAATTGTTAGGATTCCTAGTCTCTCTCCATAGCATCAATATTAACCTTGCCAATATTAGTGTTATTATCAACATGCCCATTCCTTATTCTATTCCCAACATCTATACTTAGGTAAACTTAGGGAAATTAGATGATTTATACCTAAAATAGCTTATCACATCCACTTAATCAATTCCCTTTTCAATAAAATAACTATTTTAGAATGGAGGGACCCATGCCAAAAAGCATTTGATAACATGAAAGAGTCACTACTTCACCTACCTACACTTTATCCTCCTTCTAATGATCAACCATTTATTCTCTATACTTCTTCCACACCCATATCAATTGGGGAAACACTTGCCCAACATGATGATACTAGAAGAGAGTATGCTATCTATTATATTAGTTGAGGCCTCATCAATTATGAGACATATTATACCAAAATTGAATGTGATTACCTCACCATCTATTTCATAGCTTAAAAGATTTTTATTTACATGCTTTACCAAACTAATTATGTCATAATTCATTTTTAACCCCTTCATCACTTCTTATCTAAAAATATTCTACCTAGAGATAGAATTGGCAAATAGATGGTCCTCCTTATCGAATTTTATCTCCACATCATCACCTAAAAAGTTATCAAAGTGTAAGTCATAGTTGATCAACTTGTTGTAACTCCTATACTAGCTATTTCTTCACTTCAAGATGATATTCTTGATGATAATATCTTTTACATTAAAGTTCTTAATCAAGATATTTCTCTCAAATATTATTTTCATAATTTTACCACTGATATTGAATCAAATAATCTTGAAGAATCCTCTATTCCCTCTTATAATATTGAAACAAAAATAGTTATCGATGAGCTTCCTAAAATCAATGTTGACTTGCATGAGGATACTTGGACCCTTCACTTTGATGGTGCTAAATTCCTTCAAGGAGTTGGTTTAGGTTGCATTCTTACAAGTCACTTGGCAAGATCATACCTTTATATTTTCATTTCACCTTTGATGTTACTAATAATATGGTTAAATATGAATCCCTCAACTTAGTCATGTGAGATTCTCTTGATTTATACATTCAATACCTACATGATTTAGGTGATTCTCAACTTATTTTCCACCAAGTTAATGGTGATTATCAATGCAAAAGTGAAAACCTCATTACCTATCATCAAATTACAACCACTCTTGCTAAGTATTTTTTCTCTTTCACTATTGAGCCTATCCTTAGAGATAAAAATTCCATTATTGATTCTCTTGCCTCTTCCACCTCTCTCTTTCATCCACACCAAGTTCTCCCCAACCCTACTTTTATTATAAAAATAATAAAATTTTCATCTTCAACTCAACCACCAAATTCTCTTATTTTCCACATCTAGGATGTTAATATTAGACAAAGTCCATTGTATAAAGACATTATTCAATTCTTGGAACATCAAACTTATACTCCTAACTTATATTCTCATGAAAAGACACACATTCATAAACAAGCTTTCAAGTATGTGTTTTGACATAACATCTTTTACTATCACAGTGATGAAGGTGCTTTTATCTATTGTGTTATGCAAGATGAGGTTCCTCCTTTTCTTGAAAAATCACATGGGAGAATTTGTGGTTGCCATTGTAATGGACATACTACAACCTATAAGTGCCTACATATTGGCTACTTTTAGCCTAATCTTAAAAAGGTTGCAATCAAATATGCTAAAAATTACACTCCTTATTAGCTTCATGATGATATAATTCATTCACATCTAGCTGAGCTTTACATTATTGAATATCCTTGGCCTATTTCCACATGGGGATTTGATCTTTAGAAAATTACCTCACTCTGAAGATGGGCATGTTTTTATCATCACCGCTACCAAATATTTCACCAAATGGGTTTAATCCATGGACCTTGTTAATGTCACTAGTCCTACCATTTCCAAATTTACTCTTAATCAAATAATTTGCTACTTTGATATTCCCCATACCATCCTTTCAAACTAGTGGTAACTTCAAAAATAAACATGTTAAACAAATTTGTACTAAATTTAAGATCAATCATAAATTTTATATGTCTTATCATCTATAATGCAATGGTCAAGTTAAGGCCACTAACAAAATTATCAACAAAATTCTCTAAAAGACAATTCAGGAAAACCCAAATGGATTGGCATATTCATCTCTAGCCTACTTTTTGGGCCTATCAAACTAGTATATATACTACCACTAGGGCAACACAATTCTCTCTAGTCTATGGTTTTGAGTCAGTTCTTCCTCTATAAGTTGAGCTTCCCTCTCTTTAGATATCTCTTCATGGTATCATTCTTGATGAATAATTACATGAATCTCACCTTCATACCCTTTATCTCCTTGATGAACATCATCTTTTTGTCTTAAAACATAATCGCCAATACAAGGCTCATATTTCCAACTAACATAACAAATGTGTTAAAGTTCACACATTTAATGTTGGTGATCTTGTCCTTAAATAACTAAACCCATGATAAAGAAGTTAAAAATGCCTAAAAGTGGTGGGGGCCTTATTTAGTTAAAAATATTCTTGGTCAAGTACATACTACCTTCAAACCAATGAAGGTCATATTTTTAAAGAACCCACAAATGCATAATTCCTTAAAAATTACTTTACCTAAACATTTCCTTATTTTCATGATTTTTATCTATATCTATCTAACACTTTTTGTAAGTTAATTACGTGGTATCTATGTATAATTTCTCTCTTTTTTTATAAACCTTTAGTCCTCCCTTTTTGGTCTTTTGGTTTCTTGATATACTATAGTCTTATTTATCTTTACTATTTTTACATTCTTTTTTGGCACCACTTGGGTTTCTCTTTTGTTATTTGATTTTTAAGACCATGGATAAGACCTGACACTCCTCAAAAAATACCATCTTTTGTATACCTCACTTGTTTTCACATACATAATTTTTGGCACCCTTGTGGATTTCTCTTTTATGAAGTTGTAGTGTAAGACCATGGATAGGACCTAGCCCTCCTCATAAAATTAACATGTTTTCATTATTTTTCTAGATTACATTTTTCAATGGTTACATTCTCTTGATCTTTGTTCTCAACTTTATCTTTTGCTTCTTCTGATAGATGGAATTTTCTTAAAAATCTATGTTAGCATGTTTTCCTCCATTTCCCACATTCTTATGATAAGGAATCATACTTTACTATCATTATATACCTTTTCTCCCTTTGTCACATTTGTTTTATGATTTTAAGTAATTCAAATTATTCCATATGTAACTTCTATTTATTTCCCCTTTCTTTCACTCCACATTGGATAAAACAAGGTTGAAGTTAAGATAACAATTTTATTTTACCTAGATTTATGAGATTCATAGACCCCAAGCTCTTTGAATTTTTTATCTCTTAGAAACCAAGTCCCAAGAATTAAAATGAAAGTCATAATTAGCACCCATGTTTAGTTTTCCAAATTTGTATGGAGGAGGAATAGAAAAACCCATCAAGAAAGTTTAAAGCTAAATCATTTGAATCAAAAGGAACTGATATCTAGAAGGAAACATAGAAATCTCAAAATTCAAATCACACCAAAAGATGTGATTATAATCACATCTCCTATCTATAATTGAATCTCAAACTCCACAATTTGCCTCACATAGATCCAAGGTCCACTGGGGTGTGGTAGGCTAGTAGATTGGAATAGTGTAATTCAAAAAACTTTATGGTGCTACCTACTTTCTCATGAAAGTACCCAATCTTTGTAGTAGACCGTCAACTCTATAAGGGATCCTAAAGAATGGGGAATACATTATCGGAAGGTAGGTCTAATTTAATTTTCATGCATATAGCCTTCATGGGATGATCTATATACTACATTTTTTGACCTAAGACTTGTGTGGCTAAGAGAAGTTCTTCAAAGTCATTAAGGTCAAAAGTCTTCTTATTATGACAAACCTAATTTGAGTGTATTTACTTCAATAAAGAGTTCCTCTACCTTGGTTTTTACTTCATTCTCCCCTCCACACATTTCATTTCCCCCCTTGATAGATAAATTATGATTCAAAAACTATTTTCCCTTTTCTTTAATTCCCTTCTTATTCACCTCTTAAAAACATGCTAACACTACTTTGTTTCAATTTTATCTATCCTTATAACAAAACAACATGTTTGAGTAGGTATGGATTACTTCTTTCTTTTTCACCATGATTTTATATTCTTATACTTGTCCTAATTTCATTTTACCATTTATCATTTGTTGTACTATATTTTTTTTACAAACACCTATGGTAGAAAAGTAGGGGTCTTAATCATCGGCTTTATAAGGTGTTTGTCTAGCTATATAAGTCAAGGCTAGACTTGTTACAATGTGCTAAAAGTCTTGACTAATCTTATAGTGCTCAACATTTGTCACTTGACTATGTTGGCATTACTTCACATAAGCCATAAGCCTTATGTGCTCACCTAAAGTGTAGAGAAAAAAGGAATGGGACCCATATTGGGCTAGTTGTTCCATGACACAAATCTATCTTCTAGGACTTTGTTTAGTGCAAAGGTGGTGGTGCATTCATGGGCACAAGCCATTCTATGGAATATCCAACTATCTGTTAGGTGAAATCCTATGTGGTGTAGTTCTAAATCTTCATGGGCATAAGCCTTTGGTTCCCTTAACATAGTTCCATTCATACACTTGGAGGGTTCAAAAGGGTACTTAGATGAGGGACTTAGACTTGGGCTCATGTTGTGGAATAGGTATCATTATGAGGTGTATGGTATTTCCTATACTTAGAGAATTTTTTATATAGGATTTTAATGTCATCATGAACTATAATAATGCCATGAATGGGATAGGTTGAATACTTATAGGATATCAACATGCATAACATAAATATAAGCATTTAATCTATTAAACCATTATGCAACCCATTCTCATTTTAAACCTATGGTTACAACCACATAAACTAGATTAGCATTCATTAGGTGTAACATTATCCATCATTAACAGGTTTCAAACACATTATATATATATATATCAATGGAAATTGAGCAAGTGTTCCTTATAGTTGCTAAAGGACTAGAGGTTCACAAGGGAGCTTGGGAATTATATTGGGAAGCCTCAAAGGAATCCCAAACTAAACTCTAAGCTCTAATGGTGAACACAAAATATGGAACCAATCCTATAAGGATTCTCTACTCCACTCTCCTCCTCCTCACTAATTGGACTTAGCTTGTCTTTATAGTGTTTCAAGGCATCTTAGTGCCATGGTGAATAAAGCACATTGGTTATTGAGTTGGCACTATATTTAATCATTCCATGAGCTCTATTATCTTTCTTCTAATGAGACATGACTATCCCATGTTCCTAATTCATGATGATGATTGATATATAAGGGATTTATCTATCTTCCTACTAGATAGTGCCATAAGATGACAAAACAACAATCATAAAAAGTGATTGTGTCATGCCCAAGTGTCTATTGTGTTGGTATGGATCCCATAATTAGATGGATTTAGGTCCCAACATTACCCCATACAAAATTATTAGTCCACCCTTAGACTATCCTTCTAGTACTTATGGCATGAAAAACTTGGGGGTGCACTCCTTTAGTTTCACCCTAAAGTCCTCAAAGCCCTAGATTGTGAGATTTATTTCTTTTGTAATGCCATCTATTTATATGGATGTAGCACCAAGGGTGAGCATGTTATTTTACTCCAAATTTTTCCTAAAGGCTTATAGCCTTTATTTTACCTTTTTTATTCCTCTGTCAAGGATCACTCCTTGTTTGTAGGCCTTTGTTTGTAAAGATCAGAAGAGTTCTTCTAGGTCTTACTCCTAGGTCTTGATTTGGGTGCTCAAATTATTGACCTACACCATGATATGTGTGAAAATAGCCTTGTTCACTATGTATGTCTATGAAATTAGTGAATTATTCTCCCCTTTTGCCTTTTTTAGGTGCACATTGATGATTGATGCCTAGGTAAAGAATTTATAAAATATTACGTTGGCTACTTCTACACCCTATTTGAGCTTCACAAAGAGGTCTTCTACCTCTTTGATCTTTACAGCAATCTCTTATTTTATAGTAGTGTAAGTGTCCTCCTCTTCTTCTAGAACTAACTCCACCTTCAACCTTGAGAGCATCTTCTCTACTAGTACATACACCTTATTGACCTCCAAAAAATTTTAAGTGTCAATGCCATCCAAGAGGGATGGCTTGACCTCCTCTACATGCTTGGCTAGTTGGCACAACTTAAATTTCATGGCCTTGATTTTCTCCTCTACCTCTAGCATGATCTTCTTCTAACTTGAGGCTCTAATATCATTAATAGTTTTCCTCTGCACTACCTTAGAGACCATTCAGATGAGGCCATTGGTTGACCTTATTAGATTCAATGCATGGGGGTTGATAAGAAGGGAATCATGCCTTTCCTCTAGTTATTTTGCACTTAGGATTGCCTTTTATGGCACCTCAAAATGAGGTTCATCTATGTAATTATTGAAGGTAAAGGATAATTACTAGTGCATCATTATTGTGGTAGTTCCAAAGGGCATGTATTCTATCATATAATAATCCTCATCAATCAACCCATTTTGCACCTTCTCTCATAGGCTTGGCTTAACTTCCTCTTATTAGATATCCAGATCCATCTACTTCATCTCCTCTTCATCAAATATAATGCTTTATTTAGTGTTTCCTTCTGATGTGTCCTCTTTCTCTAGTAGGGTTTATTCTTTGAACTTGTCCCCTTCATCCACTTCTTCATTAGATCTAACTTTGCCTTCTAAAGTCTGTTAGGTTTATACTATACTCTCTATTTATTTTTTTAAGGTGCCAATATCACCTTCCTTGTCTCCAAGCACCCCTTCACTACTTTGGCACACTTATGGTGTAGCTTCTTTTGCTATGTTAGTTGGGGCACGAGGTACCTCTACTGCTTTCTCCTTCATGGGGTCTGTGCTTGTGGAAACCCTCTTTTCTTCCTCTTATTTCTTATCTTTTTTTTGGGGTCTTCTTTATCTCTGCCTTCCTCTTCTTCACTATCATGACTGTCTTTTCCTCCTTGACCCTTATCTCCTTGGCCTCTACTTGTGCACATTCCTTTAGTGTCATTCCCTTGGCCTTTATGGCCTCTCTCTTTTGATCTATCTCTAACACCACCTCTATATGATCCTTATTGAGACCCATTTTCATCCATCAGAATCTCTTTTCTTAGTTCATGGAGGATACATTTTAGGTTATATGGGTAAGTTGCTTGATGGCTTTTCTACTTCCCCAAGCATAACATTAGTGTCTCCTTAAAGAGTGTCATGAATTTTTTTATTTTTAGGCTCTTCCTCTATTTCTTATTCTTAGATTATATATACCTTCATCCCTATATCTTCTTCCTCTTCTAGCTCTTCTTGTTCCCCTTTCACTTCTACTTCTTCACATGTCTCTTGTGCCTCTATATCTACCAAGATTATCATGGGCATTGCCACTAGCCCCTTGAACTTCTTATTTTTCTTCTCCCTTGGCTTGGGTGATGCAATCCATGATTTGAAGTCCACATTCTTATTCTTAGGTACAAATAGAGTGCCTTCATCATCATAGGTAATCTTCAATAGAATGTGTTCTTGTATTTCTTCCAAGGTTTATCCCCACTTCTAAGGTTATTTTACTTGTTCTACTGGCACTAACTATCCTTCTTCATTGACCCAAAGGGTGAGGTCATTATATTTATCCATGTACACACCATTATTCATTAGATTCATCTCATAAAAGAGAATGTGGATCTGCCCAAGGATGACTTCTCTTTCAAGGGGATAGATGTTAGTGGCATTCAAGTTCTCTTCCTTGTATTTAGTTGCTTTTCCTTATGGGTGCATGTATTGATGCCCTAACCTATGTATTTCCACATCCATGACCTTCACCAGGATGTTCATGTATAACACATTAGGGATTATTCTCAATGCATCTCTAAATTAATTAGCTAAAAATGAATAAAGAATTTTTAGCCAATAAGAGTGATTTCCATTAATGAGTGCCAATTATACTATGAAAAAGTGTTTCATAATGACAAAAGTCATTGTTCCAATTAGGATTTGGGGAGCTTCTCAAGAATGTACCATTCCTCTCTAAATTCTTTGATATATCACATGTATCATCCCATTACTCAAGCTTTTTTACTTTAGGGTGAAGGAAGGGGGCAAGTATAATTATGGTACTTCAACATTGGGTACTCATTGTGCACTAGGAAGACCCATAGGTTATCCTTATCACCATCAGGCATATGATCTTTTCCATCAAAATCAATATCAACATTGACCACCACTAGAAGGTCTCTCACACTATATGACATTTGAGCATGTTCTTTATTATGTCTTTTGTGATGAACTTGGTGATATTAAATTTCACCCCTATACCATGTGGTAGGCAATGCATAGGTAGGTCTTTGTTATATCTGCCCACCAACCATCAGGACATAGTTTTGAAACCATTAGGTACATATCTACCCTCATCCTAGGATCATTAATTTCCTTGATTGGGAACACAAAACCTCCTTTGTAATATCTAAATATCTTCCCAACCCTTTTGACCTTAGTATCATCTACCATCATCTAGTGGATGTCTGCACTAAAGTCTAGAATTCTAATGATTTGACTGATACGGCTTATAAATAGCCTCATGCACCTTCATGTAAATTAGAATCAATCCTTATGGATGCACAAGAAAAGGAACTAAATAAGTTCCTCTAGCTTATTGAAACTTGATAGCTCATAAATTTGGGTCATACTGATGGTTACCAATTTGTCTTGTATTGAAACATCGAATAGTGATGCACCTTCTATAGTCTTTGCCCCTGTGTCTACCATTGATTCCTATGATAGATCTTACACATTTCTTGAAGTATGGTGGTTATATTATTTTAGGTGGAAGTTGTACATGAATGTCACCCAATTTTCTCCCATTAAAACCTCTTTAGGAAAATACATGTCCCAGTATGACATCTTCTCAAGCACCTCTAGACCAACTTCAGTGATACTTACTCCCTCTAATAATGGTGCTATTTTTTTTTTATGATGGTATCTCCTAATAATACTTGAAATTTCTTATCTTCCTTTTGCACCAACTACAATCCCAAACTCATCCACTTCTACCCATCCTAAACTATATGGTGTTGAACCATGGTCTATTTATCTTACCAAATCCTTCAATATTTGTTGGTGCTTCTCATAGTCATAAGGTCTATGACTATGTGTTTGGATCTTGATCTTTGTGTGCCATAAATGATGGCCTCAATTTTACTCTAAATTTTATACTACCTAGGTAGTGCACAATGCATGACCCCTACTTCTCTACTCTAATATTATAGAAAAACCAATTTGATTCTTTACATAAACATTCACTTTTGGCATTTAGTGGTGCTCAAAGTCTCACTATAGTAGAGTCTTCATGTTTTATCTCTCTAGTTTTTTGGTTTCTCTCTAGTCTTTTATTCCAAGTTCAAATTATCACAAGATTTGTAAGCAAAAATAGTTATCTTTTCACTATTTTATACCTTTACTATATCTACTACCTTAATTATAGTTAATTAATGGCATGACAAAACCTATATTCCTAGGGATTAACTATGACCCATAAACTCCAAAAAAATTTGCATTCAATGTGGATTTTTGTGTCTCTATTGTTACCTCATTAAATTCTTCTAATTATTTTTTAGTGAAGTGATGTGTATTTCAAATGGTCACTTCCTACCTCAATTTAGGTGAATGTTAGCTTGTCTTGTGATCTTCTCCTATACTTTGTTCACTTAGCATGAACTTTACCTACAATATGGCATTATGGGTTTATCACCCCACATATGCATGATTCAGCCTCCTTAGTCCCACTTCCTCTTCCTACTTGATACGAATTCCACTATGTTGTCCACTTCTTGCATTGGCTAATCCTACTCGATAAAAATTACTTATGTTGGCCTTCCAACATGGTAATCTCATTAGATCTCTTATGCATGATCATGGTATGCAATGTCACTCTATCTCTTGCAAACTTGTATCTTGTGTACCTCTCCTAATTCATATATGCTATAATTTTGATGAGTTCTATATGCTTATAAACTTAGGTGTCTAGTTGTACATGCTTATAAATTACCCTTACTCAAGTCACCTAACTAGTATCATGGTTGGAAGCACTGAACTAGCCCTTTTAAAAGGCCTACTAATGCATTGATTCCTAAATCTTATGCATGAATATTTGGTGTGCCTTATGTCTGGATCTAGCAAAATTCACATGCCCATACTTCGGTGTGTAGCCTCAAGTGCTTAGAGATCATTTATGATTGACTCACCTAACTGGAATTACGCATGGAAGTGTTAGAAAAATATTTATTGATGGTCTTAATGCATCATTTATTCACTTACCACAATAAAAATACAAGACAACACAAATAAAAAGAACTTGATTTGCTTGTACCAAACTTTATTATGGTTAAAAAACACAATTAACTTATGATTAAGAAGTTAGTGTTTGTTGATGCAAGCACCACCCAATTACTGATATAGCTTTAATCAGTTGTCCTTCAAATGCTTAGGGATCATTTCACCTAATAATGTGTATAACTTGCATGCACCAGTCTCTAATATGTTTTAGATGACATATGCACCCATCCAACTTATCTATTTCTTTCCTAGGTCCTTAAAGTACTTAGAGTCATAGAGAAAAAATAATTTTCCCTTAATTAGTACTTTTTGCTTGATATACTTGTCATTCCAGAGCTTCTAGTGTACCTTTTCTATCTATTGGCTCCACCTTGCCTGGGTATGCACCTTGTTTAAGTATTCTAAGTCTTCTATCCTTATATTCAATGATTCTTGGTCATATAATCAAATAATTCACATGATACACAATGATGGTACCAATAAATCCATTGGTAGAATCACCTTAGCACCAAACACCAGTTGAAATGGTGTAGCCTTGTTCAAGCATTTGTAGGTTATGTGATATGCCCATAGCACTACAAACACTCGATCATCCCAATATTTATGACCAATTTTAAAAATATTTGTGAGGCATATCCCTAGGATGTTGTTGAATTACTCAACTATGCCATTCACTTGGGGATGATAAGGCATTGTCTTATGGTGTCCCACTATGTATTAGGATATGCATAGTCTCATTAATGAAGTGTGTGCCCCTATTTCTAGTTAAGCTAAGGGGTGACCCATAGAATATTATGATGTTATCATATATAAACCTTGTGGTAATGGTTTTTATGTAGTTTTTTGTTGGTACAACCTTAGTCCACTTGGTGAAATAGTCAATGGCCACTAGAATATAGCACTCACATGTGCATTATGTTATGAGAGTAATTGGTTTAACAAAGTCAATGGCCTATTTCTCGAATGACACTTAGGCAAGAATGGGGATGAGAGGAATCTCATCCTAGTGGTTGGTTTTCCTTATGCAGTATCATATATTACATTCCTTGGCATAATAGTTTTCATCTTAAAATAGACTTGGGCACCATAAGCCTGATTGCAATACCTTACATGTCATTGGATCCCTTGTGTGGTGGCCTTCTACTACCCCCTTGTGCACCTCATGTAAGATGGATTCCCTTTCATGTTCCAAGACAAATATATGTAGGAATTCATCTTAGCCTAGTTTATATAATTCCCCACTAATGAAATAAAAAAGGGTGACACAAACTATGAGCTATTTCTTTTCTTTGGTGGTCATTATTTGGGGCATAGATCTAGTTATTAGAAAAGAAACTATCTTCACCAAATCCTTAGGGGTGTACTATATTATATAAAGTTGTGTATCTATAATATAATCCTCAATAGGTGTTTCTACATTGTTGGAGTCTATATGGGACAAATGGTCTTGGCCCAAGTTCTATTTTCCAAGATTGATAATAACTAAGAACTAGAATTCTTGGAATAGAATAATCCACTTGCAAATGTACCCATGGAGAATTGGATTATTTATGAGGTACTTAAGCACCCCATGGTATGTGAATAAGATGAATTGGGTCACCAATAAATATTATTTAAACTTATACAAGGCATATACCATGGTGAGCACCTCACTCTTGGTTGTGGTGTAGTTTTACTCTGCTTTCATCAATTTTATGCTTGTGAAGGAGATGGGGTGATCCATTTTTCCTTCACCAAGCTATACTAATATTGTGCCAATCACAGAGCCATATACATCAGTATGTATGTATAATGGGGTCATCTAATTAATAAATTACAAGATAGGCATATTAGCTAGTCTAAGATTTAAAGTATCAAAGGCATCCTCTTGTACTTCATCCTAATATAATGAGACATCCTTGTGTAAGAACTCTTCTATTGGTGCCATAATCTTTGCATAAATATTTATAAACTTTCAATAATACCCATAGTTTCCAAGAAAGTTGTGAATGTCTATCTGTGTGGAAGGAGGCTGAAGCTGAATGATGACTATAATCTTTATGGGATTGATAAGTAAACCATCTTTATAGATGATGTGCCCAAGAAGGGTTATAAATGGTGTAGTGAATATGCACTTATTTAGGTTTAAGGATATATAAAGCTACCTTCACCTCTAAAACATTAGGCATAGGTTATGAAAATGGTCCTTCACAAGACCATACACCATCTAATCATCTAGGTAACCCTATAGGAACTTGTGGATGAAGTCTTTAAACATGGTGATAACCACTCTAGAGAACATAGCTAGTGCATTATTAAGTCCAAAGGGCATCATGTTATAAGAAAAATAGCCCCATTCAATTGAAAACCTTATTTTGGGCTTATCCTCCTTCTCAATCTAGACTTAATGGTATCCAGATAACCCATTAATGAAGGTGTAGATTTCACAGCCTATGATGTCATCCAAGACTTTGTCAGTGAATGGAGTTGGGAAGGGATCCATGATGTAGGTAGCATTTAGCATTCTATAATCATCTCAAATGCCAATATATCCATCCTTAGTTATGATAATTACCATCAATCTCACCCACTTGGACTCTTTCATAGTGTAAATGACCCCTATAACTAGCATTGCATCAATATTTATCTTAACCTTAGCACAGAGGTTGGGATTCATCTTGTAGGGGCATTTTTTGACTAGTCTTGCACCATCAATTAACTTTATGATCATCTTTCCTAGGGATTATTTGGTACCTCTCATATCTTGATAAATTTGGGGTAATAAGTCTTGGAATTCCTTTAGGATATCCATAATGCATGCCAATTCTACAGTAGAACAATAGGTGCCCAGAGTAGCCATCTTTGGCTCTCCTTCTGCATTGATGTCCACCTTGATCATCATTAGTGGTGCATAATAGGGATCATTATTTTCCTAGTATAAGTCCTTAATTTTCCAAGTTCCCTCAATTGTCTCTATGTAGAGATGATTCAGGTCTTCTCACTAAGAGTGTTATCATCTATTTGGTGTATGATCTTTCTTTTATCAATCAAAGTTTTCTAGTAGTGTTCCTTCCAAGTTTCATCATCTTATTATCTTAATTTGTTGTTGAGAATTTATTCCTCAAACAAAGTTAGAAGCACCATCCATTTCTCCTTAAACATGTCTTTTAGGCACTCCTTGAGGATGGCAATGTCCTCAAACACTACCTTTTGAATCACTTGTAGTGGCTTGATCAACGCTATGTTTTGTGAGGAAAAGGAGAAGGTGTGCACAAAATTCAACTTAAGGGAATCATAATTAGTTTTTTCATGGAATATTTCATTGACCACATACCATGCTCATGTCAATGTCTTTATATTTTGATGAATTTGATTGCATAGTGCATGTGCACCTATGTAAAGAGACATGGACTAACTATGGCATGACTACCCTAAAGAACTTATGGTTGCATTCTAAATCTAGTACAAATGGATGCCTTCACATCATGCCAAGTTGGCATGTTAGACTTTTCCACTGCCCACCAATGAGTGGTAGTGTTTCTCAATGTATACACTAGTGCACCTATTTGGTCTATTTCTTTGGGGATGCATGATTCAAGATTATGGACATACTTTTCCACTGGGTTACTTCAAATTTTGGGAGCACCACAAGATTACCTTTACTCAAGAAAAGTAATTTCTTTCCTTTATTCTTAATTCAATGGACCCATTGTTTAGGATTGTGATCGATCTGGACCCAACTAGTCTTCACAAGCTTTAAAACCTTTGCATGCACCAAGTGGCATCTCTAACTAGTGGCCTCATAAGCCTCTTCAACCCATCTATCATAAGCAACATTGATGGTGTTCAAGTTTGACTTCCCATATTCCAAGAGAGAAATCCTTGATTAGTGGGGTTGAGATTCTTGATGCCCTGTACTATGGTGTTATATATATGGCTGATCTCATCCTCAAGATCAATGCTCTATATATAGGGGGCCCTTGGTCACTTGAAAGTGGAATCACTACCCTTTTATTTCCATCTAAAAGGTTATATATCTCTTTTTGAAGCACATATCATCAATATTTGAATAGCACCATGGCCTTCCTAGAAGCGTTAGATAGTTATCTTATTTAACTAACTTGATTACTTCAAATTTAGCATGGAATATAGTACCCATAATATCTAAAATAGTTCCCTTCATAATTTTGATTGATTATACTCAGGTCTTGTTGGCCATAAAGAGTACATGGGGTGAAGACCTCAGGACTGACCTACCCATCTTCTCCCATGTATTATTTGTCAGGATATTAACCTCAGGCATGTGTCGATGAGGACCTTATAGATGGACCATCCATTGATGGTGGCCTTCACCAAGAGAGTATTGGTTATAATCTCCATTTTGGGTATGCCTAACCTCTCATGTCTTTTCCATGTGTGGAACATAAATTTCAATTAACTACTACCCTACATGTTATAAAATAAAATTCTTTAATAGGGGAAAAATCCCCTCTATTTATAGGAGGTACAAGATCTCTATTAGTTCTTGCACTTCAGCCTCATGACCATCTTGCTACATATAAGAGGTGGTATCCTTTGCTTTTAGGTATTGCACCAGTTGTATCTCTCCTTACATGTTTTGGATCATACTCATAGCCTATTTTAAAATGGTTGTTTGGCATGTAAGGTCTAGATAAGGCACAAACTTAGGTTTGGATTACATTATGTGTTCAATAGGATTTGGATCCATATATTCTAGGCATAAATTTGGTACTAGTATAACTAACAATTGAGTGGTGAGTCCACTTTGAATAGTTTCCTACACTTTGATTATCTCTATATGAATTATTTATGCCTTTGGAGTCCATTTCTCCACCTTACATTCATGCCTGATCATCCCTATACACTTTTCTACATTGGGCCTTCTTTGGGTTAATTTTTTGTACAAGTTGGGGAATTCCTCAATCTTGTGTGTTCCTCGATAATACCCACACATTAGATATGTAGGATATTCATGTTAATAGTGATCTATTGAACCACACTTATAACATGATTTTGGTGGGAACCTTCCTCCACTACATCTACCTCCTCACCCTTGATTGCCTCTTTGTGTCCCATAGCCTATGTTTTACAAGCCATATCCCTCATTTCCTTTGGCTCCTTTCCCTCCTAATAATATAATTACCTATCATGTGAGTTTCCCCATGCTCTCATACATCTCATCAATTACATGGCAATTAGTCATGGTATGGGTATAGGAATTGCATAACCAATAAAGGTGGTTATGCTAACCTAATTGGTGAATTAAAACAAAGGGTAGTTGTAAACATCATTCACCTCATGAAAAACTTCACATCTATGAAGCAATGTATTCACATTCCTTCAAGTGAATTTATTCCTATTATGGCCTTCCATCTCATAGTCAGTACATTGTAACCCATTTCAAGTGTTTTATGATAAATTAGCATTCAAATTTTGTAATTAGGAGGCCATAGACATAATTTGTGCCTCCATGAAAGGGATAATTCATGTGTCATCACTCCTCACTACCTCAGCTATGAGTGTAACTTCAAGTGCTTCCTGAGGGTCTATGAATGTTTTCATGGATAACACCCTCCTAAATGGTACTATCAATCCCCCAATGAACCATTACACATTTTGGGAGGGATGAATATCATAAGAGATATGGAAAGAAGGGTCTTGAATCTATCATCATATAAGCACATGATCTTTGATAATCTCTAGTTAATGTCATTGAGCATGATGATACTCTACTACTCAAACTCAGGTATATTGAATTCTTTCAAGAAGGCTTTCTTTAGGGTGTCATAATCAACCATAGCCTAGTTAGGATCAAATATACCAAGTATGGGAATGATCTAGTAAATTTGTCACAAATTAGGTTGTCTTATACTTAGAATGGGTTATACCTCAAGTGAGCCATTGTATTTCACACTTGAGAACATGTTCTATGACATTATCTATACCTTGATACTCAAGCAAATGCATAACCATCTTGTAATAAATTTGGGGTGGGAAAAAAGCCAATATCTAAGACACTTATCCCCTTGGTACTTGTCTTAGTAGTGGTCCTCCAATGCCTCTAGCCACTAGGCCAGCTATTAGTCCCATTGTTACCACTAGCACTATGGAAGATGATGGCATTGTACTATTGACTAGTGGCATGAGGCCACTTCCTCTAGGTTATTGCCCAAGTTGTACAACTAACATTGGCTAGACTGGAATGCTTATGCTCACATTTTGTCTAGTTAGGATAGTACCCCAAGGTATAGAGGTATCCTCACTTAGCTCCTCATAAGGAACAACTTGTTTAATCACAAAACTAGGGTCTAAGTCTATAAAATGGTCAAAGTCTAGGTTGATAATGGGGTTAGTTATCAATCTTTTGTATTCATATGAGGGATCTAGTGCATGATCTCATGATGTAGGTCTAAATGGGGTAGGTGCATCTGGTACATCTTTAATGGTCAAATTCTATAGGGACCCTAACTATTATTCAACTATCAACTATGGAGCTTATTTTATGGCTTCAAGGTTTCCCTCCTTTGGGTGATGCTACCATTCAAGAGATCCTTCCCCATGGCCTTGCCACTCACTATGGGTCCTATTGGCACTTTTAGGTTCTATATATTCCATCAACTTGTACCTCATCTTGTTATAAGCCTATCTCTTGAGCTCTTTAGTGTCAAAATACTCATCCACTTCTATTATGCATCACCCACACATCCCCTTCTTCCCCATTACACTGCTCATATGTAAGAAGTCTTTATCCCTCCATCCTCATGTCTTCAAAGATATAGACCACCATTATCTACTTGATTTTGGTGATAAATTCTCTCAAAAACACACTTTTAAGTTTGCATAAGAATTAATACTCTACTTATTTAGGGTAGGATTATGTTAATACTATGAATACAAGAACTTAGCTATTCAACACCCCTTACCACCATTTGTCTTTGGATCTAGTCCAAGTGGCATCTAAGTTCTCAATCCTTTCTAGGCACTCTTTCATCTACTCAAGGCACTATCCATAGATTTGAATCATATGTGTCACATAAATAGTCAACCATCAGTACACCTACTCTAGTAGTTTTCAAAATAATACCTCATATAGGGCATCATACACATGGGTTTGGAACCACTTTTTTGGTATCTATCATATACAAGTTAGATTCTTTAGCACAAATCTATCTTCTACTTATTCTATCTAGCACTCAATGTTCTTGAGGGAGAGTCAAGGTATCATTTTGATGTACTATTATAGCAACAAAATTTAACATATCTCATTAATGGAACTAAAATGTTGAAAAAAAGTAGTGGTCTTAGTCATGGGCCTTGTAAGGCACTTCTTTAAATATCCAAGTTAGGGATAAAATTTTTACAACATGGTGTAATCCTTAACTAATCCTATAGTTCTCAACATTTATCACTTAGCTACACTAGAATTACTTCACATAAGGTGCAATCCTTATGCACTCACCTAAAGTGTAGCAAAGAAAGGACCAGGTCTCATGTTTGGCTAGTTATTCCATAGTGTAACTCTATCTTCCATGGACTATTTTTAGTTCAAAGGTGATGGTGCATTCATGGGAACAATCCATTTTTGGGAGGATATAACTATTTGTTAGTTTTAAGCCTATGTGATGAGGTTCTAAAGCTTCATGGATGCAAGCCTTTAGTTCCCTTAACTTAGCACCAATCATGTACTTGGAAGGTTTAAAAGGGTACTTAGTTGAGGGACTTATTCTTGGGCTCATGATATAGAGTAGGTATCATTGAGAGGCACATGGTCTTTCCTATACTTAGAGTATTTTCTATATAGGGTGTTGATGTCATCATGAACTATAGATATGCCATGAATGGGTTAGGTTTAAAACTTATAGGATCTCAACATACATAACATACATCTAAGAATTCAATATATTAAACCATTGTGCAACCCATTCTCATTCTAAACATATGTTTATAGACATGTAAACTAGATTAACATTCATTAGGCACAACACTCTCCATCATTAATAGGGTTCAAACACATTATATATATATCAATGAAAATTGAAAAATTGCTCCAATCAATTACTAAAGGCCTAGAGGATCACAAGTGAGCTTGGACATTATAATGGGGAGTCACAAAGGCATCCCAAATTAAAATATAATATCTAATGGAGAACACAACATCTAGAACCAATCTTACATGGTGTTATTACTCCACTCTCCTCCTCACTAATTGGACTCAGTTTGGCTTTATAGTGTTTTAAGGTGTCTTAGTGCCATAGTGAATGGAGCACACTAGTTTTTGAGCTCACGATAGATGTAATCATTCCACTAGCTCCAATATCCTACTTCTAATGATCCATGACTATCCTATGTGCATACTTATTGATGATGATTGAGCTAGAAGGGAGTTAGTTAGTTGCCTACCAATTAGTGCAACTACATGATAAAATAATAATCATAAAAAGTGATTACCTTGAATCTAAGTGTCTATTGTGTTGATACAAATCCCATACTTAGATGGATTTGGGGCCCAACAACACCTAATTTCATACCCTTTTCCATTGTTGAGTGAGGTTGGCTTGTTACTTCTCACTCGACAATGTTGTTTTCCCTTTATATGCACCTTTTTCCATTATTGAGTGAGATAAGGATTGTTACTACTCACTCATCAATGTTGTTTTAACATTTTTGTTTCTTCTTGTATCATTTATGTTTAATTACCATCCTTTTTGATATGTATCCTTGATTTCACTTGGTGATTTTTCCTTTCTTACTTAAGGTTTACTTGTTTGAGTTTTTTATATCTTTAGTAGGCTTGGATTTTTGGTTACTTGATTTACTCTTGTTTTTTACTTGGTCATTTGGCCTAAAATAGAACTTGTCCCCCTAACTTTCTAAATTTTCAATTACATCCCATCCTCATAGCACCATTTATCTTGACTTTCTTTCATTTGTTTATTTTTGATCTTTAGTTTTATCTTCTTGAGTTTGTCAAAAGTACTCTCTATACCCTACATAATTAAAAATAATAACATAGTAGACAAAAATCTAATAATAAAGGTAAGTCAAGGTATGAAATATATTTACTTTTTAGTTATTTACTTTTTTTCATTTACTTTTAGTTATTTTATGCTTTAAAGTACTACAATTTTTTTTAGCATCAGAATTATGTGTCCTTGTGTTCTTTTTCAAAGAACTATCCCCTATTTTACCTTAGTGACACATGATGAGCTTCAAGTGGGGAATATGGATACACATAATATTTTTAAATTTTATCAGATATTAATGTTTTACATCTTATAGGAACCTATTGAGACTCAATCTCTCTAAGTGCACACCCTAAGGGGTACACCAGGAAAGGGTTGTGAAAACATTTAGTGATTCAAAGGATTATTTTCCCTTATTGCCATATTATTACCAATCTAACTAGATCCTAAAACAATTCCCTAATATATTACTCCTCCCTTGCACACTCCTCCAATATTTTTCCTCTTTTCATCCCTCTTTTTCTCGCTTCAATCCCCTTTTGACAATAAGTTATATTAGGTCAACTGGGTTGACCATGTATAGTTTTCATCCTTTGATTACTATATAGGGTTGACTAGGTCAACCCTATACAATTTTAGGAGATTTTCACTTGAGAGTTATGTTATCCATTTGGCTGACCTAGCTCAGGACCTAGTGAATAATTGACCAAAAACATATAGGGTTGACTAGGTCAACCCTATATATCTAACATATTCAGAAGGGTTTAGGGTGAGTTCTACCTATATATAAAAGATAATTTCATCATTATTTCAATATGAAATCAAGATTTATTATTTTCTCATGCTTTTTTATAATATACTCTTCTACCACTCTAATTGAGGAGTCTTACCTTAGGTTTTCTACTTGGATAATCTAGTTTTGTGGATAAGTCTTATATGCTTTGGCCTTTTTTAGTGATCCTTATAAACCACAAAAACCTCTTTTGAATCCCCTTTATCCAAGAGAGAGATTGGGTCTTGATGGGTTCACATTCAGGTAAGTATATTATAACTTGGTTCTCCTCTCTTTAGTAGTTAGAAGTCACATAAGTATTGGCTCAAATAATATTATTCTTTATATTCCATGTATTAGGGTCTTACTCATACTTAGCTTAATTGAGATTCTCCTATACATGTTTTGATTTCTTTATTAACCCCTCATATTATGCCATAAGCTTTGGTGAGCACTAGATTAGATTTACTTTCTTATTTATTAAACATAATTAAAATATTAAACCTAGGACCCCCTTAGGGTTATTGCATGATTGTGTTAGTTTAGAGAATTTGTAACCCTTTTTAGCATAGTATATTGTCATAAGTGATCCCCTAATTAGGTCTATCAGATCCCCATCTTGGTCATGCTCTCACTTAATAAATGTATTCCCAATCAAAAGTGTAGTTATGCTCTATCTTCTCTGAGCTAGGATTGATTTATAGACATGATGCATTTCTAATTGCATATAACCCCTATTCTACCACTTAAAACTAATACAAGATTCTCTTATCTATTTTCCTAAGCTTTAAAACCCCACTTATACATTTCTATAAGCATCTCACCACCCAAAATATCCCCTAGCTAAGCAAAATCCCCTTTTCACCATGTTTCCTAATACATAATCTGGGTCAACCCTATTTTGGGTGTAGTTCACATTAAAAAACTATGCCAACTTAAGATGACACAATTCAAGACCTAACATCATTGTTTCCTACCTAATGAGGTTGATCAAACTGACTATGTCTACTAAAATTTTGGGAAGGATTAGGGTCAATCCATGGCTATATGTACCTCTTTGCACTTCATTTCTAATAGAGGATTAATCAATTATACATCATTACTATTCACATATATACTTATACAATCGATAGGAGGTTTAATATTTTAAGTTTTTACCTTGGAAAAGTAGAATTTATCTTTTGAAATTATTAGATGCATAATAGAGTCTTTTAACCTAGAGCTAATTTTCCCTTGTGATCCTTACAAGCCCACAACAACCTCTTACAAAGTACCATTGGCCTAAGGAGAGATTGAGGCACAACAGGTTCACTACAACAAGGTAAGTATATTTGTTTCCCTTCATATTTAGATAAGTAGATGTTGTACAGTTAAGATATATTGAATTGTATCTCTCCCCACTTAGATCATTTATACGTTATAGATAGATATATCTTTACATGATTATCATCTTCCCCATTTATGTCATAAGCTTTGGTGAGCACTAGATTATCTTTCATATGCATTTACTAGATTAACTTGCATAGTTATTTAATAAATTAGCTTGTTTGATATTATTTACGATCATAAGACCTAGTTAGGGTTATCATAAGATGGCATTTGAATAGAGGCATTAGAACCTATCCTTTGCCATAGTGTGATAAAATATCCCTTGTTGTAGGTTTAGTAGATCTATTATTGATCATGATTTTGATGTATATGTATTCCTAAGTGTAATAATTAGTTTATTACCTTCTTTGATCTTGAATATTATTGAGTAAGATAAGCTATAGAATTATCTAGTTTCACTTGCATACATTCTGATGAACCCCATGTGAATCTAACCCTTACAAATTTCTAATTTATCTCTATAGATAACTAGATCGACCCTATTGACTTAGTTTAACACTTTATATGTAGGTTTTTATACTGATTTAACCCTGTCAATTTCATTCAACTCTATGTGTAGGCTTTTACAACTTCATCAACTCATTCAACTTAGTTATGACATCTTTTTGTAGGTTTTCTAATTGAGGTGAGGCTATCAATTTTGTTCCACTTTCTCTATGTAGAATTTCTTGTATTATAAAACTCTATCAATCTAATAGATATATTTTATTTTCCCACTTTTTCACATTTAACTAAATCAATCTACCTCATTTTTTTATTTTCTACATTTTCCTTTTAAACTACTAGGCTGGTATGACTGACATTATTTTATTTTATCATTTACCATTTTTATTTATACTCAATCAACCAGTTTGACTCTATATAATTTTTTTTTACCTCTTCAAGTTTAAAATTCCATTTGGACAATAAAGTTTAAAATATCATCTCAACACCTTCAATAAAACTACTACATTGACCTAGTTAAACTTCTATAATCACTAGGTTCACTATAATCAGATTAGTAATTTATTACTATCAAATTTTTAAAAAATTCAATTTTCTTACTATTTTTCAAATTTTAGTATTGTTTTTCCCAGTTTTTTAGTTCTATAAAACTATACTTTTATAGTCATCTAGGTCAAATGGATCGACTTAGCTATGTGTTTAATTTTTTTCTAAAAATTTAAGTTGAATCACTCAAATATGTTAATTCTAGACTATCTTCCAATAGAGTGAGTCGATCAACTCAACTTTGTTTTTTTTTTGTTTGTACAACTTAGTTGACTAGGTCAACCTTGTTCTATTTATTTTTCTTCTTAGTTATAACCTGCTCTATTTGCCTATTTTTCCAACTATATCAACTATATTGATTATATTTTTTGGTTGACTTAGCTCATTTTTAGACTATTTTGTCTTACTATTCATAAATTAACCAGATCGACTTGTTGACTAAGTAGTACCTGGTTAACTTAGTTGAGTAGGTGGTTGACCTAATTTGTTTTGAATTTGTTTTTTGACCTAGTTTATTAGGTGGTTGACTTAATTTAGACAACTAATAAATGATAGGACCGAAACTCCCCAAAGCTCTGACACAACTTGTCAGATTTAAGAGCACACATGATTACCAATGTATAAGCAACTAAACATGCGGAATCCAGAAGAACAAATAAATATAAATGAGAAAGCACACAGAATATGAGAGGCAATATACAATTATATTCAACTCATTACAAAGGAATTTACAACAAAGAGGTGGCACTCTTTCTTCCACTTCGTGGGCTTACAGTAAACTTCCCTCCAGAGTAATCTTCTCTCATAGGTCACAACACATAGCTAACACAAGCTGTTGTTCACCTCATTGCACATCTGTACAATCAAGTACACAACTGTACTCCAAGTAGATCTCTCCATGATCCTGTTGATGTATTGTTGTCACCTTAGATCTAGCTACCCCGCTGATCTCCTTTCTGACCCTCGCATCCACACATCGCTGCATATCAAACCTGATCTTACTTAAACCTACATGGGGAATCCTACTTGATTCCACCATGGGAAGAACTCTCCAAGCTTCACATATCTCTTCTCCAAATTCTCCACTTAACAATACAGTCCATGAGTCTATTATATAGATCTCATGCATACACTGATTAGACTTGCGGCTCAAGACTTCAAACAAGCCTTTAACATGCAAACTCCGCGTTCACTTAATTGACTGTTCATCAATAGCAGTTCAGATCACTACAGGCGACCGACGTCGGTCCCTTCCCTCCTGGAGGTGACCGATGCTGGCCGATCATCTGCCAATGCCGGTTTCCCTTTTGCGTCCCCTGACTGACGTCGGTGTGGCCTGCCGACGTCGGTGACTGCAAATGCCAGAAACCCTCCTGTTTGCCTTAAGGTGTAGCTTTTAGCTCCACACCCTAAAAATCTCCCACTTGGAGATAAAGAGCTGCACCTGTACCCAAAACTAGTACTCTGTCCAATCTGCATCCTGGCTTGTATTCCTCTTCAAGCTCCCACTTGAAGACAACCCACCACACTCCTTGTGGTGATAATCTTGTGCTTGATTTTCTTCATTCTCATTGTACCATCTTTTGCCTTGCTATACTCCCACTCAAACAGCAACCCCTGTGAGTAACCTGTAATCAACAAATACTTAACAGATCTGGGACATCTGTTAGTCAAACTCACTCTGAGAACGTCCAACCTCGCTCTGATACCAATTGATAGGACCGAAACTCCCCAAAGCTCTAACACAACTTGTCAGATTTAAGAGCACACATGATTACCAATGTATAAGCAACTAAACATGTAGAATCTAGAAGAACAAATAACTATCAATGAGAAAGTACACAGAATATGAGAGGAAATATACAATTATATTCAACTCATTACAAAGGAATTTACAACAAAGAGGTGGCACTCTTTCTTCCACTTCATGGGCTTACAGTAAACTTCCCTCTAGAGTAATCTTCTCTCATAGGTCACAACACACAGCTAACACAAGCTGTTGTTCACCTCATTGCACATCTGTACAATCGAGTACACAACTGTACTCCAAGTAGATCTCTCCATGATCCTGCTGATGTATTGCTATCACCTTAGATCTAGCTACCCCGCTGATCTCCTTTCTGACCCTCGCATCCACACATCCCTACATATCAAACCTAATCTTACTTAAACCTACATGGGGAATCCTACTTGATTCCACCATGGGAAGAACTCTCCAAGCTTCACATAGCTCTTCTCCAAATTCTCCACTTAACAATACAGCCCATGAGTCTATTATATAGATCTCATGCATACACTGATTAGACTTGCGGCTCAAGACTTTGAACAAGCCTTTAACATGCAAACTCCGCGTTCACTTAACTGACTATTCATCAACAATAGTTCAGACTGCTACAGGCGACCGACGTTGGTCCCTTCCCTCCTGGAGGTGACCGATGCCGGCCGATCATTTGCCGATGCCGGTTTCCCTTTTGCGTCCCCTAACCGACGTCGGTGTGGCCTGCCGATGCCTCCACACCCTAACAATAAATTCATAAGTATGTCTTCTTTTTAGTTCTAATAAGTCAAGAACACTACTTTTTCTTTTTTACCTTCTTATTTTACAAAGACTACCTACAAGCATCACATGTTAGGCCACCTCACAATGCCCATCCATATATCACTTTAGACTTTAGGGCATCTTTTGATTCCCATCCCTACATAGAATTATCCATTGGGGCATATTACAATGCATGATGTTCTTATACATTGCATAGTAACAAACAAAATAAATTAAAAAAAACCTTTTGAGACACAAGCTTGTATTTAATATGCTCACCTTTGATATAGATGTTAGCATATATTTTGCTTGTTATGTTTGTCTCATGTTTCTTTATTATTATGCACTTTATTTCACTTAGTTTTTTTTATATACACCATTGTTTCCTTTGGATTATTTGGTTTTAGTTCACTTTATAGTTTGTGAGTTGCATTGTAATACCTCAGATAGGACCAGTTCTTCCTCATAAACATGCTTTACTAGCACCATTATTTCTTCTTTGGTTTAGTAGTGTTCATTCATTTCATTTTCAATAGTTTTTTAAACTTTGGTTCTTAGATATCTCTTTCATTATTATCATTTACAATATTTTTATGTCATTTTTGGCCTTAATATATTTATGATTATTTGATCATCAAAAGGAAAAAATAATATTATAATTTAGATCACACCAAAATATGTGATCTTTATTTTGCACATCTCCTATTATAGTTGAAGTTCAGACTCCACAGTTGTATTCATGATAGAGCCAAGGTCCATTGAGATGTGATAGGCCAGTAGACTGGGGTAGGAGGTCTCATTATATCATATGTTTATAGTTAAACCTAATTTTTCACACAATTACCCAATATTTATAGTAGATAAATGGATCTATAATGGGTCCTAAATAATAGGGAACACATTTTGATAAGGTAGGTCCATTTTTATTTTCATTCATATAACCTTTCTAGGTTGATCTATATACTTCCGTAGTTAGCACAAGATTTGTGTTCATTAGTCAAAATGTCTTAAAGTCCATATTGTTAATAGTTCTTAACCTTTATCACTCATATAGTATATCTCATTCTTTATAATGATGTTTGCATCAACAATGTGGCACTTCACATTAATTATTTATATCATATAATTCTTGTTATCCCCTAGTTTGGTATTGCTTTTATTTTACCACCTCTACCTACTTATGCCTCTTGGTTTATCATTTGTGAGTTGTATTTTAATACCTTAGATAAGACCATGTTTTCCTCACAAACATCCTTTACACCATTTTCTTACCATGCCATCTCATTATCATATTATTCATGTCATTAGGTGGTTATTTTATCTTACATAGTATTTTGAACAAGCCCTAAGTTTGAATTATCATCCTTTAGAGATTTTATTTTGATCTATGCATCATGTTATTTTTTATTTTTATGGGATTCACTTATCTTACATAGGAATTTTTACATTCTTATATGTTTCTTTTTATTTATGACTCAACATATTTATCTTACATCTTGACTTACATTTCATTTATAGTCATTAATTACTTAATTTATGTTTGATTAAACATGCTTATATTACATGAGGTTAACTTTCACTTAATTACATATATTTGTTAGATTTTTTTGGCATTGATATTTATGTAAGATGGAAATTTGAGCAATTAGACTTTGATTATGCAAATGATATCAAACATACCCAAGTTAACAATATACCATTAAAATTGAGAACTGTTAGATCAAAATATAATAACATGAATAATTCAAATCAGCATTATAATCTAAAGATAAGTGTTCACAATCAAGATTAAAATAAAAAGAGACTAAGTGATTATGGATTGAGATTTGATTGCTTATAATAGACTGAAATTGTGGATAGCATGATGTTGGCTTAAAGACTTGATCAATGATAAAATGGATTGATTATATTAGCATGGGTGTCTTATGGCTTCATCTATTAGTTTTTTTATGGTAGAGTGGCTTGTTTAAATATGCTATAGAGAGAAGATAAATGGAAAATATTCCAATTTGGGATGAAGAGGATCAATGGTGTATGATTATCCAAGGAATTAAAAATTCCTTGGAAGCCTCTAGAATAGAGGATTCTAGAGAAAAAGGGGTTAAGATAGACATGATTATAGAATTGGAGAATTCTATAATATATAAGGGGATAATCAAGATTAGTTAATTATTAATATAGGTGATTAAGAACTAGGGATATAAGATAGCCTAGGAATAGACTAGGGTAGATGGGTCATGGACATTTTAAAATCCTAAATAATGGATAAGTGGGATTACTTCATGAATAAGACATAATTATAAGAATTAATATGTTGTTTGGGATAATATAAGGTTATTGGATGAATAATAATGAAGGGGAATATTAGATAATGATTATAAAGGGTGATATTAGGATGGAATTAGAAGATATAAATGACATTAGATGAAATAGGCAAAATTAGTGTCAATGAGTAGTAATATCAGTGATGATAAAATAAGTGAGAAAATTTAGATGTATACATTTTACCCTCCTTAAAAGGGAATTATGAGTAAATGAAGTGCAAGGATTAATAGCCTTTAAAATAAAAACCATTTCATGGATGAATTCTAGTAAATGACATTAGTGGTTATGATGCCCCCTTGAGGGGACATATAGAATAATAATATGGGTGGACACTCAAAAATAATAAATAGGGGGAAGGATATGATGAATATACAATGGGATGGGATGCAAGATGTGTTACTAGTGATAAAGAAGATGAAATTGACATGAACAATGAGCTATAAAATAATTATACCCCTATCAAATAAACATGTATAGGGAGTGAAAATTAATGTGTCATGATTTTAAACACATCCCAAGGGGGAATAAACTATAACATGATGATGATAAGATAAAAAGTTGTAAGCATTTGATATATCCCAAGAAATTATGCATACAAGGGAGAGTTGTAGTCTAGGATAAGATAATGATTTGATAGGATTAATTATGAATAAAACTTAAAGCTTATGTCTAGCAATATGATGAAAGGGATGAGAGATAATAAATGATATGATCGAGTGACCAAAAAGCAAAGGGGATGGGAAAAATGGTGGTTGAGCTATATTTAGGAACTAAAAAGTGACCAAGTATTACCTACATAGTCTGAAAAGACCTCAACATGATGTAGTTATGATTAGAGAAAGGATGACAAGATAGACTAGAGGATGACAAAGATGATAGATGTTAATCATGTTAGTGGTTTTTAAATATATGTTAGGTGTGATGATAATTGGAGTGAGAGTTGAGTTGAGATGTTGGATGTTGATGAATAGAGATATGATATATAATTGGTTATAGTATATAGACATGATGATAAATGAATTAGATGAATGGTTGGATAGTATATGAGTGGACTAAGATGATTAGATTAAAGATAAAGGACTGGGATAAATGATTGGATATGTAATGTTAGATGTTATTCTAGGTGATAGAGGATAGGAGAAATAATGAGTGTGTATATTATCAAGCCATCATTATTGTATAAGGTTCATCATAATTTAAGTAATATAATAAAATATAGCACTTGGTAGTATTCCCCATTATATAAGTATGACCAAGAGGAAATTATGCCAAAATACATGATTATAAAGGGGTCAAAATAGTAAAATATACATCATTTAGGTCACCTAAAAACATCATTGTGGATTTTGGTGTCATCATAGCATCCTTGTTCATTTCAAAATATATAAAAATATACATGAAACAAGACTAAAAGGAAACATAGACAAATAAACAAAACATAAGACAATCAGATATATACATGATAAAAGACATAGAAACAAGTCAAATAACATAGAGAAAACAAGTAACACATGTAATTATCTACATGCAGTGCCATTGTGTCTTGTCTAATTGTCTTGATGATAATCGATTTGGATGATTGATTAGGTGATGAGTTAGAGTAGGATTATCATGATGTGAATATAAATTAAGGTTATAAATGTGGATAAAATATAGAGTTGGATTAGACTAGGGATGATGATTATGATTAGGTAGGGTACGGATATGGATTTTGGAGTAGAATATGTTGGGAATTTAGATGAGAGACATAAGACTTATTAGGCTAAAGTGAGATTAAATTGATGTTAGTTCAATATAGACTAGATTTGTCCCTATTCTAAGTGAGAGACAATAATCATATAGGTGACTTGACTTTGTGATGAGAGATGAAGGTCATGGATATGGATGTGAATGGGGGAATATGCATAAGGCAAGACATCTAGGAATAATTTTGACTTTTTCCATGTTTTATAATTTTTTTTGGATTTTTCACATATTTCAATTTTTTTGGGATTTTTGGGATATGTATATACACTATACAAATTGGGGTTAAATTAAAAATGGAATATAAAGCCTAGAAACTAGGATAAGGATAATGTAATAAAGGATGTGATAATAAAAGGATGATGGTGATGTGGAAAAGGGGATGAGGACCAAGGAAGAATGGACTAGGGATTGCTAATGACCACATCATGAAGGAACCCAATATCTAACTAACCTAGTGTTCATTGGAGGATATGCCAAGATGATTCTATAATATTTCCCAAGACATCTTCCTCTCCCTTACGAAGGTCAAGAATAGGATGCATGATATTATGGTAGATTATGGGTAGGAGTTATGGATCGAGGATGATATGGGTGTGAACAGATAGGGTTAATATGATGTGGATGAAAAGGACTTACCCCCAAGTTTTTAGGTATAATGTGGATAATATATTATTCTAAAATGACACCAAAAACTCATTTTTATCTTGGTACTTTCCCATGGTTCTATTAAACTAGTTTTCACCATTGGATAAATGATTTGTTTCTTTAGCATCTTGATTTGTTGGATATGGGTGCAAGATGCAAGAATGCTAAAAATTTATATATTTTTAACCAACACATATTATATATGTGTGTGATTTTAAGACCATGTTATTTATTATAGATCCATTTATGTCCTTATGACCTTTTTTGATTCTTGATTTAACATCCTCTAGGCATCTAATCAGGGTGTCTTTATAACCTTTACTATAGGCATTTCTTTCCATTGATTTGATGTATGGTATGGATGGAATTATATTTATTTTTATGGTGGGATAAAGGATTTTAATGATTGATATGTTTATGATGGATTATGTGATTATAAGGGTAGAATAAATTGGGTTTGATAGTTGCATACACCATTAGATATGTTGGAATGCAAATTTTTGATTGGTGTCATGATATTAAGGGATTTAAGACCTTTTGACTTATTTTATCTTTGATACAAAGATTAAGAGGATTATTGATAATATTATTTTTAACAATGTACTGAGTTGATGATTGAGTTTGACATTGACTACCCCTAGTGACTATAACTAGGCTTCACTATAGGATTTTGATTCTAGACTTGATAGATGATAATGATGTTGATTTTGATGATCCCTTAGTACTTTAAGGATATTTATACTATGGGATGATTTTTTTTTTACTTTTTTGTTTTTCTTCTTAAATTTTATTGATTACTAATGGATCATAACTAACTTGATTATTTGGCTATTGGCTTGGATCCTTATAGATTCAACATACAAAATTCCATGTGGAGGGGAATCCAATGATGCATGTTACTATTTGTCCCATTCAGGGAGTGGGATAGAGGGACTATTCATAGGATATTGATGATTAAGGATGTGTGATATAAGGGGTGTATTAAATGGATAATGTGTATCATATTCCTCATAAGAGATACTAGGATACCCAACCTCAATGTCAAAGAAAATGTCCTCAAGAACCTCAAAAGGATCACTAAAACTCTTTATAGAATTAACATCTAAAGTTGATTCATATCCATCTTGATGATCTTCCATTAATAAATCATCTAATAATTTTGTTATGATTTCATTATCCCAAAATATATCAAGAGTCATGTTTTTCAATCGGTCAAAATTAAAATGAGAGGCATCCTCAAAGAGATAGGTGTTGGCATAACTTTTATTATCTGAAAGGGATGACTATTATTAAAGGGATGATGCTTCTAACATGGATTTCAATTCATATGTTGATGTTGTATGTGATCCTAAGCATACTTATGTTAACTTTGATACGGATGTTGATGATGTAACATATCTAATATATGATTTTATGATAGTAACTATAAAGAGGGATTTTTTAATATTATTACTATCTGTAATTACCTCCATTGAATTAGGTTTATGAATGTGTGATTTATGCTGAATAGATTCATGAAAATGGAAGATTTGATGTGATTAGGATACAAGGATAGATTTATGAGGGATGGGTGTGGTACAATAAGGATTAGGGTCATGACTTTGGTTTAGGAGGGAATAAGTTTGATTACAGATGGGAAAGTAATCTTAGCATATCCCTTTGTGCACACTCCTAGGTGTGGAATCATTGGATTGTCCCTCAAGTTTTATGTTACCATTATCAATTAATTTTTAAATATAATATCTAAAATAGTGACATCTATTAATAAAATTCCCATGGACTTTATGATATATACAAAATCATTATGTTTGGTACCATGAGGGCACATTCTTAGAAAAATTTGTAGGTCTTGTTTTTGGGTGGACAATCATGCCTACAGACCTCAATTTCCCAAATAGGGCTTTCATGGATATTGGGAGAGGTGTATATTACTTGTCTCTAGTGTTGTATGTGGAAGTGTTATATTTAGGAGTGGAATCATGTAGTGGTGATGTCATAATATTGGGAGATGATGTGGTTGACAAGCTAGGATTCCCTTTACTAGTAGGATGGTGGATTGGTGATGGATTATGACTGATAAATGGAGGATTTGAATGTGAATAGGTATGAATTGGAGGTAAGGTGAGTTAAATTATGTTAATGCCTACAAGAATTTTATAACCCATCTCAATGATCCATAGGAGGATTTCCTCTTTATTTGCATCAATATGTTTATTAAATAGGGTGATCATTGGGCTAAGAAGGTCATGACTAGCACTAGGACTAGTAGATGGGGGATTGGAATGGGATTGGTTATCATGATAATTAAATGGGGATAAGGGTTGATTAGGGAATTTTTTATGAGTTAAATTTAGGTTTAGGTGTTTGAAATCATTGGGAAAGTTGGAACCCATCTCTAGTAGTCACAAAAGGCACTTGTCCTTGTTGGCTAAGATATATTCATTAAATAGGGAAACTCTATCATGTGTATATGGAGGGATGTGAGGATTATGGTTATGATGAATGGAAAGTGGGGAAGATCATGGTGTACTAACATATGGTATAGGTGTATATAGGGATTGGTATATTGGTTTAGATTTTATGGGGTCAAGATATGAAAGTAGGTAGGCACCCATCTCTAATGGCCATAAAATACACTCATCCTTGTTGGAAAATAGGTATTATTCCATGAGAACTGGGTCCAAATATATGTGGATATATGATAAATGGGTAATGGATGATGTGAACGTATATTAAAGGTTGGAGATGGACTTCAAACAAAGTAAGTCTAAATGATTTAACTAGTATTACAAGTGATGATGAGGATAAAATAAACTAAATGGATTATGATATAAGACTAAGATCAGACTTAAAATTGATAAGGTGATAGGTGTTAACTATATATCAACAATGCCTAGTTTTTAAGCTACCAAAAATATTAAGATCTAATAGTGTATAGATTCAAACTAGAAATATGATGATTGGATGGGTGTTAGTTATGAATAAGAAAGATGACTGGATTAGAGATGACTAGATTGATGATGATTGGATCCTAGATTTAAATTGATAAAGTGATAGCTTATTGATAGGGTATTGACTAAGTATGAAATTTGATAAAATGATAGTGGACTAGGATGATATGTAAGGACAAAAGGACTAACTCAAACCTTAGAATAATTTGTTCAAGGTGGGATGGGATAGTATTATGTGATTAAGGATAAATAGAGGGATCAAGGTTGATGGGATTTAATATTGGGACAAGGGTGGTGATGTAATGATGGTGAGTATGATTTATAAAAGTGTATGACCTAAAGATCTAACCAGGTGTGTTATGGGAGAAGATAGATGAGGTTATACTAGATGTGGATGATAAGATAAGATAAGTTAATATAAAGATAGATTAGGATATGCACAAGATGGGATGATAGGATGTACAAGATAGATAAGATTATACAAGATATGATGATGGGTAAAGTAGATAAGGATATATAAGAAGACTATGAATTCATAAGATAGATGATATGATTATAAAATATAAAGATATAAAGGGAATTAATAGTTTTGTATAGGTTTGGGTGAAAGGTTGACTTATCTCACAAATAAAATTGGTCTAAAATGACACACACAAAAGTAAGCAAACCACAGTTGAAAGATTAGTAAAATTATGGTGTATATAACCTAATTACTATAGCATCAAATGGTTATAGGCTGATGACCCATTATACAATATATTTAACCCTCTCAACCCCATCTACATAATATAGTCACTTGGGATCTGATATTGATTCCATCAACAAGTCACCTATTACGGTTAATGGTCTTAATCTAGGTTAAACAAGCTCTTTATGGGAGTCCCAGATATATGATAGGTATAATGGGGCCATAGTCTATATAGGGTGATGTCTAATTATTGGTTTAAATAATTAAATCTTCCCCTTCATTTATGACATGTGCAAGGTTAATAACTTAGCCTAATGACATATATCCTTGATATTTATACTCCACCAAAACATGGATTGTGGATTAGTGCATAGTCGTGAAATCCATGGTCATTATCCCCTAGGATTATGATAAGTGCAAAGGTGTTAATTAAACATCACATTTCCCTTAAAAAGAGAAAAATGGGAGGTTTTTTTAGTGGCTTTTTTCCTCTAAGACTTGCCACTAGGACACAAGAATGAGAGCATACACTATTATAGCCACACACAAGCAAGGAAAAAAAGAGTTATTAACTGGTTTAACTAAGTGTGATATATATAAAGATATACACAATATTATTTTCAAAATCCTAAAATCTTTGATAGGTTCCCTAAATAATAAATGATTAGCAGTTGTAATTGGAAATCTTACAAGGTAACCTGAAAGATAAGACGTTAGACAAAAATATAACCTTCAAGATAAGATTTTAGATATGACAAAATTTGACCTACAAGATAAGATGTTAGTAAGCCAAAACTACCATTAGATTCACCCCTATAAGAAACAAAACTTTAGTATAATAAGTATTAATAACAATAGTAAAAAAATCATGATTTTTCACTAAAACTTTTTTGGATGAGGAGTCATGATGTGGGGGTTTGGGGGGCATCCCATAGTGGGATCAAGGGGTATCACCCCTTGTATGATCTAGGATTAATACCGTATGTGTGCTCCTAATTTTGATATCGAGCAGGGTTGATGGGTAGTGCCCTCAATGCCAAACACAATTTGAGACTTGTGAGATGCTTGGGATGACTCAAAATTCACCAAAATATTATAAAAAAGGAATGCACTCAAAAATAATAAATTTGAAGGAAAATAGAGGGTTATTAATTTAGCTTAACAAATCTAGTGGATGATTCTAAAAAATGATGTTAGTATACAAGCTATGTTAGTAGTTTTGACTCTTTACATGTTTTGGCCAATGAACCTAAAAATAAAATGATGTTAATAATTTGGTCATTTTAAACTTTAATGGTTATGACCTATAAGGTAGAAAAAATTGCTTTTTATTTGTATGATTTATATTAAAATAAGAGAGAAATATAATATTTAAAAATTATTCACAAACTTGATTAAAAAGTATTAAAATTATGATATTTCCAGACTAACTTTGATATCAATAGACTAGACAAAAACCACTTTCAACATTAAAAATTTATAAAGATTTTAATTAAATACATATAAAAAAATGGATTTTATCAAAGTTTCTTTAAGTCCACAATATCATATAAAGTCTTAGCCATAGAACCATAAAAGGTCTCATGAGTCATACAAGTTTGAAAATGACATCAACCAAAAAAATTTTTTAATAAGGAACATTATTATGGATGGTGATCAACGTGAAAGGTTATACTTATATGTGACTATCAAAGAAGATTCATGGCCTAAGAAATGTGACATTTTAACAATAGATTTTATTTAATCCTACAAGATAAGACTAGATCGATATGTTCACATAATCAATCCTTGTAAAAATGTACTTGTTGAGAGATTTACCTTAAAAAATATTTACTTGATTTCAATATTGATTCGGTTAAATAGCCACAAAAATCATAGTCTCCACTTTTTCACAAAGCCATAATTTTCTTTTAAATATGCCATTTTCTCACAAGGCCATTGATATTGTTTTCTGAAAGTTATGAATTTGTGTAGAAGCCTACATAAGCTAGAAATAAGGTAAAAAAGAGCCAAAAATTCCTACATATATATTGTATAGGTCAACAAATTAGTGATGTAGAATAATGAGTCTTGGTTTAGGGATGTGTATAATAAAAAAATTATAAACAATTTATAATTACTAATTAAAGATTCTATTATAAATAAAACTTATCATACTTGTATACACAAGTCCAGGATGTTATGTGAAAACTAAAATATTAACCTATTATATTTTATCTTATTTTTGGCAAACTTAGGGCAAATCAAAGTGACACTATTGCACCTGATAAGAAAATACCTTGGTATTAAATCTAAACCCAAATATAAAACCTTAATAAACATAATACAATAGGATTAGGGTATATATTTACAACTAGCATATCCTTACGAGCTTATTTGGTATAATAAATATGAACTAAATAATTTTTTGTAGACAAAATATCAAAATCACTACTTCCTAACTCAACATTTTAGAATAAATCATAATATTTATGGCCTATTAGAAATCAAAATAATATTAATTAAATTAAATACAAGTGCTTAAACTAGATTATGTTTATTATAGCATTGATTTTAGCACTTAATGTTATCTCAAAACTATGAATAGGTGCCTTATGGTATTGAATAAGTATAAAATTTGACCTATTTCTTTAAAAAGAATCTTTCAATCCTGTAAGATAGATTAGATTGAGATAATACTATTTAGTGACTGAATATCAAAATTCTAGACCCAAAAACAAATCAAATTTTAGATGATTTAAATTTTCCAAAGCAAAATTACAAGTGGGATGCACACAAATCAAGTTTTTAATAAGTAATTTTTATAGTGAAAAAGGGTCACCGAGAAAGGATTATAATGAACCAAATAAACTAGTTTTTCCTAAAAAATAAATAACAGAGGCTAAAATATTTATTTAGAGACCAAATATTTACTATTAGAGTCAAAAATTAACTTAGACTTATATGATTAATTGTTTGAGGCAAAACCACAACTAAAAAGTGCACAATCATAGGTTAAATTTCAATGTTGCTGCTACAACAATCAAATTTGCACTAATTAGGTTATGACTAAGAAAGAAGTCTTATTAACAGAACATCTATTATCTTAGGGAGATAGAATTTTGAAATTTGGAGCCACCAATCCTTCTTCAATATAAATTGTAAGCTAATTACACCTACTAAAAGCATAAAGGGTTGTTCAAGAGCCTAGCTCCCACTATGGTCTCCAAATGTAAGATAGAAATTTGAGCAAATGGACTTTGATTATGCAAATGATATCAAAAATTACCAAATCAACAATATACCATTAAAATCAAGATCCATTAGATAAAAATGCAATAACATGAATCATTTAAAATAACATTCTAATCTAAAGCTAAGTGTTCCCAATCAAGATTTAAATAAAAAGAGATTACATGATTACGGATTGAGATTTGATTTCTTACAATAGACTCAGATTGTGGACATCATGATTTTGTCTTGAAGACTTGATAAATGATAACATAGATTGATTATATTGGCATGGAGGTCTTTGGCTTCATCTATTGGTTTGGCCATGGAGGAGTGGAGTTTTTAAATAGGCTATAGAGGGAAGTTCAATAGCCAATATTCAAAATTAGGATGAAGAGGATCAAAGGTGGATGATATCCAAGAAATTAAAAATTCCTTGGAATCCTCTAGAATAGAGTCTTCTAGAGAGAAAGGGGATAAGATAGAGAGGATTCTAGAATTAGATAATTCTAGAATCCATTAGGGACTAAGCAAGATTAGTTAATGATTAAGATAGGTGATTATAGAGTAGGGATGTAGGAGAGCCTATGAATAATCTAGGGTAAGTGGGAGGTGGGTCATGAGAATTTTAAATTCCTAAATAATGGATAAGAGGTATTAGTTAATGAATAAGACATAATTAGTAGAAATAATAGGCTGGTGGGGATAATATAAGGTTAGTGGATGAAAATTTATGAAGGGGAATATTAGATAATGAATAGAAAGGGTGATATTAATACAAAATTAGAAGAGATAAATGACATTAGACAAAATAGGCAAAATTAGTGTCGACTAATAGTAATATTAGTGACAATAAATGAAGATATCAAATTTAGGTGTATACAATTTCATTTATTTACAAATGTTTTACATGCTTTCCAACATGATTTAGTGTGTTATACATTCATTTATTTATTTTGTTTTACATGCTTCCCAACATGATTTATTGTTTTCTACTTTAATTTCCTTTAAAATATATTAAAAATATTTGTTTATATATTTGTGGACAACTTGTTTTGTTTCTCTATTACACTTTTTCCATTGTTGAGTGAGTTTGGAATCTTACTTCTCATTCATCAATTTTATTTTAATTTATGTCCTTTTTCCATATTTATTTAAAGTATGGTTTATTAATTTTTTTTACATCGATGTCAGATTTTATAATTTTAGTTTCATGTATCCTTAGTTTGATATAGTTTGTTACTTTTCTTAATGAAGGTGCATTTGTCTTTTTATTTCTTATCTTGATTCTCTTATGATTGTTTGTCTTTATTATTTAGACTTATATAATTAGGGTTTGTCCAATGTAGTTATTGTGCCCTCCATGATTGATATTATTTATACTTTTATCATTAAGGTTTGTCTAATGTAGGTACTACACCCTCTACGATCAATATTATTTATTTTTACATCCTTAGGGTTTGTCCAATGTAGGTAATATTCCCTCCATGATCAAGAATATTTAAATTTGTAACATAGGGTTTGTATAATTTAGGTACTACATCCTCCACAATTGAACCTATGATACAAAAGCCAACCATTCAATAATAAAGGTAATTCAAGTTATGTATATGATAATTTTACATTACTTCAATTATTCCCTTACTATCATTTCAATTTATATTTTTACTATAATGTATTAACTTAACTTTGTGGGTTTCTATGTTCTTTTCTTGAAGCATCATCCCATGTTACAACTACATGACATTTGATGAGTTTTGAGTGGAGCATATGTATACACAATATTTTTAAACATTATCAATTATTGATGCTTTCTCTCTTGCATGAAACCATCAAATCTCATTCTCTCTAAGTGCATGCCTTAAATGGCGCATCGATAAATGGGTTGCAAACCTTTTGTGCTTGATAGGATTTTTGGAACCTATTTGACTACTTAAAACCAATACAAGCTACTCCTATCCATTTACCTAAGCTTTAAAACCTTGATTATGCATTTCCCTGAGTAGTTTACTACCTAAAATAGTCCCTAACTAAGAAAAAACCCATTTGTATCATGTTTCCTACTACATTAATTGGGTCAACCCCATTATTGGTTTAGCACATGTTACAAAACTATGTCAGCTTGAGTTGACATAGATTGAGACCTAACAACTCTATTTCCTACATAATGAGGTTGATTAGGTCTTTTGTAGAATAAAACATGGAAATTTCATCATGTCAAAGTCTTTTGTAGAATTTTAAGTTCATCTACTTTGATAAAAGGCATGATTATGTGGTTTTGATTTTCTTTAATTTAGACTAACAGTGCTAATGAGTTTTGTTTGGATTTTAGTTACAAGTTCCATGGCATATATCCTAGTGAATTCTATATTCCAAAACCCTAGCAAAGCCTCGATTCAAATTCAAATAAAGGCAAGAACCAAATTGGTGGGAACCATTTTAAAATTGATTTATGGATTTAAGTATAAAATGCATATTCTAGGCTTAGTCATGTTTTTAACACAACTTAACTAGGAAACAATATCCGCTTTGTTATTTCCCCTTTTTTCTAAAGTTCCTTATGTCCTAAATAATGTCATCATGTAGGGTCCCTTTTAATATTTCCAAGATTAGCCTAAGGTTTTAATAATAAGGCCCCAACATATTCCTTAATATAATCATGACCTTAGTATTAACACATTAATCCTAAGTTTTTATCATCTCCACAGTCCTAACATTAACTTCTTCACACCTTGTTGTTGGAAATATTGTCATTGATGTCAAAGGTTTAGTATTATTGGTGATAAAGGCCTCATTGCATTTAATGTTATTTATCTTGGCTAATATGAGTTAATATTTATTTAATATTAATGAATAAATTTTTGGTTGCATATGAGACAAAATAAGGGCCCATGGAGAAGTCGAAGAGTCACGGGATAAAGACAAAAGAAGGATGGGACGCATTTTCCCATGAAGAGTCATCTTGGGGAATACCAAGAGTCACCAAGTGAAGACAAAATAGTAAAGGGTGAATTTCTCATCAAGAAACACTTTAATGAATATGAAAACTCACCAAAGATAAGGACAAAAGTGGGAAAGACATTTTTGGTCATGAAGGATCACCACATGACTTTTCAAATGCTTGGATATGAAGGGTCATCCAAGATTGGCACCATTTTCCATAAGAATTGAAAGGTCACAAAGGGGGATGGCCAAAGGTCATTTGGAAAGTTATAAATAAAGGCTTGAGTAGCCATTTGTAATGTGAAAGTGGGAGGTTGATTTGATATTGTAATATCTAGCTTAGAAGAGCAATTGTGAGAGATGATGTGTATTTTTTATATCTAGCTTAAAAGAGAAAAAGTGAGAGAGAGGAAGAAGATGTTGTATTGATCTATCATTTGTTGAGATAGCAAAATTGAGAGATAGGTGTGTGGTATACACAAAGGGGTTGGTGCTCCTGTGGGTTGGTGCTCATGAATTGTTGTTGAGTTGGTGCTTGGCAAAGGAGTTGGTGCTCCTGTGGGTTGGTGCTCACGAATTGTTGTTGGGTTGGTGCTCGTTAAAGGGGTTCGTGCTCCTGTGGGTTGGTGCTCATGAATAGGTGTTGGGTTGGTGCTTGGCAAAGGGGTTTGAAGCTCTTGTGGGTTGGTGCTCATGAATTGTAGCTAAGGTTTGTACTTGGAAAAGGGGTATGGTGCTCCTGTGGGGTTGTTCTCACAAATATATTTGAGATTGATTCTTCATGGTTTCTCCCACATTGGGTTTCCACGTTATATCTGGTGTGTCTCTCTGCCTTGTGTGGATGTTTATTGTTTGAGTTTTACTGCATATCTTGAATGTTTGATTAAGTGAAATTTGGTTAAAGGAAAGTTTTATAAGATATATAATATACTGATTCACCCCCTCCCTCTCAATATATTCTGTGCTTAACAATTGGTATTAGAGCAGGTTCCTTTTTGAAAAGTTTTATAGCTTGAAGGTAGATTAGGAAAGTATGATGGCTGGGTCACAGGAAGGATTTTATACAAATAAGGCACCTTTGTTTGATGGGACACATTATGCTTTTTGGAGCATGAGAATGAAGGTTTATTTGATGGCCCTTGGATTTGACATATGGAAATCAGTGGTGGAGGAATATGAAGAGCCACAAACATCTACAATTACTCCAGTAGAAAAGAAGGCAAGTGAATGTAATGCTAAAGCTTTAAATGTTATTTTATGTGGTTTATGTGAATCTGAATTTGTTAAAGTTATGCAATGTAAATCTGCTCATGAAACTTGGATAAAACTTGAGAATATTTACAAAGGTGATGGAAAGGTTCAGCAAGCTAAGCTACAGACTTTTAGAAGGTAGTTTGAAAGTTTGAAGATGGAAGAAGAAGAAGATATAGCAAGTTATCTCTTGTGAGTTAATCAGATAGTAAATCAGATTCAAGGTCTTGGAGAAATGTTGGAAGAGTCAATGGTGGTGCAAAAGGTTTTGAGATCTCTACCAATGAGATATGATGCAAAGGTTTCAGAAATTGAGGAGATGAAGAATTTAGCCAAGCTAAAGATGGATGAGCTTCATGGTATTCTCATGGCATATGAGATGCAGACAAAACAAGATAAACCCTCAAAGAGAGAAGTGGATTTCAAGACATCAAAGAAGGAGAAAGCTAAGATTCAAGAATCAAGTGATAGTTCCAGTGATGATGAAGATGACAACAAAGCACTTCTCATTCGCAGGCCAAAAAGAGGAATAGGTAAATATTAAGGAAAATTACCTTTTAAATGTTTCAATTATGGGAAGATTGGACATTTTTTAGCTAGATTCCTAGATAAGGTTAAATATGAAGAAGAAGAAAAGCCTACATACAAGAAGAATTTCAAAGGCAAATCCAAGAAGGGATTCAAGAAGAAGAGCCTGTATTCTAAGGATCCTAGCTCAGTTGAAGATAGTGGAGTCAATGATTCAGAAGAAGAAGAGATTATATTCATGGCCATACATGATGATGATCAAGAAGAAGAAGAGGAGGAAGCTGAAGTAGATATGGAAGGAGAAATCAATTGTGCCCTAGAAGAGTTAGAAGCTGTTCAGAAGAAGAATCGAAGGTTAAAGTGCCAGATCAAGAAAAATGAACAAGAGTCAAAGGAAATGATTGAAGATCTAGAAGCACACTTTGAAGAAGCCAAGAAGAATGAAGAAGATCTCACAGCATAGTTGGAAATAGCAAGAAAAGATTGTGAAAGGTATGTTATTGAAATTTCCTCTTTAAAAGAAGATATTAAGAAAGCAGTCAGTGATAAAGTAATTAGTGATTCAAAATTTGAAGATAGCACTAACATGTTAAATAAGATATTGGAAAGTTAAAAATCATATTCAGATAAGACAGGGATGAGTTTTGAAAAGAAAAAGAGCTATGTTGAAGCTCTGACACAAGAGGAAACAAAAAGTGGAGAAGTGAAGAATACAGAGGACATTCCAAATAGAGAAGGCTGGAAGGAACAAAGCTACAAAAGGCAATCAGGTCAGAGATATACAGATAGGTCTCATTTTTATGGTTATTGTTTTTATTGTAATGGATATGGTCACAAGAAATTAGAATGTAGAAAAAGAGATAACAATTTCAGAAATAAGGAGAAGGAAAGTCAAGTAGAGTCAAGCAAAAGCCATAACTCTTTTGCTCCTCTATCAAGCTTTGATGAAGAGACCATATTATGCTACAAGTGCAACAACTATGGACAAATAGCTTGGTATTATAAAAGTGTGTTTGAGTCAGTCAAGAAGGATCAGAGGTTCAAATATCCATTCAACAAAAAGAAGAATCAGTGTCAAAGATCCATTCATCAAGGAGAAGGTTTAGACATGTTCATGGAAAAAGAAACAACATGAAGATTCTATGATGGTGCAAACAGCTCTACATGTGGGAGGTAAACATCAGCCATGGTTAATTGATAGCAGATGTTTGAGGCATATGATAGGAGATAAAAGTAAGTTCATTTCTCTAAAGAAGATTAATAGTGGTACAGTGAGGTTTAGAGATAAAACCACTGCCAGGATAGCCAGAAAAGGTACTTTGAGTTTGGATTATGGTACAACTAAGACTAAAAATGTTTTGTATGTAAAATTTCTTAAGCATAATCTGTTGAGTGTTAGTCAAATTTATGATCAAGGATACACATTAAGGTTTCATGCTGAAGGTTGTGAGATTAGAAGAAAAGATTAAAATGATTTGATTGTAGATGCTCAAAGGACAGGGAGAAATGTGTATGTATTGTCAGATATCTTCTCAAAGGCACGATCAAAGGATATATTCAAGGATCGGAGAGAGAAGTTGGGATTAATTTCTATTACTTCTTGCCATTGATGTTTAGCATCAAGTAAGGGGGAGCTAAGTGTTAGCTCCAGGTAGGCCCTTTGCCATTGATGTCAAAGGGGGAGAATAATAGGTACAGGTATAGGTGTAAAAAATAGGTACAAGGAACAGGTACATGTTGCTACAGTAAGGGGGAGTTACTGTATGTTTTCAGATGATGGTATGTGTAGGTGATAGGATATGGTAGTTTTAAGATTGAGGTTACCATCAATGACAAAGGGGGATATTGTTGGAAATATTGTCATTGATGTCAAAGGTTTAGTATTATTAGTGATAAAGGCCCCATTACATTTAATGTTATTTATCTTGGCTAATATGAGTTAATATTTATTTAATATTAATGAATATATTTTTGGTTTCATATGAGACAAAATAAGGGCCCATGGAGAAGTCGAAGAGTCATAGGATAAAGACAAAAGAAGGATGGGATGCATTTTCCCATGAAGAGTCATCTTGGGGAATACCAAGAGTCACCAAGTGAAGACAAAAGAGTAAAGGGGGAATTTCTCATCAAGTGACACTTTAAGGAATACGAAAAGTCACCAAAGATAAGGACAAAAGTGGGAAAGATGTTTTTGGTCATGAAGGGTCACCACATGACTTTTCAAATGCTTGGATATGAAGGGTCATCCAAGATTGGCACCATTTTCCATGAGAATTGAAAGGTCACAAAGGGGGAAGGCCAAAGGTCATTTGGAAATCTATAAATAAAGGCTTGAGTAGCCATTTGTAATGTGGAAGTGAGAGGTTGATTTGATATTGTAATATCTAGCTTAGAAGAGAAATTGTGAGAGATGATTTGTATTTGTTATATCTAGCTTAGAAGAGCAAAAGTGAGAGAGAGGAAGAAGATGTTGTATTGATCTATCATTTGTTGAGATAGCAACATTGAGAGATAGGTGTGTGGTATACACAAAGGGGTTGGTGCTCATGAATTGTTGTTGAGTTGGTGCTTGGCAAAGGGGTTGGTGCTCCTGTGGGTTGGTGCTCATAAATTGTTGTTGGGTTGGTGCTCAACAAAGGGGTTAGCGCTCCTGTGGGTTGGTGTTCATGAATTGTAGCTGAGGTTTATACTTGTCAAAGGGGTATGGTGATCCTGTGGGATTGTTCTCATGAATATATTTGAGATTGATTCTCTGTGGTTTTTCTCACATTGGGTTTCCACATTATATCTGGTGTCTCTCTCTATCTTGTGTGGATTTTTATTGTTTGAGTTTTATTGCATATCTTGAATGTTTGATTAAGTGAAATTTGGTTAAAGGAAAGTTTTATAAGATATATAATATACTGATTCACCCCCCCTCTCAGTATATTCTATGCTTAACACTTGTAGGATATTATGGTTGTCTCTTTATCATGGCATTTAATCCAATGGAGTGAGGATAACCCAAACTTTGGCTTAAACAACATACATCTTTGGTGATATGATTATCTGTGCTTACTCACTAGGGCTCAATTGGATAGAGTGAAGCATAATTGAAAAGTCAAAATGATGCAAGAACCCTAAAAGATGGAAACATAACATCATTACATTCAAATGGTAAAAGGAAAGGGGCCCACCTAACATGAATACCAATCAATAACAAGTCCCCAGATCAAGATCCTATAGTTGTTGCTTTAGCATGGAATTTGATCCACTGGGGTGAATTAACATTGAGACCCTAGGAAGTCACACAAAAATTCCAAGTGGCATCCTTGAATTTGACATTAAAAATTTTAATGAAATTAAAATTGACATTCGTGTGACCTTCAATCAAACATCTAAAAATATGAACTTGACACCCACATGATCATCAATTTAAAATACCAATAAAATTAAAACTTCATTGGTTTAAACTTGAAATCCACACAAACATTAATTTACACCCATGAGGGTGTATTTTATGTCTATCAGATTGTCAATTTTAATCCAATGAAATATCTTACTTATTGTTCAAATGACATTCCAAAATCTTATTTTAACTTGGAAATGGCTCCATAATCTAAAGGAAATCATTAAAGATTCTCAACAATGGGAGCCTTCAACTTGAAAAATATGGAAATGGTTTTATAATCTAAATACTTAGTCTAGATTAATATGAAAGGGTCCTCATGGAATTTTGTTTAAAATAATTGTGAATCTTAAACTATGAGCTTATGTAAAGTCTTATGTTAAAAAGGGAAGCCCTTGTCACATGAAGTATAAGTTAACCAAAGGTTTTTATATGTGATGGCCTAAATTATTTGGACCCTCACCCCTTCATTATAAATTAAGAAATTTAGGTGTAAGTTCATTATCTTAATGTTTATTTATTGTTCAATAAACATGAAACAAACCTTATCCTAACAAACTTAAGCCTAGATCATGACTTTAATAATACATTGACTTAACATTTAGGAATTGTTTTCAAATTAATGGTTCATGCCCCATCATTGGATTTGAGCCAAAGGTGCAAGGGTGATAATGACTTTTCAAAGGTCTGTAAGATTACCACATGGCCAAAATGCATTTGATGAGTAACTAACCAAAAGATTTGGAGCATAGGAAAGGCATGTAAAGTGATAATTGTCACAACCACAGAGTTCATAATGAAAAGACCCAATCCTATCTAAGGGCCCAAATTATGATCAATGTATCATGCTAATCCAAGAATTTGATTCTAAGATGTGAAATGAAGAAGGTATTTTTTAATACCAATAGCTAGTGTTTAAATGGCATTTATGAAAAATGTTATGAAAGGTCCAGACCAGTACCACATAAGCACCATGCAAGTAAAAAAGGATAAAATTCAAGATCTTATGGGCTCAAAAACACAAAGGTATAAAGGAAAAGTTCCAAATCAAATCCAAGGAATGTATAAGTTGAATCCTAGATATCTTTCACCATTAAATATCCAAAACCCTAAACCTTACATAAAAGTGACCCAAACAAATTTAATTTTTTTAAATTTAATCAAAGGATAACTTAATTATGTTTTTGAGCACAAGAGAGATTTCATAAATATTTTATACAATCCAATGTGAATAATTAGCAAGGATAGAGACCATGGAAACTAGTAGGAAGCAATTAAAGGAACATACTAAATTCTATTTGATAATAGACAATGAGGGCCAGATATTCAAGGATAAAAAATTAGACATCACAGCATTAAACATCAAGGGAATTATAAATTGGTCTAGGCTCTTATTCATGATAGAAGAGTTGTAACCTATTTCATAAGAGGAATATAGGAATTCCACCATGATTACGCAAAATTATGACCTAGTGATATCCAAATGGTAGGCCTTCATTATGTCATAGAAAAATTAGAGGTAATACATTATATTGACATCTTTGCCCCCATATTTGTTGATTATAGAATCAATAATGAATGGATCATTAGGGAAGGGAACTCAAAGGTTGTAGCCTACATTTCCCCTATTGATTTTTAGAAGTAATACAAGCTCCTTCTCCCCCATGTGAAACTTTAAAAAATTAGAGAGTGGACCAGTAACCATTTTTCTGGACTCTATCCTCAAACCCTAGCTCTACCAAAGACCTCACATATTTAGAATCCTTGATGGAAAAATCCCTATCATCTAATTTAGAGAAGGCATTAGGGTAATAATTATCCTATAGAAATAATAATTTGGCACCCCTTCAACCACTTATGTGAATAAGATCTAGGTCCCATATGTGGACTTCATGGTAGAGGAAAAACTTACCCCTTTAATTGGAGACATAATCAATATTTTCCTAACTAGACAATTTAATGACATCAAAAGAAAGACCTCAAATCAATTATTTATGATTTCATACCTACTTTATGCCATTTTTTCCTCAACCACCTTCCCTAAGATTATGAATTGGTCCATGAAGGGAAAGACAACCATCACACATTACTATTCCAAGCTATGCATCTTTAAGTACATGACTCACATGTAGTTTATTTGTGACTAAATTTATCTTGATATAGTGGAGGCCATCATAGGTGTTATTATGCCTAATATCTACCCCCTCATCAAGAGATATGTCGAAACGATAGGGGATTTATGGTATTATCATGTTTGCATGGTTATTAGGATAGAAGGAATCATGACCCAACCTTACAAACTACTAGTATATGTTCCAAATAAACTCATAGAGTAGGAAATTACTTTCTAGATCTTCCATGGCATTGATAAAAATTTCAAGGAGAAAATAAAGTGTCTAATCCACCCCTTCCCCTTAAATATTAGGAGAAATATAATAAAAGTCTATAAATAGGTGGAGTTTATGTCCACACATAGGGATTTATTTGGCCTTCAACTAGATGAAATCCAGATGTGGGATCAAAAGAATGTAGTTGGGGACCATCTAAGGGACAATAATCTCTCAAATCTAAAATATTCACATCAACTCATTATCCATGACACCATATATATTAGGGCTAAGAACTATGAAGAAGTATTATCTAGGATCTAGGGACATAACATTAAACTTGAGCATAAGCTGGTCAAGGACACTAAACCATCTAAGAAAACATGACAAATGTACCCTTTATAGTAACATTTACTACCTAGTCCATTTAGAACAACCCATGATCAACCTTAGATAGAGAAGCCCTAGCCCCAGTAGTAGGATGAGCGAGTTTAGGATGAACAAGGCAAATGGAAAGAGGAAGTTAGAGAAGTCAAGATAGAAGAAAGACCTGGTGAATGGCCCTTACCTTCAACACTACCCGAAATACCACCTTCCCCAATTTAATACATAGGCATAATAGCCTTGGAACTAAAAGAGACACTTGAGGGTCCTCTCAAGGAAATTTCATAGGAATATAACTCTGATAGGGAAGAGGGGCCCAAGGAAGACACAAGAAAGGAACTTGCCCCAATAGCATCCCATGAGAAGAGAAAGGTAGAACTAACACTGGTCCCTACGGGACTAAAGAAGATACCAAAGGTCACTTTCAATCATCCCACTAGTGAAGTAAATATATTCAGTGATGAGTTCCTAATCCATGGATTAGTCATTCCAGATTGGTTCATCTATGGGATATTGTAAAAGATCCCCTCCCTTTCTAACTCTTGGGCCATGACAAGGGTCACTAATTTTCAATTACATGATGATATGAAAACTTGGATAATGGATATAATAAAGGAGTAAGAAAAAAAATAATTGTGGTTGTTAAAGTGCCAAAAGGAAAGAAGATAGATGATCTGAGATTATCTACTAGCTCAAGTGTGGAGGTCCCAAAACCTCCTCAATTCAAGGAACCAGTCACTACTATCCATTTCAACCCTAAAATAGCTAGGTTATAAATAATAACAACCAAGAAAACTATGGTTTGGATAGAATAATCTACCTTTTAAAAGGTGGAACCATTTGTAGGACTAACCCCAATATGTGGTCAGTAGCTTGGTGAGGCTACTATTCATTAAGATGTGGAAAGTCTAATTAAAACCCATTCTACACAAGTTAAGGCTAGAGTCCAAGGTATGAAATAAAGGATCTAAATTTTGGAAAGAGAAAAGGAAAACTTAGAAAAATAGGCAATTCTATCAGTGCTAGATATAATAATCAATCTACTTGACAAGTCATTTTATGACATGTTTGATTCACTTAAATCAATGAAATTAAGGCAAATTATATTAGAAGGGCAATATGAACTAGTCAAGAGTTTAGTAACCTAGTGGAAAGCCTCTAAGGATCAAATAACTCAAATCCTCAACATTCAAGCAAAGAAGAAGTTCCCAAACTTCAAAACCATGAGTTTGGGGCAATTGAGTACAATTCTGGGAATTGTGATTGAAAAGGTTTAGATTTTGAGTGCATGGCATAATGGCATGGAAAGGGTCCTAAAAGAAGACAAGGAACTAATTACAAGATTTAAAAAACTTATTTGGACCATGATTATAGATCCTACACAACCTAATTCCCTTGGGATCATTAGTGATGAGGAATTCAAGCATAGGTCTACTTTAGTAATCTTAAAAATTAGAGGGGCTGACAATAACAAAGTCTTGGGCATGATACTCAATACAAGGGAAATAATAAATAAATCCAAGAGTATCAAAGAGGCCCTGTATAGGAATGATAAAGAATTTTATGACTTGGTGGATCAAGAAGAAGAGCAAATAATGAATCCTATTATGGACCTAGACCTAATTGATGAATAGTGTGAAAGAGTAATGATAATCCTCTAGCAGCGACAACTAAATGCCCCACCCTCAAATTGCACATATTTTATTTTGTAAATTTTTGTAACATTTTGAATTAGAATATCCCATTGTAAATGAATATGCTAGTTTGTTAAGATATTGGCCTCTAATTTAGTATAATTGGGAAAAGCACATGTATTTTAGAACTTGTAAGGATAGCTATCCTTATCTTTATACACCTATATTTTGTAATTGACTAGTATACTACCTAATATTCTTATAAAGGCTTGTATTACCATTGTTAAAAGGGAGATATTTTTGATAAAATTTTGTATAATTGAAGTAATTAATAAGATCAAGGAATTCTATAAGGATTGTCCATTTTGATGTCTTAATTGCTAATATAGTTTTTCTCTCAATTGCTAGTAGAGGTCTTGAATTTGAATAGTCTCTTCAAATTATGATTAGTATTATTTAATCATAGGGTTTTTGATTTGTTCTTATGCTAGATTATTTGAAAGCTCTTAGGTTTTGATTCATTTTATTTTTCTTAATTTTTATTTGATTATAGTAGTAGATATTTAAAGTAGACCTGGTTCTTACTTATGATTCTTAAACACTTTCCCTTGAATTTTTCCTTATATATAGTGAGATTTGAGATTAATATATGTTAAATTATATATTTTTTAAATTTATATCCATTTACCATTGTTACTTTGTCATAATTTTCAAGACTAAAATTAAAAATCACTCATTTTTTTCTTCTTGACCCTTCTCTTTACCCCTTTTTTACAACAAGATCACTTTAGTTTTAGCTACATTATAAATATCCATTTAGATTAGTATATAGCTTAAAATATGGGTATAACTCACTAATTATTAATAAATATTCACAAATAATGGACCAAAGTGGTTCCCAAACACTAAATTATATAAATATTATGGAATAATTATCTTACTCTACTGCTATTTCACCACAGGCAACTAGATTGTCAAAACCTATAACTCATGCTCTAAATTTTAAAAATTATAAAATGATAAGTGTTATTTAAGCACTAAGATCACCTATGGTACATTTAGAATCATCAACAAGATAGCTCCCACTAACACTAGAAAGTGGTCCTAAATTCTTTGAATCTTTATTGATCTCAGTCTATTTCATCTAAAAATTAGTATATCTTTGTTTTTTGAGTGAATTATTTACTTAAAAGTATAAATATCATTTATATTTATTTTTTCATATGCCCCTTTATGTTTCCTTTAAATTTATTTAAGAATTGATGCTTATTTTTTGGTAAATTTATCTTTAACTTTGAAAATCCATAGTATCTAAGGTTAAAATGGTTTGTTTTGATCAAAGGTGGGCATATATTTCATAGATCTAAGTTCCTTTAGTGTTAGAATTGTAAAGATAGACCATATTTGTGTAGTTAGGTGCACCTTTGAGGTAATTCAATCAAATATCAACGTCCTTTACAAATTTTCATACCACCTTTGTGAAATAAGGTCAATGTACAGGTCTAACTCTCATTATTCATAAAATTTAACTTGACACATTTTATTTTAGGCAAGATCTTTGAATTTCAAGATGGAATTGCCCAAGATCAGAACAAGATAACACTCATTAACTAGAGAGCCATTACTTGAGCTCAAAGTACAAAGAAGATCTAGACATGATAAATTTAAATGTAGGATATCCAAGTCTCTTCCAAATTTACCTCTTTAAGATACATGTGCCTTTTAACTTCATCTAGTTATGTCATGGTTGGGGGATTCTTCAATTAATGTACCAGGTAGTTCATGATCTTCCAAGGAACCCTAAGAAATATCTACCTACATTTAGTCTAACTAGAATAATAACCACTGAAGAACACATAAAATATTTTAAAGCTGCCTTAAGGCTACTTAATTTTGTACATGAGGATGTAGCATGTAGGCTATTTCCTTTCACTTTTAAATATGTAGCTTATGGGGGGTTTTTAAACTTGCCTGATAATTACATTACAAGTTGGAATGATTTCAATAATGTGTTCATTGATCAATTTGGTAAGATTTTCAATCCCTATGTTATTTACCATTAATTCACCACTATTAAAAGGGATACCAATGAGACTATCAAGTCATTTAATTCTAGATTTTAAAAGATGTATAGCAGAACCATAGAGCCTTACAACCTTAATGATGTTCTAGATTTCAAAATCTATAAAGATGCAGTGGATCCTATGACCTTAGTATTCTTGAAAAGATCCATCCTAACTATAGCTTCATTGGCCTAGGACTACTCTGAATTAGTAACCATTAATGATAAAATGTAACCCCAGGGGCAAATGGCTTACCTAGTCCCAAATGTGAACCCACATATGCTTGTGATGAACTTATTCCCTAACAATAACCAAAATCTCCTAGCCTTAAACTAACTTCCAAACTTAAATTAATCACCCTTAATTCATGCATCCCCTAATAAAAATCTAGTATTCATTCATCATATTAATGGTTTTAATTTAGGTGATCAATGGGATTTATTACCAGCTATAGGTGCTAACAATAACTAGGTGCATAATTCTAAAACTTTAGAAAATGAGAATGAGTCTATCTTGAAAATGGTTTAAAAATTAATCACTGATTTCCTTTAATTGCAAAAACAAGTAGGCAATACCAGAGAACCCTTTGGTAGGAATTTATCATTTTAAAGGTCTAATAGGCCAAGTAATAGATTTTAAAATGATTATTTTCATAATAATAAGGCTAATGGACCATCTTCTAGTAATAATAATATGGACATTAATCTTATTGATATTGCATTATCTGACTATTGTAGGGTATATTTTGTAGCTAAACATGGGGAAATTGATTGTATATAATTATTCAAAGCCTTTGATGCTTTTCAAAAGGATTTAGATACATTTGAAGTGGTTCATAGCAAAGAAGGTGGTGTAGGTTCCTCTGGATCTAAGCCATCTAAGCAAGCCTTCATGGTGGACACCTTTGACTTCCCCTTTCAAGAGGAAAATAAACCTGATGAGATCCCTAAAGAGGTCAAAGCCTTTTATTAGTTATTAAATAAGACATACACCTTGAGAAACAAAGAGTAGAGGTAGTATTTTACTACCTCAATGCCTCCAAATAATTATGGAACTCCTCCTGATATCTCTTTAAGTAATAATCTAGAACCACCAAAAGGGAGTACTTCTAAAACCAATGTTGAGATCCCTAGTTCTTCTAGTAAAACTAGATATAATATAGTTGAGGACATGAAGAAGTTAAAGGATAATATCACATTACATTAACTCACATAGATTATAGAGTAGAGGGACCTCTTATTGGAATCATTATCAAAGAAGCACAACAATCCACCCAAGACTAATCATGTCAATGTGACTATGTATAAAGCCAAAGCCGAGTCTCCTCCTTTCTTACTCATTGTTAGGATGTTTGGTAAAAACTTTCATAATTTATTATTAGATTTAGGAGCATATACCAATATCATACATGAATATATATGCAAGCAACTTGATTTAACACCTATAAATTTTGATAGGGTTGTGACCTAATTAGATAGATCTAGAGTCAAGGTTATGTGAGAATTATTAATTGTTCATATGCAACTAGCTTCTAATCCTAGGGTATAACAATTCATTGATATTCAAGTGGTTAAAATACCTAATTTTTTTGAAATAGTATTGAGTAAGGAATGGACCAAGCTTTGAATGGTTGCATGTCTATAGACTGCTCACATCTATGGTTACTTTAGAAGGGGGTCCCCAATAAAATTAGGGCTAAGAGAGAACTAAGAATGAAGCATATGATAACTAACTAAAATTCTATAAATAATAGGGTCAACATAATTAACTCATACTTAGGGGTCTTCACCCTAGTGACTGATATGGTATGTGATCCCAATAATTCTCATGTTGTTCTTAGATTGTGGAAATTGCATTTTGATGGTGTCAAGTGTAGTGTTGGATTAGGTTTTGGTGTTGTCTTGACTGATCCTAATAATAAAAATTATCATGCTTCTTACAAGATTCAATTCCCTTACACTAAAAATCTCTTTGAGTATGAATCCCTTGTCTTAGGTTTATTGTTTGCCATAAAAAATAAGGTCAAAGAACTATTAGTTTATGGGGATTCAGAACTAGTGGTCAACCATGTAAGGAGAAAATACCAATGTAAACTCTCATAATTAAAAATATATAAGTTTATGGTATAGGACTTGATTTAATCCTTTGATGCCTTTAGCATCATTTCTATCCCTAGGGAGGAAAACCAAGTTGTTGATGAGTTGGCATCGATTGCCACCAACCTCATGCCTAACCAAGATTCTCCTAAATTCAACATTGAGTTTATCCCTTGTCCTTTAGTGCCTAAAAATATTAACCATTTTCAAGTTTCCAATGATGATCAACAAATATTGGATTTCATAACCAATTTTGGAGCATTTGATGCTTACATTGTTGATGAAGCTAATGAAAATACATCTAGGGAGGATAAATTTGATGGCAAGGTCACTCAATTGAGTGACAACAAAATTCCCAAAGGGATGATTTCTTTGGAAAGACTTTTTGATCAAGATAGACTTATCGATGCTTCGAAGGTTCTTAAGGTAAATGGGATGGATTATAATGTTATTTATCTTAACCTTTATGATCAGCCCTAGTTGATAAATGTTACGATGGCCTATACAAAAATTGAGAATAAGAAATATAAGGAACACCTTACCTAATATATAGATGTCATAGAATGGTCTTATGATGACTTAAAGATATTTGATCTAAGATTCATCACATATACTATACCCCTTAAGGAGAGTTGAAAACCATTCAGGTAGAAACAAAGGCTTGTGAACCCTATCTTAGAATTGATGATCTTTAAAGATGTTAGGATAGTCTTTCCCATCAGACACTCTACATGGGTGGCTAATTTAGTGCTAGTCAGGAAGAAGAATGGTGAGATTAGACTTTGTATAGACTTTAGAAACTTGAAAAAATCATCAAAGAAGGAAAAATACCCCATTCTTTCCCCATACCAAGTAATTCAAGTTGTTTCAATATTATATATGATGTTTTTTCTTGATGTATTTTTAGGTTACAACCAATTACTTGTCGATAGAGAGGATAGGATGAAGACAGCTTTCACCATAAAATGGGGAACATTTGCATACAAAAAGATGGATTTTGGACTAACCAATGTAGGATCCACCTTCCAAAGAGATATAAACCATGCCTTACAATGCCTAATAGGTAAATGCATCATTATTTATATGGATGATCTAACAATTTTTTCTAAAAATAGGGAAGATCACTTCATTCATTTACAACAAGTTTTTAAAAGATGTAGAAGGCATGGAATTTCCTTAAACCCTAAGAAAAATATATTTTGTGTGACTAAAATAATATTATTGGGTCATGTTATAACCAAAGATGGGACCTCTATAGATATTGAAAGAGTGGAGGCCATATCTAGAATAAAACCTCTAAATAGTATAAATGAGCTAAAGTCATTATTTGGTAAAATTAATTTTGTAATAAAGTTTATTTTTGGTTTTATATAAATAGTCAAACCACTAAATGACATGTTAAATAAGGATGCCAAAGTCACATGGAATGAAGATTCTAGAAAGGCATTTAATGATATCAAGAAGGCCATCAGTCAAACTTTAGTTTTTATAAGTCCTAATTTTTTAAGGGATTTCTATCTCTACTCCTTTGCATCTGACCACACTATGGTTTCAGTGTTAACTCAAAAAATTTAAGGGTGTGACAACCCAATTGCTTTTATGAGCACTAATTTTGAGACTATTGAGTAATTTGATAGTAAAGCATATCCATTAGTCAAGGTAGTTAATAAATTCAAGCATTAAATCCTTATAAATAAGGTGCATGTTATATTACCTAACCCTACCACTAAACTTATGTTAATCTAGAATGAATTAAGAGAACGTAGAGGTAAATGGATATCAGTCTTGTAGGAATATGACCTAGAGATGAAAATAACAAAACTAGTGAGGTGCCAAGGTTTGATCTAGATGATTGCTAATACTAACCCTAGGCCAAGTGTTATACAAGTGGATCAACAAAGATTTCAAGATAGTGAGTGGTATGATTCAATCATACATTTTCTAATTAATTGTACTTGTCCTACAAGTCTATCTAGGGACTAAAAGAGGGCCATGAAGTTAAAGGAAACCCACTACTTGATCAATAATGAGGTCTTGTATAAGATTAATTTTGAAGTAATTTATCTAAGGTGTGTGTCTCAAGAAGAAACCACCCAAATCATGAGTACCTTTCATGAAAATTTGGGTAGTGGACATCCATCTCAGAAGACCACACTCCATAAGATTATTAGAACTAGATATTATTGGCCAACTATTTTTAAATATGCCCATAAACATGTGATAGAATACCACTCATGTTAGATCATTAGCACTAAGGAGCCAAAGGCAGTAATGCCTTTGAAACCAATCATGATTAACAAACCTTTTACTCAATGGGGGTTAGACTTATTGGCATAATCAACCCTAACTCATCTAAAGGTCACAAGTATGTCCTTAATACTATAGACTATTGTACAAGGTAGACTAATGTTGTAGCCACCAAAAAATGTAGAACTGAGGAAGTGATCAACTTCTTAGAAGAAAACATCTATACTAGGTTTGGAACTCCAGTCTCTATAGTGTGTGATAATGGATTTGCCTTCACATCCATAGAGATGAATGAATGGTATTATGATAATGGCATCACCCTCACTTTTGCATCCAACCATTATCCCCAAGGGAATGGAGTCTCTGAGTCAACAAATAAGAACCCAATAAAGGAAATCAAGAAATATACTAAAGATAAACCTAATACTTGGAACAAGATCCTTAGATTTGCACTTTAGGCTGATAGGATAAGAATCAAGCAAGCCTTAAGAGCCTTACCATTTCTATTGGTGTATGGACAAGAACCCATCTTTCCCATCACTCTCAAGTTTCCTACATATAAATTTATGAAATAATACCTAGAGGAGAGCCAAGAGCTATCCAATTCTACATTTTTGGATATAATTCAAATGGAAAATGCAAGGGAGAAAGCCTTTGCTGATTTTAGTAGGCATCAAACCATAGTCAAGAGATGGTTTGATAAAAGTTCCAAAATCAAGTTGTTTAGATAATGAGACTTGGTTCTTATTTGGGACAAAGCATCTGAGCCTAAGGGAAAACATGTAAAATTCACACCCTTGTGGATTGGACCATACTAGATTGTATAAATATTAGGGAACAACAACTTTAAGCTCAAAGACTTATAGGGAACAGAGTTTAAACTACCCACCAATGGGTAGTACCTGAAATACTACTTCCCTACTACTCCTCCTAGAGTATTCATGGATTAAATTATAATATAATTATATTAGTGTAGGTAGGCTAGTTATTTTATTTCCATTTTCTTTCCTTATCATCCCTTGTTTGTGCATAGGCATGTACATATTTATTTGTTTTTCTTAGTTGTCTTTCTTTCCTACTTTTTGTTGTGTGTTTCTTTCCTATTGCTTGGTTCCTTAATTATAATAAGTCCCTAGGGACAATATTGAGTTTAGAATTTATGAAATTTTCTTGAAAACATGCCCCCAATTAAGAAATGAAGGTATGGACCCCATGCATAGGATGACCATGGTTTTGAAACATATAGCATAGTATTATATCATAGAGAAATTGGTAAAGACTAATGGAAAGGCCAATCATTTCATTAGACCCTAACCATTATCTTGACCTCAAGTTAGTTTTAATAAGACTTTCACTTATGGGATGAAAACTCAAATTATCAAGGTATACCCAAAACTAGCACTTAATAAATATCCTTGCCTAGGATAAGAGTTCTAACCATAGGTGATTTTTCAAAAATCAAGTACTTGACCAAATCCTAAAACCTAGCTATCCTAGTTCCCAACCTCACTAAAATCATAAAGATCTAATAAAATATGAAAATATAATACAATGAAAAATTAAAAGCTTTCAGATACAGGGGATTATGTAATCTCCATTGGGGCTATGGATGCCTGACTAGCAGTGAAGCAAGGTCGTGAGTGGAGCCAAAGACATCTCTATTGGGGATATGGATGCCTAGTTAGTAATAAAGCAATGCTTAAACCTTCCCTAAGTTAAAAACATGGTTCATAATGAACATTTCAACATACTATAAGTCAATATAAGTGGTTTTGACCAAATTTTGCCTTCAAGCAAAATTTTTGGTCCCCTTCTTCCCTTGCTATTCAATGCCAGTCATTTTTAGGTTGCACAAGTTCATGCCATGGTTCTTCGGCTTGGTTCAACACTTTGGTTCAGCCCCTTGGTTCAATCGGCACTTGGTTCATCCATATTCAAGTTCAAACATCTTGACGCACAATGGTTGAACCATTGAACCATTTCAGTTCAATGGTTTGGTTCAACGAGCTTGGTTCATCGGCCTAGTTCAATCAGTCAGCTCATTAGCCAATTCATTGGTGCATAATGGTTGAACCATTGAACTATTAAACCATGTTGGTTCAATGGCTTGGTTTAAGGGTATGCCAGTTGGTCAAGGGGAAGTCTTCATGTTCAAATACCCTTGCAGAGGGTAGGCGCTTCAAAGGAAAAGGACCAGGTAAGTTCAAATTTGTTTAAGTTCGGATTTGTTTAAGTCTCGAATTCCTTCAGACTTTTTGTTCGAAGGAATTCCTTTGGACAAAAATTTTGAAGGAATTCGGGCCACATATACAAATTAGAGGCTGGGGTTGGGGAGAATTTTTGCAAACTTTTTGTCCACGAGAAAATGTCCATAGACAAAAGTCTAGGGGGAAATTGTCTGCAGATAAAAGGTCTATGGGAACCCAGGAGGCAATCCAAAGGCAAAAGAACAACTTGCCAAAGTCCCCTAAAGGGAAGGTGCCCTTATGAGGGACTCTCAGCCAAACAAAAAGGACACTTTCAAGGGCCGGAGGGTCACCTTCCCTTCGGAAAGGTGGTAAGAAGAAAACAAAGGCAAAAGAGTGCTCACAGAGAGGACCGATGAAAGCGAAGCTTTAGAAAGCCAGCGAAGGACCCGATGACATTTTGACAGGGATGAGGATGTCCCAAAGGCCATCAAAATTAACAAAGAAAATTATCCGTTGGTTTTCAAACTAATGAAGACCATGTGAATGTCAAAATTAGTGTAACGAAATAGCTGTTTGCTTTCAAACTAAGAATGCTAACCATGAGAGCCTAGAATGCAGTGACCCACCAAAAGTTCACCCCTGAGGGCGAAAGGAGATAGAAGAGACAAGATATGGAAAAGACAAAGTCCCAAGCATGGAGAAAGTAGACAGTCTAAGTGGTGAAGGGAAGTGTCTATTCAAGAATTGACTCCAACATGTGAAACAGTGCTAGTGAATTGACCATTAGAGGATGCAAACAACTAGCAGTGTAACTAGTTTTCTCCATTTCACATTAATGAGTAGACAAACTATGTAATCACCTTGATGAAGTGGCCTTACAAATAGACAAAGTTTACAGCTCATTAATATTTTGAATGACTTTCTCTTCTCATTGAGGGGATGCAAATGGGCCACTTGTAAAAAAGGGGTGCCAAAGAGGCATCCTTCTTCTCCTATACATTTAGGACTTGTCATTTTGAGAAAAGATCTTCACATTTGTAAGGCATAGCCCTGGAAAAATTTCACTTGAATCAATAAATGCATTTTTACCTCTATCTTGGATAGACATTTCTGTGTATGTCCTGAGTGTTAGTTTGTGTTTAGTCATTGTCTCTTAATGCTTTCATAGGTTCAACACCAACATATATGCTATCTACAAAGTGCCATTTCTATAATTGGTAAGGAGAGTTCTATTTAGGGGTGTAGAAATAGAGAAATTACCTTTCAGTGTGCCTTCTCACAGCACCTTCGGTGAACCTCTATTCCCTGTATTTTCATTAAAACCTCCTTGTCAAGTTCTTGTAGTCTGGTTCTTCTGCCAAGTGTGAAGCATATGTATGTATTTGTCTAATTTTAAGTGTGGATGTGAGAAGGTCATTTCATTTCGGTGCATCGCCTCCTTAGAGTAGTTTGTCTTCCTATAATATTTCTCCCTTTTCATCCCCCCATTATATATCTATATATGTGTGTGTGTGTGTGTGTGTGTGTGTGTGTGTGTGTGTGTGTGTGTGTGTGTGTGTGTGTGTGTGTGTGTGTGTGTGTGTGTGTGTGTGTGTGTGTGTGTGTTTGCACTTGCTGGAATGAACATTATGCATCAGAGGGAGCTAGCCCTTATATAGAGACTCTCCCCTCTAGCTTTAACAGTCCCACAAGTGAGAGGGGAGTTTCCATAGTTGTGAGGAGAAGGTACGATCTCGGCCTCCTGCCATGGGTGCAATCTCTGACGTCAACATTTTGGCACACTCGGTGGGACCCAATTTGACAACTCAGTAAGGTTTCAGGATTGATGTTGGTCCTGTCACAACAAATTAAGTTTTCTAGCATCTAGCGAATCCATTGGTAAGAGCTTTAGTTTTCCAATTAAGACCAGTTTCTTAACTTTCTATGCCTAAAGTCACCACAAGGTCTGCTTCTAAAGGGGTTCCTTTTGATTTCATTGAGTTGCCTTTGAACTCTGCAAAAAGACTAAGATTTGAGAGGACCCATCCTTATCTAACAAGCCACCCTCCTAGACCTATTGTAAGGGATGCATATGTAGTAGAGCTGCATTTTTAGCCCATCCCAACTATGGCATTGCCTTTTTCAGCTTTTCGTGGTCAGAGCCCCTTGAATCTCCCACGTTATGATCCAATTCTCAGAACAGCCCTCAAAAATGTGCCTTATTTTGATGGAGAAGGGCCCATTATAGTCATCGAGCACATTAGGAATATTACTAACCTTTGAAATATTCATAATGTCACAGAGGAAAATATCACCATTAGATTGTTGGCATTGTCTCTCAAAGGTAAGGCCCTTGACTGGTATGAAACTTTGCCTATAAATTCAATACATTCTTGGAATGAATTGGGACTCAGTTGAAAGATAATTTTGGGGAAAAGAATGATGGCCTCTCGCTTGCTGAGCAGCTAATGACCATAAAGAGAGCTCCACACGAGTATATATAGGATTTCAACACGTGGTTTCAGAAGACTTGGGATAGAATTCCCATCCTAGTAAGACCGACTCCAACTATGCTTTCCTATACTACTTAAGAGCATTAAACAGTGATATTGATATGATGATCCAATCCATGGGAGGGCATATACTGCATGTTGCTTATGACATAGCCATAGCAGCTAAAAATTGTTTAGTACAGGTTGGAAAAATAGCCCCTAGGCCTCACATGTCACTTTTCCCAGAAATGCTACCTCTAATTCAGATCGTTGCTCCCACATTAGCTCTTCTACCTATCATTGAGAAACCAGCTATTGTTCCATCTAATGAGCTTCATAAAGTTAAGAGTCTATTGCAAAGCATGTCAAATGAACTTGTAGCTCTTAAAAGGTAGCAAGCTCAAAATAATAGACCGAACTAGGGATACCAACATTATGGTCAAGCCCCTAGACCCCCTTTTTAGAACTATAATCAAGGACAGGGTCAACTCACTCAAACCAGACCATTTCAAAACTACAACCCAGGCCCCTCTTCATCATCTAAAGTCATGGTGCCGATTCAGAACAATCTAGTATAGGAGCAACCAAGTTGTTCGACCATGGGATAGGGTTAAGAATAGGTTATTTACACAAATGAGATGATGAGTTATTTCTAAAATGTAGACAATCAAGAAGCTACTCATTCCTAGATCTTTGAGGCCCCAATTCAACCCAGCACGAGTAGTAATCAGGCCCAGCCTGATTTTACCCTCATGAATCATCTGAAAGGGGAATTTTATTTTGTGAATTATGTGGGCACTACAAAAAATTAGACTGACTGTGTTGCGGCCAACACAAGATTTAAGAGAAGAGCAATGGGAGAATCCCAGGCTACCACCCAAGTGGTAGCAACACCTTCTCCATCACACTTAAATTTAAAGGCCCCAAACTTCAAATAGTTATTTATGCCTTCAACCCCTCAGCCTGCAGCTCAGGTTAGAATTAGTCCCAAAGAAAGCTTGAAGGGAGGTAGTCCCCAGGTCAATATAGTAGACCAGATGAAGAAGCTACATATGAACATCTCTTTATGGGATTCATTGTCTCTTCTAGGATAGAAGGATGTATTGAAGAAGGAATTACATGAGCTAGATCAACAAGCTGTCCCAACGAGCACTGATAATATCTTGATGATAAATGGATAGCCTTCCACTTCAGGTCAGGTAAAGAAGGAGGAGAATATTCCCCCTTTCTTTGTATCCTTGGTCATAGGGGATTTCTTGGTACATAACTGCATCATTGACAGTGGGGCTAGTACCTCAATGATGCCCAAGTGCATAGCTGACAAGATGGGACTAAAATATGAAGAGATGAATAAAGGAGTCCTGTAGCTTGATGGGACACCTATAAAAATAGTTGGGATTTTGAAGGGTTTAGGCTTGACATTGCATGCTTGCCCAACCTTCTAAATTCCCCATGATATAGTGGTAGCAAATGTTCCTCCTTATTTCACAATTTGCTTGTCCAGGGACTTCACATCAAAGATAGGTGGCTATCTAGCAGCGAATTTGTCATATCTAGTTTTTAAAACCAAGTATAGGACCAAGGTAAAAATCAAATCTGATCCACTTTACAAGGACCATCTAAAACCATATTCACCCAAGGTAGCAAATGTCAGTTACACCATTATCGACCCATAAGAGTCCCAGACAGACCAATCTCTATCCTCTGCTCTTAAAGGAGTTGCAAACCTACTCTTGTATGAATGGGGAAATGATAACTTCAAACATGATCCTTACAAGTTCATAGAGGAGGCAAACATTAGAGTCTACTACATGCACAAAGAGGGTGCCTTCATAGCAAATATAATGAAGGTAGGCCAAGAGGACCTAGGCCTATGGCAGCTGTATTTTGATGGTTCCAGAAGTAGGCTAGGAGCTAGTGGTGGGGTGATGTTAGTCTCCCCTTCAAAGGATAGGTACTTTTTAGCTTTCTATTTCCATTTCTCTTGCATAATCAATGTTGCAGAATATGAGTCCCTTATCCATGGTCTAGAATGGGCAAGAAAAAGAGGGATCAAGGAGTTACAAGTTTTGGGAAACAGTGAGCTGATTGTAAATCAGGTGAAAGGCTAGAATCTGACCAAGAATTCCTTACTAAAATCCTACAAACATAGGTTCTAAGACTTGGTGGAAGATTTCCTCACTTTCAATATCACTTCCATTCCCAGAGAGTAGAATAAACAAGTGGATAGGCTAGCAGCAATTGGTGCTCAATTTGATGTTTTAAGGGAAATAAGTCAAGACTATGGTTCGCACCACTTGAAGGTGGTAGTTAGACCTTCTGTCCCTGATAACATTGAAAATTGGTAGGTTTTCAAAAATGACCAGAAAATAGCTTTCTTCTTGAAGGAGGAATCTAAGTTCATAACACAGAACTAAGCAAAGTTGTAGGAGCAATATGGCAACCAAATTGTTCAATTGAAGAACAATAATCTCCCTAAAGGTTTGGTCATGCTTGAGAGCATCTTCAATGGAGATGACCAATTGAGAAATGACAAGGCATGCATCATAACTAAAGAGGAGAATTATGAAAGGGTTGAGATCTTTAAAGACAATCTGCTTGCACTTGGAAAAGTCTACATGATTCAAGAAAGGTGGGCTTTTATTTTGTTGTCAGGAGTTTTCTAACATTTTTGTGTGGGATTACAGTTATTTGAAGGGCTTCGACCCAAGACTCGCCTAGTACACCATCAAATTAGATGAAGGTGCCAGGCCAATCACACAAAAGCAAAGACCTATCAACCTAATGATTGAGCCCCTCATGCAGAGGGAACTGGCCAAATTGATTGAGTCTAGAATTATATTTCCAATCAAACATTCCTCCTGGCTGGCCAACCTTGTTCCTATTAGAAAGAAGAATGGGGAGATCAGGCTATGTGTTGATTTTAGAGACCTTAATAAAGTCTCTTTAAAAGACCATTATCCCCTCCCAAACATGGAGCAAATCCTTCAGAAGGTAACAGGCAACGATCATTTCTACCTCTTAGATGGTTATTTAAGGTATAATTAGATTCTAGTGCAAGGCTATGACCAGCACAAAATGGCCTTCCACTAAATGGGGAATGTTTTCCTATAAGAAGATTTCATTCGAGCTATCTAATGCTAGTGATACCTTTCAGTGAGCCATGGATGTGGCTTTTGGAAGCTTGATAAACAACAACATGTTGGTATACCTTGATGATTTGACAGTATTCTCCAGGGAGGCGAGCCAACACATAGAACACCTCAGGGAGATTTTTGAAAGGTGTAAGGAGTTTGGCATCTCTCTTAATCCAAAGAAGTGCATGTATGTTGTTCATGAGGGGAAACTCCTTGGCCACATCATGTCCAAGGAAGGCTTATCCATTGACCGTGAGAGAGTTTGTTCTATCCTGGAGATGTCCCTACCAAAGCACAAGAAAGGCCTATAGAGCTTCTTTGGCAAGATAAATTTCATTCAGAGATTCATTTTGAATTTCACAGAGATAGTCAAGCCACTGACCTCTATGCTGAGGAAGGGTGAGGAGTTCAAGTGGATGACATAAAGGAAGGAAAGCTTTGAATCCATTAAGTAGGCCATAACCCAGGATCCTACTTTGATCAGCCCCGACTTCAACAAAGACTTCAACCTCTACACTTTCAATAATGAAGAGGTGATCTCTGCCATGCTTACCCAAGCAAATGGTGATGACCTCGAGCAACCACTTGCTTTTTTTAGCCAAGGGTTAGAGGATTTTGAAGTCAAATACACGTATGTGAGAAGCAAGTCTTGGCAATAATGTAGAGCCTAAAGAAAGTTAGGCATATGTTGTCTAACAATAGGATTCACCTCATGGTCCCACATCCTGGTGTCAAGGATTTCTTGACCAATTGAGACCTAAATGAGAAGAGAGCAAGGTGGATCACCAAAGTGATGGAGTATGACATAGACATCAAGATTACCAAGTTGGTGAGGGGAAGAGGCTTGTATGAATAGCTTACTGTAGACTTCAAGAAAAAAATGGAAGACAGCTTGCTAATTCATGATGCAACCACTACAAAGGAACCAACTATCATAAATGATTGGACATTGGACCTGAGGTGTTTCCTTCTCACTGGTGAGTGCCCATAGGGTCTTGATAGGACTAAAAGAAGGTACTTCAGGCTCTAGTATCTCCCTTATGTCTTGGTTGATGAATTATTGTTTAGGAAGGATCTCTCTGGGGTCCTTCTAAGGTGCATTGACCCTAACCAAGTTGATAAGGTACTGTCTGAGTTCCACGATGGGCCAGCAGGTGGCCATTTCTCTCTTAAAGCTACTACAGCAAGGATAATGAGAGCTGGCTATTTCTAGCCTACTCTTTTCAAGGGCACCCATGCCCAGGTAAGAAAGTGCCAAAAGTGTGCACTTTTTGATGGGAAATAATGGTTGGTTGTCATGCCTCTACAGCCTATTCAAGTGGAGCAACCATTCATGTAATGGGGCTTAGATTTCATAGGGATGATCAATCCTCCCTCTAGTGTTGGACACAAATGGGTCCTGAATGCTATGGACTATTTCACAAGGTGGGTGGAGGCTGTTGCTCTAAAAGAAGCAAATGAAAGTGTGGTCTTGGAGTTTTATGAGGACCTGATAACAAGATTTAGGGTCTCGGCCACCATAATCTCATATAACACCTTGGATTTTTTGGGAACCAAAACAAGTGAATGGGCACTAAGGTATGGTATATACCTCAGCACTTCATATAATTATTACTCATAGGGGAATGGGTTGACTAAGTCAACCAACAAAAATCTAATCAAAATCATAAAGAGGACCATGGAAGAAAATTAGATGACTTGGCATGCCAAGCTGAAGATAGCTCTGTGGGCCGATCGAATCACTCTAAAGAGAGCAATCAAAAATTCTCCATATATGCTCGTATATGGAAGGGAAGCTAAGCTTCCCATCTCACTTGAATTGCCAGCATTAGAACTCACTCACCAGCTGTAATTAGAAGAAGGAAATAACATGGAAGTTAGGTTGTGTGAGCTAATGGAGCTCCAAGAGACAAGGGACCGGGTTATGGCTTCTATGACCAGTCACTAATAGCAAGTGAAAAGACACTTCAACAAGAAATCTTCATCAAAATATTTCTCTGAAGGAGACATTGTCTTGAAATGGGATGAAGATCAAGTTAAGCCTAGAAAGCATGAAAAATTTGATGCCCTATGGAGTGGTCCATACATAATCACTCAGTGTAAGCAGCATAATGCATTCCAACTCTCTAGGTTAGATGGTGAAGAACTGCATATCCCAGTTAATGGGATACATCTAAAGCATTGCCACTGAGTCTCTTTTCATTTGTATATATTTTCCCTTGTTTTATTTCCCTATTTTCCCTAAGTGTTGTTGCACAAGTAGTAGTTTTCTTAGTCTTGTGTGTGTTTTCATTTCCTTGGAGGTAGATCTCTATGACTAGTTCTAGATTTATCAGAGCTATTGCTGATTTCTCAAGTTACCATCTGACTCCGTGCCCAATGGGTTGCAAGGCAACTAGTCTCTAAGAATAGTAGGCATGCTTCCCTTAGGAGTCACTAGTTTGTTGACCAAATTTTGCCTTTAAGAAAAAAAATTTGTCCCCTTCTTCCCTTGCTATTCAATGCTAGTCATTTTCAAGTTACACAAGTTCATGCCATGGTTCTTCAACTTGGTTCAACACTTTGGTTCAGCCCCTTGGTTTAATCAGCACTTGGTTCATCCATCTTCAAGTTCAAACATCTCAGCGTGCAATGGTTGAACCATTGAACCGTTGAACCATTTTAGTTCAATGGCTTGGTTCAATGAGCTTGGTTCATCAGCATAGTTCAATCAATCAGCTCATTAGCCAGTTCATCAGTGCACAATGGTTGAACCACTAAACCATTGAACCATTTTGGTTCAACGGCTTGGTTCAAGGGTATGCCAGTTGGTTGAGGGGTAGTCTTCAATTTCAATTACCCTTGTGGAGGGTAGACACTTCAAAGGAAAAGGACTGGGTAAGTTCAAATTTGTTTAAGTCTAGATTTGTTTAAGTCCTGAATTCCTTCAGACTTTTTGTCTAAAGGAATTCCTTCAGACAAAAAGTTTGAAGGAATTTGGGTAGCATATACAAAGTAGAGGCTAGGGCTGGGGAGAATTTCTGTGGACTTTTTGTCTGCGGGAAAATGTCTACAAACAAAAGTTCGTGGGGAAATTGTCCGTGGACAAAAGGTCCGCAGGAACCTGGGAGGCAATCCAAAGGCAAAAGAACAACCCACCGAAGTCCCCCAAAGGGTAGGTGCCCTTGCAGGGGACTCTCAACCAAATACAAAGGACACTTTTGAGGGCTGGAGGGTCACCTTCCCTTCGAAAAGGTGCTAAGAATAAAATAAAGGAAAAAGAGTGCTCGTAGAGAGGACCGATGAAAGCAAAGTTGTAAAAAGCCAGCGAAGGACCTGATGACATTTTGACAGGGATGAGGACATCCCAAAGGCCATCAAAATTAAAAAAGCAAATTATCTATTGGTTTTCAAACTAATTATAGCTATGTGAATGTCAAAATTAGTACAACAAAATAGCTGTTTGCTTTCAAACTAAAGAATGCTAACCATGAGAGCCCAGAATGCAGTGACCCACCAGAAGTTTTCCCCTGAGGGCCGAAGGAGCCCGAAGAGACAAGATATGGAAAAGACAAAGTCCCAAGCATGGAGTAGCAGATGGTTCAAGTGGTGAAGGGAGGCACCAATTCAAGAATTGACTCTAGTAGGTGAAATAGTGCTAGCGAATTGACCATTAGAGGATGTAAATAGATATCAACGCAACCGGTTTTCTCCATTTCACATTAATGAGTAGACAAACCATGTAATCACCTTGATGAAGTGGCCTTACAAATAGACAAAGTGCGTAGCTCATTAATGTTTTGAATGACTTGCTCTTCCCATTGAGGGGACTCAAATGGGCCACTTGTAAAAAAGGGGCACCAAAGAGGCCTCCTTCTCCTATATATTTAGGACTTGTCATTTTGAGAAAAGATCTTCACATTTGTAAGGCGTAGCCTTGGCAAAATTTCACCTAAATCAATAAATGCATTTTTACCTCTATCTTGGATAGACATTTTTGTGTATGTCTTGAGTGTTAGTTTGTGTTTAGTCATTATCTCTTGATGCTTTCATAGGTTCAACACCAACATATTTGTTGTCTACAAAGTGCCATTTCTATAGCTAGTAAGGAGAGTTCTATTTGGGGGGTGCAGAAATAGAGAAATTACCTTTCAGTGTGCCTTCTCATAGCACCTTTAGTGAAACTCTATTCCCTGTATTTTCATTAAAACCTCCTTATCAAGTTCTTGAAGTCTGGTTCTTCTGCCAAGTGTGAAGCATATATATGTATTTGTCTGATTTTAAGTGTGGATGTGAGAAGGTCATTTCATTTTGGTGCATCACCTCCTTAGAGTAGTTTGTCTTCCTGTAATATTTCTCCCTTTTCATCCCCCCCATTATATATCTATATATATGTGTGTGTGTGTGTGTGTGTTTGCACTTGTTGGAATGAACATGATGCATTAGAAGGAGCTAGCCCTTATCTAGAGACTCTCCCCTCCAGCTTCGCTAGTCCCACAGGTGAGAGGGGAGTTTCCATAGTTGCGAGGAGAAGGTAAAAGATCGGCCTCCTACCATGGGTGCAATCTCTGATGTCAAAAAGTGGTTGAGGACATGAAACCTTGAAGTTGTTTATTAAACCCCATGGAAAATAGTAAGTGGAATCAGAGCACACACACAGTCTAGATATGTCTTGGTATTTGACATTAAAACCAAAAGTACAAGGTTTGTTTCAACTATGGCTTGGTCTAGATGATGATATTGATAAAATAAAGTGGATGACCTAATTATTTGTCTGATCAGAGTCTCTAGGTTCTAACATATTACTATGTTTCCCCCTTGAGTCGCCATTTTTGGGGACTAACATACCCCATTTTTTTGAATTGGAACCCTTGAGAAACCCTTAGAATAAAACATGGAAATTTCAATATGTCAAGGTATTTTTTAGAATTAGAAAGTCATATACTTTGATAAAAGGTAGGCTTATTTGGTTTTTATTTGATTTAATTTGGACTAACAATACTAATGAGCTTCATTTGGCTTTTATTTTTAGGTTCCATGGTGTATATCCCCATGAGTTTGTATTCCAAAACCTTATCAAACCCTTGATTCAAATTCAAATAAAGGTAGGAACCAAATTGATGGGAACCATTTTAAAATTCATTTATGGACCTAAGTATAAAATTCATATTCTAGGCTTAGTCATGTTTTTAACACAACTTAACTAGGAAATAGGATCCCCTTTGTCATTTACCCTTTTTTCTAAATTTCCTTATGGCCTAACTAATGTCATCGTGTAGGGTCCCTTTTAATATTTTTAATCTTAGCCTTAGGTTTTAATACCAATGCCCCAATGTATTCATTAATATAATCATGACCTTAGTATTAATGCCTTAAGCCTAAGTTTTTATTGTCTCCATAGTCCTAACATTAACTTCCTCACACCTTGCAAGATCCTATGGTTATCACTTTATCATAGAATTTAATCCAATAGAGTGAGGATAACCTAAACTTAGGTTTAAAAAACATATATATTTGATGATCTGAAGATCCACGCTTACTTGTGAAAACTTGATTGAACAGATAAAATCATAATCAAAAAGTAAAAAAGATGCAAGAATCCTGAAAGATGGACACATGGAATCATTACATTCTCAGATTAAAAGGAAAGGGGCCCACTTGATACGACCAATAATAAATATCATGTCCCCAAATCAAGATCCTATAGTTATTGCTTTATCATAACTTTTTTTAAATGAGGTGAACTAACATTGAGACCCTAGGAAGCCTCACATAAATGCCAAGTGGCATCCTCACATTTGGTACTGAATATTTTAATTAATAATTTATGTTTCCATGACCCTCATTTAAACATCCAAAAATATGAATTTGATACCCACATGACTATCAACATTAAGCCTAGAAAAATTAAAACTTCATTGGTTTAAACTTGACGTCCATGGAACCATCAATTGACACCCATTTGGGTGTATTTGACATACATGAGACCTCAATTTTAACCTAATGAAATATCTTATTTATTATTCAAATAACATTCCAAAGTCCTATTTTAACTCAGAAATGGCTCCATAATCTAAAAGAAATACTCAAAGATGCTCAAAAATGGGAGCCTTCAACTTGAAAAATATATAAATGGTTTTATAATATAAATACTTAGTCTAAATTCATATGAAAGGGTCCTCATGGAATTTTGTTTAAAATAATCATGAACATTAAAGTATGAGCTTATGTTGAGTCTTATGTTAAAAAGTGAGTGCTTGTCACATAGAGTATAAGCTAACCAAAGGTTTTCATATGTGGTAGCCTAAATTATTTGGACCCTCACCCATTAATTATAAATTGGTAAATGTAGGCATAAGTTCCTTATCATAAGGTTTATTTTATGCTTAATAAACATGATACAAACCTTAGCCTAAGAAACTTAAGCCTAGATCATGACTTTAATAATAGATTGACTGAACATTTGGGAATTATTTATAGATCAATGATTCACACTCCATCTATGGATTTGATCCAATGGTGATAAGGCACCAATGACTTTTAAAAGACCCATAATCTTGTCACATGGCCAAAACATGTTCGACAAGTGAGTAACAAAAATATTTGGAGCATGAGGAAGGTATGTAAAGAACCAAGAGTCATAACCACAAAGTTCACAACAAAAATACCCAATATCATCTAAGGGCATGTATTATCATCAATTGATCACACCAATCCAAGATTTTGATTATATGATGTGAAATGAAGAAGGTATTTTTAAATAACAATGGCTAGTGTTCAAATGGAATCTATGAAAAATATCATAAAAGGTCTAGACCAGTACCACATAAGCACCACACAAGTAGAAAAGGATAAAATTAAAGATCTTGTGGGCTCAAAAACACAAAGGTATAAAGGAAAACATCCAAATCAAATCCAAGGCACGTATAAGCTAAAGCCTAGATATCTTTTGCCATTAGAGCTCTAAAACCCTAAACCCTACATAAAAGTGACCCAAATGAATTCAATTTATTTCAATTTAATTAAAGGATAACTTAATTGTGTTTTTGAGCACAAGAGAGATTTCACAAAGATCATCTGCAATTTGATGTGAATAATTTGTAAGGATAGATACCATGGCATCCAACAGGTAGCATTAAAAGGAAGACACTGAACTTTATTTGATAATAGACAATGAGGGCCAAATATTCAAGGATACAAAATTGGACCTCATAGTATTGAACATATAAGAATTATGAATTGGTCTAAGCTCTTCTTCATGATAGAATAATTGAAACCCATTTCATAGGATGAATATATTAATTCCACCATGAGTGGGTGACATTATGAACTGGTTGCCATCCAAATGGTGGGACTTCATCATGCCATGGCAAAAATAGAGGTATTACATTATATTAACATCCTTACCCCCATATTTGTTGATTATAGAATAGACAATGAATGGATCATTAGGGAAGGGAACTCAAAAGGGATAGCCTACATTTCCCCTATTACTTTTGAAAAGTACTACAATATCCCTCTCCCCCATGTGGAACTTTCCAAAATTAGAGAGTGGATTAGTAACCATGACTTGGAATCTATCCTTAGACCCTAGCTCCACCAATGACCTCACATCTTTAGAAGCCTTGATGGAAAAATCCCTATCATATAATTTCAATAAGGCATTAGGGTAATAATGACCCTATTGAACCAAGCCTTTGGCACCCCTTCAACCACTTATATGAATAAGATCTAGGTCCCATATGTGGACTTCATGGTAGAGGAAAAACTTACCCCTCCAATTGGAGACTTAATTAGTATTTCCCTAACCAAAAAATTCAATGCCATCAAAATAAATACCTCAAATCAATTATTTATGATGCCATACCTACTTGATGCCCTTATGGCCTCAACCACCTTCCTTGGGATTAGGAATTGGTCTATAGAGGGCAAGACAACCATCTCACATTACTATTCCAAGCTACATATCTTTAAGTATAGGAATCAAATGTATTTTATTTATGACTACATTTATCCTATTATAGTAGAGGTCATCACAAGTGTTCCTTTTCCTAGGTTATACCCCCTCATCAAGAGATATGTTGAAATGATAGGGGATGTATGGTATTATCATAATTGCATAGTCATCAGGATAGAAGGAATCATTACCCAACCTTACAAACTACTAGTATATATTCCAAATAAAATCATAGAGTAAGAAATTAATTCCTAGCTCCTCCATGGCATTGATAAAACTTGTAAGGAGAAAATAAAGGGTCTAATCCACCCCTTCCCCTTGAATATTGGGAGAAATATAATAAAATACTGGAAATAAGTGGAGGTTATGTCCAAGCATAGGGATTCATTTAGCTTCTAATTAGATGAACTCTAGATGTGAGATCCAAATAACATAATTGGGGACCATCTAAGGGATAATAATATCTAAAATCTATATTATGCACATCAACTTAGTATCCATGACACCATATATATTAGGGTTAAAAAGTATGAAGAAGCATTGTCCAGGATCTAGGGCCATAACATTAAACTGGAGCACAAGTTGGTCAAGGACAACAATCCATCTGAGGAAACATGGAAAATGCACCCTTTACAATACCATTTACTACCTAGGCCATCTAGAATATCTCATGAGAAACCATAGATAGAGAAAACACAGCCCTAACAATAGGATGATCAAGTTTGGAATAAATAAGGCAAAGGGAAGGAGAAAGTTAGAGAAGTCAAGCTATAAGAAAGACCTGGTGAAGGGACCCTACCTTTAACACTACCCCAAATACCACCTTTCCCAATTCAATACATAGGCATGATAGCCATAGAACTATAAGAGACACTCAAGGGTGCCCTCTAGGAAATTATAGAGGCTTATGACTATGATAGGGAAGAGGGGCCCAAAGAAGACATAGGAAAGGAGCTTGTCCTAATATAATCCTATGAGAATATAAAGGAAGAACTAACACTAGTCCATGTGGGACCAAAGAAGAGACTAAGGTTCACTTTCAATCATCCCAATAGTGAATTAAATCTATTCAGTGACAAGTTCCTAATCTATGGACAAGTCATTCCTGACCGGTTCATCTATGGGAAGATGTAAAAGATCCCCTCCCTTTCTCACTCTTGGGTGATGACAAGGATCACTGATGTTCAAGTATAAGATGATATGAAACCTTGGATAAGAGATATAATGAAAGAGTAGGGATAAAGAATAATTATGTATGTTGAAGGTCTAAAAGGCAAGAAGATAAATGATCTAGGAGCATCTACTATCTCAAGTGTGGAGGTCCTAGAACCTCCCCAATTCAAGGAACTAGTCACTACTATCCACTTAAACCCTGAAACAACTAGGTTATAAAGAATAAAAACTAAGATATCTTTGGTTAGGATAGAATAATTCACCTTTCAGAAGGTGGAACCATTTGTAGGATTGACCCCAGTGGGTGGCCAATAGCTTGTTGAGGTGTTATTCATGAGGAAGATGTGGAAAGTCTAATTGAATCCCATTTGATAAAAGCTAAGTCTAGAGTCCAAGGTGTGAAATAAAAGATCCAAATTTTGGAAAGAGAAAATGAAAACATAGAAAAATAGGCAATTCTATTAGTGTTAGATATAATAATCAAGTTGCTTGACAAGTCATTTTATGACATGTTTGAGGCACTTAAATTAATTAAATTAAGGCAAGATGCATTAGAAGGGAAATGTGAACTATCCAAGAGTTTAATCACCTAGTGGTAGGCCTCTAAGGATAAAATAGATCAATTTTTCAACATTCAAGCAAAGAAGCAGATCTCAAACTTCAAAACCATTAGTTTGGGGCATTTGAGCATAATTCTAGGAATTATGATTGAAAAGGTTCAAAGTTTGAGTGTATGGCATAATGGCATGGAAATGGTCCTAAAATAAGAAAATTAACTAATTGAAATAATTGAACAACTTCTTGGGACCATGCTTAAAGATCCTACACAACCCAATGCCCTTGGGATTATTAGTGATGAGGAATTCAAGCATAAGGCTATTTTAGTAACTTAGGAAATTAGAGGAAAAGTCTAAGGCAAATTTGGGGGTAATAATACAAAAGTCTTGGGCATGATACTTAATGTAGGGGTAAGAATAAATGAGTCTAAGAGTATCAAAGAGGCTAAGTATAGGAATGACAAATAATTTGATGACTTAGCATATCAAGAAGAAGAATAGATCATGAAGCCTATTGTGGACCTAGACCTAATTGATGAACAATATGAGAGAGTAATGAGCATCTCTAGTAATGACAGCCAGGGGCCCCACTCTCAAATTGAGCATGTTCTATTTTGTAAGTTTTGTAACATTTTGAAGTAAAATATCCCATTATAAAGGCATATGCTAGTTTGTTAGCATATTGGCCTCTAGGTCAGTATAATTTGGAAAAGCACATGTATTTTAGAACTTATAAGGATAGTTATCTTTATCTTTATACACCTATATTTTGTAATTAATTGGTATAATACCTAATCTTCCTATAAGTGCATGTATTACCATTAGTAAAAGGGAGTGATTTTTGAGAAAATTTTGTATACTTGAAACAATTAATAAGATTAAGTAATTCTGTAAGGATTGTCCATTTTGATGTGTTAATTACTAATATCATTTTTCTCTCAATTTATAGTAGAGGTCTTGAATCTAAATAGTGTCTTTAAATTTTGAGTAGCATTCATTAATCACAGGGTTTATGATTTGTGCTTATGCTAGATTAATTGAAAGATCTTAGGTCCTACTTAATTTCATTTTTCTCTATATTTAGATGTGCAATTTTTGTTTGATTAGAGTAGTAAGTATTTAAAGTAGACCTAGTTATTATTTGTGATACTTAAATGCTTTCCCTTAAATTTTGCCTTATATATAGTGAGATTTGAGCTTAATCTATGTTGCATTATATATTTGTTAAATTCATATCCAGTTGCCATTAATACTTTGTCATAATGTTTAAGACTAAAATTAGCAATCACTCATTTCTTTTCTACTCTACCCTTCTCTTTGCCCCATTTTTTACACCAACATCACTTTAGTTTTATCTACATTATAAATATACATTTCGATTATTATATATCTTAAAATAAAGGCATAACTCATTAAACATTAACAAAGATTCACAAAGAATGGGCCAAGGTGGCTCCCAACCACCAAATTATATAAATATTATGGAATAGTTATCTTACTCTGTTGCTATTTCACCACAGGAAACCAGATTGTCAAAACCTTCAACTCATGCTCTAAATTTTCAAAATTCTAAAATGAGAAGTGTTTTTTAAACACTAAGAGAACCTATTATACATTTATAAGCATCAACATGAGGGTTTAAGGTCAATCATGGATATATATACCACATTTCATTTAATTTATAATATAATATCAATTAATTATGCATCATTACTAATTGAAAATATGCTCATATAATAAATAGGAGCTTCCATTGCTTCAGTTTTTACCATGGATAAGTATCAATTGTCTTGTGTAAGTCTTTGATACATAGGAGAAGTCTTTTATCCTAAATACTATATGTCCTTGTGTTCATTACAATCCCCAAACAACCTATTGTAAAGCACCATTGGCCAAGGGAAAGATTGAGGCACTATAGATTCACTTCAACAAGGTAATTATATTCCTATCCCTTAATACTTCAAATAGTAGATGTTGTAGAGTTAATATATATTGAATTATATCTCTCTTTTCTTAGATAATTTCTATGATATAAATAAATTTATGTTTTCATGTTTATTATCTTCACTAATTATGCCACAATATTTGATGAGCACTAGATTAGGTTGTATATGCATTTACTAGATTAGCTTACATAGTTTTTTAGTATATTAACTTGCTTAATATTATTTAAAATCATAAGACACAACTAGGTTTATCAAAATATGGCATCTAAATAAAGGCATTATAAACATATCCTTTTCCATAGTGTGATAAGAGATCCCTTAGTTTAGGTTTAACATATCTATTATTGGTCATGACCTCAATTTAAGCATATTACCAAGCATACTTGTTAGGTGATTACTTTATCTAAGATTGAATATTATTGATTAGTATAAGTTATATAACTATCTAGTTTTGATTGCATATAATTTTCACACATTCCATAATTAATAAAAAAACCAACCACCCTCCTCATGGTATTATGATCCATTTGATGCAAACATTTGGGCAGTTTAGATTGAAACAAATATATTTAAATATAAATTGAAGCTTTTTTAAATTAATTTTAAAACTGGAAAGGTACCTAATTTTAACATTTCATCCACTCATAGTTAATGAACATGCCTTTGAACTCTATTATCCATCACTCAAAGCTCTTTTTGGGAATCCATAAGATCTCCATTGAGTGAAACACACTCTCCATTATCCTTACAACTAGATCTAGAAGAGAACACATAATTCATTCGCCCAAAGTATCAAGTTAATGATAAATAAGACCCTCATGTCTTTGAATTATTAAATAATTTTTCTACATTAGTATATTACATGCTTTCATATTCATAAATTATGATGTCCAAGAAACCTTAAAGGATTGAGTCAAAGAATCAAAACAATGGGTGAATAAGGAATACATAGATTCATATACCATTAAAACATTAAAATAAGGGGTTAGAATTAGGATGTTATTACTTACCAATCTCTCTAGTTTTAGTTACATAGTACATGTCAAAAAAAATGGATACCTTTTCATAGCTTAGTCATAGATGACAAGTAAAGTTTTGCCCTAGGAATAATAATAAATTTTATTTTGGCCCAACAGGCAATGAGGATTAAAAAGGGAGGAAAATTATATATGATTTCATATTTGATATATGTCTATTATGTCACAAGTCCCTTTAAACACCCTTATTTTCTACATTGGAAATCTTATAGTCCCATAATGCATGCCATCTATTTTAAATTATACATCCACCATTTTAGAGCTCAAGTTGAGGACATCTACAATCACTTTTACCCACACTTTTACTTTATTATCAATGAGATAATAATGCCCCAGATTTTAGAAGAGATGAGGCATTCATAATATTTATTAAAGCTTATTGTTACTACCAACATTTCATTGTAATTAGAGTTAAAGGAATTTTTGGATCTCATTTAGATTTCCCTATTATGTACTAGACACGCTGGTAGAATAAGAAATATTATACCAATATTTTAATGATGTGGTGGTTCACTACACTAATATAAGGAATAATCCCTATACATATCCACCTGTCATCATTGGTCATCATGATTACAAGAAATTCCCTACAAAAAATTCCATGTCAACTCATAGGTCATCTTACAATGATCTGTAATTCCATGATGATACATAATGAGACCCTTAGGGAAATGTCCATAGGCATGTAGAGGAATTTAGGTAAATACTTAAGATCACTTACCACCATGATCCCAATGATGATGTTAAGTTATATTTATACCATATGGATGATAATGAGGTAGTTAAAAAATTTAGGGTGTCAAGGTATCAAGAACAGCCTCAAGGCTAGGGAAGGTCAGTTCTAGTAGAGAGGCCTAATGAGACCCCTCTATTGGATGATGCACCAATAATTGATTATATATTAAATGATATCATAATATATGTTATTCCCATAGCTGAATCCTCATCTTCATTAGTTATTTCTCATTTAATGAAGTAAGTTTACTAATTAAGAAAGCCTATCTTAGTGACAAATATTTACATTGGGAGTGACTTTGAGTCCCAAAATATCTCCCCTACAATTTAGAATTCCATGTTTATTGAGTTAGGAATCCCACTTGTTTTGTACAAAATTTTCAAGAATTAAATTCAATATAGAGGCTTCACCTAGTTAGTTTTCATTGAGATCCCTTACTACTTCCAATTCAATTACATATTCAATCTTTCCTTAAATTCTTTTATTTTCCTTCATGTAAAATTTTAAATCTTGGGCATTGCATAGTTATATACTAGGAATGGTACAATGGCACCCACTACTAAAGTCAACAATCCCTAAGTGTTGTTACTTGCTCACCCAACCCAGCTTCTATGACTACTCTAATATTGAAACCAACTAATCCTATTCCATCTTAGCCTAGTATCCCTATGACCATGACTTCTACATTTAGCCCCTTTGTTTCCCTTATAGTTATACATAACTTCCTAATTTATTTAATCCCTTCTTGTAAAATTGAATTTTTACTAATGGAAAGTTATTTTTGCTCCACCCCAATTACATATGTTCTAAGTACTCTTAAATTTAATTTCACTAGGCATGTCTCCTCTTTAAGGGTCAAGACTAATTTCGCTAGTGTCATCAGGCCTACTAGCCACATGTCATTGAACCAAAACAAGGCCTACATGACCCCATTTTTATATCCCATCACCATTACCCATATTTTATTCTATACCATTTCCCCATATTCACCTTCCACTTCCATCTAATCCCCCTTCACTTATGGCTTCCCCATCTACCCTATAATTTACAACTTATTATGATACTACCTAAGAGACCCTATGACAAGTTAGTGTAGGATTTTGGATAGATTCCTTATAAATTGATAAAATGTGAAGACCTAAAATTATTTATTAGGATGACCAAAAAATCTATTTTAATTTTTAAAAGGTAATTATAAAGATTAATAACATATGACCATGTTTACATAGGAGAAAAACATAATAGTATGGCAAAAATAGCAAGACTTATTCTCGATGACACAAAAGATGATAAATATTGGAGAAGAGCACATTGATGATGACCCTATATTATTTATGAGGGCCACTAATTATATGGTATAAAATATGGTAGAGGACTTGAGAAATCAATTAAAAACTCTAGAGTCACATATGAGAGACATCTTCCCTTCAGACCTAGTAAACAAAGTAGAGGAAGACATTTTTGAGTTATTTCATACATTGGAGGAAATAGTGGATGCATTGGCCAAGACTATTGTGAATTATTAAAATGCATTATAATAATTAGAATAGATTATTAAAATGGATAATAAGTTGAATAAAATGGTAGTTGTGATCAATAAGGTAATGTTTCCTTGGATAAAGATCATGCCATTGATGGATATCAATTTATATAAAAAAAATTATTTTGAACATGATAACCTATTTGGAGGAGTGGTTGAGGGATGAAAAATACACTATAACTCCTTTAGAAGAGATAAAAGATAAGATACTGACATACTTTAGGAATGTGAACATAACTATACAATTCAATTAAAAGGGCATTATTATTTATAAATAAGAATTTAGAGTGCATAATAAGATGTTCAAAACAACTTTAAAATGAAATGTAACTAATACCAACTAATAAGGAGCACATGCAATTTTTGAATTGTCCACCCAAGACACTGAGATCATAAAAAATGTGGGTGAAGTCAAGATAATTCTCAAATCCCCTTATAAAATCCATTAAGAGTTTATGGCATGTGGATATGTATTTTGATCCACCTATCAACCTTGATAAGTTAGACCAATAAGCTATGTTTATTACTCATGCCCTAACTGAGTGAAAATAATCATGTCTCTAAATGGTCCCAATAGGTGAGAATATTGTGTTTTGATTTTATTATCCTACTCTTGTTCCTATCTTAGTTGATTCATGATTATAATTTTAGAAAACTAGGCTATAATGTTTTCAAGTGGTATCCCATTCTATGGATGGAGAGTCTCATATCTTATTTTTATATAAACCTCTTTGTCATGTTGTATTATGGTCAAATGTTTAAGGGAAAACCAAGACAATTTATTAAATTAGAGATAATGTTAATCATGTCTTCTTTTTTTTAGGCCCTTCCATGATTATTAGTATAAATTTAGTGGATGTTTACTATTGTTATAGGCTATGATATTAATATTGATTGATATAGGTTGTGTTTTGTATGTTGATTCAATTGTTATCCTATTAATCTATGTATTTTTCTGTATTTATTAAAAATAGTCACGATCAAATGTGTTTTACAACAATATTTTTGGTTATTTTATTATTATATAATTTTATGTGGGTCATGCTCATCACCAAGTTCCATATAATATATACCTTATTTAGTCTATTTTTATCCCAAGTAAAACTAATTGTACATAGGTAATCCTTAGTTAGACCCATAAATAGTCTGTGAGAGTAGTTATAGCCCCATAGAACCTTTTTTTTCCTTACCCTTTCTCCTTTTAATTCCTTTTATTCAATTTAAACTTATGTTTAATATTAATTTTTAATTTCATCATGAATAAATTGGAAAATCTATATATACAACATATCTAGGAAGCACATCTGATTTCTCTAGTGGTTTTAATTTTATGCTCTCTAAGTTATTCATAGCATGCTACACAAGAGATCCTAAAATTTTAAATCATGTTCTAGGTTCTGCTAACAATCCTAAAATGAGGGGATGAAAAACCATGGGACCTTTGGTGTCGGTAAAATCCACATTTACATATTTGTACTTAGATCCATGTGGATGTACCTATATCTTCTCTATTTGTTCAAGCCCTAATTCTACACAAAAAAATCCAATGTAAAATGTACAAAACACATGAAAGGGTTGAGTTAGACTAACCTTGGTCAATCCCCATTGATAAACCAAGTGTTTCACTACATTCCAACTACTCTAAAGTGGGTTAAAACTCAAATGTAGTTATGCATGTAATGTGTATGTGTGTAATTGTGAATGCAATCCTAGATTATTTTTCACATAATATTCCCTTAATACAAACATGAAAATGTGTTTTTAACCTTTATAAAATTTATATTTAGCCTTATCAATGTTGTATATGTAAAATTTATTTTTTCAAGCTTCTTGTAACCATGAATGTTTAACCCTAAATGCCTTACAATAGCCTTGCATTTATAGATATTTCAAAATTTAGATTGGTGAATTAGTGGTGCATAAAATCTGATCCAAAAATACTCAATAGTGTACAAACAATTTTCTAAAATGTAAACGTGTCCAAAATATTGTTGGTGTTGATGTGTTCACACTAGGCTAGTCGTGGTTTTTCCTAACTATCATGGTTATGTCTTGATTCACACTAAGAAATGAAAAAAGATTAAATTATAGAGGTTGTTTAGTTTATTGAATGTCATATCATCATGTGCATGCACAATTATAATATTTAATATTTAGTTGATTTTATTAACAAATATTTTATTCATTCAAACTACTTGGTTGTTGTGAAATAAAATTTCCCATTTATTATATCTAGAACTCCATCTATTGTCTTTGTTGGTTTTGTACATAATTGAGATTAGACTAATAAACACATACTATTGAGTTAGATATTGTTATTTGTGCATGAATTTATCATGTTGGTAATGGTTTTTAGATTATATCATGGTGGATGAGTGTTTATAACTCTAATATGGTAGTATATCCAACTTCTACAACATTTGTTAGGTGTTTTACCATTTTTTATTCATTATGCATCCGACAATTTTTGTATCTTTCTTGCAAGATTTTTTTGAATAATTATGGGTGGCGTTATGATAGAATCATTTTTGAAAAAAAACATACTTCACTATTGATTCTATAGCACCTAAGAACATATAAAAACACTATCAATTTCTCAAATTTGGACAACTTGAAAAAATAGTTAATTTTTGTAGTTTTCTGGGTTTGCTTGTGCAAAGCCATATGTTCTAAAACATTATAAAGTATTAAAAAAATTATAAAATAATTTTCAAGTACACCGTGTAGTATGAAGTTTCAAAAAATACATATTTAATTTTTTTAATTATGCCAAGCTATTGTTAACACTATATAACTAGCCATCTACATAGTATTATGTATTGTGTATGAGTCACCTCCATGTAGTGTTGTAGATCTCACCATCTATAACATGGACCAAAATTGCACTACCAGAGAACTAACACCTCAACATATCATATTCATTTGTGATTGGGATTGAACTTTTCATGTGGTATTTGGCTTGGTCAACACCTCACTCCAAAAATGGTGTCAATTGCATTTTATTGGCTAACATTGAGCTTGGTTCAACATCAAGTTTGGAATTAACATTATTTTCCTATAATTTATGATTTTTTAGTTTTTATTTCCACTATCACCTCATAACTGCATGTGTGTACTCATTCTCATAGACCCTTCCTTACACCAATTTTTTTAAACAATTATCCATTAATTTAAAAATTTTAATTATTATTTTGGGAACATGTACTTTATAAATGTAGCAATACATGGTTGTTATAATCACATTGGTAAAACCTATCCAACAAAAGGGGCAAGGTTGAAAATACCTTAATGACATTTTTTCAAAAATTGAATGGAAATATTTGTGAAGTTGATTCTCACTTTTATAGAAACCCAAAGAGGTGAATTATTATTTCAATGTGACTATTTTTTATTCTACAGAGTGGTGAAACTAGTTTTTAAAATTGATTAACTAGATTCCTAGAAAATTTATTTCTTCCATATTTTTCTCTTTCATTGTAGATTTTTGGTTCTTTGGTAAACCATTTCTTTTGACAAGGAACTAATATTTCAATGTTATGTTTTATTAAAGTTCATGTTTTTTGTATAATTGGAATGGTATCTTAAGATAACTTATATTATATTTATAATTTGTATATCATTTTCATGCAAAAATTGAATGACAATATTTGTGAAGTTGATTCTCACTTTTATAGAAACCCAAAGAGGTGAATTATTATTTCAATGAGACTATTTTTTATTCTACAGAGTGGTGAAACTAGTTTTTAAAATTGATTAACTAGATTCCTAGAAAATTTATTTCTTCCATATTTTTCTCTTTCATAGTGCATTTTTGGTTCTTTGGTAAGCCATTTCTTTTGATAGGGAACTAATATTTCAATGTTATGTTTTACTGAAGCTCATGTTTTTTGTATAATTGTAATCGTATCTTAAGATAACTTATATTATATTTATAATTTGTACATATAAACAATTTTTTGTATTTAAAATTTTATTGTAAACACAATGTTGATAAAGTAACACCTCATTTATAATAGGGGATCATTTTTTACATTTTTTTCATTCTATTTAAAATTTTGTTGTAAACTAGTATTTTTTTTATTACATCATTTTCATGCAAAAATTGAATGACAATATTCGTGAAGTTGATTCTCACTTTTATAGAAACCCAAAGAAGTGAATTATTATTTCAATGTGACTATTTTTTATTCTACAGAGTGGTGAAACTAGTTTTTAAAATTAATTAACTAGATTCCTAGAAAATTTATTTCTTCCATATTTTTCTCTTTCATCATAGATTTTTGGTTATTTGGTAAGCCATTTCTTTTGACAGGGAACTAATATTTCAATGTTATGTTTTATTGAAGTTCATGTTTTTTGTATAATTGGAATGGTATCTTAAGATAACTTATATTATATTTATAATTTGTACATATAAACAATTTTCTCTAATTACAATTTAAAATTTTGTTGTAAACACAATGTTGATAAAGTAACACCTCATTTACAATAGGGGATAATTTTTTACATTTTTTTCATTCTATTCAAAATTTAAAATTTTGTTGTAAACTAGTATTTTTTTTTATTGCATCATTTTCATGCAAAAATTGAATGACAATATTTGTGAAGTTGATTCTCACTTTTATAGAAACCCAAAGAGGTGAATTATTATTTCAATGTGACTATTTTTTATTCTACAAAGTGGTGAAACTAGTTTTTTAAAATGATTAACTAGATTCCCAGAAAATTTATTTCTTCCATATTTTTCTCTTTCATCATACATTTTTGGTTCCTTGGTAAGCCATTTCTTTTGATAGGGAACTAATATTTAAATGTTATATTTTATTTAAGTTCATGTTTTTTGTATAATTGGAATGGTATCTTAAGATAACTTATATTATATTTATAATTTGTACATATAAACAATTTTTTGTATTTAAAATTTAAAATTTTGTTGTAAACACAATGTTGATAAAGTAGCACCTCATTTATAATAGGGGATAATTTTTTACATTTTTTTCATTCTATTTAAAATTTTGTTGTAAACTAGTATTTTTTTATTGCATCATTTTCATGCAAAAATTGAATGACAATATTTGTGAAGTTGATTCTCACTTTTATAGAAACCCAAAGAGGTGAATTATTATTTCAATGTGATTATTTTTTATTCTATAGAGTGGTGAAACTAGTTTTTAAAATAGATTAACTAGATTCCTAGAAAATTTATTTCTTCCATATTTTTCTCTTTCATCATAGATTTTTGGTTCTTTGGTAACCCATTTCTTTTGACAAGGAATTAATATTTCAATGTTATGTTTTATTAAAGTTCATGTTTTTTGTATAATTGGAATGGTATCTTAAGATAACTTATATTATATTTATAATTTGTACATAATTTTCATGGAAAAATTGAATGACAATATTTGTGAAGTTGATTCTCACTTTTATAGAAACCCAAAGAGGTGAATTGTTATTTCAATGTGACTATTTTTTATTCTACAGAGTGGTGAAACTAGTTTTAAAAATTGATTAACTAGATTCCTAGAAAATTTATTTCTTTCATATTTTTCTCTTTCATCGTAGATTTTTGGTTCTTTGGTAAGCCATTTCTTTTGACAGGGAACTAATATTTCAATGTTATGTTTTATTGAAGTTCACGTTTTTTGTATAATTGGAATGGTATCTTAAGATGACTTATATTGTATTTATAATTTGTACATATAAACAATTTTTTGTATTTAAAATTTAAAATTTTGTTGTAAACACAATGTTGATAAAGTAACACCTCATTTACAATAGGGGATCATTTTTTACATTTTTTTCATTCTATTTAAAATTTAAAATTTTGTTGTACACTAGTATTTTCTTTATTGCATCATTTTCATGCAAAAATTGAATGACAATATTTGTGAAGTTGATTCTCACTTTTATAGAAACCCAAAGAGGTGAATTATTATTTCAATGTGAATTTTTTTATTCTACAGTGTGGTGAAACTAGTTTTTAAAATTGATTAACTAGACTCCTAGAAATTTTATTTCTTCCATATTTTTCTCTCTCATCATAGATTTTTGGTTCTTTGGTAAGCCATTTCTTTTGACAGGGAACTAATATGTCAATGTTATGTTTTATTAAAGTTCATGTTTTTTTATAATTGGAATGGTATCTTAAGATAACTTATATTATATTTATAATTTGTACATCATTTTCAAGCAAGAATTGAATGACAATATTTGTGAAGTTGATTCTCACTTTTATAGAAACCCAAAGAGGTGAATTATTATTTCAATGTGACTATTTTTTATTCTACAGAGTGATGAAACTAGTTTTTAAAATTGATTAACTAGATTCCTAGAAAATTTATTTCTTCCATATTTTTCTCTTTCATCATAGATTTTTGGTTCTTTGGTAAGCCATTTATTTTGACAGGGAACTAATATTTCAATATTATGTTTTATTGAAGTTCATGTTTTTTGTATAATTGGAATGGTATCTTAAGATAACTTATATTATATTTATAATTTGTACATATAAACAATTTTTTGTATTCAAAATTTAAAATTTTGTTGTAAACACAATGTTCATAAAGTAACACCTCATTTATAATAGGGGATCATTTTTTACATTCTTTTCAGTCTATTTAAAATTTAAAATTTTGTTGTAAACTACTATTTTTTTTATTGCATCATTTTCATGCAAAAATTGAATGACAATGTTTACAAAGTTGATTCTCACTTTTATAGAAACCCAAAGAGGTGATTTATTATTTCAATGTGACTATTTTTTATTCTATAGAATGGTGAAATTAGTTTTTAAAATTGATTAACTAGATTCCTAGAAAATTTATTTCTTCCATATTTTTCTCTTTCATCGTAGATTTTTGGTTCTTTGGTAAGCGAATCCTTTTGACAGGGAACTAATATTTCAATGTTATGTTTTATTAAAGTTCATGTTTTTTGTATAATTGGATTGGTATCTTAAGATAACTTATATTATATTTATAATTTGTACATATAAACAATTTTTTGTATTTAAAATTTAAAATTTTGTTGTAAACACAATGTTGATAAAGTAACACCTTATTTATAATAGGGGATCATTTTTTACATTTTTTTTCATTCTATTTAAAATTTAAAATTTTGTTGTAATCTAATATTTTTTTTATTCCATCATTTTCATGCAAAAATTGAATGACAATATTTGTGAAGTTGATTCTCACTTTTATTGAAACCCAAAGAGGTGAATTATTATTTCAATGTGACTATTTTTTATTCTACAGAGCGGTGAAACTAGTTTTTAAAATTGATTAACTAGATTCCTAGAAAATTTACGTCTTCCATATTTTTCTCCTCCATCGTAGATTTTTGGTTCTTTGGTAAGCGATTTCCTTTGACAGGGAACTAAGATTTCAATGTTATGTTTTATTGAAGTTAATGTTTTCTATATAATTGGAATGGTATCTTAAGATAACTTATATTATATTTATAATTTGTTCATATAAACAATTTTCTGTATTTAAAATTTTGTTATAAACACAATGTTGATAAAGTAACACCTCATTTATCATAGGGGATCATTTTTTACATTTTTTTTATTCTATTTAAAATTTAAAATTTTGTTGTAAACTAGTATTTTTTTTATTGCATCATTTTATTGCAAAAATTGAATGACAATATTTTTGAAGTTCATTCTCACTTTTATAAAAACCCAAAGAGGTGAATTATTATTTCAATGTGACTATTTTTTATTCTACATAGTGGTGAAACTAGTTTTTAAAATTGATTAACTAGATTCCTAGAAAATTTATTTCTTCCATATTTTTCTCTTTCATCGTAGATTTTCGATTCTTTGGTAAACCATTTCTTTTGACAGGGAACTAATATTTCAATGTTATGTTTTATTGAAGTTCATGTTTTATGTATAATTGGAATGGTATCTTAAGATAACTTATATTATATTTATAATTTGTACATATAAATATTTTTTTGTATTTAAAATTTTAAATTTTGTTGTAAACACAATGTTGATAAAGTAACACCTCATTTACAATAGGGGATAATTTTTTACATTTTTTTCATTCTATTTAAAATTTAAAATTTTGTTGTAAACTAGTATTTTTTTTCATTGCATCATTTTCGTGCAAAAATTGAATGACAATATTTGTGAAGTTGATTCTCACTTTTATAGAAACCCAAAGAGGTGAATTATTATTTCAATGTGACTTTTTTTATTCTACAGAGTGGTGAAACTAGTTTTTAAAATTGATTAACTAGATTCCAAGAAAATTTATTTCTTCCATATTTTTCTCTTTCATCGTAGATTTTTGGTTCTTTGGTAACCCATTTCTTTTGACAGGGAACTAATATTTCAATGTTATGTTTTATTGAAGTTCATGTTTTTTGTATAATTGGAATGGTATCTTAAGATAACTTATATTATACTTATAATTTGTACATATAAACAATTTTTTGTATTTAAGATTTAAAATTTTGTTGTAAAGACAATGTTGATAAAGTAACACCTCATTTATAATAGGGGATCATTTTTTACATTTTTTTCATTCTATTTAAAATTTAAAATTTTGTTGTAAATTAGTATTTTTTTTATTGCATCATTTTCATGGATAAATTGAATGACAATATTTGGGAATTTGATTCTCACTTTTATAGAAACCCAAAGACGTGAATTATTATTTCAATGTGACTATTTTTTATTCTATAGAGTGGTGAAATTAGTTTTTAAAATTGATTAACTAGATTCCTAGAAAATTTATTTCTTCCATATTTTTCTCTTTCATCGTAGATTTTTGGTTCTTTGATAAGCCATTTCTTTTGACAGGGAACTAATATTTCAATGTTATGTTTTATTGAAGTTCATGTTTTTGGTATAATTGGAATGGTATCTTAAGATAACTTATATTATATTTATAATTTGTACATCATTTTCATGCAAAAATTGAATGACAATATTTGTGAAGTTGATTCTCACTTTTATAGAAACCCAAAGAGGTGAATTATTATTTCAATGTGACTATTTTTTATTCTACAGAGTGGTGAAACTAGTTTATAAAATTGATTAACTAGATTCCTAGAAAATTTATTTCTTCCATATTTTTCTCTTTCGTCGTCGATTTCTAGTTCTTTGGTAAGCCATTTCTTTTGACAGGGAACTAATATTTCAATGTTATGTTTTATTGAAGTTCATGTTTTTGTATAATTGGAATGGTATCTTAAGATTACTTATATTATATTTATAATTTGTACATATAAACATTTTTTTGTATTTAAAATTTAAAATTTTGTTGTAAACACAATGTTGATAAAGTAACACCTAATTTATAATAGGGGATAATTTTTTACATTTTTTTCATTCTATTTAAAATTTAAAATTTTGTTGTAAACTAGTATTTTTTTATTGCATCATTTTCATGCAAAAATTGAATGACAATATTTGTGAAGTTGATTCTCACTTTTATAGAAACCCAAATAGGTGAGTTATTATTTCAATGTGACTATTTTTTATTCTACAGAGTGGTGAAACTAGTTTTTAAAATTGATTAACTAGATTCCTATAAAACTTATTTCTTTCATATTTTTCTCTTTCATCGTAGATTTTTGGTTCTTTGGTAATCCATTTCTTTTGACAGGGAACTAATATTTCAATGTTATGTTTTATTAAAGTTCATGTTTTTTGTATAATTGGAATGGTATCTTAAGATAACTTATATTATATTTATAATTTGTACATCATTTTCATGCAAAAATTGAATGACAATATTTGTGAAGTTGATTCTCACTTTTATAGAAACCCAAAGAGGTGAATTATTATTTCATTATGACTATTTTTTATTCTACAAAGTGGTGACACTAGTTTTTAAAATTGATTAACTAGATTCCTAGAAAATTTATTTCTTCCATATTTTTTTCTTTCATCGTAGATTTTTGGTTCTTTGGTAAGCCATTTCTTTTGACAGGGAACTAATATTTCAATGTTATGTTTTATTAAAGTTCACATTTTTTGTATAATTTGAATGGTATCTTAAGATAACTTATATTACATTTATAATTTGTACATCATTTTCATGCAAAAATTGAATGACAATATTTGTGAAGTTGATTCTCACTTTTATAGAAACCCAAAGAGGTGAATTATTATTTCAATGTGACTATTTTTTATTCTATAGAGTGGTGAAACTAGTTTTTAAAATTGATTAACTAGATTCCTAGAAAAATTATTTCTTCCATATTTTTCTCTTTCGTCGTACATTTTTGGTTCTTTGGTAACAATTTCTTTTTACAGGGAACTAATAATTCTATGTTATGTTTTATTGAAGTTCATGTTTTTTGTATAATTGGAATGGTATCTTAAGATATCTTATATTATATTTATAATTTGTACATATAAATAATTTTTTGTATTTAAAATTTAAAATTTTGTTGTAAACACAACGTTTATAAACTAACACCTCATTTATAATAGGGGATCATTTTTTACATTTTTTTCATTCTATTTAAAATTTAAAATTTTGTTGTAAACTAGTATTTTTTTATTGCATCATTTTCATGCAAAAATTGAATGACAATATTTTTGAAGTTGATTCTCACTTTTATAGAAACCCAAAGAGGTGAATTATTATTTCAATGTGACTATTTTTTATTCTACAGATTGGTGACACTAGTTTTTAAAATTGATTAACTAGATTCCTAGAAAATTTATTTCTTCCATATTTATTTCTTTCATCGTAGATTTTTAGTTCTTTGGTAAGCCATTTCTTTTGACAGGGAACTAATATTTCAATGTTATGTTTTATTAAAGTTCATGTTTTTTGTATAATTTGAATGGTATCTTAAGATAACTTATATTATATTTATAATTTGTACATCATTTTCATGCAAAAATTGAATGACAATATTTGTGAAGTTGATTCTCACTTTTATAGAAACCCAAAGAGGTGAATTATTATTTCAATGTGACTATTTTTTTTTCTATAGAGTGGTGAAACTAGTTTTTAAAACTGATTAACTAGATTCCTAGAAAATTTATTTCTTCCATATTTTTCTCTTTCATCATATATTTTTGGTTCTTTGGTAAGCCATTTCTTTTGACAGGGAACTAATATTTCAATTTTTTTTATTAATTAAGGTAGCAAACCAGGGGCTGAACCCTATGCAGTCAAAAAAGCTAAGAAGGCTGGCAAACAAAAGATGCCAACACTGAACCAACGGCACAGTCGAGAAAAACAGTCATAAGCAAAATAAAGCACTAGAAAGACAAGAGTCAGAAAGGATAAAACTACATAACTATAGAATTAACAATATCCTTAAGATTCTCATTGTTTACATTGTCAGCATTCCCTAGATTACCCACCGCTTCCAACATAGTCATATTCAGTAGAATGTTATTTCGAAGGCCTTTGGCGAAGACCTTTTCCAGATTTTGAATGCAGTCCTTCAAGGCCCCAATTTCTATTTTCCAATCATTTTCATTCTCTGAACCCTCAATAGCTTCTTCTACATGCATCTTCTCCTTATTATCAGCAGTTCCCCTAGAATCATCACTTTGCTCTTCAGTGACCTTGAAAACCTGAGAAGCCTGTTTCCCACCAGTATCCTCGAAAATTTCTTGAATTTTTGGCTCCTCATACTCTTCAACCTATATTTCATTATCAAAAGCACTTTCAGAATACTCAATCAACCTTATCTTTGGGGCTTGTTTTCCAGTGATTTGCCCTGACCTATGCACTCCCGAAGGGAAACCATCCTTACTAATTTTGGAGGGCCTGTGGGGTTTGCCACCTTGGCCCCCCATGGCCCCATCTAGATTTTTGTGGGCCCCTTCCTTAGTTTCTTCAAAATTTCCATTTTCTCCATCAACCTTCCTCTTCCTTCCCTTTTTGCTCGTAAGGGAGCTCAGAGTATTAGTAGGGGTCATAACAGGGGTGGAGAGAGGGGCTTCATTGGTATTGGTAGGAGCAGGGGAAACCCAAGATTCATCAATTGCATCACCAAAAATTGGGTTTGAGGGAATGTCTTCATTGACAACTCTGATATTCATGTTTGGCTCAAGGGAACAGTGGAAATTGTAAAGACAAAAAATAAGCCCCTGGTGTAGGGGAATAGGTTTTAAGTCTGGCTTCTTGGCCATTTTGGCTCTCACCCTTAGGATAGAGTGTTTCAATGAGGATAGTAGGTAGAAATAAAAGTTGATAATAACATTGCATCTAAAATGATTTAACAAAGGAAGGTGATAGTTATAAAACTTGGTATATCATCCCTCGAGAGTGAAATATTTCATAAGAATGAAACAGACACCATCCCATGGCTCTAACAATTTGGCGCGCTCAAAACCTCCTTGATACGAGATGAGTTCTTCTCCTTCACCCAAAAATAGTTTGTGACTAGCCAAATCCATGATTTTGGTTTTCCTTTGGAGCTTTAAACCCTGCATGGTCATTCTCGTGGCCATTGAAATCACCTTTTCAGAGATTTCAAAGCTAATACCCCCCATAGTGACCCACCTATTCAACTAAGATCTTGCAAACTGCTCAGACAAATTTTCATCATAACCATTCAGCCTTTCCAAGTACGGGTTGATACCTCCTTCTTTACAGTAATGCCAGACTAATGGGTTGTCCTTAAATTCATAGCAAGAGACCAGTTCAGTTTGAATACAATCTCCCCCCATTCTGTAATTGTAGACCTAGTTGATGAAATTCCTAATTACCACCTTGAACTTTGAATAAGTAACAAGCCCTTGATTCTATTTGCACTGAATGCAGATGTGAAGGCTCATTTTACAAAATGACCCACTACAGTGACATCTACTCTCATGCTTGAAAATAATTCCCCCTAGTTTTCATGATGCGACTCTCGCACCTCCACCTCATGATACAAGGAATTAATCATGACAATCAAGGAAGTACTGAGGTTATCATTTTCCAAGATCCATAATGGCCTTCTCCACATGGATTGCCTTCAAAATCTATCTTCATCATCAATGTGCATCATTCATGATCCGTCATCTCCTTATAAATGATCTCTCTAATGTTTAAGGGTATATGAGCCCCTTGTCACCATACCCTCGATCCTGAGAATTGCTGACCAAGGTTGTCACAAGCATCAGCAACCCTATTACCTTCTCTGTAGGTGTGGGTAATCTCAACTTCAGAAAACTTTTGTAAAAGAAATTAGATTTTTGTAATGATGTATTTTCGATGGATACCAATGTTAAATGCTTTATTAATGGAATTTATGACCAACTTAAAATCTCCCTGCATATTCAAATTTCTAATTCCTAGGGATATAGCTAACTTTAGTCCCCAAAGTAAAGCCATAGCTTTAGCATAGTTATTGCTCTAGCAACCAATGCCACTAGCATAAATAGCAGACATCCCTCCTTTTTCATTCCTTATTATTCCTCCTCCACTTGCTTTACCACTCAACTTGGATGCCCCATCAAAATTGAGTTTCATCCAATTGGGTTTAGGTGGTATCCATTTAGTATGAAGTCTCTGAAGAATTTTGGAATTATCATGTCTAGGGATAAGGTTTAAAACCTTCCATTTGGCAGCAACTTGACTTTAAAATTGAGATAGGGGTTTCTCTGCAACACTAATATGAGCTATTGTAACACTTTCCAAGATGGTCCTAGCAAAGGAGTTAAACACCTGAGTAGCATTTCTAGCAGTGTCCCTAAAAATTTTGTGATTTCACTCTTTCCATAAAGTCTAGCTCAAGCATGGCAGAGCTTGTTTCCATAATTCCTTAATCCAGGGATGTGTGAAGGTTGAGTTCAAGCTAAGAATTACTTCTTTAAGGTCAGAATTGCAAACCCATTCAATGCCAAAGTTGTTAAGTATTGTGCCCCATAAATCCTAGGTAAACTCATAGTGTATGAATAGGTGTGAAACTGATTCCTCTCTAGAACCACACAAAAAACATCTGTTGACCAAAGTAAACCCCCTTTTTTGAAGGTTGTCCTGAGTAAGGATTTTGTTATGGGTATTAGCCTACCAAAACAAGTTAATCTTTGGAATGAGTTTATGATTCTAAACCTTTTTCCATACCTCCTTATTCTGAGCTTTAGGTGTAAGCAGATGATAGGTAGATTTAATAGAGAACGATTCATTCTTATCTAGCCACCAATATTGTTCATCCTCCCAAGGGAAGAGTGGGATTCTGATCTCCTAAACACATTATTATATCTCTTGAATTCTTGGTATAAGCTCAGGCCTATGCACATAGCAATCCAAAAGGTTTTTCTAGCTCCTTATCCCATTGTTATTTTCCATATATTCACTAACCCTATCACCAAAGAACTGAGTAGTCAGGTCTATAATTTCATCATAGTTTCATTGGGAGATGATAGGCTTGTCCCTTAACCAATTATCCTCCTAAAATTTAATCTTCCAGCCATTTCCAAGATTCCACCTAATTCTCTGTTTGAGAAGGCTTCTACTTTTTAGCATTTTATTCCATATCATAGACCCCTAGGGTAATCTCGCCTATTAGAGAAAGTTGGAATCATCAATTCTATGCATGTATTTGGCATACATTATTTCCCCCCACTCATTATTGTTGTGAATCAGATTCCAACTAACTTTTGAGAGGAGGGCTTTATTCATTTTCTTTATGGATCTTATATTAAGTCCACCATAAGATTTAAGGAGACACACTTTTTCCCATCTGACTAAAGACATTCTCTATTTGTCTTCCACTCCCATCCATAAAAATTTCCTTTGGATTTGTTCCAACTTTTTAGCAAAATATGTAGGAATTTTAAAGAGACATGAAGTAAGTAGGAATACCTTGCAAGGATGCCCGAAAAAGTTGTAGCTTACTAGCACTACTGAGTAGTTTCCCCTTCCACCCAAGAAGTTTCCTCTATGTACGCTCCATAATACCATTCCAAAAACCTAAAGATACCTCTTTGACTGAGAGTGGGAGACCTAGGTAGGTAGTTGGTAGGCCAACCTTAGCACAATATAAAATATCAATGATTATATGTCTAAGTTCATTGGGAGTGTTGAAGAAGTACAGATTGCTTTTCTAGAAATTTATTCTTTGTCTTGAGTCTCTGGCATAATCATTAAGTATATTCTTCCATCTTCTAGCTTCGATCAGTGATGAGATTCCAAATAAGATGGTATCATCCACAAACTATTGTATAACCATAGGATGAAGGGAAGAGGCAGGTTTGATGCCTACTAGCTTTTTTTGAAACTATATCAGATTATATGTATCTTCCCAGTGCCTCAGCCATAATGATGATTAGGTACAGGGGGAGAGGGTCTCCCTGACGAATTCCTCTCAAGGAGGAGAAAAATCCTCTAGGAACACCATTAATTAGTACTAATAATTTAGCAAAAGAGACCGCATTCCATAATAAGCAAGACAATTTATCATTAAATCCAAATTTTTTGATCACTTGGAATAGAAAAGTCCATGAGACTCTATCATAGGCTTTGGATATATCAAGCTTAAGCGCCATCCCAAGGATTCTGCTCTTATCCATGGAGTGGATAGTCTCATGTGTGGTGATCAAAGCATCAATAATATGTCTACCCAAGATGAAACCTTTTTGAGCAGGAGAAATAATTTTGTTAAGCAAGGGTTGAATCCTCATAACCAGCAGTTTAGTCAATATCTTATACACAGTGTTGCATAAGTTAATGGGTCTAAAATCAGCAAGGTGTAAAGGTTGAGATTTTTTAGGAAAAAGTACAATGAAGTTATTATTGACTTGTTTCAAAAGTTTACCAGACCTAAAAAAATCAAGAACTGCAGTCATGAGGTCTGCTCCACAATCTCTCAATATTCCTGAAAGAATATAGGAGGAAAGCCATCAGGACCTGGGGCTTTAAAAGTGCCCATGGAGAATAAAATAACATGTACTTCTTCATCAAATATAGGCTTTAACATTTCCATATTGTCTTCTTCTGTTATCAAATAGGGGATTTTATTAATGAATTGACTCATAGATCTATCAATTCTATCATTATTGTTTTCTTCCATAAGCAGGTTCTAAAAGAACACCCTGGCTTGCTCCCCTATTTCATTATCCTCAGTAATAATGTCTCCATTATCCAGGACAACCTTAGTTATTGAATTGGCTATTCTATGTTTCATAGCTGAGAGATGAAAAAAAGTAGTGTTTATATCACCCTCTTTAAGCCATTGAACATGAGATTTTTGTTTCCAAAAAACCTCTTCTCTTTCCATCAGATTCTTCCATTCTGAAGACAAGCTATTCTCTTCTTCTAAGGTGCCCTCAGATTCATCCCCTTGATCAATTAGTTGTTGAATAGCCTTGAGTTTTCCCATTATATTTTTCTTTTGCTAGAAAACCTGCCCAAAACTGTATCTATTCTAGCCATAAACTTATTATTTAATGTGTTAGAGTTTCTTGACTATTCTAAACATGGGAGTACCTTGAATGGGAATATTCCACCATTGAGCCACCATTTGTCTAAAACCTTTGTGTTTAATCCACATAGCTTCAAAACAGAATGGAGGAGGTCCGTGATGTCCCTGATCTCTCTAATTAAGGATAATCAGGCAGTGGTCAGACATGGTTCTAGGTAGAGCCTACATTTGCATATTTTGATAATCATTCCAGTTGCTTGATATCATAAATATATCTAATTTAACCTGAATCATTTGATCTCCTCTTCTTCTATTGGTCCAAGTAAAATTTTGGTTCTGCAGCTCTATGTCCAATAATCCCCAATCATTGATGAATTTAGCAAAGTCAAACATGTTGTCCGAGTAATCAATAATTCCACCCTATTTTTTAGAAGGGTATAAAGTGTGTTAAAATCTTTGACTAACATCTATTTAGAATTATGAGGATTATTAATGTAGCTACTCAAATCTATCCATAATTTATGTTTCAAAGCTCTGTTATTCGGTCTATAAACATTTACCAACGTCTAGTTCAAGGAATTCATGGAAAAATTAGTAATCAAAAAGTGCTTTTTATGGGCCATAAGAGATCCTTGGATTTTATCACTATTCCACATAGTGACAATCCCTCCTGAAGCCCTTTCAGTAGGACTAATACAAAAAGCTGCCTTAGGCCATATATAGTCAGTAATTTTTGCAAAATTCTCCTCTTTCATCTTGACTTCTTGGAGTAATAGAATATCTAGTTTATTATCTAAAATGCAATTTTTAACCTCAAACTACTTTGAGGGACTATTAAATACCCTCAAATTCCATGATAATATTGTCATTTAGAGATTTTGGAGGTTTGGGACTCTAGTGTTTTCTATTTTCCACTGGCAATCTCCCTAGTAATCTCTCTTTGTCTTGTTTCCCTTAGGGTTGGCCTCCCTTGTTTGGACTTAGTACCAACATCTACATAATTTTTTACCTTTTTGGATCTTTTTCTTTGGGTTAACATATTCTTCTTGTTCATTGCTGCCATCTTATCCTACTACCCCTATTGCCAAGTAGTTTCCTAACTAGCCTCCATCTTCCAGAGCATGGAAAATGTTTGTATTTGACTGTGGATTGGGTACTCATTGAGTGTGACTTTCAGGTGTTACTTCTTCCTGTCCAACCCTTGAAACTTTGTCTTCTTCATTGACTTCCTTTAGCAAAAGGTCCCCTCCTACCCCTTCCTTAAATATATTAGTCTATTTTTCTAAAGTGTAGACTGTGTTAAATGTGGCCTTGTGACTGTCGTCAGATACTATATTCTCCTTTGGGACCTCTTTTCCCTCACTACTGATGATATCCTCCTTTCTCTTCTCCTCCTCTCCTTCTTTTGTATCCTTCTGACTATCATCCAATCCTATATTTTCCTTTGGGACAACTTCACCTTCACTGCTAGGGGTAGCCTCCTTTCCCTTCCCCTCCTCTCCTTTTCCTGTATTGTCAGGAATTTCCACATTATTCTCTATTTCTTGCTTGATGTTTGCTTGCTCCTCCTCTACATTTTAGGAATCCTCTTTCATCCCCCTTTGATTCACTTTGCATTATGTCATTAGATGTCCCTTCTTCTTACATTTTTGACAGAAAGTGGTAGCATTCTCATAAGTAATTGGCTAAGTCCAGGTTCCATATTTAGAGTTTAGCTCAATGGATGTAGGGAGAGTCTTATTTATTTCAACATTTACACAGAGTCTAGCATACACACATTTGGACTTAGTTCTGGTTATATGATCTGAGGTGACATATTGACCAATAGAATTGCCAATAGCTGTGAAAATTTTTTCATCCCAGAATTCCAAAGGGAAGCCTGGTAATCTTACCCAAGCAGGTGTTGTCCTATTGAGGTCTGAGTTAGGATCAAATCCTGGTTTCCACAAGCATAAGGCTAGAGAATGTGGTTCATATAGCTAGGGACCTCCAGCAAGGGTAGCAATCATGTCCTCCCTATTCATAAATCTAAAAAGGAATAGACCTCTAGCCATGGTAGTGATTGAAACACTACCTTTGACTTTCCACCTAGACAGAATCCATTTTCTAACCATTTTGGTATTAGGACAGAAAGAAAAAACTTACCAACCAGCGTAAGGTCCATGGATGCCACTATTTCCTCCACTAGATCATCTAGGATACTCAACACCTTGCCCTCTGAGAGAATAGGGAGGCTCGACATGCCTTTCAATGGACACGTCTTTTCACTTATGAGTACCTGCTTCCATCCATTGGATGGACTATCCACTAATATATTCTTGGTTAGATCCCCAGAGGTACTACCACCCACAGTGACCTCCATTGGATCCATGGTCCCACCTGTCACACTCAAGGGACCTAACTAGGTGGGAAAAAACTAGTTTCAAATATTGTCTCACACACTCCGCTCCTCCGCTCTGCTAAATCCTAATATTTCAATGTTATGTTTTATTAAAGTTCATGTTTTTACTATAATTGGAATGGTATCTTAAGATAATTTATATTATATTTATAATTTGTACATCATTTTCATGCAAAAATTGAATGGCAATATTTGTGAAGTTGATTCTAACTTTTATAAAAACCCAAAGAGGTGAATTATTATTTCAATGTGACTATTTTTTATTCTACAGAGTGGTGAAACTAGTTTTTAAAATTGATTAACTAGATTCCTAGAAATTTTTTTTCTTCCATATTTTTCTCTTTCATCATAGATTTTTGGTTCTTTGGTAAGCCATTTCTTTTGACAGGGAACTAATATTTCAATGTTACGTTTTATTAAAGTTCATGTTTTTTGTATAATTGGAATGGTATCTTAAGATAACTTATATTATATTTATAATTTGTACATATAAATAATTTTTTGTATTTAAAATTTAAAATTTTGTTGTAAACACAATGTTGATAAAGTAACACCTCATTTATAATAGGGGATCATTTTTTACATTTTTTTCATTCTATTTAAAATTTTGTTGTAAACTAGTATTTTTTTTATTGCATCATTTTCATGCAAAAAATGAATGACAATATTTTTGAAGTTGATTCTCACTTTTATAGAAACCCAAAGAGGTGAATTATTATTTCAATGTGACTATTTTTTATTCTACAGAGTGGTGAATTTAGTTTTTAAAATTGATTAACTAGATTCCTAGAAAATTTATTTCTTCCATATTTTTCTCTTTCATCGTAGATTTTTGGTTCTTTGGCAAGCCATTCCTTTTGACAGGGAACTAATATTTCAATGTTATGTTTTATTAAAGTTCATGTTTTTTGTATAATTGGATTGGTATCTTAAGATAACTTATATTATATTTATAATTTGTACATCATTTTCATGCAAAAATTGAATGACAATATTTGTGAAGTTGATTCTCACTTTTATAGAAACCCAAAGAGGTGAATTATTATTTCAATGTGACTATTTTTTATTCTACAGAGTGGTGAAACTAATTTTTAAAATTGATTAACTAGATTCCTAGAAAATTTATTTCTTCCATATTTTTCTCTTTCATCGTAGATTTTTGGTTCTTTGGTAAGCCATTTCTTTTGACAAGTAACTAATATTTCAATGTTATGTTTTATTGAAGTTCATGTTTTTTGTATAATTGGAATGGTATCTTAAGATAACTTATATTATATTTATAATTTGTACATATAAACAATTTTCTGTATTTAAAATTTAAAATTTTGTTGTAAACTAGTATTTATTTCTTCCATATTTTTTATAATGTTGATAAAATAACACCTCATTTATAATAGGGGATCATTTTTTACATTTTTTTCATTCTATTTAAAATTTAAAATTTTGTTGTAAACTAGTATTTTTTTTATTGCATCATTTTCATGCAAAAATTGAATGACAATATTTGTGAAGTTGATTCTCACTTTTATAGAAACCCAAAGAGGTGAATTATTATTTCAATGTGACTATTTTTTATTCTACAGAGTGGTGAAACTAGTTTTTAAAATTGATTAACTAGATTCCTAGAAAATTTATTTCTTCCATATTTTTCTCTTTCATCGTAGATTTTTGGTTCTTTGGTAAGCCATTTCTTTTGACAGGGAACTAATATTTCAATGTTATGTTTTATTGATGTTCATGTTTTTTGTATAATTGGAATGGTATCTTAAGATAACTTATATTATATTTATAATTTGTACATCATTTTCATGCAAAAATTGAATGACAATATTTGTGAAGTTGATTCTCACTTTTATAGAAACCCAAAGAGGTGAATTAATATTTCAATGTGACTATTTTTTATTCTACAGAATGCTGAAACTAGTTTTTAAAATTGATTAACTAGATTCCTAGAAAATTTATTTCTTCCATATTTTTCTCTTTCATCGTAGATTTTTGGTTCTTTGGTAAGCCATTTCTTTTGATAGGGAACTAGTATTTCAATGTTATGTTTTATTTAAGTTCACGTTTTTTGTATAATTGGAATGGTATCTTAAGATAACTTATATTATATTTATAATTTATACATATAAACAATTTTTTGTATTTAAAATTAAAAATTTTGTTGTAAACACAATGTTGATAAAGTAACACCTCATTTATAATAGGGGATCATTTTTTAAATTTTTTTCATGCTATTGATTATAGGAAGGCCTATTCATTTTATTTTTAACCAATCAATGTATTTTTCTAAAACATTGTACAAAACTACATATTTATAAGTAGTTTTTTTTTTTGGTTTTTTTTTTGGGGAGGGGGGGGGTGTTCATCTTATTGAGAGTTTTTTTATTGAATTTAATTGGATTAATGGCATGACCTCCACACTATCACACATGAAAATAATAACTTGAAATATAAAATTATTTGATTTTCTATGAAATATATTCACTTCAATAATATGTGATTAAGTAGTTAAAAGAGAATAGGAAACTCAAAAAGTAAAATTATATTCTCCTCTACCTCATTTATATTATGAAACATCTAATTTATATATATCCTATTACATCATGTGATTCACTACATGTTCCTAAATATGGCACACATACACTTTATGTGATTCTAGACTATGACCTACCATATTCTAAGTCGCATATTGTATCTAGTTTTCATGTTATTTCACCTCATGTATACCCCACTTTGGATTCACCTACATACATGCTTATTTATTTTTAAAAATTTACTACTACCTTTGGTTCCAGCATACTCTATTCCATTAGTCATATTGGCAAATATATTGGAAAAAAAATTAGAAGGCATCATTTTTGTGATCCATATTTTTCATTATATTATTCACCCTAATAGTAGTTTTTACATAGGTATTTATTATTCATTAAGGCCATTTCATGACATAACTCATATTTTGTTTACTATATATTATTGAGGATGTTGAGAAAAACATGATTTATATTTCACCTTCAATCAAGCATGAGAGTCCTGAATAACTCATATTTTGTTTACTATAATATTATTGAGGATGTTGAGAAAAACATGATTTATATTTCACCTTCAATCAAGCATGAGAGTCCGGAGATTGCTTCAGTCATGCATGATCAACCTGAGACATTTTTTAATGGTTACTCACATGTACCTTTTATGTACTTTTCACCCACTCACATGTAGGCATTATATTCCACCATTAATATTCATATGAGATAAATTTTAGATCATTTATGGTGGTGTCATTAGATTTATTTGTGGGGATTATACAAGTGTGGTTCCTCCACTATTTATCTTCTTCATGTTCACACTACTACCTTATATTATGAGAAAATATCTTGTCATTGATTCCATATTATACATATTGAAAACATTATGTAGGTTTTTACATCATTTGGTGGATTTGTTTCCTTATGGGATCATTTTTTAGTTACACTAAGTATACAAATACATGGAGGGTTCATTGTTTTACCTTAGTCTACCTTCATGTGTGTGTTCCATTCTATGTGATTTTTCTCTACTTTAGTTTCTTAAGTCTCCCATCACTGCCACATACATATTCTTAAGAGATATTTTTTTATATCTTTGACACCTCCATTGAAAACATGAACATATTCATGTTTCAATAGACATATTCTTTTATCATATCTTATAAAAATTTATGTTCAATAAATTGGCTTTGTACCACTCATAATTTTTTTGGATCATGCCACCCAATTAGTAATATTGGGGGTGTGGTGTTGATCCCACCTCTTTAGGTGTCACATCCATTTCTAACCCTTGACACATTAAATTTTCTATTAATACAGTTGATCAAATTCAATTTGGTGAACTCTTTTTCACTTTTGACACCTCTAATAATCTTCTTTTCATAAGAAGTTATTTCATTGCCTATAATGTCATTTTATTTTTTAGTGAACAAGTAGTGGATCCAAAACACTCATATAGGATTTAGTTTTTTTGTTACCATTGAGTCCACCTAGTTTGTTTGTGTTTGATGTCCTTCCTTCCATATAATGCACCTTATTCAAAAAAAAATTGAGTATTAAGTTTATTTCTTTATGGTGACACCTTGTAGTATATGTTTTCTTTTGCCACTTTTGATATATTTTTTTTTGAATACCTTATGATACACATTTTAATCATGATAACTCTCTTTCCCAATGTTTTAAACATGGGTAATTAATCAAGTTAAGTTTTTAGGACTCGTATCTAAGGATTTGTCTCTTTGATTTTCTCTTTTATCACTTTCAAATGTTGTGCTTAAGGGAGGGTGTGGGTGTTTATGTTTTCACACTAGGATAAACATGGTATTTTATTAACTAACCTAGTTATGTATTTGTTCCACTAGGAAAGGAGTTAATTTTAATTTAGGAATTGTTTTATGTTTTTTGATTGTTAACTTATCATGTGAATGTAAAATTCAAAGAGTGGATATTTAGTTAATTTTCCAACAAATATTTTTTTTATTCCAAATACTTGGTTCTTGTGAAAAAAAATTTCCTAATTATTTATATGTAGGACTCCCTATTTTATTTTGGTTGGTTTATACATCATCGAGAGGAGAGTAATATGCACATATTATTGAGTGTAATCTTCTTGAGTGTGCATGGGTTTCTCATTATGGTAATTACTTTTAGATTATATCCTAGGATATGATAATTTATAAATTTGATAAATACTTTAAATATAGGTTAGTGACATCAATGTTAGTGATCGTACATTTGGCAACTTCCCACATGTATAAAAAGACTCATACTTAGGAAAAAATACTAGGGGTCTTTATGGTATTATAAATCAAGCTTAAAAATAATAATATGTGGTGTTACATGATGCAAGAGAATCTTGAGTAAATTAAAAATATTTCATCACCCAATAGTAAAGTCAATCAATCGATGAATGAAAACCAATTTTACTAGTGCATGGTCATATGACATAATAGTTAAAGCTTCTATACAAGTGGGTCCACTTATGAAAAGAATAAATAGTTGGTTTTGACAACATGTTAGGGATAATGAAGTTTATGTTTTTGAGGATTAAAAGGTAGAATACATGCCTAGACAAAGAGGAGAAAATAACCAAAGAGTGGTGTATAAAAATATGTGTATAACAAGATGAGGATTCAGACCTTCAAGTAGCATGAAGGGGGAAGTTAAAGGGGAGGATTTTAGGGGCACATAATTTTTTATTGGATTGGAAAATGTGGTATCACTTAAGGCATGAAAGTGAATAATTTATTCATGAAACATAATAATCTAAGAGATAGTTATATGACTAATTAGCCAAAATGACATAATATAGGCCCTTTTACATGATAAGATAGCATTGTAGCTGACATAATCATAAAGAAAAATTAGATATACCAACTCATATATGACTTGAATACTTTTAGACACATGTTGGTAAAGGCTCATAAATACAAAGTTTATCCTTAGGGTAGGCCTGCATGATCACACTAATCTCTAATTATAGCTTTTAATAATTACATGGTAGACACAACATTATAAACATTAAATGGATATAAAAGGAGGGGTTATATGCCACAAGGGAGGGGGTTAATATTACATATAGAGGTGGAAATTTTGTTTAAATAAAAATTTAAAGAGTGAGAGAGAGAGAGAGAGAGAGAGAGAGAGAGAGAGAGAGAGAGAGAGAGAGAGAGAGAGAGAGAGAGAGAGAGAGAGAGAGAGAGAGAGAGAGAGAGAGAGAGAGAGAGAGAGAGAGAGAGGAAAATTGAGGTTTTATGGCTTGTGGTATAAGTGTATAGAGAGATATGATAAGTCAATTATTATAAGGGGTTGCATTACCCATCATATAAGCTAGGAAGATATGTATCTTATAAATTTTGGTATGTATAAAATCCCCATTTATTCTAAAATTTTATTATAATTTTAAAATAAACTTTAAAGGGAACATAATACAAAACATACATTTGTGACTATAAATTTGTGTTTTTTACCCAATATTTCCTAATATCTAACTCTTCTTTAAAAATACAATGTATGAAATTACTTATTTTTTTCTCAAATATAATTATTGTGATAATAATAATGAAAATATATTCAAATAAAAAATACACCTCTATGTATGTGGTACTATGTCACTCATGGAGTATTGTCATACTATGGAGGGTGGAGATTTCATGGGCTAATAACTAACCCAAACAATGGAGAGATATTATTTTATTATTTTTTATTTCTTAGTTATGTAAATATGTAAGCTTATAAATAATATTAGGAAAGAATTAAATCATTGAGAATCACTAAACCTAAACCATACTACTTAGATAACTAATCTAGATCTGATCTTCTACCCTAAGATGATAAACTAGGAACCACATAGAGGGTTCACTATAGGTAATTTCATGGACATTGCTAATTTTTAATTTGTAACATAAATTACCTCAAAAATAATGAATCAACCAATGTATATGGAATTATATATTCAATTTCTTTTTCTACCTAATGTCATTCAATTATGTTTGTATATAAAAAACTATATGGTGCTTATCAAAAAATGTGTATATGTGAATGAACTAGTATCATGCTATCTAAATATTTGAAAACTAATATAGATTTATATTCATTTATATGTTAAACCTTATAACCAATATCTCAAATTATTTTATTAATATTGGATAATTAAGCAAGTGTTAATTCAATATTTATAAGTCCTAGAGTAAAAATTAAAGTGTATAATATATGTGGTACATACACTATACTTAGGTGTAACTTGGTATTTGTGTAAATATTCTAAAAGGGGAAGTATGGAATCCAAATCATTAGCTAACACTTCAACCTGATAGATTTTAGTGATTTTGTAACTAGCTATGGTACTATGTGATTGCATTGTGAATTAGGAATAAGATTTCACATCTACTTGGGATAAGGTTATGTTATTTAGACAAGGTTGGCCTAGATTGTCATCTATAGGGACTATTGGAATTTGTTAGGTTTTTACCTCTATATAAATTTAGACCAATGTGACTTCACCTATAGGTCCTATGTATGCAATCGAAGTCACCTAATTTTTTGTATAAATCATTATGTACTTTCTTATTCACTTTGAACCTTGGTTTAATATATAATGAAGAATCAATAAAATAAACTAGGAAAATGGGATATGTGTTTAATTTTTGATTGAAATGAACACACCTATGTTGAGAATTGCCTACATACCAATACTCTAAAGAGGGATCAAATTCCATGTAGTTCTCAAATGGTATAGTGGTGTGTGTGAAATTATGGTGTAATGTTATATGTTATCACAATCATGGTGTAAGTAAGTGATTCAAAAATGTCTTGTTACCTTAGAGGTGTATTCAAACTTATCCTATGGATAATTAACATGTATGGACTTTGAATTGGAAATAATAGGTGATTTATTCTCAATGTCTAGTTAAAATAATTTTGGTGTTTACAATATGGAAGTCTTTTTCCATCTAGTGAACAAATCATTGAGAATACTTCTTATATAGTGGAAATTTTAGGAATTACTCAAATGTTACTTTAATAATGTGTGATATGACCCATTAGGTGAATTTTAATTTGAGTAATTAGTCATTTTGTGGTAGGAGGATGAAACTAGCATATTCATACACTACCAACAAATGGGATAGTCCTAAAGGAGTGACATGATCTGAGAATTAGAGACATCTAAGTTGAAAGTGTGAAATAATTAATGGATGATATTAGTTTTTTTTGTTTAAAAATAGGAATATTAAGAGTCATACTTTCTTAAGGTCAAGGGTCATATGCATCGAGGTAGAGGAATTGTAGTTTTAAAACCATGGAACTTATCATAAGACAAGTGTGTCTAAAGGATGGTGACAAGTGAATTATTTTAACATTAAATTTTAATTTTAGTGAATAAATCTACACTCAATTTATTCTTGTAATTTAACAAAATTTAAATTACTAGATTAAAATAGAAATATTTATAGCTGAGCATACTTGTGTTGAGTATGATTGGATGTAGGCCATATGTTGAACTGTGTTTCATGCCAAAATTAAATGAAATATGTATAAATAATTCCTTACATAATATGAAAGTAAATACAATAATTTTATGGATCAAATAAAAATTAATGAATACACATATTCATGCACATGAACCATTGTGTTTTTATGTGAAAAATGGCTACTAGAGAGGGTATGACCCATAGATATTTTATTTTTGTTGAAATTTGGATTGGACTGTACATGTCCAAATCCTAATTTTTAATAAGGTGTGATTAAGAAATAAAGATGTGTTTAACTCTATAATCATATATCTCAATGTAATTAAGTGTCTTATAATCGCTATATGAATCTTAATAGATCATTTTAGTGAAAATTGGTGTAAAAAGGTGAATCAACCATTGTAGATAAGACAAGATTCATTCTAGTGTAAAGTTTATGAAACAATGGTGAAAATAATATCATATAAGCCTAGTGTATGCAACATAGATAAAGACATGAATTTCCATTATTTATGTGAAAAATGAGCAAAATGTTTGTTGTTCTCTCCAATTTGCTCTTTCTCACGAGATGCCCATGAGTTTAGGAATTCCTTAAAAATGGGAAGGTGGAGACAACTATGAACTTTTGTCATTTATTTTAGGATTTATTTGGGATCATCCTAGGGCACAAATGTAGGTATTGGACTTCACAAATGGAGTTTACATGAATAGTCTTTAAGAGATGCACTATCACCACCAAAATTCCAATCTAATGTCTTGCACATAGGTCAAAGATTGTTATGAGAAATTAAGAATTGGGATTATTATTTATAAATAAAAGGTTAAATGGTATTTCAATTCCATAAAACAAACACAAAATATAGGGAAGGGTAAGGTAGAAAATGGGAGCCTCTAGGTATAAAATGAACTCAATGTACTGGTCATTGAACCAAGTGACTCAACAATAGTTATACCACTATAGACCAAGTTTAACTAAATTTATACCTCCAAGAACATATGATGGGAAGAGTGTGAGGGAATAAGGAGTATGCCTTCAGTATTAGTTATCACTAATGATGAGTACTAGGGGTTTATTTTCAAAACCACATAAACACCATATGAAAATTTGTAGATTGACACACAAATTATTATTATTAAAAAAGGGGAAATGAAAGAACTCACAAAGATATTATAATATCTAATAACATTTAACCATGACATATATAATTATAAAAGTGTTAATCTAATTAAGCAAGCATATATGATCATTCAAACATGAATATGATAGAAAAGTGAAACACAAAATGAATCTTATTACAAAAAATAGAGATTGTATTCATTAAAAGAGTAAATTATATTACAATAATTGATTTGGTTTGATTTTATTCTAAAGTGATGAAGGAAAAATAGGTGAAATACTTTCTATAATATGAAAACACTTTTTGGTAATTTTGGTCAACCCTATAATACAATATGGCTCTTTCTTATATAGATAAAGATAGGGTTTACCTAAAAAAAGAATGAGAATCCATCCTAAGCCATGATGGCCACTCATTATAGTTATAACCATATTTCAAAATTTAAATAAAATAATCCCTAATAACCCATAATAGATCTATAGGGGACCACTAGTTGACATGAGGAGGTAACTAAGAGAGACCAACTTTTAACTATTTTGAATAGCTGCTCCTTGATTCTAATATAGCTACTATGAGGTTAAACTCTTTATATAGATTAGCTACATTCATTTGTGGCTCCATAAATATTAATTTGGCCTCAGTTGTCATTATTTAGGAGATTTGGAATGGTGATATCATTTATGCTTAGACTTCAGAGACTTGGTTGATGTTTATCATAGATTGAGTTGATAGATCAAGCACTACTTGGACCCCTTCCTATTTTACCTTGGCCACTTTATCCCTAATAACCTAGTTAAATTGACTTAGTTAGACTCCAAATTATCTTTAGTCAAGTAAATTTTCATCCAAGTGGAATAGCATAGAGATATTGACCTCTATAAATTTGGTCAATATATTCTTCTTTCCCTCTTATAAGGGTCCCATTACAATGTAAGCTATGGCTGACCACTCCTCCATTTTAGCTCTCATGTTCTCAATGTATGTTTGGTATATCCCCAAGTCTAAGTTCAGCATAAGTTTTATCTCCAAGAACATCCCTTTGATGACCACCACTTGATACTTCTAACATTTCCCATTGATCTATGTAATCCTCTCTATGTATGCCTAGGTCTATTGTATAAGTGTGTTAGTCTCATCCAGGGTCTCCACTGATTTCCAAAGGATTGATAAAAGTAGTAGGAGGGCATCCTTGACTTTCCTAATTATCCAACTAGAAACATGCTCTTCACTTGGGCTTCTAAAGTTCAGACATGGATATACATGTCCTCAAAGAGATACGAAAACATATCATGTGTAAATAAATTACTTATATGATTCATAATAATATAATTATATATTGTAGAGTTTAGATTAGAATAAGTATATCCATAAAAACAATTGGTGAAAGATCATAATACTTGAATATTATGACTGAGCCACTTTGAAGGGGAAACCTTCACAATAATTCAATAAGAACAAAATTCATAATATTATGATCAAATACTAACCACTACCTCCTATATATACTCTACCTATCCATGGCTATTCCATAGGTTGACCATACTAAGAACATTAATAAATGTAACAATATAATATGATGGTGTGTAAGTCACATGTCAACCACACATATCCCTAAATACACTATAGGTTAAGGGAATAACATGCCCCTTCCCTTCAAAACAATGTTATCCTCAATGATGAATCAAACTAGGATGTTACTTTAGGAATGTTTCATCCTCCCATATCACATCTTCAAAATGTAGGTTCTTCCATTTGATCAAATATTGCTTAATGGCTCTAGTCTATGTTTACTTAGTACACGTGTGAAGTATCTCCTTAGGATTTAAAATGACTTGGCCTTATTCATATAATTTAGGCAACTCAATCTGAGTGGAAACTTTGTGTCCAATTACTTTATGTAGGAAAGATACATGGAATACTAGATGTATGTTAGTGGTTGGGGGTAATCCTAGCTTGTAAGCCACACTACCAATTTTTTGCAATATTTGGTAAGGGACATAATACTTAGGTGATATATTTTTATCCCTTGTTTGTTGATTTAGAGACATTTGATTATATTTATACAAATTCACAAATACCTAATCACCTATGTCAAAATTCCACTCAATATGGTGTTGATTTTCTTGTTTATTCATTTGATTTTGTGCCATTACTAGATTCTCCCACAAACTGATTAACACCTCCTATTGAGGGTGAATGTGTTCCTCAATAGATTGAACCTTAGGATGCACTATAAAAATTTAAGTTATATATTGGGGTTGATACCCATACAATACCACAAAGGTAGACATCCTAGAAGAAGTGTTATACCACCATTGAGCAAGTGGTAGCCAATGAACCCATTTATCATGTTTGTTAGAAAAAAAACAATGAAGATACACTTCAAGAAATTTGTTGACTACCTATATTTATCCATGAGATTGAGGATGATAGGATGAGCCATAAGCCAAGTAGGTACCCAAACATGCAAATAATTTAGTAAACAAATTACTATTAAATATGGGATCTCGGTCACTTACAATGATCTTTGGAGTGCCATGCAATTTTTAAACTATATTGAGAAAAGTGAAGTCTACTATACTAGCAATAAATGCTTGTGATAAGGAGAAAAAATGAGCATGCTTGTTGAGTGGATCCACAACTAACATGATAAAATTGTTTTCCTTAGACTATGGTAACCCCATAATGAAATCCATGGAAACCTCTTCCCAATGCTAGTTAAGGATGGATAAAGTCTACAAAATATTTAGGGTCTTAATGGTTTCACCTCTATTTTATTGTAATACCATGTATTTAGCCACATATTTTTTGAAAATCCCCTTTGAGTCCTTCCCAAAATAAATCTTTCTTTATTCTATGATACATTTTCTAAAATCTCAAGTGACCTCCAAGTGGAGAGGCATGAATTTCCTAAAGAATTTTAGGTTTGAGGAGAGAATGCTTACAAAGGTATAATATACCTTTATACCATAAAGTGTTCCCCTTCCATGTAATTTTTTTAGATTCATTGTAACCCTATTAAATATTGTGAATCAAATCCTTGGTATCACTATTATTCTTCCATTATGATCTTTCTTCCTCTAGCTAATCTACCTGCGACATGGTCATGGTGCATAAAAATGCCTTAACTGATTCATCCCATCAGAAGAAGTCATCTTCCAAAAAATTCTCTTTTATTTTCTTATACACTATTTAAAAATTATAGCCTAACATTTTAGTCACCCACTTTTGTTGTTCTTTAGATGACAAGCATTGTTCCAAAAAATAATTTAGGCTATCATGATCAATATTTACCTAAAAGTGATGACCTATCAGATAAGGTTTCCATTAATTTACTACATGAAAAATAGCCATCATCTCTTTATAATATATTTGTTTGATCCTATTTTTTCCATTAAATTATATACTTTCAAATTTTAGTGGTTTGCCTTATTGCATGAGTACAACCCCCATGCCATATCCTAATGCATCATACTCCACAATAAATTTTTTTGAAAAATCAAGAGTATCCAAAAATAGAGTTGTGAACATAACCATTTTCAACTATTCAAATTCCTTGGTAATTAAATCAGTCCACTATAAGGAATCTTTCTTTAGCAAAGAGGTGAGTGGGGATGCAATGCTACCATAATTGTTTATAAACCTGTGATAGTAACTAGTTAGCCTCAGAAATCTATAGAGGTTCTTTAGGGTATTGGGAATCTATCACTCCATAATCACTTTCATTTTATTAGGATAAAATTCCACTCCTTCATTTGAAACAATATAACCTAAGTACTCCACTCTTAGACACCAAAATCATATTTGGAAGGTTTGGCATAAAGCTAACATTGTTTCATAACTAAAAGCACCTATTTCACATGCTTCAAATGATCTTCCCAATTATTTTTTAGATGAGGATATCATTAAAAAACACTAATACATTTTTTTTGAAAAATGGCCTAAAAATAGTGTTCATCAAACTCTAAAATGTAGATGGTGCATTTATGAGGCAAAAAGGCATGACAATAAATTTATAATGGCCTTAATGAGTTATGAAAGTTATTTTAGGTATGTCCTCATCACAACTATGAAATTTATGATATATAAAGTGAATATCTAACTTGGTAAAATAAATAGCACCATGTAATTCATCTATAAAATCATCAATTACTAGAATAGGAAACTTGTCTTTGATGGTGTATTTGTTGAGTTCTCTATAGTTTGGGCACATCCTCCAACTGTCATCCTTCTTATAAAACATGACCACTAGGGATGAGTATTTATTTTGACTATGTTTTATGATTCTTGCCTCCAACATCTCTTATATCATATTTTCAATTTCACTCTTTTGGGCATAGGGATACTTGTAGGGTTTGATATTGGGTAGTGTGATTTCTAGAATGAGTCTAATGATATGATAATTTGCATGACTTGGAGGAAGTATTTTTGGCATGTCACCAAAAAAAACATAATGGTCATCCAACACCTTTTTCAAATCAAGATGTGTAGACTCCTTGGTTGGTTGAACATCTATGGAAAATAAGCGTGCTACAAAACCTTCCTCACCTTTTATAAGAATTTATAATTTGGTAGAAATAACTAGTTGTGGAGATTTAACCTATAATATATGTAATTCAAAAGTCCTTCCTTTTAAATGGAACCTCACAAATAATTCTTGGAAATTTATCTCAATAGTGCCCAAAGTGATGAGCCACTAGATTCCCAAAACAATGTGACCTCCTCTCATTGGAATAGAAAACATAGGGGAATCTAACAAATAATCTCTCATATAAAGATTAATAATATGGAATTTTTTATAATATTTAACCATATCACCATCTACAATCATGAATTGAAAGTATAGAGCTAATTAAATGAAATAATTCAAATGAGTATCCAACTTACTATTGATGAAGTTATGTGTACTCCTAGAGTCAATTAACATAATCACCTTCTATTTATTTAGGAACCCCACCACTTTAATATTTTTAGGAGTAATAATTCCTAAAAATACATGATAGGAAATAGTAGGTTCAAAATATTTAGATTCATCATCAGGTTATTCTAACCCTTCCCCTAAATATTCCTCATCTTCTTCCTCCTCATTGACACCATCAATATAAAAACATTTTCTTATCACATTGATGCCCTTTTCTCCATTTTCTATCAGAACCAAAACATAAACCTTTTGCACACTTTTCTTCCACTTTCTAAGGTGTCAATCTAGTAGGTTGATGAAATGATGGTGCTAAGAAGGTATTTTCATGAACATTGGTGAAAGGTCTTAGTCTAATCATCTCTTTTTCCTCAACCATCCATGCCCTTGGTATGGCCTCAAATAAATTATTGGTATGAAACATGAAAACCTTCAATTGGATGTTATCTTTGAGGACACCTAAAAATATCTTATTCAATATTTCTTCAATGATGTCTTCTACACGTAAGGAGAGATTCTAAAATTAATGAATGTAGTCCTTAACAGTCTCAGTCTAGCACAAGTTAGATAGCTAACTAAAGTAGTTTTCAAAGACATTATTATGATAATAGATTTGAAACTATTAAAAAAATACCAACCATGAAATTGGGACACCCTTATTTTTACTTTAATCACACAACCAATGATACCAAATGAATGGATCAAGTTCTAGATATAGAGATACCATAACCACTTTTTATGAACATGGAGTTTGATATAGATCAAATAAATTTTTAATTTGAGTGAGTTAAGTGAGTGGATCATTACCATAAAAATTTTATAGGTCCAATTTTTTCAACATTAGATTAGGCCTGAAAGTGGTGTTGGTATTGTTTGGAGGAGAATCAAATTGAAGTGGTGGAGGATTTTTTTGTAATGGCTATGCTGACAAGTTGGCCAATTGCCTATATATTTATTTTAATTGATCCTTCACTATAATGTCCCCATTTTTTGAAGAGTTATAATATTATTTCTATAATAAAAATTATTTTTAAATGTTTAAAAATAAATGTAATTAATATAAAAATCACTTTAAATTATAAATTCCACTTAAGTTGGGGACTTTTAAGGGTCATAGGCACTTAAGGCCTAAAGTGAAATTATAAGGAGTCCCTTTAAATATTTTTAAATTAACTCTTTCCTCCAATTTGGGTGCTACACTTGGGAGAAAGGTATAAGAGGAAAGGACTCATTTGAAAAGGATGTTGATTTGGATATTTGGAAAAGAGGTCAAGTATGTCAAGCTTGATTGTCTTCAGCATAGTTTCTTGGAGAATGTTAACCTCTAAGATCTATGATCCTTTATAAATGGTGTTTATTGACACCACCTATCTTTCAGAGATTTTACTACACCTTTGAGGATTTATCTAATGAAATTCTTAGGTTTAAAAGAAGAACAAATAACTTGAAGAGATTGGTGATTTACTTGTGGAGTGATAGTTGTTGGTTTATCCCTTGGGTGATTTGCTTAAGGGCTTTGGAAACCTTCTTCAGAGGGTCCATGGTGGATAAAACTTCTCCTAGGGTTTTGGTATTTTTTATGTAATTTTACCAAGTAGGGTAAGTTGGTTTAAAGGCTTAGGAAGCCTTGTTAAGGTTTTATTTCAAGGGTTTGATATTCAAAAAATTATCTACATTTTTTTAGGGTTGTAACTCAAGTTTTCAAAATTTAAAAACATATTTTGGGGGACCTCCCATGGGTGTAAAATTTTTAAGTTAATTTTATTTGATAACTACTATTTTTTGGTTATTTTGAGTTATCATGTGCATTAAAATTCCAAGTATTTTACAATTTATAAATTTTACAAGTTTCATCTATATTTTTGTCATATAAAATCAAAAATATAATTTTTTTTTAAAATCTAATTGAACAAGTGAATTAAGTATAATTTCCATACATTTCTACAAAATTTCATATTTTTTGGAAGTGTATAAGGGGATGAAATCACCATAAACACTATCCACCTAGGGTTTGGGTGATTTATTTATGAAAGGTGAAATTTTGTTTAAGGGTTTGAAGAGGTCATTATGGTAGGGTTTGTTGAGTTTTTGGGTAGCATTAAGTAGATTTTTAGACTAGCTCAATTTTATAACGAAAAATCATTTATTTTGCTTTAGAACCTATGAGGGGTTCTTACAGTGGTGTCAGAGCCATATCTTGGATAAACTATGGGGTGAAAGTAAAAATAAAGAAAAAGGCATGGAATCCATAAAGAGGTCAAGGTTTAACAATGCAAGTAAAAGTCTAGGAAACTTATGCCAATCAAAATAAAATGTGATCAGTACATTGGAAGAAATAGAATATATGTTATTTAAGGTGATTAAATCATAATATGCATCTATGATTTGGGTGGTACAACCCTCAATGACTTACTTGGTTCAACATAAATTCTTGAGAGCCACAAATGAAGAGGTAAGACTTTTGGTTATTAGTTGTATTAATGAAATTTTGAGACTACTCTCAAGGTTCCTTATAGTGAAAAAATCATGAGAGAGATAATTTATCTAATTGTGGAGAGCTTTTGAGGTGTTGAGGATAACATGGGAGACTCCTTTACTACAAGGGTCACATTACTAAAGACTATGGCAGAAATTAGGGTATGTGTTTTAGTGACAAATTTGGATTATGATGAGCTTATTATTGAAATGTTTCAATATTTTTTTGTAGTAACATGTAGGAATCCTACCCAAAATATTATAAACCATTTGTATAAAATCATGATTTTGATACTCAAGGAAAGTGATGGTATTTTTGAACTTCTATTATCTACTTTATTGACTAGTTTGTGGTTAAAAAAGCATAAATTTATAGAAACACATGATGTTTGGAAAGATTGTTAAGGAGTGTGAAGAATATTTAAATCCATATTTTATAATAGAGAAATCTGAGGAAAATAATTAAGGGACAACCCTTCATGAGGCCTCCTATAAAAGAGGTAATGAAATAAAAAAATTGGAATTTTATGGATAGCTCATAAGGTTGCAAGTTGATGATAGGAAAGAGGAAGTGCAAGGTGAAAGGAAGGAGCATTTAAAATAACAAAAATCAAAAATTTTGGGGAAGCCATAATATGAGTGTATTGAATCTCGAAAATCTAAGTTTTTGGAGTAGAAAAGGGGGTTGTAAGTGATAAGTTAATATGGAGAAATGCTTGATACATTGGGGTAGCCAAGTACCCCAAATTTTTAATTTCAAAAATAATACTTTGAATAAGTCAAAGAAACCAAGATGTGCATGAATTATCTCATATGAGGTATGATAATATTGATTTGGGTTCTAATAATTGTTTATCTTTATTGCATAACTCTAGAGTTGATGAAAGAAATATGAAAGAGCATTTGTTAGTCACAAATGGAAAGAAAGTGCAAGCTTTGGAAAGGTTGGTTGGCACAAATGGGCCTCATGAGAGGAGAAATAACACTAAGATGTGCTTGCATACAAAAAAAATGAGTATGAAAATAGGAAAATTAGATTTATATATGAGTAAGCTAGTAAGTGATCATATTGGCAAATGTTCATTGTTTTATCTTCATGAATGGTTCTAACATTATCTTGGTTGTAAAATTTATATTGTCACTAAGGTTTAGATGAAGAGCACTCAATGGGGAAGGAAGGAACATGGAAAATATCCATCATGGATATGGGATCTAAGTGAGCTATACAATAGTAATGTTTCTACCATGTTTTGGGCCAAAATAATAAATAAAGTAAGTAAGAATTATCATGGTCCTAGGATCATAATGATTGTTATTTTTAGTATCTTTAATTTTTTATCCTTAAGGTTTCTTGTCAAAAATATGAGTAGGGACCCTAAGAAGGTGTGATTCTCACACCTTAACACCTTAGGGATGGTCCAAGTGTGTATTGGTGGATTTCTAACTACTACATGATGTAATTAGAAGAGGGAAAAGATTTGTTATAGATATGATAAGAGAAGGTTAAGGAACCAAAAAGGAACCCATACCATACTCATAATGCATGAGGGAGTGATTGTAAAAGTGTTACTCAACACTATTATTTTTAACCATATGTTTGCTTCATGTGTAAGTCCACCATTTGGAACTGTTGCCATAACAAAAAAGAGTAACAAGAAGGCTACAAATTTTGAGTTGTAATTTCTACCTCTCCTTATGAATCTTTATCTTATAACTGGTTTGACAAAGAGGCCAAAGGTTGGAGAGTGTCATTATTCAAAATAAGACAATAGAGTTACTAAAAATAGGTATAGACAACCCTCAAGGTATGTAAAATCACATCTAATTCATCATTACATGAGCCTAATTAATTCTAAAAATGAACATGATATGAAAGGGTATGAAAGGCCTAATTTCCAACTTATAAGAAGGGAAAATAAGACTAAATTTTGCATTAAAGAAGGATCTAGGTGGTATGCACAAAAATTAGTTTTGTGTGTAAAATTTCATAATTTTTTATGCTTGAAATTTTCTAAATTTTTGTTGAAAAATTAGAATTATATTTGTTGGGGAAATTACATAAATGAAGAAGAGATTTCGCCCTTTATTTTTATGAGATATTGAGGTTTGTAAAATGGGAAGTTGCTCTAGGTTTATAGCTCATTAAGTATAGAAAGAATTTTGGTAAAAGGTAGTCAAGATAAGAATAAGAAGCATTCAAGAGGGAACCAATATAGGTTTGTTCACATCTCTATGGTATTCCCATACAGGGTATGTTTCTAAGTAAGTTTAAATTTGTTTGTTATTTGCAAATTGAGAAGACATATCTTTGTTTTGAAGAGAGAATGGCATGGCACAAGGAAGATCTTAAGAGGGTTTCAAATACATACCATGGTAAAAAAAAATGCATGACTTGATTTCAAATAGAAATGTTCATAAGGGGCATCACTAACATATAATTCAATTTTAATTATTTTGATGGCCCTAGCTCTTTTAGCATGATGTTTGAATTCATAAAGGCTTCCTCAAAAAATATAATCATAAAAGGATCATTGGAGGTCAACTTGGTAGTGAATAATTTGACAATATGGGAGAGTAATGATAAAAAATTTGAGTTTCATAGGGAAACATATGTTTGGGATAACAAGTTTTTTAAAACAAAATATACTTGGAAGGCTGATGAGAAAGGTGTTAGGGGCTTGTGGTTTCTTAGAAAAAACATGTATATATATGGAATCTACACATGGGGGAATGAGAGGCCTATAAAATACTATAATGGAACTGATAACACTTTAGGGCATCCCTCAAATCATAGGTACAATAGTAGAAGGATTCAAATCAAGGTATTCATTCCTTGGGAAACATATATAGGGGTGGTTTGCATTGTGGGACATGTTGGTAGGGAGGAAAGGCATTTTTTATTCATTTGTTATATGTCACACTATGATATTTAGCAAAGGTTATCCCATTTAATAGGTATATGATTAAGGATTTGTGAACACTACAACCAGTTTCACCACTTGGATATGATACTTGGGCATATGAGCTTGCATTTACTTGAAGGCAAGAAAATTTGGGAAGGGAAGACTGTAATGTCCCCATTTTTTGAAGACTTAAAAAATATTATTTATAAAATAAAAATTATTTTTAAATACTTAAAAATAACATAAATTAATATAAAAATAACTTTATATTATAAATTCCACTTAAGTTGGGGCCTTTTAAGGGTCATGGGCACTTAAGGCCTAAAGTGAAATTATAAGGAATTCCTTTCAATATTTTTAAATTAACTCTTTCCTCCAATTTTTGAATTAAACTTAGGAGAAGGATATAAGAGTAAATGACTCATTTGAAGAGGATTTTGATTTGTATATTTGGAAAATAGATCAAATATGTCAAGCTTGATTATCTTCAGCATAGTTTCTTAAAGAATGTTAGCCTCTAAGAGTTATGATGCACTATAAACAGTGTCTATTAACACCACCTATATTTTGGAGATTGTAATAAACCTTTGAGGATTTATATAATTAGTTTTATATGTTTATAAGAGGAATGAACCACTTGAAGAGATTGGTGATTTTCTTTTGGAATGCTAGTTATTGGTTTGTCCCTTGGGTGATTTGCTTAAGGGCTTTGAGAACCTTCTTCAGAGGGTTCATAGTGGATAAAACCCTCTCCTAAGGTTTTGGTATTTTTTATGTAATTTTTCCAAGTAGGTCAAGTTGGTTTGAAGGCTTGGGAAGCCTTGTTAAGGGTTTTTTTCAAGGGTTTGATATTCAAAAAATTATCTGCATTATTTTATGGTGTAACTAGAGTTTTTAGACTTTTGGGACACATTTTGGGGGACCTCCCATGGGTTTAAAATTATGAAGTTAATTTTATTTTATATATTATATTTTTTTAGTTATTTTGATCTATCATTTTCATTAAAAGTCAAAGTAATGTAGAATTTATGAATTTTACAAGTTTCAAGTGTATTTTTTTCATATAAAATTAAAAATACATTTTTTTCTAAATATGATTGGACAAGTGAATGAAGTATAATTTTCCCTACATTCCTATAAAATTTAATATTTTTTATAAGTGTCTAAGGGGCTGAAATCACCATAAAACCTAGTCACTTAGGGTTTGGGCAATTTGCATGTGAAGGTGAAATTTTGCGTAAGGATTTGAAGAGGTCATTATGATAGAGTTTGATAACTTTTTGGGAAGCATCAAGTTCATAAGTAAAAATCATTTATTTTTCTTTAGAACCTATTAGGGGTTCTTACACATGCTATCTAAGTCCCCTCTCAAACTTGTAATGTCCCCTTGAATAGTATCAAAATCATATTTTTTCACCATGACCTACAACTATGACTTAAGTTGTTGAACTACCTCTAAAATAGATGGATCAGAAGTTTCAAATTCCATGTCATCCTTATGAGGAATTTTTTTAGTTTATTTCCCTTTCTTGCATTTATGAGTGTTTGTACCAGCCATGCACAAACCCTAGGAGGGTTTTATCCCTAAAAAAATTATATCAGTGGAATATAATATTGTAATTATCTCGCTGAGATGAATCCAACTATTTTTATTATGGATAAGGGTGAAAAAATTTGACCCAAAAAGTATACCATTAGAATATACCATTTTGATCACCTCACAAAGATGAATCCAATGACTGCTAATTTTCACAAGGTAAAAAAAAATCCAAACTTCCTTTTTTTTACCTAGGAAAAATGGTTTTTCTTTTTTTGTAAATAAACCTCACAAACAAAATTACAATGAAAAAAATCAATTCCTACCAAATCACAAGTTATGTTTTTTTAGCCTTCAAGTGCTCAAGATGTGAGATCTAGAAAAAATAATTATGCCAAAAAAACTTGCCCAAATCAAAGATTTGATACCAATTATAAGGAAATTAATTAGATGATTCACAAAAATAGAACTATTTATGGTAGATTTAAGATCAAAATAAGTATATCTACACCAACAATTGGTGAAAGAGAATAATACTTGAATGTTATGACTGAGCCACTTTTAGGGGAAAACCTCCACAATAATACAATAATAATAGAATTCAAAATATTATGATCAAATACTAACCACTACCTCCTATATATACTCTAATTATCCATGGTTATTCCACAGGTTGACCATACTAAAAACACAAATTAATGTAACAAGATAATATGAAGGTGTGTAAGCCATAAGTTAGCTACACATATCCCTAGATGCACTATAGGTTAAGGGAATAACATCATGGGTAGATTGAAGGATGAATAGTGGGTATTTGGCCATTCTCTCCTCCCTGATGGGAGTCTTCACCTTAGTGAGGGAGAACATATCCTAATATGTCTATCATACCTCTGGGTTCCCCTCCTAGACAAACCTCTACATGAGTATTCCCTTCATGTTTCTAGAGTCTTGGTCAAAATTCCATTGCACATCCAATCTTATAGATAGTTATTTATGACCCCAAGATAATTAATCAAGTTAAAGGAGGTATAGAGGGTGGATAAAATGGTAGTGAAGGGTGGAGGATGAGTTGGAGGGGAGATGGAGTAATTGGAAGGAGTAAAAGAGGAAAGCAATAGAGGTGAGGGGCATAGGAATGAAAGGAGTGAGAATGAAAGGGGAGGACCAAGGGAACATTTTTTCCTATATTGTTCCTAATTTAGGTTCACCTAAGGAAAATTTTCACATGATAATGGGTCATGTAATAATAGGGAAGAGATGAGTTGATTGAAGGTGAGTCTCATGGAGCCTTGGGTAATGGAAATAGGGGGCCAAAGAGCCAAGTATCAAGATGTTGCTACTAGGGATGGAGGAACTATCAAGGCCTATGGAAGAGGTTGAATTAGGGTATAAGATTTTTGATTTTGAGCTAGAGTATGGGTTGCCTTCTACTTCTTCTTTAACCTCTTACTTGGGTTAACTTTAAGTGTTGTAGTAGATGGTTAGACCAGGATGGCAAGAGCTATAGGGGCCAATGGTGGAGGAGTTAAATATACTTATGGTAACATTGAAATAATTGAATTAGGCACTAAGAGGGACCTTAATATAAGTGGTATGCTCTCAGAGGTCATAACCACACTTGTTTCTAAAAGCACACCCAAGGGAGGTACCAAGAGGACTCCAAGTTGTGAGATGGAAGGAGTGAAAGGGAATGAAAAGGAGAGGATGCTCAAAAGAAATGATTCCAAAAGTAACTAGATAAAATACATATGGGGATAAATGGGAAATAGAGGATGCACCACTTGAGGTATTTATGGGGGCAGATCAAAACTAGTGGGTGTCATAATTATAGGTTGAAAAGTGGCATGAGTAAGGAGTAGAAGGGAAATGAGAGGAGATGAAGGTGTGAGAGGGGGAATATGGATAGGTCCCTATTGGGAGCCTTTATTAGATAATTTTTATGAGGTTGAAAGTAGTATGAGAGTAATATGAAACAATTTAAGAATTTAACTTGAAAATTTATATGTAGTGGTGATGGTGAACAAAGTAATCAAGCTTGCATATGGATAAATGGCTATAGGAATGAAAGATAAGATACATGTATTTGATATAAACTCAAATGGTTTAATATGTGTCAAATAATTTACATTGATAAGTAGTTATGACCATATCTATATATCTAACTTCCCCCCACCTTTATTTCAGTAATTAAATTTCTAGAGTAAATGAGAAATAATAAACTTGATTATGTACAACACACTTTGTCCTTTGATATGAAACTCAAATTTTATGGGGCCATAATTTAATAAAACCTTGAAATAACACATGAATTAGTCATTATTCATATTTTATATTTGAAAAATCTAAAAAATGTGAAAATTTAAAATTGAAAGGAGAGTAAGGAAGGAGCACACATACATGGAGATGATTTAATGTTTCCATGTAACATGTAAAATATGATGAATTATTGTAAAAATGTGTACAATTTTCAAATCAATTGGAGATATGGTTCCTCATGTTGAACTAATGATAGAGAAAGAATAACCAATTCCTAATTTTAAATAACTAATTTGTTTCTTGAGCTGTAAATATACATTCTCAAACTTGTTAGAGGTAAAATCATTGAAAGGGGGGTGAATCAGTGAGTCCAAATAATCCAAATTCAATTTCGATCTTTACAAACACTTAATCAGTTACCATAATCATTTATGAAGCATACACATAATTCATAGCAATGAGGAAGAGAGACAATGCAAGATCAATCATATAACACATGACATACATGGGGAAACCTCTTGGGGAATAAAACCCATTAGACCCTATAATTGGACTATTATCCTATAATAATAAGAACCAATTTATACCATCTAAAAATGATCAAGGAACTATAAACCTTATTTAGTAAGACTAAAATCCCACAAGGTATTTCCACACTTATCTAGTTGAGCTACAATAACAACCAGACTCTTATAAAGTTTTACCTTACAAGAAGGTTGAAACCACCTTAGATGTTGAGATACCACAACAACATCTATGAACACACCCACCTTTTAACTAATGTCTTAAACACCTAATGATTGACCTTTGATTATCACTCTTCACCTTTGCTCATACTCAAATAGTAAAAGCATTATTCTACCATTAGAATTATGACCTATGGGCCATATAAATAGTCCTCAATATATTATGATATTTAAAACATCCATAGGTCACTCTAACCTTCCTTCACTTCATAAAACACACATAAAAACCTCTATCTAATCTCTCCCAAGTCTCTCACACAAAGTCTAGAGATCACCATCTTTGATTTCATTATTTATAGAGCATTTATGATAAACACCATCTTGATCAGCCATTATGTATGCCTTAACCCTTAAGACATATATATAATTAATAAAAATCTCAATAAAAACATCATATATTGTCCATAGCATCTATGGATCACCCTAAAGTAGCTACACTTTTTAATAAGGCCCGTATAGCTCTTATAAGTCTCATTGAGCTCTATTCACCCATTTAGCACACCATCAAGAAAACCAAGAACATAGGTCCACTTTAAAATAAATGGGTCCACTCTTTATGTCCCCTTTGACATCCTCAAATTATCATATTCATCTTATTTCACCTTTATGCATGCTCAAACAACTCAAACACTGACTTGGTGCATAAGAACATCATGATTAAATACAAAGTCAAATTCTTAAGCATTTTTCATACTCAAGATAGATTTATCACACCTCAAAAATCCACATATAGTATCCTTATGGAGTCTAAAACACTTCCCAATATCTAATTCATTAAGATACACCGAAATAATATCTATATAAGCTCAATTATCCTTCTTGGGTTACTTGTAGAATAAGCATGAACATGCAATCAAATTCTAGGATCAATATCTTCAATTGTACCCACTTTAAAATCTTCAAATATATATTTCCAAATGTGCCATGGAATCCTTTATAACTTTTATTTTTACAGCAATATAAATTTTTACTTCTATCTAAATATATGAACAAAATATAGAGCTCTAGTTTTTCCTTGTGGTAAATTCAAATATTTAAATGACAATGGTCACAGTTAAACCTCAAAAACATTGAAATCATCTCATTTTATCTTATATTTGGATCAATACAACAACATCTATATTTTCTAAAATTTAATGCATATGCACCAATTATCAAACATTAAACATCTAATAGTTTACCTCATCTCATGTAAACTAGAAACTAACTCAATGTGCTTTATCGATCTCTACAAGTCAACCAAGTCTTTAACTATCAACACTCACCATTCAATAAATATATATGAACACCCACTTTGATTCATGATTTTAGATATTGAGCATAAAAAATAGGGACTAATGTGATCACAAACATATGACCAACTCCCCTTAACTCATTCTCACGTGGCAATGGTGATGTCATCAAACTTCATACTCAATTTTTCTACAACTAAACCGAAATGTATAAATGAACACAATGAAGAACTATACGAATACCAATCATGAAAAAAATCTATAAAAGCATATAACACTTATTATGGGACCTATTTTACATGATCAATACTTTAGAATCATCCCTAAACATTTTAAACCAAGCAAACTCTGAAGATCAACCAAGCCTTCTTCAAGCATACCAGGATAAGCACATTTCACACTTTGTCATTATCACATAGACTATCAAGGCTCTCAATCCACTCACTAGGAAACCTCTATGACATACCATGACATCAGTGACAACTCTCCAACAATATCCCCCTTTGTCATTGATGTCAAAAACCATCATATATAGTAATATACAGCTCACCTTCTCTCTCTTCAAGCACTCCCATAACAGGAACTTTCTCCCCCTTTGACACAATGAAAACGTGGGAACAAAATAATCTTAAGGACCTAAAAAATACTATAAAATAGGAATGAACCATCTTAAAAATATGATATAAACTCCCCCTTACCTTGAGTCTATTTTAGCTTGCCTTAACAACATCCTCTTACTCCATGCCAACACTCTCTTTAATCAAGCACTTCAACCAATGAATCAAGGACACATAAAACCATATAAATCTAATGGAACACATCAAGAAACATCTAATATGTACTCCCCATAATAACTTTGATCAATTGCACCTTCTGAGCATCTTCAAATCTCCACACACAATGAAGAATCACCACATATGCTTACTAGACTTCTCTCTCAAGCTACCATAAAGACCACCAAAAAAACTTCATGCCAATCACAAAATAGGAAACATTCACTAAACTAACTTGATAACTCACTTTTAAACACACATACCTTTCTCTTTTAGACAAACTAAGCAAAAAACACTCTTCTTCAAACTAGGCCTATCTAGCCTCTTTATAGCTCTGCCTGAAACTTATAGAGCCCATAATTTTTAGTAGAAACATATTCAGGACCTAGAACCTCATATCTAAATAAATCTCATAATTCCCCTCAATAAAACCAATTACATCACTAATATTATCCTCTATAACATACTTCTTTCACAAATCTACTAGTTAATTAGCCATCTATATTGACAAAAACTTGAATAAATTGAGAATAATAAACCTTAAATTCTCTATGAATCTTTATTTGACCACCCATTTGGCCCATTTAAAATATTAATAATCCTTAGACATCAATTCACAATGTAAACCACTTCTCTAGCATAACCCAAAACCTTAGAATCTCAAAACAAACAAGGTCAACAAACCTCCTTCTAGTTAACGCACACCAATAAAACCACTTACACACATGGAAAGACCAATCACACAATTCTAGACCAATATTTAATATTCCACACCTTTGGTAATCCATACATTCTATAAGCCATTTTAGGCCTACTTGCCCTTAAGCCAAAATTGAGAAAATTGAGAACACTCAAAAAATATTCAATTGGCACATACATATATTTAGACCTCAAAAACACTTGGATATCATCACAAAGAATTATATAGACCTTTTTGAGCATTAAAATAATCTTGATATTTGCATCAATCTCATTAAGTCACCTGGAACCACCCATTTTGACTCTATACTATAGCTCTTTAACAAACTAATGGAGCAAACTCCTGAAGTTATTTCTCCCCCTTAACCAATGACCTTCTAAGATCAACAAAAGTCTTTGTATATATTACAATTAAGATCTTGATCCTATAAACTTTCTTCTCCACTGAAAGGAGTCTCTTAAGAAGCATAAACATAGACTTCTTACTTCACAATCTCCTAGAACAATTGGAAATTAGGAGTTGCCCACAACTCCTCATATTCCTTCTCTTCCTTGGTCATTTGATAACTATAGTTCTTATTATTCTTAGGATTAAGAGAATTAAAATTATCAAACACTATAGCATTCTCATTTTTTTAAGATTTGGATTGACAATACATAGAGACAACAAAGACTCATGACATACCTTTTCATTTAAATAATCCACTTTGTAGCTTTAAACCTCATAATTAGGCACAAATAATTGATGTTCTTTTCATGATACATGCTTATAAACAGTAATATGTTCACTTGGATCTGTACATACCTTAGGAATAGCCCCAACCAATATCTTGGTCTTCTCTTTGAGTTTAAAGTCTTCATTCTCAACATGAGCAAACAATGAGACCTCTTACTACTCTTAAAATTTTGAATCATTTTCTACCATAGCAAACAAATTACTTGGAATTATAGTCTTATCATGACTCACACTTATCACCTTTGGATTCCATGTGTTAACTTACCTTCTTTCTTACACTCTAGGAGCCTAATTGAACTCATTTTAACTTGATCAACTTTATTTGTAGAATCTAGCAATGTGACTTCTTTATTCACAATTGTAGCACACCATACTCCTTGATGGAAACATAGTTTATCTTATTGTGTTTGGATACAAACTTTCCATATGTCCTTTGTCATGACAAACAAAATAACCTCCCCTTTTTGAAGATGACTCACCTTATCTAATCATATGTGGATAATGGTTTGAAAAGTGTCCCACATCAAAATAGTTGAAGCACTTAATTTTCCTTGCTCCTTTTTACTAATGACCCCCACCATAGTCCCATGCAAACTCATTTTTAATAGTTCTCTTGAATTCTCTAACCTTATGACCAAATTGATTACATGTATAATAGTAACCATTGAATCTTGCATAACTCATGTCATTCGGTTATCTGATCTAATTTGTCTTCATTCTACCAGCACCTTCAGTCCTTATCTAATGATTTATCTTTAAAGTATGATTATCCTGGTTCACATTAGTCTTCATCTTGTCTTGAGTAACATTCTTTTGTTCTTCTTCATATTCAAGATCAGTTCTATCACTAGTATGCTTTTGACCACTCAGAATGTTGTCTAAATCACATGAGCTCTTTAAAAAATATCATAAATGAATTCACCTTAATAGATGTCTTCTCCAACTCAGATTTCAAAGACCTATTTTTAGAAACATAACTTAAACATTCTTCTTCTTTAGCTCTTAGAATTCCAGACATAGATTCCAAATTATAATTAAGAAACATGATAGCACCTTCATGTTCCCTAGAGTCTTAAACTAATCTTTCCTCAAATACATTGAATTGATCCTCATAGTCCTTGAGCTTAGATTTCATCTTCTTATTGATCTTTTTCTCAATCTTAATTTCTTCAAGAGAATTTATCAATACAGTCTCACATTCCAATTCATCTTCATCATTATCTAGATCACTCTAAGTAGACACCTTATGATGTGATCAACTTCCTTAGCCATGAAAAAAGATTCATATTTAGTAGGACCATCATCTTCATGATCATATTCTATGTCACTATCTTCATTCTCATTTGATGAGCTACAATCTTATTTGGTGTAAGACTCTTCTTGTTGTTATACCTTTTAAATCCTTTCTTCCTGTATGTCTTCTTGTCTTCATCTTATCCTTCACCATGCTCTTCATCCACATTATTCTCATGCTTATGAGGGAAATTTTGAGCAAAATTTCCTATCTCTCCACAATTAAAACATTTGAAGTATAGTTTACCCTTATACTTCCCTGAGCCTATGTTCAATCTCCTTGTAATCAAATCAATTAGTCCATTATCATCAATATCATATATGTCATCTTAGTTAGATTTGTTACCTTGGAACTTCTTCTTAAGCTTCATATCTATCTTTAATGTAGATTCCTTCTTTGGTGGTATATCATCATTTACTCTCATCTCATATGTAGTAAGGGTACCATGAAATTGATCCATATTCAACTGAGTAAAATCATAACTCTCTTCTATATCAAATAATTTTTGGATAAAACTTGAGAGATAGAGACCTTAATACCTTTTTGAATATAGTAGCCTCTTCAAGATTATTTCTAAGACCTTTGATGATGTTCACAGTCTCATAAACTTTCTATAGAAAAGATGCCACAAAATCTTCTTCCTGCATCTTGAGACTTTTAAATTGTCTTTTGTGAGTCTAAAACTTAGCACTTAGTAAGCTTGACCTTTGAATATCCTTCAAAAATGATATATAATTTTTCACATATCTCTTTATCATATTTACAATAGATTACCTTGGTGTATTAAATCTCTAAAAGACCACAAGTGATAGAATTTATTACCTTAAAATTATTCTCAAATAGCTTCTTGTCTATAACACTAGATGGAGGAGTAGTAGGAGCAACATATCCATCTAGAATAGATTATCATGCATCAAAACCTAGGGAAAAAATATATGTCCTCATCCTTACACTCTAAAAATCATAATTGGATCTATTAAACATTAATTCTTGCTTATTAGAGAAACCTCCTTGATGACTACCCAGATTATACCTTAGATCACCTTGAAGCTGTTAAGACTTTACCAAATTACCTACTTTGATACCAATTGTTAGAATTAAAATCACTGATGGGGGTGAATCAGTGATCCCAAATAATTCAACTTCAATTCTAATCTTTACAAACACTTAATCAGTTAACACAAACATTTATGAATCATACACATCATTAGTAATAATGAGCAAGAGAGAAAATGTAAGATCAATCACATAACACATGACATACGTGGGAAACCCTTGGAACATACAATTAGACTAATATCCTATAATAACAAGAACCAATTTATACCATCTATAAATGATCAAGAAATTGTAATCCCTATTTAGTGAGATTACAATCCCATGAGGTGATGCCACACATGTCTAGCTAAGTTACAACAATAACCAAACTTTCAGTAAGTTTTACCTTACAAGGAGGCTACAACCACCTTAGATGATGAAATTCCAAAAAAAAAATTATGAACACATCCACCTTTTAATTGATGTCTTCAACACCTAATGATGTACCTCTAATTATCACTCTTCACCTTCGTTAATACTCAAATAACAAGATCATCATTTTATAAATAGAATTATGACCTACATGCCATATATATAGTCCTTAATCTATTCTACTCTTCAAAACATCCATAGGGAACTATACCCTTCCTTCATTCTATAAAACACACATAAAAACCTCTCTCCAATATCTCCCAAGTCTCTCACACAAATTCTAGAAATCACCATCTTTGATTTCACTATTTATAAAGCATTTGTGATCAACACCATCTTGGTCAGCCATTAAGCATGTCTTAACCCTTAAGGCATCTATCTCATTGATAAAAATCTCAATACAATCATCATAGGTTGGCCATATCATCTATAGGTCACCTTTAAGTATCTACACCTTTTAATAAGGCCCTTGTAGCTCTTATAGGTCTCATGGAGACCTATTCACCCATTTAGCACACCATCAAGCAAAACAATAACATAGGACCACTTTTAAATACATGGGTCCACTCCTTATGTCCCCTTAAAATTGTTAGAGTAAAAGGATTAAATATAATTGAGTGTCTAAAACACACTTTCCCTTATTGGATATGGATCCAATGTACAACTTTACTCCATGAAAATTTATGATGAGTGTATAGTCAATGTCCATATATAAAATCTAAAACCATAACATGAACATTGAAATAATAAGGGTTAAATTACACATGTGTTGGTATATAAAGTTTTTATGATAGATGAGTTATTTAAATGATGTTTTGATTGTGTATCATAGTCATATTATCTCACCTTTGTGCATGTTCAAATAATTCAAACACTGACCTAGTGCACAAGAACATCATGAATGAATACACAATCAACTTATTAAGCATTTTTCATACTCAAGATATATTTATCACACCTCTAAAATCCACATATATCATCTTCATGGAGTCTAAAACACTCCCTATTAGCTAATTCATCAAGAGACATCAAACTAGTGTCTGTATAGGCTTAATTATCCTTCTCAGGTTACTTGTAGAATAAGCATGAACACACATTCAACTTTGAGGCTCAATATTTTTGACTATACCCACTTTCATATCTTCAATTATATATTTCCAAATGCACCTTGGAGTCCTCTACAACTTTAACTTTTATATAAATAGTAAATTTGACTTTTATCAAAAGATATGGATAAAATATAGAGATCTAGTTTTTCCCTATGTTAAATTCAAATATTTAAATGGTAACAATTACAATTAGAACTCAAAAACTTTGTAATCATCTCATGTTTTCTTATCTTTAGATCAATCTCACACCTTAAATCTTATTTAAACTTTAATTCATAGGCGCCAACACTCAAATGTTAAACATATGATAGTTGACCTCATCTCATGCACTCTAAAAACTTTAACTCAATGTACTCTGTTTATCTTTGTGGATCAACCAATTCTTTAACTATCAATGCTCATCATTTGATCAATTTGTATGAACACCCACTCATTTTTAGATCCTTATCACTTAACTTGTCTTAGTCATTAAATATCATACACCTTTCCTCATATCACTATTTCTTGAATTCTTGGAGCAATACACATCATCGATCTTGCTCAAACTTTAACTTGTGTAAAAATGACTATGGGAACCTTTCTTATCTTCTTGATTATCCATTTTTTAACCTTAATATCTTATTTTTTGCTTACATGCATGATCTCAAATTTGGTCCATATGATCTCTTTATATAGGATAATCTAACCATGTACCAAAATACTCTTGAAACCTTCATGCATGTGAGATATAACACAATTAAAAATACATTATCAAAATATTCTATCATAGAGCCAACTATGTCAAAAACCTACTTGGTAGACCAACTTTGAACAAGCATATCCTTTGACACTCTTCATTGCATGATCTAAATTTTAGCAAAAATAAACTAGGATCAAAATTGAATAAACCCATATGATCAATTTATCTTGACACCTTCACACATGAAATATATAACATTATTAAAATTCCTACTCATTTTTTCTTTTCACATGTAAATTTGGCTAATATAGAAAAACATAGTCAAACTGCATGGGAACCAAACTTTGCATTTGCATATATTTTGACACACTTCATTGCATGATATAAAATTTAACAAAAATAAATTAGGTATAAAAATTAATAGACCCATATGATAATTTTATCCTAACACCTCCACATGTGTGAGTTTTTACCTTATCAACATGCTTACCCAACTCTTTTTGGCCACATGCAAATTTGGCTAAGTATGGGAAAATAAAGAATTCTAACTAAGAATCCAACTTTGCACCCTCATATCTTTGAATGTGATTTAATGAATTACTTGAGATATGGTTTATAACAACTAGGTAATAATGTTATGACAACCATATGACCGAATCCCCTTGACTCATTCCCACATGGTAATGGTGGTGTCATCAAACTGTTTATTTAAATTTTATTCCACTAAACTAAAATGTATGGATGAACACAATGAAGAACTAGATAATACCACTCATGCACACAAAATCTCAATTCATATAACACTTCTTATGAGACCTATTTCACATTCTAAATACTTCAAACTCATCCTTAAACATCTCAAACCAAGCAAAATCTAAATATCAACCAAGCTATCTTCAAGCATACTAGCACAAGCACATTGCATATTTTGTCATTGTCACATAGACTATCAAGGATATTCATCCACTCACCAAGACACATCTATGTCATACCATGACATCATTTATAACTCTAAAAAACTCTCATGAATGGGTAGAAGTACCCAATGTACTAGTCCAAAATAAGGTGATGCCATGATGGATTTTATATAAATAATTTCAAAGCCATTGAGTGTCATTATAATTAAATGTATTTGTTGGGTCAATATTTTGTCAATTATCTAATTGATGAGCAAAATAGGTCTCTTCAACCATAGCATAGGGAAATTAGTCAGCTAGATGTGCAGGTTTACTACATCAAAAGGGGACAAATCTTTCCTCTCATCAAGGGGAGGTTCCCTATAAATATGTAAGAGCTATATACTATATATATAAGTAGAAAATAACACTCATGGGTAGGATAAACCATCCATCTCTCTTTTTTTAGAGATGATGTTCACAAATCAAAGGATAAATCCTAATGGAATAATATAAGACACTCTCTTCTTTCAGAAGTGCTATTTAGCAGACAAAAAGAACCTTTTGGGTGGTGATAAGTAACTATAATAGGGCGTAGTAACACAGGAGGATGAAATGTAGCATAAAGTATCCACCTCAACTACCAAAGAGTGAAATATGAAGGAAAATGATGGTACAAAGTCATCCCAATATCCTTTACACAGAAATATAATACGAAGGATAATGAGGGCAAAAAGTTGTCCCAAGATCCTTTACACAAGAATAGAAAGAAAACACACTAAAGGCAATTATGGGGGCACAAAGTCTCTCCATAGTTGGATTTAGGACACCTTATTATTTTCACTAATTCTTCTTATTCAATTAAATGGACCAAAAATGTATTAAGAAAATAGACATAAGAATAATTTCCCCAACAACCAAGCTATTCCAGCATAAAGTCTAAAAAGCCACTTGTTTTCTTATTCAAATAACGAAATATGATCAACAATCTGAGCTCAAAGTCTCAATAATGCCTTTCAATTTGGGCAAAGTTTTGTTTTTGATAACAGAGAGAGATCTCCTAAAACAATAAGAGAGTCCAATATATAGTGCTCTAAAAAAGAATTGGGTGCTTTGTTTCACAAAAATGGCCTATGATGCATTCAATGCCTTCAATGCATTTTAATTTTTATCCATGGGCTATGCTAGAATCAAGCATCAATTTTTAATATGGGCCACCTAATGTGTGCACAGATGTTCACTCTACTCAATGCAAAAAAATAGGCCGCACCATTGAATGTTTGCATTCTCCAATGTCCACTTGGTGGACTGCTTTACCTTCTAGAAACATATCCCATGCACAGATATTTTTGATCTTTCTCCATTGTTCCCCCTTTCCTTGTTGTATTTCATCCTTTTCTAATTTCTTTGGTTCTTCCTCTTGGTGGTTCTTCCTTTCACCCTAAAGATATTTGAATGCATTCAGGTCCATGCTTAAGCCTACAAAGATCAACAGCTATTTCATTGCCACAAATTTGATGTGTTCAGGTCCATCATCATTTAAAAGCTAATAGCTAGTTGATTGTCCCTAATTTGATGGCTATGGGTCTGTCATCCTCCTTAGCAATTCCTTCATGTCTTTCTCGCTTGCTTTGGCCACTTTCTACTGATCTTAACAAATGACATGTAGTGCCTTCTACTATGAAATAGGCAAGGACACTTGGCAGCATCTGCTTAACTTATAAAAGCTCTAGACCCCTTTTGAGAGTCCTACAGAGGATGACATGTGGTGGCTTCCATTGAGCTTCGAGAAACACTATAGAAACATTTAGGACTCTTTTGGATCCACGCAGACGCAGACACTTGTCGCTCTCCACTTACCTTAGCACCTCACTCAGGGCCCACCACAGTCCTTATGAAATAAAAAGGAAGAAACTATGGATTTTGACACTTGGTGGCTTTCACTGAGTTATAACAAAACATGTGGCATGTTCTGTAGCTTTGAAACTTATGAAAAACTATGTCCTGGTAGACGACACTTGGCAGCTTTCACTTCAACTTTATAAGGGACACGTGGCAACTTTCACTACACTCTGAGGTTTGATCTTTCCCAGAGGGAAATTTCCCTTTGAAGTCTTGAGAAATGGTCCACTTTCCTTGGTAAGAGCCTCTCACAAGTGTACCTACCCTTTGGGATCCTTCAGGTAGCCTCTAGCTTTAATTCCTTTAATGGGCTTTTCTTCAAGCTTTCCTTCAGGCAAAAGTCTAAAGGAATTCCTTTAAAAAAATTGTCCAAAGGAAATTATCCTTAACAACTTTGCCGTGGGAACTTTTCTGAAGGAATTCCTTATGTCTGCCTTTGATCATTACCCTTCGCAAGGGCACTCAGCTTGGTTCACTGCCCTCCACAAGGGCACTTTTTCCTTTGGCTTTAGGGCAACCCCTTAAACCTACCGATTGAATCGACTGATTGAACCAAATTTGGTTCAATGGTTCAATCTCTTTATTTGACTAATTCTTTTTTATCTCTTAAACCAAATGTGTTGAACCATCTGGCTATTGAACCTGTTGAACCATTGAACCCATTAAACCTTTGAACCAAAGTGGTTCAATGGTTCAACGATTCAATGGTTCAAGCCTTCTTCTCTTTGATAAGTGTTTTGAAGATGTTGAACTTTGAACCTTTGCCGAAGTGTTTAACTCTTGTTGATGACGTTGAACCTTTGAACCCATTAAACCTATTGAACCAAAATGGTTCAAGGTTCAATGGTTCAATCCTTGCTTAGAAGCCTATCGATGGACATTTTTGATTGAACCAAGTCATTGAACCAACTTTGAAATTGCCTAAGTGTTGAGAGCTTGTTTCTTTCCTACAGAGTCTATGAAAATGAACTTGCAGAGTCTATAGAAATGAGTCCATAGATTCCTTCCTGTGAAGTCTGTAGAATTGAGTCCATAGATTCAAGCCTACATAGTCCATAAAACTGAGTCCGTGGAACTTAACCTACAGATTCCATAGTTTCAAGCCTACAGAGTCCATATAACTAAGTCCATAGAACTTGAAAAAGCTTGAAAAATGGAGAATTTGAATGCCTAGAACAATTTTTGAGAAGGGGAGAGAGGATTTTGGTTTGTTGGACCAAAATAGTTCAAATGTTGTCCCAAAAATGAGTGATATTTTTGGGGGACAATAGTATATTAATTAAAAGTAAAAAAATGTGAAACCACAAAATATATTTAGTATAATTAATTCCAAGGCCATGGAGTGTCACTAGACTTCAACATACATTACTCATAACAAAAATAATTTCACCATTACTGATAAATCTAGTTCCTATTTTCATAATTGAAAGAGAATTAAAAATGTGCATGTCCCCATCATGACCTCAGTGTTAATAGATTTGAAGTGAAATAATAATTATGCTCCATTGAATCTATAAATTTTATTATAGTCTATGTGTGATGAAATATTATCATTACTTTTAAAATTTTAAAGATGTGTATATGTGTGTGCATGAACTAGCATCATTCCTAATGAATTTTTCAATTTACATATAATGTCATGCATCTATATGTTCAATTGTAACTGTATATTAAACCTATAATTATTGTTCTTGCAGCTATTTTGCATATGCATCCAAAATTATATGATTTTTTAGTTAAGACTTTATAAAGTGAGTGCACATACATGACATATGCCCCCATAATATTTATTAATGTGTTAAAAATTACTATGTATTTGATTTTTGAATTTATTTGTATATTTGAAACCTATACTCTATCATGAAATCTGATTTTTGAATTACTTTAAATTTTTGAAACATTTAATTTTTCATGAAATGTGATTTTATAATTAATTTGAATCCTTTAAACCTATTCTTTGTCATGAAATCATATTTTCATACTCATGAAGGCTTGAATCTCTACCACAAGTCCATTTTAATTCCCCCAATTTTAGATGAGGGGTCTAGCCTACAAGCCACTCATCTCAAAATAAAAGTTAATTATATCATGTGATAAATATATAATCATGTCAACATGTTGAGAGCGTATAGTGTATGTCATTAAGGCATGTATGAAACATATGTAATATGAGGCATATAAGTGACATGTATAAATAGATTAAAAATGAGTAATGCAGTAAAGTAACCATAGTTGAGTAAGAATATGTAGTAAAATTTCATGATATGTATCATGGTACCACTAATCAATATCAATAATCATAACATATCATGTCTTGAAACGTCACACGTAAGACCAAGGGATGCATACAATGGACATGAACATGTCATAATAAACAAGGCCAAGGCCACATGCAAGGGACTTGATAATGTCATAAACAAGGGACATAAAAAAATTACACACACAAGGCCATGTGTCCATACACAATAATCAATAAATGTTTATCCTATCATGAAATATATTAACAACATTGGAGTATAGAAAATGTGAAAACTAGTCGACACCATCCATATGTTTCAATGTCATATACTAGTAAAGTAGTATATCTATGAAGCACAATGTAAGATATGAGTAACTATGAAGACACTATTAATATATGTAGTTAAACATGGTATATAGGTCATATATAGATATATCATGTGATAATTTAACCTTTAGAATAGCATTCCCCTTACATAGGCATGGCCATTGACTAGAAGGGAATCCAACATCTAAGAATCCATGTAAAATATGTATGTCCTACATTACACTCATATACCTAATTAAATGCATGTGAATATCAAGAATAAATGTTTTATACCAAAATTGTGATAATTAACATATGTTAATAAGTAATCTAGAAACTCTCATGTCATTCTCAAGTCCTAATTTTTATTTTTGAGAATATTTTTTATATTTTTCACAATTTTTTTTGGATTTCTGACATATTTGATTTTTTTGTATTTCTGACATATTTGAATGTTTTTTTTTTTTTTTAATATTTTATTATATATATATATTTTAACATATTTGATGTTTGCATAAAGAAACTAGACAAATATTCCATCAATTTAAGCACCATCGTGTGTGCTTGTATCATAGAGCTGAAGGGTGAATTTATATGAATCAAAAGTAATACATGTAGATGAATCTTCATATAAAAATGAATCAGGTGCTATAACATAATTGTATTGATCACTTTTGATATAACATTTTTTATGATGTGTAACTCTTTAATGTGTATGACTTGGTGGAGTTCACTATATAATAAGAGAATATTTCACTACATGTGTTCATTGTGGAACATGTTTAATTATCTAAGGAACTACCTTAGGATTCACTATAGAATATGAAGATATATTTAAACTCTAAATGGATCTTTAATGTGAATCTTATTGTCTAATATGGTGTAATACTCTCCTTTGAACTAACTATATAGAAATATCTTATAGATGTGAAACAACTGTCTCCACACTATGTTATTGAATAGATGTAATAACTAGTTATAGTTGCAGTGGGGGAGGAGGATATGCCATTGACTATAAAGGGTAATCATATCCAATTATTTAAATTTTTACCACTTTATTAAAAATTATATGTTTGAGATGTTGATGTATTGTGTATGACACTGTGTAGATATTTTATATCCAAGGGTGTCCTAATAACAATCAAAGACCCCTCTTCTTTGGAAGATTAATAATGGAATATCCATTTTTTATTAACCAACCTAAAGAGGTAGTATTATATTCCCAATATTATTTTTTATATGTTTATCGATTGCTTTGACTAATTTTGATTTATCTTATAAATCTTGCTCTATATACCCAAGAGTGTGAAGAAGTATCATTTTACATGAATTTTCATTCAACCCATTTTTTATCATGACACTATGTATGTTTTTTTCATTTATATAAGTTTTAATAAATATTTCATGCCTATTTGAATTATAATAAATAATATCAATGTCATAAAAATTATCATAGGGGGTGTTGTTGATCCACTTGTAAGTATACCGATAATACCATGTATTGGAGGGCCCTATGTTTGAGGAGTGGGATACACATTGTACACATGGTGTACCTCTAAATTATATATATATATATATATATATATATATATATATATATATATATATATATATATATATATATATATATATATATATATATATATGTATGTATGTATGTATGCATGTATGTATGTATGTATGTATATATGTGTATATATATATGTGTGTGTGTGTGTGTATATATGTATATATGCATACATACATATATATATATATATGTGTGTGTGTGTGTGTGTGTGTATGTATATATGTATATATATATGTATATATGTATATGTATATATGTATATATATATATATATGTATATGTATATGTATATATATATATAGATACATATATATATATATATGTATATGTATATATGTATATATATATATATATATGTATGTATATGTATATATATGTGTGTGTGTGTGTGTGTGTGTGTGTGTGTGTGTGTATCTATATATATATACATATATATGTATGTATATATGTATATATATATATATATATATGTATATATATATATATAGATACACACACACATATATATATATAGATACACATATATATATGTATGTATATATGTGTGTATATATATATATATATACACACACATATATATATATATACACATATATACATATATATATATATATATATGTATATATGTATATGTATGTATATGTATATATATGTATAATATATATATATATATATGTATGTATATATACATACATATATATATGTGTATGTATGTATGTGTGTGTGTGTGTGTATATATATACACATACATACATACATATATAATATATACATACATATATAATATATATATATATATTATGTTGTAATATATGTATATATATGTATAATATATATATATATATATATATGTATGTATGTATATATACATACATATATATATATGTGTATGTATGTATTTATGTGTGTGTGTGTGTGTATATATATATATACACATACATACATACATACATACATACATACATACATACATACATACATACATACATACATACATACATACATACATATATATATATATATATATATATATATATATATATATATATATATATATATATATATATATATATATATTATGTTGTAACATGGTATGGAAATGGATTATGGAAGATTTTCAACTTTACATTTTAATTTTTATGTGGTCTATCCTCCTCTTATGTGTTCTTAAATTAATAATATTTTCATCAATAAATTATTGTATCTTAAGTCTTAGTCTATAGAATTTATTTTTAGAATGTCTAGTGCATATGTGGTAGTCATAGTGTGTGTTACTTTAAAATTCCTTATGTCAATGCTTAGTCATATTAACCTTTAATGGTTTAGGAAGAGATATGAGATTTCACTCAAGTAAATTTGTTATAAAAAATGTGAGGAGGTGATGGTAACTGTGAAAATTGATTCCTTCATGGACCTATCAATTAAATATTATTTATTGGTTGTGATACTACATTGACTATTAATTTTTATCCATTCTTGATTTCATTAGATTTGACATTATAGCTTTGTTTTCTTTGAAACTTAATATTTGAAGTAGTTGTATCATTTTGTGAATACTTGAGCTTGTTTAAAATTTTGAGTTTGAAGTTACATTTTTTAGTTGTATGCCATAACTCATATAAATATTTGAATTTTTCAAGCATGATATACTTATGAAGCGGTGCTAGCAAAATTTATGTGAATATGCTTGTAACTGATTATTTTTCATAAAATTAGTAATCTTGGCTAGCATAGTCTTATATTAAAGAACATATTCATTGATTGGATGATTTGTCTCTTGCTTGAGTTTATGAATTTGTATATAAGAAATGTTTTCATCAATTTTAATAAATGTGTTACAAATTGATCTGCCAAATGCTTGAATGCTTTAACTGATGAAAGTGGAATATCATAGAACCATTTCAAAACATATACTTTGAGGCTTTGTGGAAATAACTTGCTTAATAATTTGTCATTGTATGCATAATACAAGTATGCTACATGAAATGATATAAGATGTTATTTGGGATAATTTTATTTACCATAAAGCTAATATTCTCAATCATCTAAGGACCAAACTATAGTTACCATAGATCCATTACCTTTATTACATAGTAGAATACTTCTTCAGGCTAATAGAATAGAGGCTTCTACCAACTAGTCCATGTGATAAGGAATTAAACCTTTTGATAAGAGAGGACTACCTAATTTGATAAAATTCATGTATCACATAGACATGATCATAAAATTGTAAAGTATTTAGTCAATATTTATTCTAAAACATTATAATAGAGTAGATATAGCATAGAGAAGAGTTTAAGTGAAATAGTGAAGAGTATTATGAGGATATAGAGCATAGTAACCTTTGTAATAACACAAGTTGATATAGTTTAAATAGATATAATAACATTGTATTTGGTGGTTATTATATAAATATAAATAAGATAAGTTAGAGTAGTAATTACTAAGTGTTTTGTAGTGAATACAGTGAATGAGCACACCCACTTCTTTTATTTTATGTATAAGATAATTGTTTCTAGCAAATAGTAACCCCTATGTCACATTAGTCCTATCTTAATTTAACTTAATGAACATAAACCATCTATATACAACCACTTCAAATTTTATGTCAACATTTGGTGGCACCAAATAGACTTTAGACAACTAATGTCTAGGGGAAGGTATCCATTGGAGTTATAGAAACCATTTTTAATATAAATAGAAGAGTGGTAGTAAGAGAAACTCAAAAAAAATATCAGATCAAATGAATGGGTAAGTCCTTACCTAAAGTTAATTCATAATTATTTCACTCTTAAGAAGAGGATTTTTGGGTCATGTTTTCACAATTATTATGGCCATGGGTATTGTGGTAAGCTAATCATATGAAAAATTATGGAGTTCACATTAATAAACCCATTAAATGGATGGTGTAAAATATTAAGGCACTTTGATGCCTTCATATGCCTTTGACTCAGGTTATTAATTATTAGTTTGAGACTACACTTGACTCATTTATCATTATTTAGGATATCTAAAGTTAGATAATATTTGATGTAAAGAAAAATAATTTGTTGAGGGGACAAGGCACCATTTCTTTAAAAATTACCACTCTTAATTTGCAAGTTATTTTTAGATTTAGGGTTAGTAAAATAAGGTAAACAACTCCTTTATGTGATAAGCACCTAAAGGATGGCAGAAAAAAAGAAGGGGAATACTCAAAATATTTGACCACTCAAAATATCTAGTCTAAATAGTTGGGGAAAGTCATATAATATGTAGGAAGATAGGAAATTAAGTATAAATTTAAGAGTAAGTTAATTAATGAAGGAGGAGATATTAGTAAGAGGATAAATTAAGATACGAGAAAATGGTGAGTGAAGAGATAAGAAAACAAGTGGAGAATGAGAAAAATTAATTAGATAATAAGAAAGAGATATAAAAAAAATAATGTTATGAAGAAGTAAGAAATCATATGAAACCAATTTAGCCTCTACTGGATCAGTCCTGAAATTTAAAATCTATATACTATCCCTTAGCCAAAAATAAACAAGTTAATATTAACACCATAGGAAGGCATAAATGAGGTAAGTTAGAGACATAGATAAAATAATTAGTATATCATATATTTTAAAAATTCATAAATCCCATGCATAAAAGGTTATCATATTTATCTGCACTATTAAGAACACCCAAACATTCAAAACCTTAGGTGTGGAAGACCAACCAATAGAAGGTAGATTAGCCTATAGTAGACAAGGCCTAAAAATCAATAAAACAAGAGATGGGGAGAATATTATTAAGATAGGAGGTGTTAGTTATATATTGGAACAAAGGGAACAAATTTTACCAATTGAAGGAATTTTGATGGGAATTAATCAAGAAAAAAATCATACATATAATATAGAAGAGCAAAGATATGTTGAAAGAATAATTAAAATTAGTCAAGAGAAAGCGAATTAAAAAAAGTGTTATTAGTAATAATATAGATACACAAAATAGACATAATGAGGAAGATAAATTAATATTATGGAGATTAGTTAATGAAAATGTTGAATAAGAAAATTAACTATAGATAGAAGATAATGAAGAAGATACTCAAAGTGACACAACCCCCCAAACCCCAATCATAATATGCCCAAAGAGGAAAATAAACCTATGGAGTATTCATCATCCCCCATGTCACTTTACAATATATAAAAACATCCATATCTTAGACAAAGATATATATTAGATAAGTAGCACATAAATATTAAACTTTTAGTGAAGATATTGAGAAAAGAAGATAATTTATAAGAAACCAGGCATTATTATTATGAATAAGATACATCCAATATGATTTTAAAATAGATAAGGGATCTAACTAAAATTTGTTTAAACAAAAAAAAGATAATTATTAAAAAAAATTAATAGTACTAGGGTAAAGTAATTCAAACAATCTAATAAATAGTGATAACACCAAACTAGCGGTATTCATATGCCACCTAAAAAAACTACAATGACATAAAATAAAATTAACTTTCCATTAATAAAAAAATAAAAAGGATACATAAGAACACTTGTTCGTATTAGACTCATATTAGAGGAGTCATAATATTACTTATGAGAGTATGATGTTATTTGACTTCATTGGAACACTAAGTGATGATGCCCTTAAATTGTATATTAAATTTTTTTCACCCATGCACTACATGGGTTGATGTACAAAAATAATTTAAAGGATATTTTCACTATCTTAGAATTAAAACTAAAAGTGTCATTAAGATGATGGAATTGATACAAAAAGAGAAGGATATAGTAAAATACATGATCAGAGTTTCAAATCAATAGTGTAGAAACTAGAGGAACCAATAAGTGAAAATTAAAGGATTGAAAGGTTTATTTATGTAATTTTCCCATTCCTCTAATCAAATATGGATGGGAAAATATTTAATACATTTTTGGAAACATTACATATGACATCATGGATAGAAGCTCAATCATGGAGATGTAGCATATATACATCATTGAAAGATAATGTAGAAATGCTACAGTTAGAGTTAGAATGTTGAGTTTGGATCACCATATATTAGTAATAACTCATCATGAAAAATAATATAATGTACAACTTAGTGTGTATAGGACACTCTAGGATAGAATGTACCCATAATGACATGGTGAAAATAGGGACATCCAAAAGATCATCACAAACACCTATGGTAATCATATTACCATTAAACAAGGGATATATAATGAGAGGATGTGATGTGGAATATGTAAGGTATATGATTATCATCATCAACATTTATGCCCAATGATGGAAGTGGATTCACCGATGAATAAGTTGGTTTATTTCACTAACTATGATATTTTAACCACTATAATCACACATACCTTGCCATAGATGCATTAGTAGATGTTCAAGATACTAATTAAAGAAGAAAAATAATGTTTCAGCAAAATTCACCACCATTATTACCTATGGTAAACCCTAATATACCACACCCTAGTTAGCTATATCAAACTCTACCTATAATTCAAGATTTTCGATCCCATAATACCCAACCATAGTATTATACTAGTGACTAAGGAAGATATAGGTGAGAAATATTAAATTACCATGGTGGGATAGGGTAAAATTATAATTATAATTAGGGTTATAATAACGAGATACCCCCATCAACATGTTACAAATGCATAAAAATGGGAAATATTGCTAGAAATTGCATTGAAGAATTTCAGATGGGGTGTGTATTATGTCATCAAAAAGGAACACATGACTCATTTGCATGCCCTAAAGTAGTACAATCTATAAGAATGTAAAAATAATTATTAGGGATTTAATATAATCTCCCCATAAAAAAGGGGAAAACATTTAATGAATTTACCAAAAGGGTAGTGAAATTAAGTTCACTAAGAAAAAGGAGATGATTAGATTTTAGTTACGGAAGACAATCCACTAAAACATACATCCATGTTCTATAAGATTAGATAATGTCAAGAAATAGTGAAAAACAAAAGGATATACCATAGAAAAAGGCTTTCAATATTATTCATAATTACCCAAAACAAAGAGTGGGGGAAACCACTCACAACATAATGAAAATAAAGAAAGAAAAGGAATTAGATATTGATTCGACAAAATAATTATAGATGGATAATGAAACGGAAAAATCCAATAGACATGAATATGATTTCATAATGGATAAAATCCAAAAAATAATACAACAAAAATAAGGATCAGCTCAAAATGACCTATTTCAATGAAGAGGAGATTAGGGATTTAAAATGAATGATGAAACTAATTAAGAAACAAAATCTTGGGACTAAATTATCATAATTCTATAAATACTAAAATAATTAACAAATAAATCACAAAGAACAAGTAATAGAGAAAAAATAGAAAAAATAAAAAGAATATATATAGAATGAGTAGGAAGTGGAAACAACTTCCATTCTAATCAATATCTATATATATGGCCACAAGGTAAGAAAGACATTATTAGATATTGGCACAGACATAAACATCTTACTATGTAACATGTGGGAGATACTTGGTAAAGGATATTTACATGTCATAATGTATGATATTTTAATGGTTGATGGCACACTATGTTCTCCAATTGGAACCTTAATAGATGTGTAAGTAAATTAAATGGGAATAAAAATAAAATTAGCCTTTGAATTGATCAATATAAATGGTACAGGCTACTCAACCTTGATAAACTTATAATGGTTCACTAAACTCTAAAGAAGATGAAACTACATTTGAATTAAATGGCTTAGTACTCCACTTTCCACTAGAAATAAAAATTGGAGTTGCATGGTTAGAGGATTCATGGTTAGATGATGAAGAGAGTGACTTTGATGATCTTGATAGTTTATAAACACTTAGTAAAGTTCCAAAAATAGAAGATGACCATGAGCTAAATGATGAAAGGTAAATATTACTAGGATAAAAATAGGTATAAATAGCCTTAGAGGATGAAATTTAAGCATGGATATAAGGGACACCTAAAATAATAGTAAGGAAGATATGTTATATAAGTAACATACCATCTAGAGGTAAAAATACTACCACATTACAAAATACATTACCATAGATAAGATTGGATTACTGCATAGAACATGCTTCCCATTAAAAATTACCTAAATTTACTAGGATTGGGATTTTTGAAGATGACTTACAGTAGATGATAAGGTTATTCCCCCAAGATGAAATAAGGTTGAAGTACATCATTTATTAATTAACATCATTTTAAGAAGGTGGAAAACTCATAAATCCACCATCGTAAGTTGGAAAACTTTGGGTATTACTTAAGACAAGGTTAATTAAGTTAAAATTTTATTGTTTTGAAATACGGACCTATGTAAGAACAATATTTACCAGGAGACACACTAAACAATTTGAAAATATATGGACTAGAAGAGGTGAAACCAAAAAATGCTTATGGTCACAATTATTTTACTATACATTCAACACATTTACAAAAACATGTTACATGCATCAAAATATTCAAAGAGGAATCAATAGATGGGAGGACCTAAAAAAGGATTTTTCGTAACTTTCAACTTTTAAAATCCAAATACTAGGATCTAATGAGCAATATCAAATATAAAAACATTCTTACTCATGTAAGAATCTATTGGAAAGAAAAAATTTAGTAAATTAAAAATAGAATAAATAGTATTAGGACATTTGGATGATTGGGAACAAATTGGTACAATCATAAGAGTATTACCAAAGAATACAAAAATACATAGCAAATAAAAAGAATGTGAGAACATGGTATATTGTATAAAAATCACAAAACAAGAGGAAGATGATGAGGAAAAACCAAAAACATAAATATAGACATTAAGGAAGGAGAGAGACAACTCCTAGATACTACAAAGGACAAAACATAATACTTTTATTAGGTACTTGAAATCAAAGAGGAAAACATAGCTATGGAGGGCAATCCTAAAACGACCAAAATAGGGAATTATTGGGTAGAAAAAGTGGAAAATATATTAGAATTACTAAGGTAATTTGAGGATCTATTCCTAATAACATTTAAAAAGCTCAAATGAATAAAATAAGAAGTTTTAAATATAATATAAAACCCTTGTAGAAATGACCATACCGACTGAATCCCAATGTCAAAAAAAAATTAAAAACTAATTTGGATACAATGCTATATGGTGGAGTAATAACCCCTATATAGGGCATAAAATATTCCTATGGTAATTGAAAATAATAAAATTGGATAAATACACATATGCATTGACTATAAAGAGTTGAATAAGGCATGTTTGTTTGATCCCTTCCCAACACCATTTACCTAAGATATATTTGAAAGCATTGTTGAAAGAGATATATTCCTTTACCAATGGATTATATATATATATATATATATATATATATATATATATATAATTATGAATATCACTTAAAGATCAACTAAAGAGTTAATAGGAATTGGGATCTTTTATGTGTACATGTATTCCCTTTGGATTGAAAAATGTGCCAAATATGTTTATCCACATAATGGTGATTGCATTCATATATTTTACACATGATTTTTTAGAAGTGTACCTTAATTATTGGATAGTATAAGGATTTATTAAGGATCATGTTTATGTTTTAAATCTAATGTTCCAAAGATATCACCAACTAAACATTTCTCTTAATCTAAATAAATGCATTTTTACTACACCATTTGGTACTTTAATAAGACACATAATATAAAAATAAGGCATGTTGGTAAATCCATTTAAAAATGTAATTATCATTAATATAACTCCACCCAAGACATAATATGAGGTCAAGATAATACTTTGTTATACTAGATATCACAACAGATTTATAAGAAACTATGCAACCATAACTGCACCAATACAAGATTTATTGAAAAAGTAGTAGAACCAACCACTAGATTAGTCAACCTAGTATCAAGAATAATTTGACAAATTTAAAAATAATATTGTGGATTCCATTATACTTGTGTTTCTATATTGTAATATTTAATTCCATGTTCATGTTAATTCCTCAATTAGCAATAGGAGTGGTGTTGGTATAATCTTGAGAAAAAATACATCATCAAAGTTCATTTACAAGTAGGAAATTAGTGAATGAGAAAATAAATTACTCTACCATTTAATGAGAGGAACTTTATATGATGTATGCAATGAAAAAAATTATACATTATCTATTGTAAACTTTTTTTATATTATTTACCAACCATGATCCACTCAAATATTTGATTAATATACTGGTGATACAAGGAAGAATTTTTCATTGGCTATTCCAAGAATTTGAATTTAATATTATGGTAAAACTAGAGAAAGTGAATAATGTATATGACTACTTGTCTAGAATCAATACAAGAGAATGAATAGGGCCAATTGAGGATGAGTTTCCTTGATCTCACCTTCCTTGCATGTAATCAATACCCAAAGATGTGGAAATTATTGTACAAGTCATTTCCAACAAAGAGTTTATGGAAGATTATAATACATTAAAAACAAAGAGATTTATTATCGAATAATTTCCATTTACACTAATTAAAGGATAATTATATAAGAAAGGAGGAAATGAGGTGTTTCATAGATATAATTACCAAATGAGTGGAATAATATACTAAGATAAGCCCTTAATGGGATTGTAGGAGGGCACAAATTTAGAGATAATATGGTTAATAAAATATTTTTAGGATGCCTATGGTGGCCAATACTCTTCAAAGATGCACATCAATATGTAATAAATAATGGCATATGCTAAAGAGTTGGTAAACATAATGTCAGAGATGAGATACTCCTTCACCCAATGTTAGCACTAAACCCATTCAAGAAATTGGTCATTAATTTTATAGGTCCTATTAAACCTAAAAAAAGAAAGAGAAATGATAAATTAATTATTACCTAGACTTAATACTTGATAAGATGGGTATAAGTAATGCTTACAAAGGATTTTACAGTAATACAGTGGCAAAGTTCCTATACAAAAATATAATCACATGGTTTTTATGCCCATTAATCATAATGAGTGATCAAGGTAAGTATTTATTCAACATTATAAGTGCATAATTTCTTAAGCACTTCTTGATCTAGCATAATAGGAGTACTCCTTACAACCCTCAAGTAAATGGCATTATTGAGGCATTTAATAAGGTATTAGAGGTATTGGCCAAAGGATGTATTAAAAATATTAGATGTTGGTGTACTAAGATAATGATGGTATTATGGGCTTATCGCACTACCTATAAAATATTAACTAATTACTACCCCTTTTAGTTCTTACATAGCCTAGAAGTAGTAGTACTGATAAAGTACATACTACCAAGTTTTAGAATTATGATAGAATATAGAATGAATGAGAAGTATTCCCTTTAATGGATATTGATAGAATTAGAAAAATTGGATGAAAACAAATTCTTAGTATCATATAATCAAACATGAGAGAAAATATGCCAAAAATCTTAGCATGATAAACATATTAAGGTCAACAAATTTCAAGTTGAAGATAAAGTCCTGTTATATGATAGAAAATATAAAAAGTGTTAAAATTTGAAGATAATATGGCTTTGAACCTATATAGTTGAGGATATATTAGAATAAATGGAAATAATATTGGGAATAGTTATAGTCACACTAATAAAATGGTTTTTGAATGGATCTCGAGTGAAACTCTACACCATAGGCAATTGAGATGAATGGTGATGAACAATAAAGTAAAATATAAGGCGACATTGTCCTTATATCCAAGTGAAATCATATATTGGGTAATATGGCACTCTATACCATATGTTTAATTTTATGGTTGTATAGTGTGTTAGCTCCACATTAGGTTGGAATTTTCCTCCTAAATGGGTATGTTAAATAAAGGATATTGCAATGTCCTATACTAGCTATTTGGTACTTGATTCTCTAATCATGTCAAAACATCCTAGTAGGATAAATAGGAAAAGTAGGAAACATGAATAAATAGGTGATGAGAATAAAAATAGAAAAAAAAAAAAAAAATGAACCAAAAATAATAATTCTAAAAAAAAAATGGAAAAGGAGTAGGATAAAACTCCAAATCCCCAAATTAAGCAATGAATAGATAGAAATATATGATAATAAAATAAGTAACTGTGGAATAAAAATAATTATATTGGTAATAAAATAAGTGTGAAAATACATTATATTAGTTAGCTTTTTTTAAGTAATGACATATTACATATATTATATTGGAAAACAAAAATACAAGATAAAAAAATCAAATAGGTGGATGGTGGGAACTACAAACATAGTCAAAAAGCTACTATAAGTGATGACATCATAAGGATAAGATCAAAATAAATGAGGAAATTTTTGAAAACATGAGTAAAATCAATACTAAAGTAGACAATATGTATTATATGAACATAAAAAATAAATATGAGCTAATACATAAATGAAATGCCATGATTAATAGATAGATCATAAGCATCATTACATAAGAATTTTACTAATGAAAAATTATTCAATCATTTGAGTACTAACACTCTATAAAAATTTCATGTGAAGAGTTTTTATGTAGGATAATTGGCTTTAGTTGTCTATATTTTACAAATTTTGGTCTTTAATAAGTTTAGGATGTCATATTTTCTTAATAAGAATCTTTTCCATGTTTTACATTATTTTGTTTTGATCATTTTGGCTTCTTTACAAGTTTCCCACCAAAACTAGAAATTTGAATTTTTTAACTTGTTTAAGGTGTTTTACAATATTTTATCACCTCATAGTATATTTTTTGGATATTATCCTTCATGTATGGGTCAATGAAGGTCTTATGACATGTTTTATAATATTCTAAATGTCTTAACTCATAAATGACTACTTCAAACACAATCAAGGTGTTTTAAGCTTTTTGGACTTAACACAATGTAAATCTTATGTTGTTAAAGGGATGAGTATGTTTTTAACCTAGAATGAAAAATAGAAATGATTAATTTAATTGAACTTTCCAAAAATAGCATGTGAGAGGAAAAAAGGTACTTATCTAGAAATAAACAAACTTTTATGCAAATCATGGAACTAGAACAGGCTAGAAAGACAAGAAAACACCTTTCATCTTCTAATTATTTATTATAGTTTGGCCTCAGATAGTAGCACCCATATCAGGATAGTTGCACTATGTGGTGATAATTTCAAATTATGAACTAATGTCCTTCTTTTAGATATTATCTAAGACTTTTAGGGAAGTTGTGGGAGGTTTTGGAAGTATTGTAATCAGTTTTGTGTCATTCAAGGGCTTGCATGTGTCACTATTTTGGCTAAATATCTTCTAAAACCCTAATGAATACCTCCACACATAAAAAAATAAGTGGATAATATGTAAAAATTAAAATTAAAAGTAGGTTTTTGGATGTTATTATCACGTAGAGCAGAATTCATGTTGTCCTAGCCATTACCTACATTAACCCTAATGTTAGGGGTCTCAGATTGCATGTAGTTCTCACTATGACTACTAGGAGTATCAAAAATAAAGAAAATAATACATAGTAAAGATGAAAGGACTCAAAATTGCCATGAAAACAATGACTAATCATCACTAAGACCTTCATGTGAAAGATCAATAAAATACATAGTACTTGTGGTTGTTTGACCAAATTAGAGTGTTTACATTTCCCCCCCTTTTATTCTAATAATGAAATGAAGTGAAATTAATAGAGTAAAATAAAAATATGAATGCAAAATTATACTTACCTATGTGAATGTGATCTAAATTTGGCCCACTTCTTGGCCATAAAAGTGGACATGAGATAGAATGCAATATGTGAAGAAGAAACCCATGGTATGGATGCCCCTATACTAGATCTGAATAGTGCATTGAATTATGAGGAACAAAAATTATTATTTTTTCCCCCACCTTGATATCTATATTGGATCTTGTAGACACCCCATTCTATCCACAAATAGATTCTAATCGAACTTTAGATTGATTTCTACCAAATAGTGTAAATTAAGCCTAGGAACATTGAATATCTTAATTTTATTCACACATCAGACATTAGTGCTTAGAATCATGTTGAGGCATACCTATTTTGGGTATTATCCTATATACAGTAGTAACTTCTCACAAATTCATATTTAGTCAACTTGAAACTTAGCAATGTGATAGTTTGGCCTTTGAACCCATTGAGCAGGGCACTTGAGCAATCCCCAAAGTGTTAAAATGCTAATCATAATGAATTAAATGATCAAAAAAAATTGATTTATTAATTGAATATTACATGTACAATTAGTGAAAATATTTTTTTATAAAAAGGAAAATTTTATAAAATTGAGTTCATGATGACATCATCATCATCAAAGTGAAGGAATTGGAAATATCTCCCTAAATGCAATCAATTTAAAAATGGAGAGACATGCTTAATAAATGGTATATTTATCCAAAATATTAATTCCATGTCCCCTCCTTAACTCAAATAGGGTTAAAATCAAGTATGATTAGTTTAAATTCAACCTTGGTTAACTCTAACCTAACTGCACTTAGGTTAGAGTTAGTTTTGGAGGCTATAAATAAAAGGCCTCACCCATTGATAAATAAGATCTTTTGGTGTCAAATTATCATGAAAAAATATATGAAAATATTTATTTATTATATTTTTACCATTCTCATTTGCTAACTCAAGAAAATCCAAGCCAAAGCCAAAGCCAAGCCAACTTTACCAAGGTGACAAAGAGAAGTAGAAAAATGTAAATTCATTGACAAGGATTTTTTGATCACATGGCCAATCACATCAACTAATTGTAAACACACAAAAATTGATCTCATGGATGGTAAAATATTTTATTTTTATTTCATTTATTATTTACTCGTGTATTTCACTAGCTCCTTGAGTGTCTATGTTATAGGTGTAAGCTAATTAGTGTTTTTTATTTGATTTCGTTTCATACTAACATGATACTAATATTCCCTCTATGCATTCTTTGATCACATAATGGCATGCCCAATGGGATGACACACCCTAAAATCATGAATGAAGTATATTGGGATCCTTTTGGAGCCAAGAAGATTTCATTATAGAGCTTAATTTCTTGATTTCTTACTAACCTTTCCATTTTTTGCTTATGATTGTGTAATCATGAATTTATGATTGTGTAACTATGAATTTGGTGAGGTAAACTATGAAATCATCATCCAAATCTATGATTTCATCCTAAAAAACTATGAAATCACTCTGGTTTAGTGTCAACCCTACAAAACTTCAAAATCAAGCTAAGAAATGGTGAAATCATCTAGTAAACAATGCAATCATTCTACAAGAAAATGGGTCTTTTCTTTGATTTTTCTAAGATAACTAGGTAATTTTTTAATATTAGTGAATTAGTTTATTTTAGTAGAGAAATTATTGTTTTTAGTAGTTAAATCATATTTTATGTGAATAAAATTACATTTATGAGTTGTGAATTTGTGATACCTAGCTATGAATTTATTTTGTTGAGTGGTGAAATTGTTTTCTAACAATGTAATCACCATAAATCTATGAAATCATTGCTCTCTATTTTTATGTTTTATTTTAGGTTTTACAAAATCACAAAACTATCACTAGAACCATGAATTTTTTAGCCAAAACTATAAAATTGACTACTTAAACTATGAAATCATATGTTGGGGTTAAAAAAATTTCCATGAACCATAAAATCACCCACTGTAATTTTTTTGCATTCGGGTTTGTCTTGTGCTTATAATAATTGAACAATTTCATAATTTTTCAGTTTACTATATAGCTAAAAAATTGTTCTAGAGGTGATTTTGAGCATTTTAATTTAATTTATAGTAATATCACTTTTCCAAAAAACAATAAAACCCCCTAACACTTTTTATAGGACCCAAAGGCCAAGAAAGGAAGTTTGTAGCACTTTAAATCATCAAATCACATTTAAATTCGGTGCTTAAAAATCATCTTGGTCACTTTTTTTTCTTTAAAGTTGAAAAATTTAAACAAGGAAAAGGGGATAAATATCACATCAAACTTTACTTGGTTATTTAAAATAAACTCAAACTTAGACTAAGTGCCCCTAAGATATTTCTTCTTTACCATTATATTATGTGTTTTCAAAAATTGGACTTAGTGTGTATGTTCTCCCCCCATCCCCTTTATTGAGCTTGGGTTACCAAAAGTGCTTCATCTATTGCTTTTGTCATTTAGTTCAAGCATAGAAGAAATTTAACAAAGGCACTCCCCAATATCTGAGTGAATTGGGTGATCTTAAAATGAACTTTAAATTCTTTCTATTTATATTTCTTGTATTTTGTCTTGTGGTTGGGATTTCATCACCTCCCTATAAGTTATTTAGAGAAGCATTGACATGGGAATTCATATCTCAGCATCATTTCAACCCCACTCCACAATGGGGTATACAAATTGAGTTGGTGGATCACTAGGACATTAGTTTGAGTGGTTAAACTAACTCCAATAGTGATTGTTGCCCTTGAAACAATGGCCTAATCTATACATTGCACTAAATTAGGCAATTCAGGGATTTAGTGGTTTTTAAAATGATAATAACTTTTTACAAAAATCCAATTAGCTTAGATATAAATTAATTATTTCACCCTAGTATTAACCACACATATGGGACCATTAAAAACATGTAAAACTTATAGATTTTTATACAAACCCCTCTTGCCATAGAAATATTGTCAATGGAGGGTGAGTAGCCTAAAGTTCCATGTCATTGTATGAATTATTGAGAGAAGAGGATGCCTAAAAACCCTAATTTTCATGCACATATAAATTTATTGGATTAAAAAAATATTTACTCTCAAGAAGGAGTATATAGACGAAATTTAACAATACAAAGCAATCTTGTTAGTTTTTAGGAATAGGATGATACACTTAGGTTTTTTTGTCTTTCCCTTTTTACTTTCATTGTTTTGAGTTTGTAACCATTTTTTTCCTGTCAAAAAACATGTCTAAAATAAGTCATGAACCAATCACATGTTTATACACCACATTTTATCTAAAGAGGTGCTATGTCATTCAGTTGATACCACACTTCACCTTAGACATTTTTACAACATTTTCATGTGTGTGTCACATATTTTAAAATGGCATTGTTATGCTACACATTTCATCCCAAATTTTTTCTTATCATTTTGAATATAAAATCATTGTCATACCTTTTAAGGAAGATAACATTGTTATGTTGCTCATATTATTTCAAAACCTTTGCCTTGTGTCAAATAGAGTTATAAATCACATATTCCTTTTGGTATATGATTTTTATCATCATGTCATCCATTTTGGCCTAGGATGTTATCCATTTGAGAAAACCAAGTCTTATAAAACAAGTTCAAAATTGGTCTTGTGAAGTTTAGATTCAAACATTGATTAGTTTATACTTTTGCCTCACTTAATTTTGGCTTACATGTTTACCTTTCACTTTTTAATTATGCAACTTGGACTAATCCCTTACTTGCTTTGAATATCATTTGTGCCTATATTTATTTTTCATATGCCTCACATATCTTTCATTGTTTATAACTAAGGTAAAAACTCCCTCTCTAAGTACAACCTTAAACATGGTTAGTTTACATTTTAGTCTTGCTCATCATTTGGGATTGAATGTTTTACTCCTCATTCTTATTTTTTTCTTACTTGGAATTGATTTTCCCAATTAGTTTTATGCATATGCATAAGTTCCAATGTATTTTACCAATGGTAAAGTTTGTGTTGAATCTATATGCCTAGTTTGGGTCCAAGGGTTTCAAATTATTAGATTAATTACCTTACAAGTTCTACCTTGACCAACTATGTTTCCAAGTCTAGCTTTGTGATGTGTTTATAAATACCTAGAATTTTACCTTTTGTTTTAGACATATTTTGTTTCAAGTCTATATTTGTGATGTGCTCCCAAATACCTAACATTTATCTTTAACTCTTAAACCTAGTTTGTTTTCAAGTCTAGCTTTGTGTCATGTTCCCAAAGACCTAGAATTTACCTTAGTTTTTAGGTTTTGTTCATTTCATTTTGAGCTTAGTTGTGTTCCTTGTTTCTAAAGACCTAAAAACTTTTTTATTTTTAGACCTAGATTAGAGTTTTTTGAAACACTTTTTACCAAGATTAACATTCAAATTTTATTTCAAAATTGATTATTTGTGTGAGACTTTAGACATTAAACCTTGAGGAAATTTTATACTAAGTTTATCATTGATGAATTTTGAGAACAAATCTATTCCCAAGCCAAATTTAGACCAAATTTTCCTCTTAGACCATGTTTATATATATGTCAAGTTTAGACCATGTTTGCTTTTTAAACCAAGTTTCTAGACATACCAAGCTTGGACCATTTTCTATTTAGACCACATTTTTTTAAGGGTTTATATAAATCTAGACCTTTTATTCATGAAATGTTAGTTGTTAATTTGGATATTCCTCACTATACTCATATTGGAACCATGTATAATCTAGATTATGATAATGTGGTCATAAATGATAACTTTTTTCAAGATCCATATTGCAATGATGTAGTTTGTGAGATGGATTCCTATCCTCCTTACACTACTCAATATGTGGAACAAATCCAAGATCCATTAACACACTACTTGGTTAATAAACCTCCATATTCAGGGCAAGACCAAGAATAAATAGCCTAATATCTTGCTAGTATGCCATTGATTATAGAAAAAGTCCAACAAAAATCATACTATGTAACAATGTCTTTAGCATATGGCCCATACTTATTTGATCATCACTTTCTCTAAGACAAGGACAAACTTTTATTCATGTTCGTAGAGGTAGGGGATAAGTTTTTAGTATACCTCCCACATAAAAACCTACCTAGTCTAGTCAAAGTGCTATAAATTGTACCTTATACCCAAACTATCAAACAGACCTCTATTAGTTACCCTCAAGCTCTCATGTCAGTTTCATACCAAGGTCCAAATATGCTTGAAAGAGGAAAGGGTCCCATAAAGGAACAATTCACATAAATTCAATAAGCATATCAAACCTACCTTAATATAACATAGAGTTTCAATGCCATGTCTATATCAAATGTTCCTCACATAGATCTAACTCCTTCAACTAGAGTACTAGTTGATTTGATAGGTTAAGCTAATATGTGTATCAACCCATATTCCCAAATTAATTTAGTAGGGGACATGTTCAATGTCTCATTCAACAAAGAATATGACTATGGTTTCCACTTAAGACAATGTGTAAAATACCATGGATAACATGCAATCTTCTTCCAATCTATGCTAAAGTGAGACAAATGCACCAATAAATAATCCATAATAACAAGTTCCTTTATTCAATACCACCAATTTTTTGCAATAATATGGTCAATAATTCCTACTTCCCAGTAACAACAAGTTACTATTAATCCTCAACCAATCACTTCTTCATGCACCAACACCAGGGGATAAGTAATTAGGTGTCGGCTTATGCTTTTCCTCAACATCAAGTGATGAATGTTATCCCACCTCAATAGTTGATGGATAATATTCCATGATAATAGACACATTCTAATTTACCAATGTATTATAATTAGAATACTACACCACCTCAATAGGGGGTAACAAATAATCCACCTCAATAGGTAGTGATAAACATACATGTTATCAACCCAAGTAGCACCCTAATTAAGTCAAATTTCTTGGATCTCCTTCAAACTTGGATTAACATTGGAATAGTCTAAGGTAGTGGGACACTTATATCATAGACAAAACCTCTAGATTATGAGGGTATATCCTCTGATGTATCAACTCTAGATCTATTACTAAAACCTACTACTATTTTGGGTTGAAAAGGGTTGGAAAGAAACTAAAAGGTAAATCCATTCTAATGATGTTGATACACCTATATTGATGGTTAATCCACTCTATTTGAAATCTACAACACTAATGAATTTGAAATAGACTAAAAGACTAACTTTAATAATTCTTCTAAAAGAGTGATTCACATGGAGGTCTTGATGGATAATAATATTTTGGAGGTAGAGAGAGAGGTCTAATTTGAGACACTTTCAACCTTGTTACATAGCAAATCTGATTATCAACCTTTGACACTTCATGTAACCTTCAAAAGATAACTCATTAATAGATAGGTGTCTCAAGGACATGTTTAAGGGAATATTCATCCACTTTTACACATCTAAATAAGCATTACACACTATAATTCAACCAACAATATTCTACAAAAATCCATTATATTGATTCAATAGGTTTACAAATCTCAATCTTGGCAGAGATTCATCATACCCAAGAGAGGGATCCTAAAATGGCCTAAAATCTTGAATATATAGAAATGAGAAGAGAATTAGCCAAGATAGTGGCATAAAATAGAGAAGAGTAGTTCAACTCAACATTAAATCAAGTCAAATTTAGTTATGATAGTTATCAATAGTCTTTCATCACATCTCTTTATGCTTGATGCCTTTCATGAACTTTGCATAAGCTTCTTAGCTTTGGAAATAAGGTGGTGGGACCTCTTTACTTGTTAAAACTATTTTTTTCTATCATTCTATGCCATTATTTGGTTATTTGACTCCTCTTAACAAAGATAAAGATAATTGGATGACTTATTTTGCTTCAAGACCATGGAACATGCATTGATTGCTAGTCAACTCATGATCAGTTAACTCAGAGTGATTGGCACTTGAGATAGTTTATCTCCTTCTTTATCCCTCCTTTTTATGAATTATAACCTGAATACTATAAATTTATGTAATTTATTCTCGAAGACAAGATATGTGGCATGATAACTCCACATAAACTTATTTGATAGCCCTTTAATGCCATTTTTCACTTCAATTGATTGATCAAATAGGCCAAATAGGCCTATTAACCTAAATTATTTCACTGTATGGCTCTAATAACCTAAATTAAACCATTATATCCTGAAAATATAATGATATTTATTTTTGTAATAACTCCTCATATCATGAAATGGGTCCTTTTGATGAAGAAACACCTGCAACTTAGTCAAATAGTTAACTAGGTCAAACTATATTCAATTCTTCAGACTAGCTAATTTGAATGAGGTTATAAAGGCATTTAAAATAATATATTTTAGAATTTTATGGATTTATGAGGAATAAAAATTTCCAAACTACACTCTCCATGGATTAGAATCTATTAAACTTCTTTGTACCTCTATTTTTTGCACTTTTTCCTCAAAAAATCATATGTTCTTCCATGTCTATAAAGTTATGTATTAAAAAGTAGCATGTATAGGACCTTATCTGATTTTAATTCATGTTTCAATACTTTTTATTGTGATTAATGAGGTTTTTATTTCAAAAAATTTGACTTTTCTCAAAATTGGTCTATAGGAGGGTTTTAAAGGGTTTTGAAGGTGAACCTTCTTAACGATGGTTCATAAATTACATACCTTAAAACCAAAAATTATTTCCATGAATATTTATTTTATATACCCCTTAAAATTTCCTAATAATATTGGGATCCCATGCAAAAGGTGTGAAAAGATACATATGTAAAGAAGTTTACCTATAGGGTTTTGCTTGCATTTTGGACATGCTTATACTCTTAGAGATGGTTCATAAAAATTAGTCCCTCAAAAAATATAAATATATATTATAGTATAATTTAATATTTTTTCTCAAAACATTCTAAGATCACTTGGCCAAACTCTCCTTGTGGTGAAAGATACGAGCATTTCAATAGGTGGTTCGAATGGGTGTCTTGACTACTGAGTTCAAATTTCTCATTATGGGCCAAAATTAAATTTTATCCTATTATTATTTTATTTAATACACCTTAATGGTACCTATACCATCCCCTTAAACATATTCATGGATTAATATTTGATTTATATATTATTTAGTGTCTTCATGTGGTGTAGGCTTTATAGGCCTAAAACTAGCTTTAGGCCTATTTTTACCTAATATGAGTTTTAGGGTTTCAAACACCTATAAGAGGATATTATGGATTAAAAAACATTTTTAATCATCAAATATCACCCCCTATTATCTCATTTTTCTTTCTAAACTCAACTTTAACTCCATGGTTCTTAGGACTGCCTCTAGGGATGACTACTTGCCTATGTGTTTGTATGGAGTTTTAAGGCTTGATGTGTTCCTTATCCTTATAATTCATGTTTAATTAATATTTAACTCCTTATATTATGTCTCAAATTTAACCATTCTCAATTTTAGTTTCCATCCTCTAAAAATCCTCTACTTTCTTGTCTCTCTACCCTAGGGTTTTAAGCAGTCTTAGCTTGTAAAACCCTGAGTGACTAAGTTTACCTATTTTATCATATATAATTATCTTATAAACACCATATAATTTTTACAATCCATTTTAAACCTTTATTAAATTTTTATACATCATCAATAAGTATAAAAACAAGTAAAGAATCTTAAGATCACATAGGCATGTTTTGGTCTTTCTCATCTTAAAACTGCCCCAAGGGATTTTTTCTTGAAAACTTGAATGTAATATAATCCATAGAGTATATTTAAACATTTAAATCATAATAAAATATCTCATAAACTCTTCATTAATTCTAAACCCTCTATTTCTCTTGAAAATTCCTCTCAAAAGCTCATTTGTCTCATTCATGAGTGTATGTTGACTATAAGAGGTCTGTGCTAAAATAGTGAACATTTCCACCTCTATTTTGACCTTAAGGATGGTATGGTAGGATTTAACCATTAAATTAGATCATATTTAAAAAAAATTATGTCTTAATTCCACTTTTATTGGATCCAAATTCACCATTTCCTCTGAGATAGGCTTCTGACATTTATTGAATATTGATTGTGTGTGCTTCATGATTATGTTTTCATGTTTTAATTTTTTATTGGTAATAATAATGATTTATATTCTTGGTATAAGACAAAAAAATCCTTATTTATATGGTTTATACCTTCTGCCAATCATTTCTTAGCCTTGTATGTTCCATCAAAACATTATTTCCTTTCATTTTCTCCAATATGGTTGTCCTTGTCAATAGTGTTGTAGGTGATGATTGGAGGTATGAAAGTGATTGTAGGGTTTTTCTATCTATTTCACCTTAAATTTTCACATTTAAAACTTATAAGTGGTTTTAAACCTCCTCTCACCTCCTCTTTTGGTGTGTTGGCTCTTTAAGTGTGCTTTTAGGCTCTAACATGGTCCTATCCATACACAAGCCTGTGTACTTATTTTTCTAAGTCAATAGACCTTTTCATAATATTTATGAAGGTTTAAATATGTAAAATATTCAATTAAAATCATAATTAACTTCATAATATTCTCTCCTTTATTTAAATGGTCTTGCATTGCATAATGAGAGTGTGTGATTGTGTGAGATGAAAACATCTTCTAGTATGGTTGTTGGTAGAAATTTTCATGATTTTGACCTTGACTATAGATTGTACTAGGAAAATATAATCATACCTTGATCCTACTCATAACTTAATTCCTTTTAATGAATCTTAAATTTATCATATAACTTATCCATTGACTCTTATTCTCTCATCATTTTCATAAACTTGAAAATAGGCTTGCTCTCTTGAGAAGGCTAAAAGTAGATACTTTACCAAGTCTTATGATATTGTTACTATTTCATTTGTACTTAATTCAGATAGAACTATTCACACCATTGAAGATAATCTTTAAACTAGGCAAAAAAATGAATTGGATCCTAAGCATATGATAATATTCTTCATAATCTTGGTGTTGGTGAAAGGTTGGCACAGTTTAAAAACTTTATACTTTGTTGTAGGTGACTATTCTTATGCAAACATGATCTATTTTGAATTCTTCATATCATGAGTTTGATTTTGAACCTAATTCATGTGCACTAATTTTAAAATATCTCACCTTCATCATTATTTATATAATGTCTTTCAAATAGGCTTTTTTCCTTTATAACTATGTGTGGAAATATAACATTTATAAGGAATGTAGTAGGGTTTCAATGCTTGGATTTGATACTAAAAACCCTCCAAGGCCACTATAAATCTCTCATTCTTGATTGAACAGTATTTATTGAGTTCAAATCTCTCCCTCACAGTTCAATTTCCTTCTTTTATACACCTTTGGTTTATTCCTCTTTGCATGATTGTAAATGGAGGTTGATTGTATGCTTATATGGACAAAGATGGAGTTAGACCTTGAGGAGGTCACAAGACATGAGTATGAGCCTTTCCTTTAATCTAATTTGATGAGAGAGGAATGATGCGAGACCAAATAACTTGAAAGAGATGGTGGAATCTTTCCTTCCTTTGTATCTTCGTGAATATATTGATTGTACTTTTTGTTGACTATAGGTGGAGATTCACTCAGTCTTGGCATGGTTCTATGGTTTGCATACCATTCTTGAATGACCATGATGCTCAATAGCCTTGACTCCTTTGGTAATGAATCCATGAGATGGATATGATTTTAAGGTGGTATGATGTGAATGGAAGATGGGAAACTTGAGTGTAGATGGAGATGGAGCCTTAAAACATTACAAAGGTAGTGAGAAGATAGTGTGTTGGAATGAAACATAAAGGAGGTGAAAAGAACATTGAATCCCATCACTAGGCAATATTGAAGACCATGGAGGAAGCATATGCACTTATACCAGATATTCAAACCACTTTTGAGGTCATTTAGAATCATATAGTGATGCAAATGGAAACCTAGGAGTGTCTAAAAAACCTTAACAAATGATAGGAAACCTTAACATATGCTAAACTAGGAATACCTAAAGATGGTGAGAACACATTGGTGGATTTCTTGACATGGATATTTGGGAAAAAATATTGAGTATTCTTGATTTTTAAACATAATAATAATGAAATAAACCCATACAAATAATAACAAAATAATTATTGAAAAACGTTCTCTCTCCTTGATTGTACAAACTCTCTTCATATGCTTATAGCCTGCAAATTTACACTATTGTGTGTTCTTAGGATCTATATTAACCTAACATGTGTTGAAAATAAATGATGAATACTATGGAAAGGTGAATTATGTTCTTTAAAATCTCCACAATTTCAAAAAAAATTTCCATGATGCCCTAATGAAAAGAAAACATAGAAAATTGACTACCTTCTTGGATGTAGGAGAGATAGCGAGTGCCTTAACTTCAAAATGATGGTTCATGAAGGATAGATGATCAAATTGATAAATACTTTCCATATCTGGAATACATTTGAGACTACTTTAGTTTACTAAATTTTTACACCTAGATTTTCTCTCTCATGGTCATACCACCTACAAACCTGAAGGGCTCTCAGTATGTGCAAAGAAGTAAGGTGAAGTATGTCAACTAGTTTTGGGCTTGTTTTGGATCCTCTTTCCTTCAAATTATTATATAACACCTATTATTTCCTCATATTCATGATTCAGGCCTTTGATGTACATAATGGGTTGTATAATTATGTACTTATGCATGAAATTACATAAAAATAACCTTTTCTTTACCTTTTCTTCACACTTAAGTCTTGAACTACCAATTTTAGGGCAAGATAATGAGATGTACACATCAAATTATGTGTTATTATAATAAATAAGTATTTTTATACCTTTACTTGGCCAAATTTGGCATGTTTGAGTCTTTTGGAGGCCTTTTTCAATCTTAAACTTGCATGAAAATGTATTTTCAAGGCATGAAACTTGGAATAAAGTGAATGACATTCAAATGAAAGTATTTTAAGGTATTTTAGATGCTTTATGTGCATTTTGACTCCAATTTTATCATTAAATGAACAAAACTCTCTTTTAGGCAAAAATATATAATTATATAAGAAGATTTAACCTTGAAGAGGCTCATAATAGTACTAAGAAAAGTTTTGAACTATATGAGTTGGCATTTGGCCTTCACAGGACAAATTTCCAACATTTTTGGTGACTCAAAGGGGTTGACCATCCTTATGGTCAAAATAAATCACTAGATTTCATATGACAATGATAATCTAAAACATGACAATAAGGCTTGATGACTCTCTTGATTACCAAACATATTTTTTGGACTTTGTAACACCTCTCTTAACTGAAAAAATAATAAGAAATAAAAGAAACAACACAAGGAATAACAACTAAACTATGAAGCAAACACAACTAACTATTTTATTATTTTTGGGAATATAGTGTTTAGATCCTAAATAATAAGGGTCTAGAATAATAGGAAAAATCTAATTTAATGGGGAAAATATATATTTTAGATAGGTAATTTTGTAAGAGGAATAATAATAAACTTATCTTAAATTAGGCTAAAATGAATGATTCCAAAGCTGGTAATTGAAAAGCAAGACTGAGACATTGTCAAGAATCTAACCCTAGCTTCCATTTTCTAATTGGATAGAAGTGAAAAAATAAGACACCCTAGTGTTTGATGCTACAGTCCCTCTTTGACACTATTGTCCTCAAGATCTAAGATTTTTTCATTTTGTTTGTCAGCTCAGTGTGAGCCTATGTACCAAATTTTAGGGGTTGGAAGTTAACAAAGCTCACTATAGGTTCATTTTAGTATTCAATACTTGTATCCATCTACACACATGCAAATAATGAATACATCAAAATCAAAAAGGGAAAAATGGGGTTAGGGGAAGAATGATCACATGATCTAGAACCCTTGTTGTCCTCACCACTTCCTACATTAACCCTCAATCTAGGGTCTCAGATCAAATGTAGTTCTCCCTTAGGGAATGTGCATAATCAACATACATAATAGATGAAAGAATTAATTTTGCCTATGCCTTTCATTAATCAATCATGCAAGTCTATGTGTGATGCAAAGAAGTTGAGATATACTATTGACTAATTTTTAATATGTCTAATGTGGAAAATTAGTAAGTTCTAGATATAAAATGCCTTTTGTAGTCCTTTATATAAGAGACTCATTATTTCAAATTTAGGAGATTTATTTGCATTTGGTTGACATTGAAAAACTTAGGAACAAATAAAATAAAAGTGGTAAGACTCATTTTGCAAAAGAAACTGACTGTTAGAGCTTAATTTGATTTTGGATAGGAGCATTAGAAACTAGACACCCTAGGTTCTAGTGTTATAGTCCAATCCCACAGCTCATGTTATATAGGTTGGGGACTAAAGGGGATAGAGAAAGCATGGAAAAATTGACTTGGTTGAGGTGGAATGACTATTTGAAAGGCTCAAGGTGACCAAGAATGCATAAAAAGATGACTCAATCTTAGAATAAGACCCAAAAAAATAAAATGAAAGACATGGCTAAATGTGTAAAAATCTCATATTCTCCAGTCAATGTCTCTTATTGAAGGACTATGAAAATACATGATATGTGTGGTTTCTTGACCAATTTAGGGTGTATACACTAACCTAAGAAAATAATAAAATGAGACAAACATAACAACAAGGCAACAGACTATTGCTTGTGTTAATCACTTATTGAAACAAATTAGAAAAACTAGAAACAATTAATTTGAGATCAAAAGCCTTCCTCCAGGGTCAAATGTAAAACTTGATTTTCCACCATGAAACATTGAAGCATGATTTCTACCTCTTGATAGTTTATTCTTGTAGATAGAAGCACATGTTTATGGATACTTGGAGAAGCATTTGAACCTTTTAATTCCATTCTGAGGTGCATGGATTATAGATGTGAATCCAAGACCCAATCATACTCTTCTCATATTCTTATACTTTACAAGAATAATGCTAATTCAATCTCATTCATTGGCTGCCAATCATCTGATAAGTCTTGGTTTTTACCCTCACTTTTCTCTACATGGAATGGTGACTTGTCAAAACTTCCATAATTGACCTCTTGTATCTCTTTAGGCATGCTAAAGGGAAAGATTTATTCATTTTTTTTATCTTTAGGAGTAATGATTTTAGGGAGTACTTCAACCAGCACTTATTCATTCCTTACATCATCATGAACATGCTCTTCTTGTGGGTCAAACTTAATAGGTTCAGTAGTTGATTGACCTTTAACATCCTCAATATGAAGTTTGAGACCTTCAATACCTTGATATTCATTTCAAACATTCATATATTTCTTCCAAAGGTCATCATCATTATCTTGACACTTATCTTCTTTGGTTGGCCTACACTTATCAATGGTAATTACTACAAGTTCTTTATGAACATCTTGATGAAGAACATATGTTATATGACCAAAAATATCTTGAGAAACAATCTATTTTTTCTCAACTAAAAATTCTTATTCTTATGTATTATCTTGCATCTGAATCTCATCTTACAACTCATATTCTTTGACATTATGAAAGATTAAGTCATGGTTATCCTTATAAACAAGTGTCTCAATGGTGATTTCCTTCTCTTGTTCACTCAAGACTCTCTCATATTCATTCATCTCAGCTGAACTTTCTTCATTTACCTCATAAAGGAGAGGATCCTTCTCAATAATTGGCATGGTAGACCCCTAAAAATAATCAAGAATATGAGAAAGGTCCAAAGGTATAGCCATAGCTGATTGATTCTACTCATGGGGTTGTTCAACTTGAAATTCACCTTCTCTCTATGTTTCAATCTCTCTTGAATAACTTTCCATAAAGGAAACGCCTTGAGATCTTGAGGGAGAAGTAGAGGTTGAATGACTTGTTGCTTGCTCTTGATTTTAACATCTTGACTTATGCTTGACTTATCTTCTTTCTCCCTTGATTGTTGCATTTGTTTCCAAGTCATAAACATGGGATTATAGACTTCTTCCTTTTCACTTATTTCATCCATGGGTGTGAATTGAGGAACCTAACACTAAGATTGTGTTGCTTTTGTAGTTGCTATTGACTACTGAAGATGTTGGTTTACAAGCTCAACTTGTTTGGCTAGGTGAGCCTTAAAGTCATGAACCAACTCATTGGATATCTCTCCCTAAAAACCTAAAGATGAAGGTTCTTATATGATCTACTCTAAAACATTAAAATTAGCCTCATCAAAACAAACTTATTCCTTCTTCTGAGGTCTCTCTTAGATAGACTTCTAAGTAGGAAATCTTGACAAGGCTTGAGAGGAATCTTGAGGGATGTGATATAATTTTTTTTGTTATTCATGAAGAGAAAAGGGTAACTCAATGGGGAACTAATGCTTCTCATAAACTACCAACTTCTCTTTAATATTTACAATTAGACCACCTATGTCAAAGATATCAACATTGAATTTTGAATGGCCTTGTCTTATGAAAGATGCACATACTTATTTAGCTTGCTAAAATAAAGCTCTCGTGTTCTCAATCTCATGCTTGGAGATCTCATGTCCATAGTTATTTTGATTGTCTATTCTCACCATTTATTTATCATAGACAAATAAGGTTTGTTTCAAGCTTGAATTGGATTGTCTTAGAACTTTATTGAGCTGATCAGGAAGATAAAAAAGTTCATCAGGGTTTTCATAGGATTGGTATGAGTTAATATACTATTGATAAGGTTATATATATGGTTGGTGAGGTTCATCATAAAGCTAAAATGGATCATGGTAGGGATGATATGGGTGAATATGAGGTAGGTATGGATCATATTGGAACTAAGATGGATTATAGGGTTGTTGATAATAAGGCATGTTATTGAATTCTCTCTCATATGCAACCATATCTAAGAAGATACATGAATATAACTAAATTTATGAACAAGATCTAACCTTTACCTCTAAGATGATGACCATATGATTACTTGAAACTACTTCTAAAGACCAAGATGTTACAAATGTGTACTCCAATGTCTGGATTTGTGTCCCACCCAATGTGCTAAAACTGTTAGCAACACAAGTTGTACCCTATTGAAGGCAAATTTATTAGATCTCCTTCAAACTTGGACTAACATTGGAATGGTCTAAGGTAGTGGGACACCTGTATCTTAGACCAGACCTCTAGATTGTGAGGCTAACTCCTCCAAAGTATCAACGTTATATCTATTACTCTTTTAGGTTTAAAAAGGTTAGAAATAAACTAAAAGGTAAATCTAATTCTATTGATTGTGATACACTTGTATTGCTAGTTAATCCACTCTATTTAAAATCTTATAACACTAATGAATCTAAAATAGACTGAAAGACTAACTCTAATGCTTCTTATGTAAGATTTTTTCACATGGAGGTATTTATGGATTACAATAGTTTGGAGGTAGAGAGAGAGGTCTAATTTGAGACACTTTAAACCTTACTACACTATAAATCTAATTACTAACCTTTGACACTTCATGTAACCTACAAAAGACAACTCATTAATAGATAAGTGTGGCAAGGACATGTTTAAGGGAAGATACATCCACTTTTACACATTTGAATAATCACTATACACTATAATTCAGCCATAATATGTTACAATAAATTATTATATTGATTTAATAGGTTTATAAAACTCAATATTGGTAGAGTTTCATCATTCCCAAGAGAGGGATCCTAAAAAATGGCCTAAAGGCTGAATATATAGAAATTAGAAGAGAATTAGCCAAGAGAGTGGCATATAAGAGAGAAAAAGAGGTCAACTCAACATTAACTCAAGTCAAAAAATTTTACAATAGTTATCAATAATATTTCATCGCATATCTTTATGCTTGATGCCTTGCATGAGCTTTACGTGAGCTCTTTGGCATTAAAAACAAGGTGGTGGGCCCTCTTTACTCATTCAAACTCTTTTTTCTAACATGTTATTCCATTATTTTTTTAGTTAACTCCTTTTTAAAAATATCAAGATAAGTGGATGACTTCTCTTACATGAATACCATAGAAAATGCATTGATTGCTATTCAACTCATGATCAGTTAACTTAGAGTGATTGGCACTTACGATAAGTTAACTCCTTATTTAGCCCTCATTTGCATGAATTATCAATTTAAGACTATATATTTATGTAATTTCCTCTTGAAGACTAGATATGTGGCATGATAACTCCACATAATCTCATTTGATAGCCCTTCAATGCCATTTTTCACTTCAATTAATTGATCAAATATGCCTAGTAGCCTAGCTTATTTTACTTTATGGCTCTAATAACCTTCATAAAACCATTATAACCTACCAATATAATGATATTTAGGCTTGGAAAACCTCCTCATATCATTAAATAGGTCCTTTTGATGAAGAAACACATGTAACTTAGTCAAACTAGTTGATTGGGTCAAATTATCTTCAATTCTATAGACTAACTAATTTAAATGAGCTAATAAATGAATTTATAGGCATGGATTTGAGAATATTATGGTTTGAGGATGAAGAAAAAGTGCCAAACTTCACTCTCCATGGATTGGAATCCATTAACCTTCCTTGTAACTTTATTTTTTGCACTTTTTCCTCAAAAAAACCTATTTTATTCCATGTTATTATAGTTATATATGAAAAATTACCATTTTTAGGACATTCTCTAAGTTTAATTCATGTTTCAAGAGGTTTTAGGATGATTCATGAGGTTTTTATTGCAATAAATTTGATTTTTTTCAAAACTAGTCTGTAGGAGGATTTTGGAGGTAAACCTTCTTAATGATGGTTCATAAAGTATATACCTCAAAAATAAAACTTATTTACAAGAATATTTATTGTATATACCCCTTCAAATTTCTTAATAATATTGGGATCCCATGTAAAATGTGTGAAAAGATACATAAATAATTTTGCCTATAAGGTTTTGCTTGTATTTTGGACATGATTATACTCTTAGTGATGGTTAATAAACCTCAGCCCCTTAACCAAAATCAATACATCATTGATTATAATTTAATATGGTTCCTCAAAACATGATAAGATAATTTGTCCAAACTCCCCTTGTGGTGAAAGATATGATCACTTCAATAGGTGGTTCTAATGGGTGTCTTGACTACAGAGTTTGAATTTCTCCTTATGGACCAAATTGACCTTTTCTCCTATTATTATTTAATTTAATACACCTTCATGAGATATATAACATCCCCCTAAACATATTCATGAATTCATATTTTCTTGATATATATTTTTTAGTGTCTTCATGTGGTGTAGGCTTTATAGGCCTAAAATTGGCTTTAGCCTTATTTTGGCCTAATCTAATTTTTAGGGTTTGAGGAACTTTTAAGAGGAAATGAGGGATTTAAAACCATTTTTTCCCATCTAATTTCACTCCCTATTACCTCCTTTTTATATCTAAACTCAACTTTTACTCCATGGTTCTTAGGATTGCCTATAGGGATGACTGTCTGTCTATGTGTTTATATGGAGTTCTAAGGCCTGATGTGTTATTTATCCTTCTAATACATTTTTAATGAATATTTAAATCCTAATATCAGGTCTCATATTTATAAATATTCTCAATATGAATTTCCATCCTCTCAAAATCCTCTACTTTCTTGTCTCTCTACCCTAGGGTTTGAAGCAGTCTTAGCTTGTAAAACCCTAGGTGACTGAGCTTGCTTATTTTATCATATATAATAAGCTCATAAACACAATATAACATTTAAAATACCTTTTAAACCTTTATTGAATTTGTCTAAATCATCAACAAGTCTCAAAACAAGTACAGAATCTTAAGAGCACATAGGCCTATTTTGGTCTTTCTCATCTTAAACTTGCCCTCAAGGGATTTTTGCTTGAAAAATTAAATGCCATATCCTCAAAATAGCATATCTAAACATTTATATCATCATAAAATATCTCATAAAATCTTCATGAAGTCTAAACCCTCTATTTCTCTTGAAAACTCCTTTCAAAAGCTCATTTGTCTCATGCATGATTGTCTACTAACTACAAGAGGTATGTGCTAAAATAGTGAGCATTTCCACCTATATTTGGAACTTTAGGATGTTATATAAGTCTTTAACCACTCAAGGAGATAATATTTACCAAATTTTAGGTCATAATTCCATTTTTATGGGATCCAAAATCACCATTTCCTCTAAGGCAAGATTCTAACATTGACTAAATATTGAGTGTGTGTGTTTCATGACTATATTTTCATGTTTTACTTTCATATCAGGCTGAAAAAATATTGATAGGCTTGTTTTAGGCCATAAAATTTTTTTGGTAGAGTTTTTTTAAGCATCATAACATGCTAAGGATGAGGATAGTTAGGTTATACTTTAGTGTGCAAGATAGTGCATCGTATTCATACAAAAGGTTGGATAATAGAAGCAGAGCAAGGATGAATTATTGTGCATTAAGAAGAAATTAGGAATAACTAGTAGTTTATTAAAATTTATAGATTATTCAAATTATTTTAAATATAAAGTAACAAAAACATTATACATTAGAATACATGTAAGGAACAAAGTAAGAAACACAATAGGTAACCATAACCAGATAGTCTCTATTGATCCCTTCAAAAGTGGAACTTTATTCTTCATACAAGCATAAGTATATATAGATCTTTTAAGTCTATGACTATTCATATTCTTCTCATACTTGACACCAAAAGTGGAGTCTTTTCATATTCTATCCTATTACAAGTCATAACTTTACAATATAATTTCTTCTCCCAACACTTTTCTAGACTTAAAATGTTGTCTTGTCCTAAGATAATGTTTCAAGATATTCTAAAATTGCACAAAGGGTAGAAGCTAAAGAAGTGGTTAGACCAGTAAAAGTTGCATTAATCACTCAAGGAACTATTTCTAGTTTTCACCTCTTACACACTACTTAGTCACCCTTTTGTGTTTTCAAATAAGTAGCATACCAACCTACCATCCTGACCCTGCTTGTTTTATTAAGTCATCCCCAATACAAAATTCTATATAAAATTTGACAAAATTCATACTCTACATAGTACCTAACATGATGGAGGTGGCATGGTCATAGATGATGACTAGCCAAAAGATTCCTTAGCCTTAGATTTCACAACCTTACACTAAGTGATGATTTGCTAGATCTCCAATGGTAGCTTGTACATAGGTGTGTTAAGAATCTATGCAACCTCACTATAAAAGAGAGATAGATCTATCTTGTAATCATGTCAGTCAAGAATGAATTTTTATAGTTTGTATAGTATGGTATGTAGTGGTGCATAATATTTGATGATCTAATTGAGATCTAAATCATCAGTGATGCTCATGGTTACCTTGGTATTGGTGACCCTAGTATAAATCTCACCACTAAGCTACTCTAGTTTTTTTGAATGATGTTGAGATTGGAGACCGATGAAGGAATTACACAAAATCTAACTCAACTAATTGAGGATGTTATCACACATGTTATCCCTAATATTGAGCAATTCCTAAAGTGTTTTATCATTGTCATCCCTAGGGGTAGTTTGGCTACCCATAGTTTCCTTAGAAATTTTGGTTGTGATGAATTCTATGATAAAACTAGTTAAATAATTATCTAGTCATTACTTCTAGTCCAGTAAGTCTTACATGATCTATTGTGCTTATAATGTAGTAATGTCTAACATGCCTTAGTACTCTTCTAGCAAGGTGATGAGTGTGGTAACCTTGATCTTCATATTAATGCCCAATGTGCCAACAACATGGATTTTTTGGGTTGCATACTAGTCCTTCGTCAACTCAAAGACTATATTCTCAAGTCTTTGTTGTTTGGACATGACTTGGTCCTTGATTACTCAAGTGACCAACTCTAGATAGGCATCCTAGATAATCTTTACTACTTCACAAAGGTGAGCCTTCAACTTGACATTTTCCACCTTGGATTGATCCATTTCTAGATCCAAAGAGGTGGCCTTATGTACAATTGACTCCTAAAATGTTATTATGCCCTCTAGTTTTTTCTTCAATGGGAGCTTGGAGATGTCTAATGAGGATTCTTACTTGAGTGGGAGTGTGTCCAATGTAATTATAGTCAATAAAGGGTTAGGTTGGGGCATTGTCATAAGTGGGAGAGAAAAGGTGGTATGTTGAGCACCAGTAGTCAGGACATCCCAAAGGCAATTCTAGGAGTTGATGACCTATTGTATCTGCAACTAGTGCTTCTTCTTGTTTTATCTATCTTGTTTCTACTTGTGGTTATTCAGGTGCTTATTATTGTGCCATGGCCACTTATGCTAGTTTGAGTTACTTTGCAACATCTTTAGACTATATTCTTTTGACATCCTCCTTGTCCTCTACTTTCTTGTTTAGTTCTTCCTACACAAATTATTATTTGTCTTGTGTTTCTTCTACCTAAAACTTCTTTGCACATTCTTATTCTTCGTTAATTTAATCTATTAGAGATATAGCCTTGGATTATTCATCTACATCATATGTTTGTGCTTGTTCCTATTCCTTTGCATGTGTTTATGCCTATGCCTATTATTGTCACAGGGCTTCATCTTCTTCTTCCTTCTTCTTTTATGTGGCTTCTTCTACTTGCTACTATGCATACATGGAATCATCAATAGCCTAATTTGACTATGCTATTATATCTTGTTTATATTTTTCTTATTCATCTACCTTAGCCTCAATAGTGAGTGTAACTTCTTTTTCCTTCTATGCTTGCACCTTTTATGCTTAATGGGTTGCATCGATAGCTTCCTAGGCATTCTTATCCTTATCCATGGCTTTCTATCAGTCAGGATTTGCATCGTTGGCATTTTTTATATCCTTGGCTTCTTTGTATTGGTGACTTTCTTGTTATTTTTGAACTTTTTCCTTGTGTCACTTCTTCTCCTCCATTCTTAATCATCATTTTCTTGTATGAGCTACTTCTTCCCTTGATGCCTATTATTCTTATATGGTGGGTTACTCAGGTATGAGCTCTTTGACCTCTTGGACCTATGATGATGATGAAAAATCACTTGGTTAGACCATTGAGATGTAAACATGTGCTTTCTTATGTTTGAGGGTGACCAAATTACATTTGGGTGGTAGTGAATTAGAGGATGGAGCAAGTTGTACTTCATGTGCTAGTTGACTAAATTTGTGCTCTTTTAGTCTAGGTGAGACCCTAGATTTATGACTAGTTTGAGGTCTATGTGTAAGTGATTCTAGTAGGATTTTTTTAAGGGGTACAAATACATCCATAGTTGGGAAGGTAGGAGTAGGTTGTTTCTAGAAAAATTCAATCCTTCATTGTAGCTTCTCCATTTATTCTCATATAGTATCAATGATAATCAATGCTAGGCAAGGTGGGAGGTCCACTCGTAAGTTTAGAGGAACCTATTTATGCACTTGGACCATACACATAGCCTTCCAAAAGAATAATTCCTTCTCCTCCTCTCTATAATAGAAGTCTATAGCCATGTCTACAAGCATTACTTATTAGACTTCTTGTTTATCCATGCCCATCTATGGAAGGTCTCATGAGCTTACGATCTGGGGCACCTTAGAATCATATAACTAGGTTGACATGATCCATGTCTTGTATTTTAATTTAGGATATGTATATTGATGCTCAATGGAAAGCTTTTGCTTTCCTTTTTATGATTATAAATTGGTTGCTTCTTCTAGTTGTTGAATTATAGAGATGGTTTTTTTAGGTGGTATAACTTGAATTAGAGTCACATGTCTGGCTATGAAGGCTTTTTATTTGATAAATTTTACCTATGCCATGCCCATGGTGACAAAGAATGGAATAGGTGTGATGGGAGACTATGGCAACTCATGAATGTGTATGAATACACCTTTTGGAAGAAAATTTATAGTTGTGTGTTGGCATAAATACTGTATGACATTTGGTGGCACCTAGGGATGTGTGGTGATCAATTCCGAATACTCATCCCATAATGCTTTGAATTTATCCTCATTTTCTAAGGATCTATAATTATGTGTCCATATAATGTTGTGTAATTATTTCACTATCCAATAATCTATGTCAGGGTGCACTTCTCCCTCTGAGTAATTCCATTGTGTAAAGCAGAGGAGAAATATGAGGAACTAATACTAGAATGTCTACTTTGGAGATGTGTAACACTTATAAATATTTATGATCATATATTGAATTAAGTACTCTATCTAGTTTAATTACTCATTTCATTGGATCATGCAATGGGTGATTTCTATGGTCCCTTTTACAATTTGTTTCATAGACTTGGTCATCTACCAAAACCTCCTTATGATGCATTCGATGAAGATGTATACTATTTCATCATGGATTTATTCAATTGGGATCCCTATTGATACCTTAACATACAAATTTCAAACCTCCTAAATAATAAGTAGCATTCTCATCTTGTATGGATCAATGGAGTTTCCTCATGCAAGCATGCCCAAAGCTCAGGCCATGGCTTCTATGTTGATGACAATGGTGATGTCTTGGATAAGGTAGATAGTTCCATCATTGTATGAACCAAGTTAAAATTTTACAATTTCCGTTAGGTTACCAAAAGTAGGCATTCAAAGTAGTTTTTTGTCATCTATATTATGTAAGTAATAGGGGGTTGTGAAAATGAGTGGTTGCATAGCATTAATGGGATTTGGATGAAATATATTCTACTATGTTGCTCAAAAGAAGTCAAATAATTATATATCATTAAATTTAGTCTATTTGAGAGCCATATCGATGCCCATTACTTTTTTTTGTGCATCTATTAGTCCCCTAATGAGTCATAAAGTATTCATGTTTACTAAAGTGATGAAGTTTCAATGTTACTAGCTCTCTACGTAATAAAACTATCTTGGATCTTTGAATTTATAGGTCATGAAAATATGTGTAAGAATGAAAGGTCGACTTGGTTTTCTAAATTAGGCATTTATAAATTTCATGCATATTAGTTTACACATAAATGTCATGCTTAGCTTTTAATTTGACATAAATATAATGGTTGATGTGGAAAATCTTATCTGATCTAGTAGTTAAGATAGTTATTCATTGGCACATGTGTGGAGATCTATCGTGATAATATTGATTGTCCATATAAGAGTATGAGCGGATGATGTTGATTGCCTATTTATTTTTTGAAGATTAATTCAATCAAACCTTGGATTTGGCATTAACTTTTGGTGGATGACTATTATACAAAGAATATCTTGTTGATGTGACTTGTTTGTACCTTTTTGAAACTTAATTGCTTTTATTCACTCCTATTGACATCCATGATAGCACACATTAATTTTCCTATGCACAGTTAGTACACTCTATACTTGGTATCTTGGTTCTTGAATGGTAGTGAAGAGATCATCTCCAAACACACATAGATAGAAAAATAAACACATATAAAACATGCAAAAATGAGAAATCCTAATTTACTTGGTGTTACTCAGCACCCACTCACTTAGTAGGATGAGATTAATTAAGACTATTGGTAGTAGGGCTTAAGCCTACATCCATTCACCTACCTAGGTAAAATAGTTCCTTGAAGATCTCTCAAAACAATAGTTCCTTGCTATGATATTTCATGTATAACATAAGGCCCTTTCCATCAAATCTATAATTTTCTCTAGAATGCTTTGAAATTACTATCATATAATAAAACTAGTTGATCTTAATGAAATTCCTTATGGTCAAGATTCATATCATTCCATGTTTTCTAGATCTTCTTATGAACTTATTGCATCCAATATGCTTTGCATCTATACTCTTCCATCCTATTTAGTTTGATAAGTTTATTAGTGAGAGACTCATGATCCCCTAGTCTCATGACCATTACAATGCATAAACTGGGTACTAAGTATTCCATTAACATAACTACTTCAATTCCATGGACCAACTAAAATGGAGTAAAACCTATATCCCTCTTATAGTGCATGTGATATGCCCATAGAATTTTATGAATGTGATCTTACTAATCATCTCTCTTAATGTCATAGATCTTTATCAACATTTTACCCAAAACTTTGTTGGAAGCTTTACCTTAGCCATTAGCTTGTGGATGGTACATATTACTTTTATGATGAGAAATCATGAATTCTTCAGTAAGATATTGGATAATATTATTTAGGAAGTGTGTCCCTCAATCACTAATGATATTGATGGGGCATCCAAACCTTATAATAATTTTATCATATATAAAATTTATTTCATCCTTTGCACCACAGTTGGGTGTCATAATAGCTTCAACACATTTGGTTAAGTAGTCAGTCACAGTGATAATATACCTTGATTTACTATGTTTACTTGGTGGAGTGATAGGTCTAAAAAATTCAATTCCCCATTGTTTAAAAATTTATTTGGGTAATAAAGGCTACAAGGGCATTTCATCTCTTTGTAGTGGTTTCCCCATGTGTTAACATACTTCATAGTGTTTCACTACTCTATGTGCATCATAAAATAGATTTTGCCACCATAACCTACTCTATAACAACCTATTGGTAGTATCTTCTCCAATAAAATGTCTTTCTATTCCTTGGTGTGCCTCCTACAAGATTTTTGGTCATTCATGTTCCAAAACTACCCTACGTAGTACTTCATCCTTCCCTAAATAATACAAAATCACATTGATGATGGTGTACGGTAAAATTTTGGTGACAAATTGCTTCTTATCTATTTCTTGATAGTGCATAGGGAATACTCCTTTTTCAAGGGAATTGGTGACAGCTTCAAAATTTTCAAGAATCTTATAAATTCAAAATAAATGAGCATCAAGAGAATCTTCCTATAAATCTTCTGGTTATTTTCCATTGGGAATGTGATTAAGATGATCTAACCCCATGTTTTCTCTTCCTAACTTAATGTTAATGCGAAATTGGAATTCTTGAAATAGTATCAACCACATAAAGATGCATCCTCCTAGCATTAGCTTATTAATAAGGTAGCACAGATTTTGATGATCTGTAAAAAAAATTAAATGGTGTTGCAAGAAGATAGTGTTGAAATTTATGTTGTGTGAACACTATATCCAATGCTTCTCTTTCATTTATCATGTAGTTATTTTTTACATCAGATAAATTTCAACTTGAAAAATGAATGGGGTGGTCCATTTTATCATCCCTTAGTTGTGTAAGTACAACATTGACTATGATACCTAAGGCATCAATGTGCATGCAAAAAGGCTTGTTCTAATCTGGAAAGATAAGGATAAGCATAGTGACCAATATCTATTTTATCTCTATGAAGGCTACTTGGTACTCAAAATTCTAGATAAACTTCATATATTTGTAAATTAAGGGTTCCAATGGAGATGAAATGGCTGCATATCCCTTGATAAAGATGAATTAATACCCTTATGGCCAAGAAAAGATCACACTTATATGGAGATGACTGGTGGAGGCAAACTCAAAATAATTGCAATTTTTTCTTGGTCTACCAAAATGCCTTCACTACACACTACATGACCTAGTAGAACACCAAAAGGTATAAAAAATAAACATTTATTTAATTTAGAGCAATGCATAAATCTCATCAGTGTTTTAACATGAGACATAGTTTAGAAAAATGTTCTTTACAAAAATAAAATATTTCTCAATCATTGAGATAGACTTCCAAAAAGTCATGAAAGAAATATTTGAATGCAGTCACCATTGCATAGGAAGAAACCATAGGTGCATTCTTGAGGCCAAAAGGCATTACCTTATATGCAAAGGATCCCCATCTCATGGTAAAAGTAATTTTAGATTTGTCTTCTTTTACAATGGGTATTTGATGATAGCAATTGAAACCATCTATGAAAGAGTAAACTTCATGTCCTGTGATAGATTTAAAAACTTCATCTATGAAGGGAATTTGGAATGGATCATTCACACATGCATCATTCAGAATGTGATAATCCCCACATACTCTGATCTCCCTTATTTTCTTAAGATATACTACTAGGGGACTAACCCAATCTACCTTTTATTTAGCATAGATTATACCTACATCTTGCATTCTATTGATTTCAACCTTCACTTTCAACTTCATATTTAGATTTAACTTTTATGGTCATTTCTTTGTGGGTCATGTGTACTCCTTGAGTTCGATATGCATTTCACCTAGAGATGGATAAACTCCTTATACCTCTAAAAATTTAGTGGGAAATACATCTTTATAATCTCATAGGAGTTTCATAGCTTCATAAAATTTAGCTTCTATCTAATAATCACCTATATGTGTCAATTTGGGAACCTCCTCAGTTCTGATGTTTGCTACATGTTTTTTAATGGACTACTAGTAAATATCATGCTTTTCCTCATCAATAGATTCTTTTATCATTCATTTCCCTTCCTATTCTAGAATTTTTATGTTGTGCAACTTGTCTTCTTCAGTGGGTTCTATGTCAAGGTCCTTCACTATTTCTATTGGCCATTCAAATTCAAATAAATTATTCAAATCAATATTACCATTAGAATTGGAATCTTCAATGTCCTCTTCTTTATCTTGTATTTAGTGTCATGGCTACATAATAGATTTTTCCTCTTTTATCATAGTTTTATATCTTTGTAATGTTGAATTGAGATCAGAAGTTGCATTCTTCTATGTAGAGGATTCCATCATGGTGATTAAATATTCTATGCACCCATTGCATAAGAATTATTTGATTTTTAGTAGTGCATTATGAACTAGAGGGTTTTTATCTTCAAAAAAAAATGTTTATATGAATTCATTGTGTACCTATGCCTAGTTATTTGTTTCTCTCATATACTCTGATGCATATAACATGTTGATGGTAAAGGATCAAGTGTATAATGGAATATGTGAACCCATTACTTTAGTTCCACATGTTCCTCAGTTTAAACTTCAACACATTTATGAATATGGATTTCAGAACACTCAACTTCTTGTAAGAAAGGATAATTAATTTTGATAACCTATGATAGTTGTAACCTACTAATCATGAGTTCATATGCATCATCCCACTCAAGATGATCATTTTTATGAATTTCCCACCATGTCACTGCAACTCCCTTCAAAGAATAATTAAAAGCACTGACCCACTAGCCAATGGTAGGTACATGAACTTATAAGAATAAAATGAACTAATTGATGTCCTTAGTTACATAGTACATAGGAATTTATCTCTCATGCACAAAGACCATTCTCATGGGTCACATTTCATGATCACCTTGAGCCCAGTTGAGTATATGTGTGTCTGAGTCTCCACTGAAATATGAAGTTATTTCCCAAGGTAAAGTTCCTTCTCTATTTAGATGTATATAATCTTTTATATGATCATCTACTTGTTAGAGGAAGTCAACTTCTAAATGAGTATGGGATTTAATAGACATAGATGCACAATCCTCTATGATAAACTAGGTAGCTAATGGCTAAGTAACTACTAGTTTAGGCCTCCATTATTTAGATGCATTTAATTATTGAGTGATTAAATATTATACCTAAGGTTTAGTATGCTCATACAATAAGTTTCACTCAGTTTTGCATAGAGCTTTTGGTTTTTGTTTAGATTTTACCTTCATCCAACTGGTTTCTTGCATGACATATGGAGAATTTGGCTTAGCTAAGATGATGTAGGTTTTGTGCACTCTATTGAAATGAATGACAATAACCTTATCTCCTTGAGACACCTCTAGCTGATTTTATATAATGTTGATATTCATCTAACCACATATTCCCATTTCTTTCCAATCAGTGTAAGGTAATGTGTCATTACTATCATCATATCAATGACTTCAAAGTCACCTTATAGGGTTAGTTCTATGCCTTTGATCTCAACATATTCTAATCTGCCAATAGGCTCAACTTATCCATAGTTGGCTAAGCTTAGAGTTTTTGGACTGCAACTTGATATCCTCCCATGTAGACCTAGGAATCATGTTGACTATGATACCAAAATCAAAGAAAACATTTGGAATTTCATAGCCTACAACCTCAATGTTGATTTTTTCATCTACTTCCTAGGGATTCTTTGTTTTGACATACCAAATAAGATTTTCTATCTTTTATTCTCCTTGTTGTGCACACTCCAGTAGATTATGTAGTAAGTTTGTGATATTTTGAGATATATCTTCATTGTGTAGTGTGCCTAAAATTTTTAGTAGATATGTCAATGTATTAATAACTTCATCCTAATGCATAATTTGCATGATCTAGACATATATTTAGGAATCTATTATTGTAGCATCTCCTTTAGTAGTGTCTTGGTATTAAATGTTTTTCAACATCTATGTAGCTTCATACATTAGCCCCTTTTCTATAGCTAGGTCTAATTTTTTGTCCTATTTTTCTTTTTGGATTACCTAATCTTGAGGCATTTCAAGAGAAGGCAAACTTATTTCTGCATGTTGATGTCATGTGACAATGTTTAGGAATACATCCTCCTTAGGCTAAGAATTTACCATATTCACATTCACTTATCCTTTATTTTATTTTACAAGACAAGATATTCTTTTATCTCATTCTAGTCATATATTAAGAATATCTTTGAGGATTCAAAGGGTAATTTAGTTGCATATGATTATACGCTTTACATAGATAACATTGCAAAGGAGGTTGCTGATAGTTATTTCCTTTTCCACCTTGGTAACATCCTCTGTATCCACCCCTAGGTCCTCTTCTCTTGGACTGATAACCTCCTCTATACCCTCCTTGTTGTTGTGTTGTGTTCTAATGCTAATGTTATTGGGTATTATCTCTAATTCTAAATTGTTGTTATGCAACTAATGGAGTCTAACTTGTTTGATGTTGCTACATCATTTTTGAGATCTAGGGTGATGCATATTGGTATTGTAATGATGGTGGTATCTAATTCAATTAAATAAGGGTCCAACCATATAGACCTTAAGGTTGGTATTATGGTAAACTATGAATCCACTTTGGACCTGCTTGGGTTGCATAACCTTTATCAACCTCTAGGATTAGATTAATTTTCTTCACCAAGGACACTTTTTACATAATGATATCAAATACATTTTTGGTTATGTATAATTTAAGATCCTATAAATCCCTATAGTTATTTTCATTATGATTATATGACTTACAAAAATTACAATACAAAATTTTTGGGTTCTTGACATACTATTATAAGAGATGGCACTATATTATTACATTCCCTACTACTCAATAGATTTCATATAACTCTATATTGATCTTAGGACAATCATTAATATGATGTACTTATTTTCCACACTCCATATACCATAGATTCAAATCAGGTTTATCTAACTCATGGTATTGCTCTATTCTCTTCATAAAAGCTTTTAATGTGTTTTTAATCATAGAATTTATGACAGGAGATTCCCTATAGTCTTTAATCTACCCTACTCAAATAAATAGCTCTAGCATCTACTTTAGTAGCATATTGAGTTTGTGTAGTGGAAAAATTGATTTTGGAGTATAGTCCTTTGACAAACCATACAGCTTTATCTTTGTCGATTAAGGAAAATTCCATCTTACACATAACATCATATAATCTATTATCATACTTGCAGACTGATTCTCCTAACTTCGACCTTATCTCCTTCAAGTATTGAATAGTCTGACTTGTACATTTCTTTATCTTGAACTCTATGATGATCTATTCCTTAACCTGTTGTAGACTTGCCTACTAAATTTCTATATAGTATATGAACTCAAGTTTTATTCTATTTAATGCCTTTACCAACTCATAATTTTTGATATCTTCATCAGTAATGCTCTTAGCTTACCATCTCATTTCACAAGTTAGTAATTACTATTCAGGGTCTATAGACCCATCATACATTTTTAAGTTTATAAATCCTCCTATATAACCCATTATGTAAACTATTATTAAGTGGATATGCTATGTAGCTATTACAAGAGGAGGCCATGTTTTGTGCAATCCTACTTGCATACTATGTATATTTACCTATGTACTAGGAGAGTCAACTTGTACACTCTTTTTTTCTATGTTTCTTTCTTTTTTTTGCTTGGTTTGAATAATCCGTATAGCCTTCAAAGTCTTTCAAATTGATGTTGTTTCAATTTTAGTACCCCAATGATTTACTTGTTAAAAAAATGGACCTTTCCAACTACTATCTTCCCATCCACCTGGTTGAAAAATTATACTAGAATATAAGAAATTGGACTATGGGGATGTGTGCTCTTCTAGTGAATGATTCTTTCATGCAACTTTTTCTTTTGTGCTTGCACCTATGATTAATCTATGACTATGTTTTAATTTTTTTCTTAATTATTCATGTATTTCTTCTTGTAATACCCATTCTTATAGCTACACACTACATCTATCATCTAATTGTTTTAATTCTACACTATTCTCACCTTCTTCTTTAAACATCTCTTCTTCATCTCATTATTCGTCACTTCTTTCTATCTACCAGCATTCATCATATTATTTCTTAATCCTTCATTCTTCATTTCTTTCATCTTGATCATCACATATTTTTACTCATTCAACACCTATTGTACTAGTACTCTTACCTTTACTTGCAACTACCTGGGTATTCTTCTATTTATTCTATTTGTTATGTTATTATAGCTCACATTATGAATCCAAACTTTTCTTCTGACTCTTCTTTCCTCATGTATCCATTTTGGATTTATTTTCAAGCCTTATCTGCTCATTTAATCATCATTCACTATCATGTTACACATACCCCCATACACCTAAACTGACTACTCCATATTAGTTGGAGTAGGCACCATGGCCTTGTTTATAACCAACATCTTCGTAAGGATAGATAGTCACTAAAAAAATTTCCCTCTAATTTGTATGAAAAAAAAGACTTGTGAAACTTCAAAAGCTATATATCCTTGTACTAAAAACTTGGTTATATATCTATCTATAATAGTAGTAACTCAATAATTGATTTCTCTTATCCAGTTAGTTTCTAATTTTTACAACCAATCTACCTTTTCTTCAATCTAGATGATTATTTATTTCATTATTGGGTTAAAACAATATTATTCCAACAATTCTAACAAATTAGATAGAAATTTGGGTAAATCACACCAAAATATTTTGTAAATCTCTCCATAAATATGCTCTTGAATGATTTCTTATATGGTAAGACCAGTTTGTTTTGATTATTCTTTTATAAAATTACATACTCTTTGGTCTAACCATGTCTCAATATCTCTTTGTTGTGGTAACCATCTTAGCATAATTTCCTCTAGAAAGAGTGTTTCCACACTCACCACACCATTGTTAGTAGAGGTTCTTAAAGCATCATAACATGATAAGGATGAGAATAGCTAGGTTATACTCTATTGTGCAAGATAATGTATCGTATTCATACAAAAGGTTGGATAGCATAAACATAGAAAGAATGAATTGTTGTGAATTAAGTATAAAGTAGGAACAACCAGTAATTCATTAACATTTATAGATTATTCAGATTAATTTAGATAGAAATTAAGTAAAACATTATATATGAGAATACATGAAAAGAACAAAGTAAGAAACACAATAGGTAACCATAACCAGAAAATAATCTCTATTGATCTCTTCAAAAGTGGAACTCTATTATTCATACATATATAAGTATATATAAATGTTTTTAGTATATTAATGTTCATATTCTTCTTGTACTTGGTACCAAAAGTGGAGTTTTTTCATATTCTAACCTATTACAAGTCATGGAGATAAGACAAAATAGACATATATACGATTAAAGAATTGCATAACACATGAAAAGAATAAAAATATCCTACATAGCTTTACAATCTAATTTATTCTCCCAAAAAAATCCTTGTTCCTATGTTTTATACCTTCTACCATTCATTTATTATCCTTGTAAGTTCCATCAAAACATTATTCCCTTTTATTTTCTCTAATATGGCTACCCTTGACAACAGTGTTGTAGGTGATGATTGGAGGTATGGAAGTGATTTTAGGGTTTTTATATCCATTTCACCTTAAATTGGCATCTTGAAAACTCCTACGTGGTTTGAAACCTCCTCTCAACTCCTCCTTTGGTGTGTTGGCTCTTCAAGTGTGCATTTAGGCTCTAACATAGTCATATCTATGCACAAGCTTGTATACTTACTTTTTTGAGTTGGTAGACCTTTTCATAATATTTATGAAGGATTAAAGATGTCAACTAGTCAATTGAATGCATAATTAACTTCATGACCATATCTTCTTGATTTAAATGGTCTTGAATTGTATATTGAGAGTGTATGACTGTGTGAGATGAAAATGTCTTCTAGTATGGTTGTAGGTAAACATTTTCAAGATTTTAACCTTGATTGTAGCTTGTATTGGAAAAATATCATCATGCCTTGACCCTAATCATAACTTAATTCCTTCTAGTGAATCATCCATTGATCATATAACTTATTTATTAACTCTTATGTTGTCATCCTTTTCACAAACTTGAAAATAGTCTTGCTCTATTGAGAAGGTTATAGGTGGATATTTTATTTAGTCTTATGATAGTGTTATTATGTCATTTATAATTCATTTAGATATAACTCTTCACACCATTGAAGATACTCTTTAAACTAAGCAAAAAAACTCATTAGATCCTAAGGATATGACAATCTTCTCCATAGTCTTGGTGTTGTTGAAATTTTAGCATAGTTTAAAAACTTTATACCCTATTGTAGGTGAATATTCTTATGCAAACATGATCTATTTTGAATTATTGATATCATGAGTTTGCTTTTGAACCTGATTCATGTGCTCTACTTTACCACTATATCACCTTCATCATTATTGATCTACTATCTTGAAAATAGGATTTTCTCCCTTGTAAATATGACTATGTGTGTAAATCTAGCATTTGTATGGACTATAGTAGGGTTTTAATGCTTGGATTTGATACTAAAAAATCTCCAAGGCCACTATAAAGATCTCATTATTTCTTAAAAAGTCTTTATTAATTTCATCTCTCTCCCTCACAATTTAAGCTCCTTTTTTGTACCTTTGGTTTCTTCCTCTTAGTATGACTATAAATGGAGGTTGATTATATGTTTGTATGGATAGAGATGGATTTAGACCTTAAATAGGTCACAAGACATGAATATGAGCCTTTCCTTTAATCTAACTTGATGAGAGAGGAATGATGCAAGACCAAAAACCTTAAAAGAGATGTTAGAGTATTTATTTCCTTTGAATCTTCATGAAGATCTTAACTATAATTTTTGTTGACTGTAGGTGGAGATTAACTTAAACCTGAAAGGGTTCTATGGTTTGCATACCATCCTTGAATGACCATGATGCTCAATAACCTTGACTCCTTCTTTGGTAGTGAATACAAGAGATGGATATAAGTATAACGTGGTATGATGTGAATGGAATATGTTAAACTTAAATGGAGATGGATATGTATCCTTACAATAGTGCAAAGGTAGTGAGAAGATAGTGTGTTGGAATGAAACACAAAGGAGGTGAAAATAATAGTAGATCCCATCACTAGGCAATCTTGAAGACCATGGAAGAAGCATATGCACATAAACCAAATAGTTAAAACACCTTGGAGGTCATTTACAATCATATATTGATGAGAATGGAAACTTATGAGTTTTCAAAAAACCTTAACAAATGCTAGGAAACCTTAACATATGCTAAATTGGGAATACATGAAGATGGTGAGAACAGATTGGTGGCTTTCTTGATATGGATATTTTGGGAGAACTATTGAGTAATATTACTTGGGAAACATAATAATCATGAAGTATACCATTGTAAATAATTATCAAATAATTCTTGAAACACTTTCTCACTTTGTGACCATACAAACTCTCTTCCTATGCTTGTACATTATAGATTTGCATTGCTATGTATTCTTAAGATCCATATGACCCTCACATTTGTTGAAAAAATTTGATGAATACCATGAAAATATGAATTATGTGCCTAAGAATATACACAATCTTTAAATTTTCTACCATGATGCCCTGATGAAGAGAAAACATAAAATTGACTACCTTTTTGGATGCATGAGAGATAGTGAGTGCCTTGACTTCAAAGGGATGGTTCATGAAGGAGAGATGAAAATTTTGAGAACCAATTTCCATAGCTATAATCCCTTTGAGGATAATTTCTTTGACCAAATTTTTGGAACTATATTTTCTCTCTCATGGTCGTACCACTTACAAACCTAAAGGGCTCTCACTATGTGCAAAGAAGCAAGGTGAAGTATGTGAACTAGTTTTGGGCTTGTTTTAGATTTTCTTTCCTTAAAAAAATTTTTAACACCTATCATTTCCTCATATTCATGATTTAGGCCTATGCGATATGGAATGGGTCATATAATTCCATAATTATGCATGAAATTACATAAAAATAACCTTTTCTTTACTTTTTATTCACACTTAAGTCTTGAAATGCCAATTTTAAGGCAAGATAATGAGAGGAATGAGTAAAATGGTGTGTTAGTATAGGAAATAAGTATTTTTACACCTTTATTTGGCTATATTTGGCATGTGTGAGTATTTTGGAAGCTTTTTCAAGCTTAAACTTACATGAAAATGTATTTTTAAGGCATGAAACTTTGAATAAAGCTAATGACATTCAAATGAAAGTGTGTGAAGGTATTTTGGATGATTTATGTGGATTTTTAACTCCAATTTTATCAATAAATTATCAAAACTATCCTTTTTAGGAAAAAATACATAATTTTACAAGGAGATTTAACCCTGAAGAGGATCATAACATTACTATGAAAAGTTTCAAATTATATCAATTGAAATTTGGACTTGATAAGCTAGATCGCCAACAATACCTCAAAAATTACAAACCAATATGTCTCTAAAGTCACAGTCTACTTAGCACTATGTTTTTATTGGTCAAATACAAACGCCAAACACCAATTAAGCATCTAGTTCACAATAGGTGTTTACGTAGTAAAGAGGTACCAATGTCTAAAATGTACCTATTATGTAACCATTAAATTTTATTCATCAATTGATATAAATTCAAAGGTAAGGCCTTGGTCAATATTAAGTTCCCTTTATTCATCCAGGTTTGACTAGTCGCTAACATGTCCCTACTCAAACTCAACAAGCATTGTGTATTTCACAAATCCATATCCTTCCATCACAACCCCAATTCCTTTAGACCTAAGGTCATATACCAAATCCAAACTAAAATACTTACCAATAAGGCATGTAATATTAGTAGCCACATTATAATCTATAAATGCATATTCTTGGTTGATTTACCCATCAAACCAACATTCTATAACATTCCATACTTCATTATACCCCAATCAAGGTAATCCACCTTTGACCACCCAACCCCAACAAAATGTGCCCTCAAGATTCTCAACCTAGGAACTACAACAAATGAAGGATACAATTTCTACTATTCAAATAAGAAAGTAGACCAATAAATTCGAATTATATGATGTGTGTTCATACCTATTTAACATGGAGTATTTTTAGATACCATTTCCTCCAGGTTATGAACCACCAAAATTTTACAAGTTTAAGGTTAAAAGAGACCCTAAGGCACATCTAATATAGTTATTTGTCACTTACTAACTATTGAAATATAGTGACATATACCTACTCCTTTTGTTTCCTCAAAGTTTATCTAGATAGGCTTTGGAATGTTTTCTCAAGTGGTAAAATAATTTAGTATCTGATTTTGATGATCTCTCAAAAAAATTGTGTAGCATTTCTCCTACAATATCAAGCATAATATTTCATTATTAGATTTTAATTAGGCCAGGAAAAAATTTGGTGATAGCTTTACAAGCTACTTACAAAGATAGAGAGATCTTGCTAGTCACTTTACCCATAACTTACCAAATAAATATTTGGCCAATGTGTTTACTAAAAATTTTCATAGCAAGATATCTTATCAATTAGAGCTTTAGTTTACACACACATTCAAGGAGATTATTGAGTAAGGTTCATACATTAAAAATACCCTTATCAATAAATGTATTTTCAAGTTAAACTCCTCAAAATAGAATTAGAGCCAAAACCAAAATGTAAGCCCATGTTAGAACCCTAGCTTAGTCCAAGCATAAGCATTTACACCAACTCAAGTTAACAACTATAAAAAATGAAAATAATACAATCACAACAAGAAAATTATTGGTAATGGATTCACTAAGTTGTGTCATGTCCATATGGTGCAAATAAAATCTTCTCAATCTTGCAAATTATTATGCATCGGTAGCCTATCCAATAAATGCAGTCTATATTGTAACCTAGACTAGCTCCTGAATTGCCACAACCACCACCTTTTCAAACCCATCATCCAAGAATAGTACCCACTCCTAGAGTCTTTACCAACCTTGGGAACCCATTGAAGTAGTGTTTCTTAAGCTAGCTATAACCAATATGATTATTTGGTTGATTCTAAATCACTATCCTAAGGGTATACCATATTCATACTAGTATAGAGAACATGAGTTTTATTAATACCACCATGTTCATGGACATTCTATATGCTATTATGTGCATTTAAATCACCTTATTAAAAATATGTTGGAAAATGGGTAAATCTAGTTGGATAATAGAGCATCTATGTCTAATCAAAACTTGGGTATCTAACAAAACCTTTTTCCATGACATAATAATACCAATTAGCAATAGCCACAATGAAGACCATAATAATAAAAATAACAATAGTATCATCAATAACAGCCACAAAAAATATAAAACTATTAATAATAATAACAATAATGTCAACCAAATAGGAGGATCTAAGGCCAAAATGACCCTAACAACCAACAAACTTACCACATAGTTACACATGATTACAATAAATCTGTAGGTCATATTATGGGTGGGAATGTTTCTACCATTATCATAAATCTTATACCAAGTGCCAATAGACTAGGGTCATTTTCTATTAATACTAATCAATCTAATTATGTGAGTAATCTTTCCTTGTCCTATGACTATAGACAAGCACAAAAAAATTGATGATTATCATTTGAGGACCTTATGTTAATTCCTCTTCATTGACCCATAACCACAACCAAGTGCATCAGAATCAATAATTATCCTCTCTATCCCATCTCCATCATTTTTTAGTAGCAAAAATCCTATATCCAATCTAAATTATATAATCACAACTCTATGGTCTAAAATTACCATACCAGATACACCATCTCCTACCATTGATCTTATCCAACCCACTATGCTAGTTAGGAATAAGCCATTTATTATTGTTAATAAAAATATGTATGACATTATGGAACAACTCCAAACTACACCTACATAATTTTTTATCCTAGATTTGTTATGTATCCTAGATTTGTTATGTATATCTACCATCCACAATAATATCATAACAAAGATCCTAGGCCAATCCCAAGTTCTAAATGACATAACTCAAGATAAATTTCAAGCTTTGGTTAGAAACTTAGCCCTAGGCTAATGGTTGACCTTTGAACAAATAAAATGTCATCTATTGGCCCTCTCCATAACAACCTATTAAAAATTGAAGTTATCATCATGTAGCATAAAATCAAACATATCCTCATAGACAATGGATCAGCCTTGAATATTGTGTCTCTTAATATAATCAAACATCTGACATATACAGTAGCTAATCTATAGCCAAAAAATATTACCTATCAAGGCTTATAATAATGAATAATGGGAATCACAAAGAGCCATAATATTACCAGTGATCATTAGACCTTTGACACATAATACACTCTATCATGTGTTATACATAGACCTATCATACAAGTTGATTTTTGGTGGACCATTGATACATGAAATCCATCCAATCCCTTTGACATTGTACCAATGTATCAATTTTCCTCATTTAGGGATGTAGTTCACTATCTATGAATATTTATATCCATATGAACACTATAATCATTTAGAGGTAGAATATTAAAGTTAAAACTCCCTTTTTACCTAGACCCAGTACCCAAGAAGGACAAAGACAAAGAGATACTTTTTGAATTTCTAGAGGCCAATTATATTGACCTTGATAACTTTACCTCATCTTCACATACACCACCTATCAAAATGTATAATCATTTACCATCTCAAATAATGGTCTAGAAGAGTATGTGACCCATGACACATTCCATATTACCAAGCTTCCATAGAACCCCAAGTCCTATGGAAGGCCTAAAGCTAAACCTTCTTATATGGAATAGTGATGAAAGGGAAAAGGTAAGAATCATAGCCTAACACCTATTACTTTCACACCAGCCACTATCCAAGAAGGGAACCCACTTACCAAAGATGATTTTTGGTTATACAATGACAAATTGGTTGATTAGTAGCATGGTCCAAAATATCCCATCCCTAACAGGATCATGGATAACCAAGCATATGAAGGAGGAGGCCTAGGGGTAAATTAGTAGGGTAATCTTGAGCCCATTTATATGACTATATATAAGGGAAAATATGGTCTTAGATTTAAAATACCTAGGGGAATCAATAGGGTACTATTGAGCCCATTTTTATGACTAGATATAAGGGAACCTATGGTCTCAAATTTAAACCACTTAGGGGTGACCCCATGTATATTATTCATGTTCTAATTCCAATTACTACTAATGACTATGTTGGTAGTGAAGTATTCTAATCATATCATTTATGAAAACCTTACCAGTACTGACCTATTTAACCCTGATACTATCTGCATAATTACACCAATAATTTGACATTCGACACTTTCTCTTTATCATCCTCAACTTATAAACTAGGACCAATAAGAATACATAGTGCCTATAAATGAGTTTGAGAAAGATGAGGCCTTTTGTAATTTTTTGGGCCTAAGAGACAATGTTTTATTAGGAGACCACAAATAAGGGTTCTCTATCAAATTGGATTTTTCAATGTATTTTAGAGATCAAGTGAACACCCTTAACCAAAAATAAAATAATAAAACATTGAGGTCCCAAAGTGAAGACATTTTTTTGGAACTTTTATACTAGGGTAAAAGTAAAGAGAAAGGCTAGTCTTTTGATGAAAACCTATTTTAGGTTCTCCTAGACAGGGGTGTTCACCTTTCCTTAAATAAATCTCAAGAGATAACCAATAACAAACTTGCTTTTGGGTCTGAGTTTAGTATAGATGAACAACATGACTTCAATAAAATAGTTTGAGAATGTCTTATAGCATTTGTTACATGACCATTACTACCATTACGGGATTCAAATTCATCCTACTTGGGAGATATTGAAGAACCAATTTGACCAAAGGACTTTGTCATTTTAGTTCAATTCACATCCTTTCCAATTAATATAGAAGATGAATCAACTATCCTAGTATAAGAAACTATGGAATTCAATATTGGGACTATAGATGACTCAAAGTGGATTAAATTAGGTACATCCCTCATTCAAGTGGAACATTAAGTTTTTATAGCCTTTTTGAGGGAGTTTGTTGACTTTTTTGCTTGGGTCTATTCATACATGTTTGGTTTGGACCCTGCCTTGGTTGTACACAATCTTATTGTACATCCTGATGCCAAACCTATGAAATAGAAATTTTGTAATATGCATCCTCATATTTTTGTGCTAGTTAATAAATAGCTATAAATTTTTTTGGAATCTTAATGCATCTGATCGATCAACTATTCATAGTGGATCTTAAACATTATGCCTAAAAATAAAAATCTAGAAGAAATTAAAATGTATGCTAATTTTAGAGACATCAACAAGGCCTGTTCCAAAGATGGATTTCATCTACCAAATATTAACATGATATTTGAATCCACATCTGGGTATGAAATTTTATCCCTCATGGATGGATTTTTAGTATATAATCAAATCAAGATTGCACCAGAAAACCAACATAAAATAATGTTCACCATTCCTTAGGGAATGTTTTGATATCATGTTATGTTATTTGGCCCCAGTAATGTTAGGGCCACATATTAGAGAGATATGCCCATTATATTTCATGACATGATGTATGATATTATCAAATACTATGTCAATGACATATTGGGTAAATCAAAGACCTATAAAGATCATCCAACATACTACAAAGGATATTTGAAAGGCTTTATGAGTACAAGGTCACACTCAATCCCAACAATTTTGTCTTTGGTGTCACTTTAGATAAATTTTTAGGCTTAATTATCTCTCACTGAGGTATTGAAGTTAATCCTACCAAGGTTCAAGACATTATCGAGATGTTGTCACCTTCCACTTTGAATTAGATCAGTAGTTTTGTAGAGAAAAATCTAGTCTATTAGATGATTCATTTTGTAATTTGTCAATAAATGTCATCCCTTTACTCATTTATTTAATAAAGGTGTTATATTTATTTGGGATGAAGAATTTTATAAATCCTTTTATCACTTGAAGGAATATCTTTCCAATCCACCTTCTTTTTTACCACCAATGCTAGGAAGGCCATTTCTACTATACCTATTTACCACTGACAAAGCCTTGAGAGCACTTTTAGATCAACATAATGAAAATGGAAGAGAACATTCCATGTACTATCTAATTCATACACTAGTAGTGTATGAATATAACTATACACCAATATATAAAAAATTATTTATCTATGGTCTTTGTATCCCAAAAATTACATCATTACATGCTTAACAATAATACCATAGTCAATTCCCAAGTAAATATGCTCAAGTATATAATATCAAAGACACCTTTAAAAGGATACATGTATAAATGGATCATAATAATAAGTGCATTCAAGATTGATTATGTCAATAAAAATGCCATGAAGGGACAAGTACTTGCAAACTAGCTTATTGAAACTACCCTTTTAGATATTAAACCACTCACTTGTGCATTCCCAGATGAATCCATCATGACCATTATCAAAACATCTCTTGAGGAGCAGTAATGGAATCTATATTTTTATGGGTCATTCACATCTCATGGACAAGAGAAGGCTTATTATTTGTTACACCACAAGGGGTTCTCATTCCCAAATCATTTTGTATTAGATTTCATTATACTAATAACATGGATAAATATGAAGCACTCATTTTAGGGCTTCATCAAGCAGTACAATAGAACATTCAACATATTATAGTTTATGATGATTCTTAATTAATCATAAATCAATTTATAGACCACTTTTAGACCAAAGATGATAAGTTAACATCATACAAGGCCATGGTGGACATTATTAAATAGTATATTTCCCACATACAATTTGAACACAAACCTAGGGCTAGAAAAAAGATAGTCAATACCATGGCCACCATTGGTGCTTTGATCTACAATATAGATAGGAAAAAATAATATTATTTCCTTATTAAACATCTTCTATCACCTTCTCATAAACCTTAAATCAATGCAATGATCTATGATATAGTTGGTTCTAGTTCTATTTGCTATTCAAACCTATATAACTACCTTCACTATCACATTGTCACCAGACCTATCATATAAACAAAAAAATTCCTTTAAACACCAAACATCTTTTTATACCTTACTTGTCCCAACCCTTTACCACAAAAATCTTTGATGGAAATCTAATTTATTATTTAAATTTGATATAATTTTCATTAATATTGAGGGAAGTTAATGAAGGAGTATGTGGAGCTCACACCAGTGGATATGTCCTTGCCAAAAATCTCCTCTATACTAGTTACTATTGGTCAACCATGGAATCAAATGCATTTGAATATGTAAAAAAGTGTGATAAATGTCAAATGCATACCAATTTGACTCATGATTTATCCATAACACTCAAATTGATGCTTACACCATGGTTATTTTCAACATGGGGACTAGATCTTGTTGGGAAGATTAACCCTACCTCATTTGATGGTCATAAACATATCTTTACTATTATCAAGTATTTCACTAAGTGGGTTAAACCTATACCCCTCATTTACATGATCAAAAAATATATTTTCAAATTCATTTTCAACCTTCTCATATGTTACTATGGTATCCCATCTAACATTATATATGATAATGGTGGATTATTTAAAAATAAAGATGTCAAAACACTTTGTTCTAAGTACAACTTCACCCAACATTTTTCCACTACATAGACAATTAGAGGCATCTAATAAAACCATTATTAGCATTCTTAAAAATATTATCAATGATGTTGGTTATGATTGGCACCTGTAGATCTTCCATGCCCTTTGGACTTATCATACTAATTATCACACTCTAACATGAGCCACACCTTATTCCCTAGTCTATGGCTCTAAGGACATTCTTCCCATTGAGGTTTAGTCACCTTCTCTACATATCTCATTAAAACACATCCTAGATGATGAAGATTATAGAGTTGCTTGCCTATAAGAGCTAGACCTACTATATAAGAAACACATGGTTGATAAAAATAGCCTTCAAGCATAGAAAAATAGGATACATGGTCAATATAACTGATAGGTCAAACATAGAGAGTTTTATCTTGGTGATATTATCCTAAAAGAAAATTAGAACAACACCACAACTAAGAAAAAGAAGAAAGGCAAGTTTAAGCCTAATTAGATAGGCCCTTATATCATTGTCACTAATAATAACTCTAAAGCATATAGGTTCACTACATAATTAATGGTGAAATTGATGAGCTAATGAACATAATACATCACAATCATTACTTCACTTAAGATATCTAAAGTATTATCTATTAGGCTCGTTTACATTCTACCATACTGTCATCTTCCTTATACCATATCATTCCTACCATACCTTCACTATCGACTAAATTTTTTTAACCTCCCAACCCACCCTTTTTAACCTTGGTTTTGATCCATTGGTTCTTTGGACATCTTCAATGAGGGTATTTAGATAAGGTTTCAGTATTTGCTTCAATATTTCAGATAGAGGTTATATCTTGGACAAGTATAATAGTATTTTCATAATTGCATTCTTCATTATTGTCACATTATATTCCATTCTTGGTATTACTAATTATAACCACCTTTGGAAAAATTAGTATCATTGAATTATTTTTTTTCCTAATTATGACCACCTATGATAAAATTAGGTACAATACCTTTACCATTCCTTGTCACATCATATTTCCATTCTTATGTTATACTATGCCATTTTCCTAATTCACAAACTTGTTTCTACCTAGATAGATTCCTCCACTGTAAGGCATAACTATAGTGACTTGAGGTCTCATTATGGGCCTATGTAGGTAGCACTTGATTTACATTGAGATTATCTTAGTCACCCCTTTGATACACTCTCACCATTTTACAAGTAAGTTAAGTTTGAATGCTCTCACTATTTTGTGGGCAACCTAAGCCATGATATCTCTATTTTATGAGTTGGAACATTTAGTCTCTCATCATTTTTAATTGATTTGAGATGATTTAAAAATTCTAAAAACATTTTTAAAAGACCTATAAAATCATAAAATCATGAAAATTGGCTTAGAATTTCCATGTGAGATATAAAGTTGTCCAAATTTTTTGAGATGGGCCATCTTATTTGTTACATTTATTTCTAGACCACCTTGGTCTTTTTCCTCTCATTTTTAGGAGAACTCTATTATCTTGAGGTCCACACAAACTATCTAGGTAGCACTTGGATACATGGGGTATCTTGGGTTAGCTCAGTCACATCTTTTCTTTTTTGACCATCATATTTGCCTTAAGGATTTTGGGACTCCTAGATATTTTATGAGTAACCACTTGTCATTTAGTTTCTCCCATCCTTATTGTCCTTAGTCATATGCTCTCTCCATTTTGAAATTTTATATTGTGAGCATTATGTATTTGAATTTGATACACCCATGATTACTTGGATTTTATTATGCTTTCACCATTTTTTAAGTGATTTTATTTTTTCTCATGCACTTGACATTTTATGAAACCATTCCCATCTTCCTCTACACGTCAACCATGTTTCCTTATCATCATTTTTCTTCTATCCCATATCTTGGGATAACTACATTTGGCTTGAAGTTCTTGTTGTACCTTACATCCATGGGATTATGTAGGTAGCATCCACTTACCTAAGTGCATCTAGAATCAACTTAGCTACCCCTTCCTTTTCTTATATTTTTCCTATTTTTTTTGTTTGCATAATTTTTCCCTATCACCTAGGGGTAACCTTGTGCCTTTTATTCCTACATTATTATATCTACATCATTGTTACCTAGCTTATGGGTCACCCTATTGCCAAGAGTAATACCTATATTACACATGCACGAACATTATGATTATTTTATTCACTCTTTTTTTTAGTGGTGTTTTATTATGACCATTGTTTGTGTTTGTTTGAGTTTGTTTTGATTATTTTATTCACTCTTTTTTTTAGCGGTGTTTTATTATGTTCCTATTTATTAGTATTTTTATTATTTGTTTATTTGTTTTTTACCTCTTTATTTATTTTCATTATTGTGCCTTGACTTAGTATATCTACATTCAATGGGTGATTCCTTGCACATTATACTTAATTGCATCCAAATTAATATGTCAACATTGTCATAATGGTTTTTATCATTGGTGTATTATTTTTAGTTATTTATTGGATCATATGTCATTCCTTATGCATATTACATCTAAATTATCATGGTGTTATATATCATGGTGTATACCATCATGTGCTACAAAAAATTATAATTCAATTGATATTCTAAGCAATAGTGCATCAGTAGTTCTCCTTATTCACCTTAAAAATTCTTAATGTATCTAAACATTACCCATATGCTAAGTAATTAAATCACAAATGAATTTTAATCCCTTATAGTTAAGACGTGCATCTCCATCCCAGTAGGTAACCTAAATTCATGCCTATCCTCTATACCATCTTACTCTTAGTCTATGAGTATGAATTTATTATTAAATCCCCCTTTTCTAATTTTTCATATTATTCCAAATCATAGTACTAATTATTATAACCATCTTTAGGCAAACCATTATGTTTCAATCTATTTGGATGTTAATGATTATAATCAATTTTGTAAAAATTATTATCATTTTCCTACCCTATTAGGGCATGTTTTCATTGTGCTAATGATTGTAACCAAATTTTGGAAAATCATTCTCTATCTTCCCTATTCGGTAATTTTTCATTATGTTGATGATTATAACCACCTTTGGGCAAATCATTATTTTCACCTCACTATGTTGATGATTGTAACCGCTATAGGTAAATAATCATTTTCTATATGCCATATTTTGGCATCATACTATGCCACTAATTATAACCACCTTTGGGAAAATCAGTGTCTACTACCCCCTTTTACCTTTAGGTCACAGAGTTTCCTTATTTTTGAGGGAATGATCATTGACCTTATTTTTCACTCGCTCCTTTGAGGGGGCATCTAGGGCTCATCCATCACCTTTTGGGGCATTAAGAATTAACAAATTTTTCATTATTTAAGAATATGTTATCATTCCTATAGATTAAATTCCTTACCAAATAGGTGAAAACTATATACACCCCATTTTAGCCATAATTGGCTTCCAACTAGACTTCAGATTGATTTCTAATAAATAATGTAAACTAAGCCTAAGAATCACTAAATTTACCATTTTTTTGCATATTAGACATTAGTGCTCATAATCATCTTGAGGCTTACCTATTTGGGGAATTATCCTATACACAATAGTAACCTCTCATGAATTCATCTTTAATCAACTTGTAACCTAGCAGTGTGACATTTTGGCCTTTGGACCCATTAAGTAAGGCATTTGAACAATTCCTAAAGTGCTAAAATGCTAAGCAGAATGAATGCACTAATCAAACCAAATTAAATTACTAAGTTAATTTTCCATGTGAAATTAATGAAAACATATTTTTGTAAAAATGAAAAATCAATAAAAATGAGGTCATGATGACACCATCATCCTCAAAGTTAAGGTATTGTAAATATCTCCCTAAATGAAATAAATTTAAAAATGGAGAGCCATGATTAATAAATGGGATCTCTATCCTAAATATTAATTTCATGTGCCCTCCTTAACTCAAATAAGGTTAGTTCAAATCAACTATAGTTAACTCTAATCTAACTACACTTGGGTTAGAGTTAATTTTGGAGGCTATAAATACAAGGCCTCACCCATTGATAAATAAGATCTTTTGGTATAAATTTATCATGAAAAAAATATATGAAAAGCTTTCATTATTGTATTGTTACCATACCCATTTTCTAGGCCAAGTCAAAATTACTAAGGTGACAAGGAGAAGTTGAGAAATGAAGCTTCATTGATAAGGATTTCTTGATCACAAAACTAAGCACATCAACTCATTGCCAACACACAACACTTTCTCTCATGGATGGTAAACTCTATTTTTTTTATTTCATTTGTTAGGTACTTGTGTAGTTCACTATTTACTTGAGTGTCTAAATTATAGGTGTAATATAATTAGTGTGTTTTGTTTGATTTCATTTTATACTAAATCCATACTAATCTCCCCTATATGCATTCCTTGATTACAAATCTGAGTATGTAAACTAAATATGTGGAGAAATAAGGCTAGCTTGCCTCACTCTAATATCTAAACTAAATCCAAGTATGTAAACTGAATATCTAGAGAAATAAGGCTCACTTTCCCCCACTCTGATATCTAGACTGAATCTAAGTATGTAAATTGGGTCTAGTTGAATGTTAGGGATCAACCATTGTAGATGGTCTTATGAACCAAACTGGTAAAAACCTAATGACAATACTGGTGATGATACTAAGTGTAACCTAATAATCTAAAAATGGGGATCAAAGTCATGTGCTTTGCATCATGCCCCCTAATATTGATATCTAAGTAATGTAGCTATGTATCTGAATATCTAAGTAAACTGGCATATCTAAGTCAAAATTTTATATCTACATAACTATATATGTGAATATCTAAATACCTATATAAACATGTGTGTTTGTATATTTGAATACCTATGTAAACCTATGTGTCTATATATTTAAGAACCTATGAATCTAAATATATATGTAAACCTATTTGTTTATATATCTAAGAACCTATGAATTTGAATATTTGTATATTTGAATACTTGTGTAAACCTATGTGTTTGTATATCTAAGAACCTATGAATCTAAAAATTTATATATCTAAATACCTATGTCAACCTATGTGTCATTATATTTAAGAACTTATGAATCTAAATATTTGTATATCTAAATAATTTTATCTGAGTAAATTTGTATATCTAAGTAAATGTATGTATCTAAATTTGTATGAACTTTTGTATGTCTAAAGCAACATATGTATATTTCCCCCTTTTGGTGTGATATTTGAGACTATGGTGAGGGTGTGTAACCAAAAGTGATAATGATCAGTTGTACTAGTGTTAATTAATGGGTGTGAGGTTGTTTTATGTTTGAATAGTGTGTCTATTATGATAGAGTTGATAATTAAATGTGTAATTGGATAGATGTTTTGTTTATTATGAGTTAAATTATGGTAATATTATTTTTGTCATTTTGTAGAGTTGAAAGTGATTATAATATTGATTTAACCAATATGGGGCATTGCACATTGATGCCAAGTCTCATGTACAAGAAATGGTTCACAAATTAGAGCTTTGATTCTTGATATATCACACTAGCAAGGTATTTGTTTTAGTTGGAGAAATTGGCATGCAAGGTCAACCTTAATAATGTGGCATTTGATAAGTTTGAATTAAATAGGTTGTTTGATTAGTTTAGAAATTCATTTGGACCATTTGAGTTGAGAACAATTATGTGTCTGAGTTAGATAAATATGTCAAGGAGATGAGGAATAAGTTTGAACCATTATGAAGAGGTTGAGGCATGGATTCAGGTTGGGAAGGAGGTTAACTTGGTAAGGAGCCTAAAATTTTTCCTATTTTTATTATTTTTAATACATGGTTTTTATTATTTTTATTGAAAATCTACTAGTTTAAGATATGTTTGGCAAAAATGGCACTATTATCCTTATTTAGGCGCTACTATCTAGGACTTGATGCTAGTGTCTAGAATGTGGCATTGTTATTCAACATTAGTGTCTTGTACATAACAGTAGTTTTTATTAGGCCAAGGTTATAATGCTAATTATTATTGACTAGTTTTTTATGTTTTTTGTTATTTTTTAGTTTTTATTTTATATTATTGATGCCTAATTTGGTTGTACTTTTGTAGGTTGATGCCCATATGAGGGAGTTTTATATTGGATGAATGATGGAGAACCTGTAGGTTCTACCCTTGGTAGATTCTAATATGGATGTGATCAAGAGAGTAGGTTTGAGACATTTTATATTCCTAGAGACTATGTTGTGGGATAATCACATGATGGTTGCATTATGTGAGAGATGGGATGCAGATATGTGCACTTTCTAGTTACTGACTAGGGAGAGGTTTTTACTCTAAAAGATGTGTATTGAATTCTCCAATTACCTATCTCTAGACAATGAGCTATACCATAGGAGGATATATGTTCTAAGGCCATATATTGGGATTTGAGGTATTTTTCTTCTATAGAAGTAGGGAACCATCACATAGGGAGCCATAGTGACATACTATTGACATTGATTATTACTACCAAGGTTCCATGACTATGGAAGTTCTTATCCATTTGTATATTTTAATTTATGGTTGTTTATGGGAATGTGGTGTTAATTTCATATATGATTCATGAGATAGTTTAATATATCAAGGACCATGGTACTATGTATTCATGGGGTCAAATGATGTGAGCCCACCTATATAAGAACCTATACCATTTCACATATGAGATGTGTGATGGATGGATTATATATGGGCACCTCTATTTTTGAGAGGTCAGATTATCATAGAGAATGTACTAGAGGTAGACCCCCTTAGGGTTTTCAATGGTAAGTAAATATAGTATGTTTATATATATATATATAATTTATAGTTTGTTATTTATTTATGTTATTAATAATTTGATGTATTTTATGGACATGCTAGTTCAAGTGATGATGATTATTAAGAGACCACCATCGAATCAATGCTTCATGAATTGACATGTCATATTCTTGATGATGTCATGGAGGATGGATTTATAGAGAGGACAAAAAATGTGACCGATGTGCATGACCATTTATTTGATCAAGATGTGATAGCTACTATAATATATAAATGAGTGGTTATGGATAGAGATTAGGAATGTTTATATTTTCATAGGTATACCATGCCCACACCTAATTTTCTAAGTGGGGATATTAGTCAGATAGTATATGACTACATACATCTTTAGTGTTATCATGTAGAGTGTATGGTTGAGTTGGGTATGTACCATGAGAGAGTAGATGGATTTATCAATCTAGGTCATAGAGAGAGAATAGAGCCTCCAATTATGTCTTTGATATATCTAAGAGTGAGAGTGATGGAGCTGGTCTTAGTGGCCATGTCTACATCATTAAGTGGTGCACTATATTTTTATTGAAACTATATTTTTAGTTATATATATGGATGTTTGTTATTTAAATTGACATTCTATACATTATTATATGGATCTCATTATATTATATATGTTGATATGTGTTTGATTGATTTGATGGATTTAAATGATGATATTTGTATAATGTTTTATTAGAGTAGAATTAATGAATTTGTATCTATTTATGAACGTTTAGGCATATGTGTAGTGGATTAAGAGTTTTCATTTATTGGTATAGGGTTTTCATGTATTCTAAAATATTTATATGTTTAGATCATGTGAATTTTGTATGTCTTATCTAAACCTAGATGGCATGGAGAACCAATGACCATATTGCTCATGTTATGTTGATGTAGAAAGAGACTTTGAAACTAAAACTATGTGTGATACATTATTGGTGGGTATATGTGTGGAGTTTGAATCAAAGAGCTTGATTGGTTAGTGTGTTTAAAATCCACTATAAGCTATATGATTTATGACAAATATATTGATCATTTTATGAATTGAAGTTGTGTTCTAATTTCTATAGTTATTTCCATATATATTTATTGGTGTATAAATTGGAGCTATGTTTTGATATTTTTAGTTGTTTCCATATATCTTTAGCAGTCTATAAATTAGAGATGTGTTTTGATATCTATATTTATTTCCATATATCTTTATTGGTGTAGATTAGGAGCTATCTTTTAATCTCTATAGTTATTTTCATATATCTTTATTGGTGTTTAAACTGATGTTGTGCCTTTAGCTTTGTATTTATTTTCATATATCTTTATTTTTGTTTAAGTTAAAGCTGTGTTCTAATATGTATGAATTGATTTCCATCTCTATTAGAACTATGGTGCATGATACCACTCATAAATTGGTGTCCTAGAAACCACATGGCTCATACAATGAGTACCCAACGGATCCTTAAAAAGAACATCTTGGGATAACTTTGTCCTAAAGGAGTGTGATCTAGGAGAGTGTGGAGAATGAGATCTTGGTTCCCCCTATGTAAATGCTATAATAATTTGATTGAAATACTATTCAATGTGAACTTAGAGTGCATAGCAATGATCATCTGAATGTTTATTTATCATGTGAAAAATACAATATGGATTATGTGGTTCCCTATGCAAATGGTGTGGTGGATGATGATTACTAGGAGTAAATGTGATCATCTCCCTATATAATAGTGTAATCAAAATGTCATGAGGCTCATCCCTATCTAGAAAATTGTATAACCCCTCTTCATATATCCTATGTTTTGCTTACCATAGGAGGTGCTCTACAAAGTGGCTCTTTTCCATTGAGTATCTTTATCAATTGTTTTTATTCCACTAAGTTCTTAATTGAAAGTAGAGTAGGTTATTGTATCATGTTATATTATTTTTATTCTGAGGGGACTACATCTAATTCTACCTCTGAATGTGTAACTACTAGTCCTAATTCTACCTCTAATGTTATATCTATGTTACATAGATGCCATAATGATTTTGATGTCTGATATAGTAATTTCTCCTTAAGAGGAAAAATTAAATCTCTTTCAAAGATGTCCTATACCTATAAATCTATTAGTTGATAAATCAATTAAGGAAACCAAGCTTTAAATCTTAAAATGTATTTAGATGTTGGCTCTATCTCACCCTAATGTAATCAGGATAACCTCTCATGTGTGACTCGAGGTCCCTTATTTTATATGTAGTGCTTGAGAAAGACTTTTTATAACTCCTCATATGTGTGTAGTAACTCATTAGGGATTGTATGATGGAAATAATTTAGTGCTTCCCCATCTAAGGAATTTGGAAATAATTGTAGTAGAGTCAACTTATTAGTAGCATGTATCATGGATTTCTCATAAGCCTAAATGTACAAGTACGGATCTGCATGCTCATCAAATATATGTAGCACTAGTATCTAAAATTTGTGTGGAAACCTTATAGTTGAGATTCTACATGGAACAGGGTTTCCAAGTATAGCATTGGCATCAATTTGAGATTAGTATTCTTTGTTATTCAAAGTGAAATGGTGTACGTGTTGTTGCAAAGCACCCAGATCATAAATCAAGTAAATTAACATTTGTGAAGGTATATTATAATCATAAAAGGGTTCATTTAATGTTTGAATTTTGTTGTTTATATTTTCCATTAGTATATTATAATGGAAACTTTTTTAGGCAGGTTTGGTTTTCTCTATGTAACCTTTGGATGTGTGATAGTTAGGACTCAGTTAAATGGAAATGAGCTACCACCCTCATTTACATTATTTTGAGAAATAGGTTATACTGTAGTAATGTGGGTTGAGGGAGATTCATTGGTATCTCTTATATTGTTACATTTTAAATAATTATCACATGATAATTGAATTGAAGGTACTTTATTATCAAGTAAATGTAAATTATGAACATAAGAATAAGTGTGTGTGTGTGTGTGTGTGTGTGTGTGTGTGTGTGTGTGTGTGTGTGTGTGTGTGTGTGTGTGTGTGTGTGTGTGTGTGTGTGTGTGTGTGTGTGTGTGTGTGTGTGTGTGTGTGTGTGTGTGTTTTATGTGCATGCATGTTTTTTCACGTGTGACATAGTATTTGGTTGAACAAGATAAATAAGTGAAGTAAGAGAGTTTACCAAAATCAAAATTTAATTCATTTTTAGAAGTAAGAGTATAATAAGTATCATCCACATGCTCATTAAAAGAGAGGGGGAAGATTTTAACTTTTTATTACTATGTAGTGTGTCATCATGTGTAGGTGTAATGCAATGCATTTTTTCACTAGTTTTGTTTGGAATGAAAACATGATTATCACTTTTAATTTTGGATTCAAGGGTATAATAAGTATCAATCATGTTTTATTTTTGAATATTATGACATTTATTCGAATAGTTAGATATATTTTCATTATCAATTTGTTGTAAAGAATGATTGCATTGAGCTTCAAATGTGAATGAAGGTGATATAATAATTTCATCTAAGTTATTTTTTGCATTTCTAAAAGGTGTAATATCATTGGTACTTATTTTCAAATTTAATTGAGAATGGTAAAGAAGATGCATTGTTCCTATCTACTTTACTTGAATCATGCAAAAGTGGATTTTATGTATTTCACTTATATTGATTTAATTTAAATAATGAGGTAGCAGAAGTAGTTGAAAATCTATGATCTCATTGTAATAAATCACTACCAATAATAGGTTATTTTTGCATCATATTGTTAGTTTGATTTTGAGGAGTAAAATAAAATTGAGAGGAAAGAGAAGATGATATATCTAATATATCCTCATGTTCATTTTCATTGTAATTATCATAGTAATTCTCATATACATAATTATAACAATAGTCATCACCATAATTATAAATTACGTCATTATTATTCTCTAATGTAAAATCTTGAAAATTAGTCCATTCATTGTTATAATCATGATATAAATTAAAAGTTTTTCAATTGGGTGAGGGGTAGGAAAAATTTTAGAATGCCATTTTAAACTTGACAAAGAAGATAATGTAAACAAATAATAGAAAACACACAATAGGTATAATGTAATCTAACATAAATATATGTGCAATTTGAAAAATTTTGAATAAATTTTGTAATAGAAAATAGGATTGTAAGTGAAACCCTAATTTCTAGTATTTATATGTATAGGGACCCACTATATGGATATAGGGTTTTGAATTAGGGTTGTGTTGCAAAAATTTAAATCATATTAAATAAATGAAACCCTAATGGTGTATTTATTGAATTATCTAGATTATGCCAAAAAAATTATAAAAATAAAATTTTATAACCCTAATTTAATGCACAAATATTGGGAGAAGGTAACCCCTAAGAAAAACTAGGGTTTTAAGAAATATTTGAAATAAATCAAGTTCACCAAATGTTTTAATATTTTTATACTTAATATAATGCAAATATTATGTTGTTAAATGGTTGTGTATATTGTTAACCTGGAATGAAAACTTAAAATGATTAATTTAATTGAACTTTCCCAAAATAACAAGTGAGAGTAGAAAAGGTACTTATCTAGAAATAAATAGACTTGATCTAGAATAGGGTAGAAATATAGGAAGACACCTTTCATATTATAATTGTGTATTGAAATATGGCCTTAGATAGTAGTTCTCATACCAAGATAGTAACACCATTTGGCACTAATGTCCAATTTTAGTGCCAATGTCCTTCTTATAGAGATTGTCTAAAACTTTTAGGGAAGTTGTGAGAGGTTATATAAGTCTTATAAGAGGTTTTTTTAATTTGTGTACTCACTTATGTCATTATTTTGGCTTAATATCTTTATAAATCCTAATGGATACCTACACACATGAAATAATAAGTGGATAAAATGCAAAAATTAAAGGGAAAATTGGGTTATGGGATGTTATGATCATGCAGAGTAGAACCCATATTATCCTAGATACTACTTACATTAATGTTGATGTTAAGAGTCCCATATCACATGTATTTATACCTTAGTTAATGTGCACCATTAACTTACATAGTATGCTATAATTATTTTTTCTTAGGCCCTTCTTTGATCAAGCATGCAAGGTCTAGATGTGATGACTGAGTAGTATATAGAGTATTGAGTTGTAATTGATTGATTTTATGTACTTATGTGAAAAAATAATAAGTTATAGATGTAAAATTCCTTATGAGTCTATTTATATATAAGAAACTTTGTTTTGAATATAAGACCTTATTCATTAGCTGACAAGTCATAAAAGAGGGATAAAAAAACATAAGAGAAGCATCACGATGGGGTTAGGACTCAAACACATGATAAAACGCCCATTAACACTAGATCCATAATTGGACACTAGTTTCATGTGGTGATAATATCCTTAAATTTTTTCTTGTGTCCTAAGGCTTAAAGCAAATCAAAAACCAAGTAAGGTAGGCTAAGGGCCCCTATGATTGGGAAAAGGTGACCTATGACTATTGGGAGTATCATAAATAAGGAAAATAAGATGTAAGAAAGATAGAAGGATTAAAAATGACCACATGAATAAGGAATATAATAATTACTAAGACATTCACGTGAAAGATAAACAAAATACATAGTATTTGTGGTTAGTTTACCAAATTAGGATGTTTACACAAGGTTAAATTTAGAGAGTTAGATAGTTTAGGAGTTTAGAATTAAGGATAGTGAATGAAGAGATATATAAGCTCATTAAAGGATAAAAATACAAGTAAATAAGATAAATAACTAAAATAATTTGAATAAAAGGAGGAAGAATTTATGGATATAAGGTTTTATATAGTGCTACGTAACACATTTTGCACATAAAATAATGAAAGCATACCTTATTGAGTTTCATGCTTCAATATCAATATAAGATTACATTTAAATGAATGTTTTTTATTTTAAAATCATGTTAATTTATTTTTAAAAGTGTTTATACATGTTGTGGGCCTGAATATATATTACATGTTATTCTAAAGTCAAGAAAAAGGGTTTTAATAGTCAAAAAAAGTTGTTTTTAATCATGTTTTAAGATTGATTAAATTACTAAAGTGTTTGATAGAGTAGGATAAATGTGTTTTAATTATTTTAAAATAAAAAATATTAAAAAATAGATCTTAGAATTTGAATTTATGTTGAATTTAAGCTCTCAACCTGTGCACAGTCAAAAAGCCCTAAAATAGGGTTTTGAAGCTCTAAAATCCTTCTAATTCAAAAATGAAGTAGTCAAAAATAATGAAACTTTGTGTAAAGGAGTGTTAGGATGTTTTATAAGTGTTAAAAAAAATTTAAAATTTTTTAATCATATTGGGAGAAATATATTCAAGTTTCCAATCTTCATTCCTTAATGCCAAGCCTAGAATCCTTGTTTTATCTTTTCTTGTATTTTCAAGTTTAGATAAAGATAAAACCCAAATTGGTGAGTTAATAAAATATATAATTATTAAATGATAATTATTGTATCATAAATACTCATTTTTTATATAAATTTTTCTCTCAAGAAGGTTGTATCCTTGATCTCCCTTAACCCCTACATCATTTTTGGTATCAGAGTAGGGTTTAGTTATACTTCAAAAGTGACATAAGGAGAAAGATACTTCATTAAGAAGAGTGAATACTAAGTTATTAAATATAAAATTGAAATAAGTGAAAAAATGTCACTTAGAGGAGTAGCTAGAGGGGGTGCTAGAGGAGGTCTAATAATACAGCCAAGAGATGTATTATTAGAAGAGATGAGATTTTTTTTAGCACATTTAGAGATAATAGAAATTGTTCAAAGAAGAGGTGTTATGATAGGTGATGTGATTGATATGGATGAATAACCATAATAAGAGGTTATATAATAAGAAGAGGAAGAAAGAATTAAATTAAAAAAATTAAAATCAATTATAAGAATAGGTTTTAAGCCCAAATTGGAGGTTCTGATATATAGTATTAGTCTAAATGTTGAATAACTTTTGGATTAGATAACTACAATGTAAAAATACTTTTATTATGAATTAATAGTTGAATACAATAAAGTTAAATTTGTTTGTACTACATTGAAGGTACATGCATCTCTTTGGTGAGATAGTGTCCAAGATGAAATAAGTAAAAGAGGTAAAGAGAAAATCAAGTCATGGGATAGAATGATAGAAAAACTCAAGTCAAAATCCATGCTTGTAGACTACCAAACAAATTTATTCAAAAAACTCCAAAACTTGAAGAATAAAGACATGAGTGTAAAGGACTACATTGGATAATTTTATAAGCTTACAATTAGAGTTGGTCATGTAAAAGAAGATCTTGAGTAATTATAAAGGTATATGAATGGTTCGAGGTTTTTAATATTCAGGATGAAATTAGTTTGTTTTCACCAATATAAATGAAAGAGGCTTATCAATTTATTCTCAAGGTAGAAGAGAAGGTTTCTATAAAATAAACTCAATAATATAGAGGAAGAGGAATAAATTTTAGAGCTAGAGGACAACAATGTGGTAGAAGTCAGTTATAAGTTCATAATGAAGAAGAAAACAACTCTCAAGGTCAAGCTAACACTATAAAAGAAGGTTATTTATACAAAGGATTAAAGACATATAAAATAGGTAAGGAAGAATATTTTGGGGAAAATGTTTCAAATGTAATAAATATATGAGTCATGGCTCATATGAATGTCTTGAGAATTCATAAACAAGCCATACTAGAACTAAAGGCAGCAATATTCAAGCTAAGGATGAAAATGTAGGACCACCATCACATGTGGAAGAACCTAAACTCAGAGAGTCCTTATTGATGAAAAGAGTATTGATAAAGCCAAATAAAGAAGTGAATGAACCAGCCCAAAGGAAGACCTTATTTAGGACAACATGCAAATCCAAAGGTAAATGTTTTAATATTATCATTGATAGTGGTAGTACATATAACTTAGTTTCTTTAAAAATGATTGAAAATTCGGGATTGAAAATATTGATACATCCTACACCATATAAAGTATCTTGGCTTCAAAAAGGGAATTTAGTGTTAGTTAATGAATAATTTCAAATTGATTTTTAGACTAGTATCTCTAAGGATGAAGTAATTTATGATATTATGTATATGGATGTTTGCCATGTGTTTTTAGAAAGACCTTGGTAGTTTGATAAAAGGGATATACATAATGGAATGAGTAACATATATACATTGAAAAAGGATGGAAAGAAGCATACCTTGACACCATTAAAATATGGTAATGAAGTAGTTGAAAACAATATTAAAGTGTTAATAGTAGGTGAAAAAGTATTCTTACAATTGATAAAATAAGAAGAGGTTGGTTTTTTATTGATTTACAAGTCCAAAATTGTCATTATAGCCACTAATTTGATTGATTTACCATTGGACATTTATAATTTGATAGATGAGTATGTTGATATAGTGGTTTATGAGTTAATTAATTACCACCAATTAGGAGCATAATCCATCAAATGGATCTAATTCAAATAGATAATTTACCAAACAGAGTAGCCTATATAATGACACATAAGGAGAATGAAGATATCAAAAGGCAATTAAAGGAACTATTAGATAAGGATTTTATTAGAGAGAGTCTAAGTATATGTGATGTACCAACATTCTTAACTCTTAAGAAAAGTAGAGAATGGAGAATGCATATAGACTTTATATCCATCAATAAGATAACTATCAAGTACAGGTTTCTATTGCCAAGAATGGATTATCTAATAGATTTTTTGAGTGGAGCACAATATTTATAAAAGATATATTTGAATATTGGTTACCATCAAGTTAGAATTAAAGAGGGTGATGAGTGGAAAATAACCTTCAAGACTAATGATGGATTGTATGAGTGGTTTATTATGCCATTTGTTTTAACCAATGTTCTTAGTACCTTCATGAGACTAATTAATGAAGTGTTAAGGCCATTTATAGGTAAATTTATTATTTTTTACTTGGATGACAATTTTATTTTCATCCAATCAAATTAGGAACATATCAATCATCTTAGGATGGTATTGAATAAGCTATAGGAAGAGAAATTATTGATTAACCTCAAGAAGTGTATCGTCATGAAAAATGAGTTGATTTATTTGGTATTTTTTATTTCTAAGGATAGTTTTAAAATATACAAAGAAAAGATAAGAGAAATAGCTGAGTGTCATACTCCAAGTCATGTTTTTGAGGTAAGAAGTTTTCATGGATTAACTAGTTTATATATAAATTTCATTAGAAACTTTAGTGGTATTTGTGCACCTATTTTTGAAAATATAAAAGGTGACAAGAATAAACTCCATTGGACATAATCATCTAAGAATAAATTTTAGATTTTGAAGAAAAATATAACTGAGCAACCTATTTTAGCCTTACTTAACCTTAACAAACTCTTTCAAGTTGAATGTGATGGTAGTGGATTAGCTACTGGAGTTGTTTTGAATCAATAAGGAAGGCCTATTTATTTCTCTAGTGAAAAACTAAATGAAGATAAAAATAAATATTAATCTTATGATCAATAATTCTTTGCCATAATCCAAGAATTGAAGAAGTAGATGCACTACTTATTACCTAAGGAGTTTGTGATCTATACATATAATCATGCTTTAAAATTCGTTAATAACCCAACTAAATTGATTCAAAGAGTGAAATGGATAAAGTTATTACAAAAAAAACATGTGTTCTCAAACATAAGAGTGGGTAGTTGAATAAGGTAATTGATTAATTGTGTAGGCCAAGTATGATCATACATGAATATCAAGTGGTTGGTTTGTGATTTGAGTCATTAAAAGATGAGGAAGAACTAGATTTCAAGGAATGATATGAGGCTTTTAGGAATTCAACAAGCATGTATAAGAATTTTTGGATGGATTACATGATTCAAGAAGGATTTTTATTCAAATTCAAATAACTATGAATACCTAGGGGGTCTTTGGGAGATAATTACTGAAATAAAAACATAGTGTTAGTTTACTAGGACATTTTTGACAAATAAAGACCATTTCTCAATTTTATGCATGTTAATATATATCTCTATCCACTAATATATATAATACCTTCCATATATATATTCACTTATTGGACAAGAATGCAAGATGATGTCGATAAATTTATATAAAAATGTAGGATTTGTCAACATGTCAAAGGAAAGACACAAAATGTAAGTATATCTCAGCCACTACCTATTCCAAGCAGGCCACTTAATGCAATAAGTATGGATTTTTTATTGGGTTTTCCAAGAACATAATAAGGTAATTATTCCATTTTTGTTTTTTTATATAGATTTTTAAAAATGGCACACTTCACAGCATGTATGAATACAAGTGATGCTATAAACATTATTATTTTATTCTTTAAAAAAGTGGTAAGGTTACATAGAATTCATAGAAGTATCATTTTTGATAGGGATACAAAAAAAATTGGACAATTTTGGATAACACTTTGGAATAATTTGGGAAATACATTGAGTTTTATTTCATCTTACCATCCCTAAACTGATGGTTAGATTGAAGTTTTCAATAGAAGATTATGGAACCTACTAATATATTTGGTAAGTAACAGTCCAAAGTAATGGGATTAGATGTTATCCCAAGATAAATTTTCATATAATGATTCACCTAATAGGAGTATAATTTTCAATCCATTTCAGATTATTTATGGGATAAATCCAAGATGTTTTTATTATCTTAGCTATTTGGGTAAGTAAGAGAAGAGGAGTACTGAAGGTAAAGACTTTGCTACAACCATGCAAGTGCTACATGAGCAAGTCAAGAAGTAGTTGTATATGAGTGATAGTAACTAAAAAATAGATGTTAATAAAATAAAAATGGAAGTAAAATTTTAGGTAGGATATTTGGTGTTAACACACCTTAGGAAGGATAGGTTTCCTAAAAGTGAATATAATAAACTGAAATTGAAGAAGATAGGACCTTGTAAGGTCTTTAAAAAAATTATGCTAATGATTATGAACTATAACTCCCATATGATATTTGGATATCACCTATGTTTATTTTACTATAATTATAGCCTTATAGAGTAAAAGAAAGCATAGAAAATGTGTCTGAAGTTGATGATGAATAGGTCATTAATTTAAAATAGCAGTTACCCAAGGCACAAAAGGATGAACTAGAATCTATTTTGAATAAACAAGTTTTAAAAATAACCATAGGTAAGGTGTACTTAAAATATTTAATCAAGTGTAAGAATCATCCTCTTTAATATTCTTCTTAGTTGACTCCATCATAAATAGTTTGGTATAGAACTACCATTCAAGACCTCATGAGCATGAGCTCCTGAATGCTTTTACACTCAAGGATCTTGAGGTAGAATCATTAGCTTTAGTTGTTTATTTTTTTTAAAATTTGGTATTTAATATAATGGGGTCATATTTTTTCAATAATAAACTTTTCCATGATTCACTTTTCTTTGTTTTGATTATTTTGGCTTGATTTCAAGTTTCCTGCCATAACTAGAAATTTGAATTTTTAAACTTGTTTAAGGTGTTTTAGAAGATTTATCTCCTCCTAGTAAATATATTAAAAATTATCCTTAATTAATGGATCAATTAATTTCTTAGGAAATGTTTTATAATAGTCCATGTGTCTTAACTCATAACTGACTACTTCAAACTCAATCAAGATTAAGATGTAGGTTGAGTTTAGGAAGTTAGTTAGATAGTTTAGTAGTTTGGAATGGAGAGATAATTATGAGAGATAAGAGTGCATGAAAATGAGATAAATAAAATTAAATAATATCAATAACTCTAATATTTTTGATGAAATTAGTAATAAATTTTGGAAATAACATTTTGTACAGTGTTGTGTAACACATTTTGCACATAAAATAATGAAAGTATACCTTATTGAGTTCCATGATTCAATATCGATCTAAGATTACATGTAAGTGATTTTTTTTGTTTTAAAATAATATTAATTAATTTTTAATATTTTTTAATAATTTTTCAAGCCTAAATATACAATATATATTATTTTACAGTCAAGAAAATGGACTTTAACAGTCAAGAAAAGTTATTTTTCATCATGTTTTAAGATTGATTAAAGTACCAAAGTGTGTTAAAGAGGAGGATACATGTGTGGGAATTTGTTTAAAATAAAAAATAATATAAAATATATCTTAAATTTTAAATATCTATTGAATGTTATCTCTTAGCTTGTGCACAGTCCGAAAACCCTAAAACATGGTTTTGAAGGACCAAAATCCTTCTAATTCAAAAATGAACTAGTTAAAAATCATGAAACTTTGTGGAAAGTAGTTTTAGGATTATTATGAGGTTTTTAAAGTGTATTTAATTTTTTTAACCATATTTAAATAAATATATTCAATTTTCTTAGTCGACAAGGCTTAATACTAGGCCCAAAAACCATGTTTTCTCTTTTTCTTCCATTTTCAAGTCTAGATAAAGGTATAACCCAACTTGGTAAGTTGATAAAATTTATAATTAATAAAGTTTTGGAATAATAATAAATTATATGGGTGGTGAATTAGTTTCTTAAAACTTTATTTTAATTCCTCCTTAGCATACATGAACCATCACATTAATATATAGATCAAGCAATGCATAAACAATCAACTACACAAGCATGAAACAAGATTACACAAGAAAACACATCATATATGTGGGAAACCCTCAAGGGAAAGAAAACCCACTAATATTTTCAAATGTAATAAAATCCTATAAATAAAAATATCACAATTTAGTGAAGCACCAACTTCACATGAAGCACCAACCCCAACTAGCTAAGTACCAACTCAGCAAGGCTTTAGCAAGCACCAACCTATAAGGAGGTACCAACCCCATAGATGACTCAACACCAACTCAGAAACCTAATTTATTTTATAAAATTTATAACACATTTTTCTCAACCAACTGATGATGACCACATCTTTAACTCTTCATACTCTTATTCCTTTCAAAGTGCCTTTTAGGTCTCTTTACTCATTTAGGTCTCTTAAAGACAAATTAGGTCATATGAACTTGATCTTAATATGAATAAATACTTTCATATATTCATCTCAAATCCTTTAAACTCCTATTATGTTCTAAAATACCTCCTTCTACTCAACAATGTGCTATATCATTCACCTACTCTCATACATACACAAATAGGCCTAAAACTACCTTGTATTTATACAAGCCTCTTAATCATAGCACTCTTGGTCATAATTTCACACTTTTATTAAAATTTAAATATGTATTATAACATGTTTCATAAATAAATAAATCATTACAATAGGTTGGTCACAGCATATAAGACCAAACCCTCTTTTAGGCCTTAAGGAGACCTAATTCAATTAGGCCTTCATTAGCCCACGTTACCCTATATTCTTATTGAAAAAAATTACCTTAATTGATGAATAATATACTATAATAAATTAATAAAATTTAACCCAATAAAAAATTTATAAATTCCATAAAAATTTTTAGTACCAACCCCTTTATGAACACTCCTTGTAGCACTGTTCACAATTAGACCTGTGAACCTACAGAGAGTTTGCCAAACAAAATTGAAGCATGTGCAAAATCTAGTCACATAAAAATGAAAATAAATTACCTAATTTTCATCACCATATTATTTATACTTCACAACTCATGTCAAAGGACTCAAGCACTTCTCTACAAATAGCCCACTCGCAATTGCCAAAACACTCCAAAACCTAGTCATAAACAAATTGATATTTAAAACCTAAAATAAAAATTAAAATGAAAATTTATAATTTAAAAATATAATTTTACATCTAAATAACACTCTTAAATAAAAAACACAAGGTCTAATGTCAAATATTGGTCTTGTAGACCAATCTTTTGATATCACTACACACAGTCAAACTAGAACTAGACAAGCAATTTTGGCTTCAATATTTCAACCACTTCCACTAAATATAAAACATTATAAAAATTATTGATATGAAATAAAATTAATAAAAAAAACACCGTGTTCATTATATTATTCAATTCAGGTCATATAACCTTAAACATATCATTTCAACTTGTTTACCTAGAACTGTCAATATCCCTTAAAGCATAGTCATGGTGACATTGACCTTCAACACATGTATGACCACTTTCAAAGACTTAAAATTCATGTAAATTATACTATTATATCATTATAATACTCTTTCATATAAATATAATATATTAAAATAGTAAATATTGGTCTTGTATACCAATCTCATGACCTTGTATCTCATTGTCTCATCTGAACTAGGCAGGTCAACTTGTGAGCAATGTTTTCACTATATTCACTGATCTCCAAAAATTATAAAAAACAATATCATGTATTTAAATTAATAAAAAACATATTCATAAACTTTTTTTCATCACTATACCATGATAACACATTCCTAATCATCTTCTCACTGCTTTCAGGGTTTCTCATTGTTTGCACCATTAGGCTTGTTAGTGACTAGCTAACTTGGATAATCATTTTATCATATTTGATAACTATAAATAATCAAAAAATAACCAATGAAATTAAATTTGAGTCTTAATATTTAAAATTCATCAATTTTCAAATGTTGACTTGGTCAACTCTAATTGCTACAATAAATCTCCAAGAAATGTGCACTTTCCTATAGAATCTACTCACACACCTAACAACTCAATCACACATAGAGGTGCTTGGGAGAGTTTAATACAACATAAAATATATTTTATAGTAATTTTAGACCATTATGGTCTGTTTTGAACAATATATTTTACATCAGGTCCTTGTTAGGGTTTTAGAGAGGTTTAACATAGGTTTTGGTGTTAACGATTATCCATAAAGGATTACCCCTTAAATCTAAAAAAAATCATTTATTTATTATATAGTACCATTTAAATCTCTCCTTAACATCTAAATTTCCCATGTATAGGTTACACATGCCAATGAACACCTAAAAGTCCTTATCAAGTTTGCATGCCTTCATTTTGTGTACTCGAGAGACCTTAAAACCACTTTTCATGCCTTTTCTTGAAAATCATGACCTAAAACTTTGTGAAAATTATTTAAAGAAAATATAATACCTTATTTCATTCTCACATATGCAAAATTGTCTTGAAAAAATATCATGATCCCTCATTATGCCACACTCTCTCTCTTTACTCTCTAGACCTTTACTTGCAAATCACATTAGGCCTTGAAACTAAACTTGATTATTATTTATATGCACTATCCACCTCACTCACATACTCAATAAACCTATATCATGATTAAAATTTTATATACATACTTCATATGCCTTTATGATATATCATGATGCCTCATTAGGCCAAACAAAGTCTAGAAGTGGTCTAGTTGCATACTTGATCTATAGATCCTACCCCTGTAAGCTCACCCTGATACTCTCATGAGTACTCCAATGTCCCACATGAATTATTAAAAAACATTATACATACATTCATTCTTGTGAACACTCATCTCACCAATCCATCATACTCATACCTTCTCACAAGGTATCTTCATGTAATGACTAGTGTCATGACTAGGCTTCTTAAGCACTTGAAACTTGACAACTAACCTTGGAACACTTATAAAATTATATACACTTCTCTTTCATGATCACATAATTCCAAAAAACCTAACAAAATCTTACTCTTACTTAATTCACCAAACTTCACTATGCATAACTTCTCATAGGGTCTAGACTAGACTTCTCAAGACACCTTATACTCAAGAACTAGTACTCAAACATGATTTAATGCTTACTTGACCTAAACCTTGAAATAAAAAAATATAATAATCATTATGTTTCCTTAAAATTCTATCTCAATAGAGAGACATTAAGTTACCTTCAAATTATTTCTTGTCACATGGCTTCCTTATTATATCAAGCACACAAGCTGATACCTCAAAGACCACTCGCCAAGAATATTCACTAGATACATATTGAAATCAATTAAATAAACATTTAAATTGATAAAAACACTTTTCAACATAAATTAGAATATATTTTATCATAAATACTCATTTTTTAGTTAAATTTTACTCTCAAGAAGGTTGTAGCACTGATCTTCCTTAACCTTACATCATATTTGGTATTAGAGTAGGGTTTGGTTTTACTTTGAAAGTGACATAAGGAGAAAGATACTTAATTCAAAATATTTAAGAGTATGTTTTGGAATATAAACTTACAAGAAGTGAAAAAATGTCACTTATACGAGCAGTCATAGGTGGCACTAGAGGAGGTCTAAGAAGACAACCAAGAGATGTATTGTTAGAAGAGATGAGATCTTTACAAGCACATTTAGAGGTAATATAAATTTCTCAAATAAGAGGTTTTATAATAGTTTATATGAGTTATATGGATATATAACCATAAGAAGAGGTTGTAGAAGAAGAAGAGGAATAAATAATGGAAGAAAGAATCTTAAAATCAATAATAGGAATAGGTTCAAATCCCAAATTGGAGGTTATAATATATGGAGGTAGTATAAATATTGAAGAACTTAAGGATTAGATAACTATAAAGGATAAATATTTTGTTTATGAAAGAATAGATAAAGACAAAAAGGTCAAGTTTGATTGTACTAGGTTGAATGGGCATACATCTCTTTGGTGGGATAGTGTCCAAGATGAAAGAAAGAAGAGGTAAATATAAAATCAAGTCATGGGATAGAATGATAGAAAAAACCAAGTCAAAATTCATGTCTTTAGACTACCAAAAAAACTTATTCAATCAAATCCAAAATTTCAAGTAGAAAGACATGAGTGTAATAGAATACACTGAAGAATTTTATATTCTTACAATTAGATTTGGTCATGTAGAAGAATATGTTGAGAAAATATCTAGGTATATGAATGGTTTGAGGTTTAATATTTATGATGAAATTAGTTTATTTTCATAAAGATTACTAGAATGAGATTATCAACTTATTCTCAAGGAAGAATAGAAGTTGGTATAAAGCAAACTTAGTAATCTATATGATGTATAAATTTTTGAGCTAGAGGACAATAAGGTGGTAGAATTCAGTTATAAGTTCATAATGAAAAATAAATAAACTCTCAAGGTCAAGCTAACACTACAAAAAGAGGCTATTCATATAGAGGAAGAAGGCCATATAAAAGAGGTAGAGGATTGGGAAAATGTTTCAAATGTAATAGATATGTGAATCATAGGTCATATGAAAGTCCTAAAAATACATAAATAAGTCATGCCATAACTAAAGGTAGTAATCAAATTTCTTAAGATGAGGAATAAAGTGTAGGAACTATTGTCTAATTTTGTCCCACATTCTAATCTTATGCCTGGATAAAGAAGATGAATAGAGTCCCTAACCCATAAATGATCAAAAGATGGCAAAAGTAAGATTTTAAGAGCCAAACCATCTCAAACATCATGAATAAATAGACTATTCAGCTCAATTATGCATTTTATAAGTATTCTTATAAATCCTCTCAAGATTGGTTCCATAAACATCCTCTACAAATTTTGTATCTTGATGAGTTCTCTATCTCAAGATATAATCTTCCAAAGTTGAACTTTTAGAATGGGGCATGCATGAGGATGTCAATTTAAAGCAACATCAAGTAGCCATTTAGATTTAAATATTCATGAGTCTAAACACATTGATGACAAGTGTCCAAATATCAAAAGCTAAGATCAAATCTAATGGTGAGTGCTGATTAACAGAGTTAGTGGGTCCATAAAATCCAATGATGTGCATTTAATAATGCCAAAGCAGATAAACAATGATCTCAAAGTCAAAACATCAATGAATCTTGAAGATAAGCAATAATCTACCAAGTATAATGACTATAGAAACTACCAGGTAAATAAATGGTACATGTTTGAGCCATGTGAAAGAAGATCAATAATGCATGACAAATTATATCTAATGGTGTTCATCCAATCATGTGGATGTTAATTAATAGTGATAAAGAGGTCAAAGAGTCATCATATCCTAGGGATGAATACAAATCTACCACATGGTGCAAGTGAAGGAATGGATGAACTAACTATAAGATCTTAAAGATCAATGCAAACCTAACAATTAACACAATGTAAGAAGATTATATCAAGATTGATGGTCGATATTAAAAGTTGAATTTAAGAGACTTCAAATGGAGGTCAAATATAGTTTGGGTCAAACCAAGAATAAATGTTTGAAAAGTCATGTGCCACTAGTAGAGTTTAGTCAAAAATCATTAAGCAAGATAGTCATATAGTTAGGATTATCAATGATAAAATTCCATCACCATTAAAGCTTAGACATGACCACTAGTCGATGATTTAGATCATGTCAACCCCATTCTCTAAAGGTTGCAATATTATTCCATGGTGTGTTTGTTACTCTTTTAGAAGGAATATGCTCATGTGTAGTGATTTATCAACTCCCATAAGGTTTAGAGGTGCAATAGGTTTATTTAAACCTAATATAGTTCAAAATAATATTATACATCCTATAGGTTTTCATAAATATTATAACTATATGAAAACCAATAAATGGATTGGTTTTCAATCTATAGTAAACATGTGTTCAGGTTTGGAGTAGGGGTAGATATAAATAAGATATGTAAGAGTGTCTTGTCTTCCTAAATTTTCATATCCTCAACAAGCATGTACCTACCAATACTTAAAGTAGACATGGCATGGATCTATTTGGATTTAGGATATGAGGGCTTTGTCCTTATAGTGAAATCAAGTGGGAAGTGTAGAATATCAGAGCAAAGAGATCTAGTGGTTAAAGAAGTAGTCAAAGCATTCAATACTATTTAGAACCATAAATATCTTTTCTCCAATATACTTAGTCATGACTCATAATGTAAAATAAACCCTTATATTATATTGGATCTCTCAACCAATGAGAAATGTTTGAAGGATATTGGGACAAATTCAGGCTAGTTTGATGAAGAAAGCTTAGTCATATTGACTCAAAAAATGGTGGAGGATTCAAAAAAGGTGGCTGGGACTCCATCCAAGTGATTAGACCTCATTTATTGATTTATTTACTCATTTTCCATCTTCTCTCTCCCTTTCTCCTATATCATCCAATTATTTCTCATTTGTAAATCTCTCTCTCTGATTCTAAACTCTCACAAGGACTCCTTGATCTTGAATAAGAGGGGACTCTCTAAGATATTGCAAAATATGATCATCTTGATTAGGCTAAACCATATCAAACATTTATAAGAACTAATTTTTAGTTTAATAAAATAATTTATTTACCTATCTCTTGACGTGTATTAGTGTTTAGTGAGTTTTGCATGATGGCCTTGTGAAGGAGATTCTTCTATATCCATTATCCTCCTTCCTTACCTCTTCTAAGGTGTTTTCAAGTTATATTCAGGTCTAGATTCATGTTATTTCTATCATTAATGTAATATTAGTGTGGGTATTAGAATCCCTCCTTGTTTCCATTCATTTCTTCTTGAGCCTAGTCTATGAAACACTTATGCAATCAGTTGGTCTATGAGGTTATGTAAGCTAACATTGTCTTGTGTTGATCTAGTGTGGGTTCAAACTTATGGGAGTCTTCCATTTTTATTTGTTGTATCACCTAGTTAACCTTATTAGGATCCCTTTCCCCATTTCTAACCCTTTTTCCTATATTAGAATTAGTTCATGTGATCTATCAAGAGGAAACTAACCTTCTATGGAAGTTCAATGCTATTATAGGATACCCACAGCCTAGGGTTGTTCCCATATTGTGATTGGGTATGGAAGAGCTTTAGAATCTCTTCCACAAGGGTGTAATCTCATGTCATAATAGTTTTTGGCATGCCTAATGAGATTTACTATGTTGTTCATCGGTGAAGAGTTTTAGTTTTCTCCTCATCTAATCAGCCTTTAGAGTCATGTGTGTAAGAATCAATGCCAACTCTAAGTATTCATTGGCTAGTTTACGTAGCCTAGGTGCCTAATAACCATTATTTGGTATGTATCATCACCCATTTGATAAAAATACATTTTATTTCATTCCTTATCCTTCATATCAAGTTATCAATGTTCATGGCTTCATCCCAAGTGGCCATTAAGATTTAATGTATCAGCCTTGTCAAAATTTGCCTCTCTCTAGTCAGCCAAAAAAGAGCCTTAGGGAGATATGGCTTGATATTGAAAAATAATTAAGATAGGTTTATAGGTAATAAGAGTAATATAGGCAACATCAAATCTTGAACACCAAGCTTATGTTCAAGAGCAAGAGTTGAGGTTTCAAAAAGAATGCTTAGTTAGGCAAGACCAAGCCAAAAAATAAAATAACTATTAGTTAATCTTAGGAATGAGATCATACAACCCTAGAACTTAATTTCCCTCTCCTACTATTGTTTATACTCAAACCCAACCCCCTAGTCCACCTTATCAATTCTCATCCTCATCAAGATCCAAATAAATCACTAAAAGACATTCAACTGAGGAACATGAATCCATCCCATCTTGGATCTTCTCTTATGCCACTGAACCTGACTATGTCATACCCTCTCTTTTGAAACCACCCTCTCCCACACCCATTCAAGAAAAGGAGAAGTTTTCCAAGCCTTATGTTTTCCCCTCATGAAATCAATCAAGGAGCCCACAAAGAAGAGATAAGAAGTGCTAGCTAAGGTAGTCCAAGAACTAGTTCAATAAAAAGAGGTGTTAGCTTAGTTCAATGATCTTGCCATACAAAAGTTCCATGACTCTATCTCCCTCCCCCAAGATCCACCAAAGAGAGCCTTCAAAGTCCCTAGTTGGAAGGATACTCTCCTAAGCTACAAGAAAGGTGAACTTATTCACCTCCCACCATCTCCCTCTTGGATAAAGAGCCTATTTTACATATAATAAAGGAGGATCTTGTAATCATAGGTGAACCTAAAGAAGATAACATGTGTCTGTGATGAAGAGATCATGATAGGTAGCATACTCCATTCATAGGAATATAAATTAGGTTTAGACCAATTGTTGTGGCATGGATTTAACACTAATGAATTAGAGATTAAAGGTAGTATTGATGCCTTATATTTTAAGGGAGGTGTATTCAAGATACATCTGAGAGCAAAGGGGATCTTTATTTGTTCCAAGAACTTCCATTTGGTATGGCTAAGTTTGAAGATGAGGAAGAAATAGATTAAAAAAAAAAGAGGATCGAGATGAAGTATGGAAACAATTGTACCATGAATTCATGGACTAAATAGAGGTTCTAAACTATCTTATGCCTCCTCTAGAGCATGAAAATGAAATTGCAAATTAGGTTGAAGAATATGACCTGTCTCAAGATGAATTGTCTATTAAAGATAATACTGATGTCTTCAAGAATGAAAGAGAATAGTCATATCCAAAGCCTTAATAACATGAAATTTTAAACCTTAGATGGGTTGATGAGATACCATATGGATTCTTTCAAAATAAATATGTTGTTGAAGTTTGTGTTGTCTCAGATGACCAAGAAGAAGCTGCCTTTTGGGATGACTTAGAGTTTTTTTCCTAAGCCTAGATAGTTAACCTTCATGTTTAAAAGAACCATCAGATGAGGAGGTTACAGGTATTCCTATAGTCCATTTTAGAGCAAGCCTTGAATAAATATACCAATATTTCTACATTAGAGACATGATTATCCCATTTCATCCTCTTGAGAGTATGATAAAAGAGTTAATAATTAGACATCTTAGCTCACCTATCATGAGCTCTTAAAAGCAAGGTGTTTTCCATCCTAGTCCACCATAAGTGAGTGATGATAAATCTTTTCCATTTGATCTAGGATTAAGATACTTGTAAGTTATAGCCCTGCACATATTATAATAGTCTTCTTATTTTCCTCTAAGTGCCTTATGCACAATCTTTTCCTGTTGTGTGTTTTTTTCAAAAGTGCCTTGGGAAATTTGTTTATTTTATTTATTTATTTATTATTGATTCAAGAAGTTATAAAAATGGGAATCCTTGCATCATTTCATTTCATCTAAGATAAAATACTTGTGACTCCATGCCTAATGGATTAGACAAGGCAACTAGTCTAGGTTCTCAAGCATAGCAGGGATGCTTCCCTATGAGTCACTAACTATGTTGGCTAGTTTTGCTCCACATACCAAGTTTATACCTAGATACAGAAATTGAGTAGAGTTCCTGACCTGTAAATGGTCAAAATATGGCAAAATCAAGCTTTAAAGAGCCAAACCATCTCAAACATCATGAATAAATAGATTGGGGAACTCAATTTTGCATTTTATAATTATTATTATAAAACCTCTCAAGCTAAAATATCACATGTACATGATTATTTTGGTCCCATAAACATCCTCTACAAATTTTGTATCTTGATGAGTTCTCAATCTCAAGATATAAGCTTCCAAAGTTGAACTTGCAGAGTGGGATGTGCATGGGGATGTCAAGTTAAATATATGACAAGTAGCCATTTGTATTCAAATATCATTGAGTTTAAATGTGTTGATTACAAGTGTCCAAATATTATAAACTAAGATCAATCTAATAATGAGTGATGATTAACAAAGTTACTAGGTCTATTAGATCTAATAATACACATTTAATCATGTCAAAGCAGATCAATAATGAGCTCAAAGTTAAAGGTTTAATACATCTTAAAGACAAGTGAGAAGATACTAAGTGTAATAACCATGTTATATTATAGGTAAATCAATGGTATGCATTTTATCCATACAAAGGAAGTTTGATGGTGCATGAAAAATTAGATCTAATGGTGTTCATCCAATCGTGGGGATGTTGATTGACGATGAGTGAGAGGTCATAGAATTAGAGTATCCTAGGGATAAACTCAAACCTACCACATGATGAAAGTGAAAGAATAGATGTATTGACTAAAATATTTTGAGTATCAATGTAAAGCTAATAATTGGCACAATATGAGATGCCCAGATCGAGATCAATGATTGATATTATAAGTTAAAGCTAAGAGACTTCAAATGGAGGTCAAATATAGTTTAGGTCAAACCAAGAACAAATGTTTCAAATGGAATGTTCCACCATTATATTTTATTTGAAAATCATTAAGGCATATTTATATAATCAATATTGTCAATGATGAAACTCCATCGCCATTAAAGCTCAGATAAGACCTCTAGTTGATGATTTAGACCCTATCGATCCCATTATCTAAAGGTTTTAGGATTATTCCATGGTGTGTTCATTTATATTTTAGAATAAATATCCTCATGTGTAATTAATTTTCAACTCTCATAAGGTTTAGAGGTAGAATAGGTTTATTTAAACCTAATATAGTTAAAAACAAGACTATATAGCCTATAGGTTTTCATCGATATTATAGCTATATGAAAACCAATAAATGGATTGGTTTTCAATCTATAGTAAACCTATGTTTAGGTTTGGAGTATGGGTAGATATAAACAAGATATGGAAGAGTGTCTTATCTTTCAAAATAGTCATATCCTTTACAAGTAGGTACCTACCACAACTTAAAGCAAACATGGCATGGCTCTATCTAGATTCAAGATATGAGGGATTTGTCTTTATAGAGAAAGCAAGTGGGAAGTAGTGTAGAAGATCAGAGCAAAGAGATATGATGGCTAGATAAAAAGTTAAATCATTCAATAATAGTTAGAACTATAAATATCTTTTCTACAAAATAGATTTAGTCATTACTCATCATGTAAAACAAACCCTTGTCTGCTAGTGAATCTCTCATCCAATGAGAAAATCTTGAAGCTTATTGGAACAAATTTAGGCTAGCTTGTTAAGGAAGGCTTAATCCTATTGACTCAAAAGTTGGTGGAGAATTAAATAAAGGCATTTGGGACTCCATCCAAGTGATTGGACCTCATTTATTGATTTCTATACTCATGCTCCCTCTTCTCTCTCCCTTTCTCCTATATTACCCCATTATTTCTCATTTGTAAATCTCTCTCTCTCTCAAATTATAGAATCTCTCAAGGACTCTTTGATCTTGAAGATCAGGAGACTCTCTAAGATATTTCAAAATATGCTCATCTTGATTAGGCTAAACCCTATCAATAATTTGTAAGAACTACATCTTAATGAAATAAAAGACTTTCTTTACCTATCTCTTGCCTTGGATCAGTGTTTAATGAGTTATGCATGATGTTCTTGTAAAGGAGATTATTCCATATCCATTATCCTCCTTCCTTACTTATTATAAGGTGTTTTTAATCTACTTACAAGTCTAGATTCATGTTATTTTTATCATTAATGTAGGTTTGATGTGGGTCTTATAATCCCTCCTTATTTCCATACATTGCTTCCTAAACCTAGTCTATGAAACACTTATGCAATTAGTTGGTCTGTGAGGTTGTGTGAGATAGCATTGTCTTGTGTTGATCTATATTGGGTTCAAGCTTATGGGAGTCTTCTATTTTTATTTGGTACATCACCTAGTTATATTTTTTAGGATCCCTTTCACCCTTTCTAACCTTTTCCCCTATAATAGCATTAGTTTAGGTGATCCATCAAGAGGAAGTCAGCCTTATTTGGAGGTTCAAACCTATTATAGGATACCCATAACCTAGGGTTGTTCCCATATTGTGACTAGGATTAGATGATCTTGAATAAATCTTCCACAAGGGTGAAATTTCATGTCATAATAGGAACACCATCACATGTGGAAGAACCTAAAGTGGGAGATTCATTAGTGATGAAAATTTTACTGTTAAAGAAAAATAAATAAGTGAAGGAACTATCCCAAAGGAATACATTGTTAAGGACTACATGCCAATCCAAAAGCAAGTGTTGTAAGATTATCATTGATAGTGGTACTATAGATAACTTAGTTTCTTAATAAATGGTTGAAAATTTGGAATTAAAAAGATTGATACTTCCTACACCATATAAAGTATCTTAGCTTTAAAAGGGGAATCAAGTGCTAGTTAATGAGCAATGTCAAGTTGATTTTTAGATTGGTAGCTATAAAGATGAAATACTTTATGATATTATGCCTATGGATGTTTGCCATGTTTTGTTTGGTAGACCTTGGTATTTTTATATAAGGGCTATACATGATGGAAGGATTAACTCATATACATTAGATAAGTATAGAAATAAACATACCTTGACACCATTTAAAAATGGTAATTAAGTAGCTAAAAACAATACTAAGGTGTTGATAGTGGATGGAAAATAATTCTTATAGTTGATAAAAGAAGAAGAATTGGTTGTGCATTGACTGTCAAGCCTAAAATAGCCATTATATCCACTAAGTTGACTAATTTACACTTGTAAATATAGAATTTTCTAGATGAGTATGTTGATATAGTGGTTCATGAGTTACCTAATAAATTACCACCTATGAGGTTGATAAGCCATCTTATGGATATCATTTTAGGGGCTAATTTACCAAAAAAAACTGCCTATATAATGACACCTAAGGATAATGAAAAGATAAAAAGGTAAGTACAAGATTTGTTAGATAAAGGTTTGATTAGAGAGAGTCTATTTTCATGTGTTGTACCAAAAATTTTAACTCCTACGAAAGGTTTAGAATGGAGAATATGTATAGACTATAGAGTCATCAATAAGATAACTATCAAGTATAGGTCTTCATTTATAAGAATGGATGCTATAATGGATTGTCTGAGTGGAGCACAATATTTCTCAAATATATATTTGAATATTGGTTACCTTAAAATTATAATTGGAGAGGGTGATGAGTGTAAAATATACTTCCTAACTAATGATGGATTGTATGAGTGGATTGTTGTGACATTTGGTTTAACCAACACTCCTATTACCTTCATGAGACTAATGAATGAGGTTTTAATACCATTTATAGGTAAATTTTTTATTTTTTACTTGGATGACATTTTAATTTTTACCCAATCAAAGTAGGAACAAATCAAGCATCTTAGGATGGTATTGAATAACTACAAGAAGATAAATTATTGATTTACGTCAATAAGTTTAATTTCATGTAGATTAAGTTTATTTATTTAGGATTTTTCATTTCCAATGATGGTTTCAAAATGGAGAAAGAAATTTTAAGATAAATTGTAAAGTGGCCTAATCCAAAAAGTGTTTTTGAGCTAAAAAGTTTTTATGGATTAACTAGTTTCTATAGAAAGTTAATTAGAAACTTTATTGGTATTTATGCACTTATTGTTGAAAATATATAAGATGAAAATAATAAATTTCATTGGACTAAATTAGTTGAAAATAACTTTTATATTTTGGAGAAAAATATAATTGAGCAACCTATCTTGGCCTTACCTGACTTTAACAAACATTGTCAAGTTGAATGTGATGTTATTGGGTTAGATATTAGATTTTTTTTAAGTCAATAAGGAATTCCTATTGCTTAATTTAGTGAAAATATAAATTATTATAATAATAAATATTCATCCTATGATCAAAAATTATATGCCATAATCCAAGCATTGAAGAAGTGGAGGCACTACTGATTGCCTAAGGAGATTGTGATTTATATAGATAATCATGATTTTAAATTCATTAAAAGAAAAACCAAGTTGAGTCAAAGACATGTGAAATGGAGAGAATTATTTTTTAAAAAAAATTGTGTTCTCAAACGTAAGATTGGGTAGTCTAATAAGGCTTTAATGCATTTCATAGGATAAGTATGATCATATATGAACTCAAGTGGGTAGTTTAGGATTTGGGTCATTAAAAGAGTTGTATGAGGAAGATCCAAATTTCAAGGAAGCATATAAGGCTTATAGGAATCTAAAAATAATGGATGGATTACATGATTCAATAAGGATTTTTATTCAAAGGTAAACAACTATGCCTATTTAGGGGGTCTATGAGAGATAATTTGTTGAAATAAAAGCATAGTGTTAGTTTAGTAGGACATTTTGGAAAAATAAATACCTTTCATTAATTGAATGTATATTATTATTGGAAAATAATTCAATTTTATGTCAATAAATTTATGGAAAAAATCAGGATTTGTCAACATGCCAAAGGAAAGATTCAATATTTAGGTCTATATCATCCATTGCCTATTCCAAGCAAGCCATGGGATGCAATAAGTATGGATTTTGTATCTGTTTTTTTAAGAGAACAATGAGGTAATGAATTTTTTTATTATTTTTATTTTTTTGTTGATATATTTTTTAAAATGGCACATTTCATAGCATGTAAGAAGATAAGTGATGCTACCAACATTGCTAGTTTGTTCTTTAAATAATTAGTAAGGTCACATGGAATTCCTAGAAGTATTATTTCTAATAGGGATATAAAACTTGTTGGATATTTTTGGAGAAAACTTTGGAATAATTTGGGAACTACATTGATTTTTAGTTTATCTTACCATCCCAAAACTGATGGTCAAACTAAATTTGTCAATATAAACTTAAGGAATCTACTAATATGTTTGGTAAGAGACAGTCCAAAAAATGGGATTAGGTGTTAGCCCAAGATAAATTTACATACAATGATTCACCTAATAGGATTACAAGTTTTGCTTCATTTCATATTGTTTATGGGATAAATACAAGAGGTTTTAATTATCTTATAGATTTGTATAAGTAAGAGAAGAGGAGTGATGAAGGTGAAGACATTACTACAACCATGCAAGAGATACATGAGCAAGTTAATAAGTAGATGGAGATGAGTGTTAGGAATTAAAAAGGAGATTTTGATAAAATAAAAAAGGAAGAGAAATTTCAATTAATATATTTTATTTTATCACATCTTAAGAAGGAGAGGCTTCCTAAAAGTGAATACAATAAACCAAAATTGAATAAGATAGGACCTTGTAAGGTCTTGAAAAAGTTTTATACTAATGACTATGAACTAGAACTCCCGTTTTATATTGGTATCTCCCTTATTTTCAATTTATCATATCTTTATCCTTATATATTAGAATAAGACACAATAAATGCATCTAAAAATGATGGTGAATAGGTCATTGATTGGAAACATCAGTTACCCAAGGCATAAAAGGATGACTATAAGTTATTTTTAAAAAATGGGTTGTGAAAATAAATAGAGGTGAGTTTTTTTAATATTTAATCAAGTGGAATAATAATCCTCTTGAATATGTTTCTTATTTGACTCCATTAAAAATAGTTCAGTATAAAACTACCATTGAAGACCTCATGAGCAGGAGCTCATGAATGCTTTTATACTCAAGGAACCTGATGCAAAAGAATTAAATTTATTTGTTTATTTTTTGTAAATTTTGGTTTATAATATGTTTAATAGGTCATATTTTTTAAATAATATTCTTTTCCATGCTTCACTTTGCTTTTTTTAATCATTTTGGCTTGTGTTTAAGTTTCTTGTCAAAATTTAAAAAATAAAATTTTAAACTTGTTTAAGGTGTTTTGGGATATTTTCTCACCTCCTAGTGTATTTTTTGGAAATGATCCTTCATTTATGGTCCAATTAATTTATTATTAAATATTTTTTAATATTCTAAATGTCTTAACTCATAACTAACTACTTCAAACTCAATCAAGGTTAAGACTTAGGTTGAGTTTAGGAAGTTAGTTAGACAATTTGGGAGTTTGGAATGAAGGAAATAAAATTATGAGAGATATGAGTGCATATAAATGATATAAATATTATCAAATTATATAAATAACTCTAATAATTTGAATAAAAAGAGTAAAAGGTTCTAGAAATAGGGTTTTGTGCAGTGTTGTGTAACACATTTTACACATAAAATAATGAAAGCATACCTTATTGAGTTTCATGCTTTACTATCAATCTAAGATTATATTTAAGTGAATATTTTTTTTTTAAACTCATATTCATTTATTTTTAAGATTTTTTATTCACTTTTTAGGCCTAAATATATAATATAGATTGTTTTACAATCAAGAAAAGGGGTTTTGACAATCAAGAAAAGTTATTTTTCATCATGTTTTAAGATTGACTAAAGTACCAAAGTGTGTGACAGATAAGGATACATGTTTTATGTCTTTTAAAATCCAAAAAATTCAAAATATATATTAAAATTTGAATTTATATTGAATTTAAGCTCACAGCCTGTGCATGGTCAGAAAACCCTAAAATAGGATTTTAAAGCACCAAAATCCTACTAGTTCAAAAAAATCACTAAAATATGATTAAACTTTGTGAAAAGGAATATTAGGATGTTTTTAAAGTTTTTAAATTGGTTTCAAATTATTTCACCATCTTGGGAGAAATATATTCAAGGTTCTCAATCTGTAAGTCTTAATAATAGGCCTAGAGACCTTGTTTTCTATTTGTCTTGAATTTTCAAGTTTAGATAAAGGTATAACCCAACTTGGTGAGTTGATAAATTGTATAATGAATAAAGGAGAATATATTATATCATAAATAATTATTTTTTAGTTAAATTTTTCTCTTATGAAGGCTATAGACCTAATCTTCCTTAACCCCTATATCATGTTTATACTCTATTTTAAGTCATTTTTCAGAGATATAGAGTGAGCTAGTGAAGAGGGAGGTAACTCAAATTTTCACTGTATATCAGATCAAGTATCCCAATATAATAAATTATATATAATTATAGATTCTAAATCCACTAAGGGCCTTTTTTAACATCCACTCTCTAGTGATGCATACATAATATATCCAAAAATATATTAATTTACATTTGGTATAAATTGATCATAGGGTTTTGGAGATGGAAAGAAGTGAAATGATTTAATTGAACTTGAAGACACAAAATTTGGAATATAATTTAGGATAAAACATCATAAATAGGATGAAATTAGATATATGGAGTGAGTTTCCTTAATTTGGACTAATTACAAGGACCACATAGATGACACTTATTTGAATTCATAAAGATATTATTTACTTAGATCAACCCTATCATATTAACCAATGTATAATTCATGTTGGTACTATATTAATGCATGAATCACATAAAACTCATAAATAGTATGAGAAGAAGAGTGGGAACACAAAATCAATATCTCAAATTACAAGGACAAGTTAAAATCATTATGCCCTATCAATTCATAAAATAAAAGACTCTAAGGTTCATTTTTCTACAAAAGTAATTTCATGGTAGGTGTATTACATTTATAGACAAGACTCGTCAATTACAAAGAGTGTGCAGATAGTTTTTGATGTGAACTCCATGGGTATACAATATTATTTTTCTACCACACTTCTCAAACAATACCTAGAGAACCTTCACAAAATAAATAAAAGTAAAAATATGCATGACTTTTACTATGGCTCAATTTTTTAGTATTATACATGCATTTTACATGTATTATTCTCATATACGAAGTGAGTTTCCTTAATTTGGACTAATTACAAGGACCACATAGATGAAACTTAGTTGAGTTCACAAAGATATTCTTTACTTAGATCAACCCTATCATATTAACCCATGTATAATTCATGTTGGTAATATATTAATGCATGAATTACATAAAACTCATAAATATGATGAGAAGAAGAGTGTGAACACAAAAAATATATCTCAAATTACAAGGACAAGTTAAAATCATTATGCCCTATTAATTCATAAAATAAAAGACTCTAAGGTTCATTTTTCTACAAAATTAATTTCATGGTTACATTTATAGACAAGACTTTTCAATTACAAAGAGTGTATAGATAGTGTTCGATGTGAACTCCATGGGTATATAGTATTATTTTTCTACCACACTTCTCCAACAATACCTAAATAACCTTCACAAAATAAATAAAAGTAAAAATATGCATGACTTTTACTATGGCTCACTTTTGGTAGTATTAGACATGCATTTTACATGTATTATTCTCATATATGAAGTGAGTTTCCTTAATTTGGACTAATGACAAGGACCACATAGATGACACTTAGTTGATTTCACAAAGATATTATTTACTTAGATCAACCCTATCATATTAATCCATGTATAATTCATGTTGGTACTATATTAATGCATGAATGACATAAAACTCATAAATATGACGAGAAGAAGAGTGTGAACACAAAATCAATATCTTAAATTACAAGGACAAGTTAAAATCATTATGCCCTATCAATTCATAAAATAAAAGACTCTAAGGTTTATTTTTATACAAAAGTAATTTCATGGTAGGTGTATTACATTTATAGACAAGACTCGTTAATTACAAAGAGTGTGTAGATAGTGTTTGATGTGAACTCCATGGGTATATAGTATTATTTTTCTACCACACTTATCAAAAAATACCTAGAGAACATTCACAAAATAAATAAAAGTAAAAATATGTATGAATTTTACTATGGCTCACTTTTTTTAGTATTATACATGTATTATTCCTAGTCATGAGGGGCTAGTGTAGTGGGATTTAAATACCCTAATAGGATCCTAGATAAAAATTGTAAAGAAAGTTATCCATGTAGTACATGAGGTGTGAAATTGTCTTCAATGTGATAAAAAAAAATTAGGAATATGATAGGTAGAAGGTTATGTATATGTAATAAAATAGTCAAAAATTACTATATATAGGTCAATTTCATAGTATATTTATATAACCCCTACGTCAATCCATTTGTTACAAAATTTTCACCCCTGCCTTATGAATTAAGTGATGAAAAAATTGAGGTAGTAATTATTGGATCTTAAAGCTTACCATCGGACCCTTGGGTAGAAAAAATATTAAATGGATTAGTTATAAGTTCTTAACCTAGGGAGGAAGAATGGGAAAACCCTAAAAGTGAAATAACATTTTAGTGAGGGGTTGTAGGTACATCACAATAAACCCTAGTGTCTATAGATCATCAAGGTTGAATAAAAAGGTCATATAATTGGATCCCTTAGTCATCAAATAAGAATAAGAAGAAGAAGAAGAAGAAGAAGAGATTAATACATTTTTATTCAAGGATTCTACTTAGAGAGGTGTTTAGAGAAAAATAAATGGTAGTTAAGGGTGACCCTTCATATTATTTGATGGAAAATATAACTACACCAAGGTAGGGTACATCATCAAAGACAAAAATAAAAATTTAGACATTAGAAGAATCAAATATGTGCCCTAAAACATCTTTAGCAGCTCAAAAACCCTTGAAACATATGAGTGGAGGGAAAAGAGGAATAATTTAATCATTGCAACCAATCTAAAAAGGAAAAAAATTAAAAGTAGTGAAAATCAAAGGCAAAAATAAAACTCTTATTACATATTCTGAAATAGAATCCTCAAAATAAGGGGACCAAGAATAAATTTAAAAAATTGAAGAAATGGATAATACCATAGAGGTTCACACTATTAGGAATGTTACACAAAAGGGAGGAATATCCATAGTAGGAAACTTGTATAAAAATTCAAATACAAAAGGAGTGATACAGTATAGTTAGAGATATTTTGGACTAGACAAAATTGAGTCCATTTGAATTAGATGATATAATAATAGGACTCCCATAATAATATAAGAAATACTTATAAAAACAAAAGAGAAGAGCATAGAGACTAAACTGATAGTAGAGAAATATTAAGAGGAGGCACTTAATAAAATAAAAAAATAGGCAACTATGTCTCCATCCGACCAAGAAAGGTTGAGATAACTCTAAAAAATAGATTTAATAACAAAACATAAAATAGAATTAATGTCAAAATCCTTGGAAAAATAGAATAAATTAAAATAGGAAAAAGAACTAGAAAATGTAACAATTTAGCAAAGGATGCAACTAAAGAAAGAACTGGCTAAGGAAAACATAAAAATATAGGAGAATGTAAAAATAACCACTTAATGGGATAAATAGTTATTACAAAAAGATAAGGAAAAATAATAATAATAATGGGAGAGAATAGAATTATAAAAATACATAGATGAAAAAATGAAGTTGGAGGAAGAAAATGGAAGAAGGAAAAAATAAAAGTGATGAGGAATTTAAAAGAATTTTGTAGGAGGAAAGAAGGGTAGGAAAGGAGAGAAAGAATAAAATAGTAGTGAAGGAACAAAATCTAAAAAAATAAAGGAGGAAAAAATAAATAAAAATGAAGAAACAAATAAAATAGAGGAAAAGAGAATAGAAATGGAGGTGGAGAAGAAAAAGCAGAAGGAAAAATAAAAATTAGAACAAGAAGCAAATGGGAAGGGCAAGGAGATGAGTAACCTCTCCATAAGTTCTAGGGTATCAGGGAACTCCCCTCAAAAATGAGCACAAAACACTTTGGGAATAATGGGAATGGTCTATAATAGTATCAGTACTCCCATGGATCCACTATAGAGGATCAAGTAGATTTGTCAAGGAACAAGTAGTCCACATCCACTATCATGTTGACATCTAGTTTTTTGTAGCCTATAATAGGAGGATATATTATAATGACTCTATAAATTTAATCCATTAGAAAAATAAAGGTTTAGATAAAACCTCATTTAAAGTGATAGAATAGATTGGATGACATAGTGTGTCAACCTAGAAGAGAGAATTAAGAAGTGATTAATTGCTCTGACCAATACTAGGCCATAGTATGACCTAGATACAATTTTACCCATTGATAAATAGTTGGAATAAAAATTACAGGCACCAAAGTGGAAAAAAAATTAATAAAATTTGAGGCTAGGGAAGAGAATAATGAATAAATATTAGGATTAGTTTGAGGAGAAAATTGGGTTAAACAAACTGAAGATAAAGAGCAAAGGAAGAAACTATAGGCAACATTGGCAGATGTATCAACTTCATTTATTACTCTCTCAGCTAGCCCCTATGAACTCAAGATAAAAATACCAATATGAAAGAGATGGAAAAATAAATAAGTATTTCATTTATCCCATTTGGGTCTCAACATAATCCTTCCAAAGCATAAAGAGATCAATTAGTATTCCTACATGAATAAATACAAGGAAAAATAGGGTCAATGCATATAATTCTATGAGGACATTGAGGACTATGTCACTTACCTAAGAACTTAGATGGAGAGAATAAAATTTTAAATCAAATAACATGAAACACACTTAAACATACTAAAAAAATCTCCAATGCCAAATGACATAGTGATGACAACTAAAGAAAATATAGCCATTTATAATTACATTATGGAAGCTAAGAAACTCATTTTGAACTGGGATTTTTTTTCAAATTAATTGATAAAAAAATATGTAAAACATATATTCAAATATAGAGAATCCACATCATAGTCATAAAATTATATAGACAACATTTTTGTTAAGCTGGGAAAATTTTTTTGGTACCTAACAATACTTTACAGGTATATTAAGGACATGAAAAAGATATAAAAGTCAGGAAAATTTTGGTATTATTCTCAATCAGCTAAGGACAAAACCATAACTATTAAAGAGCTATTACCTTTACCATAGTAATAGAGTACTTCTCTAGGCTAATGAAACATAGGCTTCTACCGACTAGGCCATGTTGTAAGGACTCAAACCTTGTGATAGGAGAGGATGACCTAATTGGAGAAAAAACATCTCTCACATAGACATGACAATTGAAATTTAAATTATCTAGTTGGTATTTATATTATAATATTATAAGAGAGTATAAATATCATGGAGAAGATTTGAAGCACAATAGTGAAGAGTATAAAGAGGTTACATAGTAGAGTAACCTTTGTAATAGCATAAGGTGGTATAGTGTAAAGAGATTTAAGAAAAAAAATTGATGGTTATTATGTAAATATAAATAAGATAAGTTAGAGTAGGAATTGCTATATACTATGTACAAAATACAGTTAATGAGCACTCCCACTTATTTTATTTAATGCATAAGATAATTATTTCTAATAAATAATAATTGTTGCATCAAATTAGTCTTAAATAAAGTTAACTTAATCAACATAAACCATATTTATCCAACCACTTAATATTTTATGTCAAAAAATATAAATATTAGGAGCTACAAATTATGATTGTAATGATTAAGATGTTATCTTAGGTGCCAAATGATTATGAGGCATAGTATGGGAATCCATTGAATGACTAGCTCTAGAGACACCTTGCTCTAATTTAAACACCTTATCATATAAGCTATATCAATATGTTCAAGAGAGTATGCATTATATGAGGTTAGTGGTGGACCATGAATAGTAAGTAAAAGAGTTTTATATGATGCATGTGTATAAATGGGAACATTAATCTATTGTAAATCTTATGATGCATGTGTATAAATGGGCATATTAATCTATTGTAAATTTTATGATGACCCCATACCTATGGATTATATCACATATTTTACTAGAGGTATCGATATAATAATAAAATAAATAGTATAAACTAAAACACGTAGAGTGGGAGTATTAAAAACTCAAAAATACACCTCTTGATGTTTTGCTTGAGGTGTGACAAGCTTATCTTTATGTGATTTCTTAGATGTTAGGATCGATTTGATAATGTTATCCACATGGTTGGGGCATTGACAAAGTCCTTGACAAAAAATTGACAACTCTTTAACTTATGCATCATTACCCCATTAATATCATTGGCATCAATTATATCAAAGTCCTAAGTATTATATTAATTATCATTTCTAGTTTCAATATCTTTATTATCATGTCATTGACATCATTTTATACATAACTTTGAATAATTTTATTATAAAATTGAGTAAAAACATATTTATTATCCATGTTAGAAGAGTTCAAATGAATTTTAAATATGCTCTATATTAATTCCACTTAATCTATCAATGCACCTTAGAGGAATAATGGAGTTATTTTTTTTGGGTGGCATAAAATGGAATCATGGAAATGTGTAAAAATAAAGATAGAATGGGTGTACTTAAAAAAGGTGTGCTTTATTTTTATTCTCTCAAATATACTTACCCTAGTCATAAATAGTGAACAAGTACTGAAGGTGTACTAACTATAGAGGATTTCACCACTCCATGGCCACATTATCATGTATCTAAGGTATGTTTATAGTAACTTCTATAGGTTAACCACTTACCAATGCACTGTAGAAATAAATGACTGAAAGGCTTCCTATGGTTGAAAAACAAAAAACCTTATGTATTTATAATGTACTATGAGGTACATGGCAACTTTAGTTTTTCTTATATAGTCTTTTATAATTTCTTGAGTATTGGAGTAGTACCCCTCACATCATGGATCAAGTAAAATTGATAACCTCTTTACCCATAATGATAGATCCTATGAGTTTTAAAACTATAGAATAAAGTTCTATAAATCAAGAAAAATGAAATAAAATTAAAATGAAATCCAACTGAATAAATTACTATTGTGCATTGAAATCAAGAATTTAATATAAAACCCCCAAGTCAAATAGAAATCATAGAGCAATGCTCACTCAAATCCATTAAAGGATTATCAGATTTCTCTTTAGTTTATGGGAATCATGAATTCAATTGAAAGACTAACATAAAAATCAAAAAATATATGTTCAAGAAAAAAATAAGTCCACCAATATGTTTAACCTTAATTTTTATTTAATAATTTTTAATACATATAAAACTTGATAAATATATTGAAATTATAATATATGACATTATAGCATAAATTTGAATGCAAATAAGAATTACTTTAAATTAGTTGACAAGTGGCATATGCTAAAAATTGTAAGTATAAATAATAATAATATACTAAACATTTTTTATATTTATAGTTGAATGTAACTAATGTCTAACATTAGAAATGAGGATAAGATGGGACTGTGATAACTAAAATCCAAAGATATGGTTTTTGGATATTCTAAATAAGTCTGCACTCCCTAGACAATAGTGTAGGCCAGTCATGTTCATTAACTAGGTACTTATCCACTTTGATTGTGATGAAAATATGCCTATTTTTATTCCTATAATTGTGTTTACTATTATGGATTATATATTTTGAGCTTGGTAGTGTCGTGTATAAATCATTGAATTTCCTTCTCTTTGCTTTGGTATCCCTATGGGTTCTTGTGATAGTTATAAACCTAAAAAAATGAAGGGTGAGTGTAATGGGGTGAGATAAACCTAATAAAACCCATTGATTATTGACCATTTCTTATGTATCTAGATATTTCAAGGAAGGAATCAATCCAAATGTAGTTCTCCCACCTAGTGTGATTGTGTAATTGTGCCTCTTGACTATATATATATATATATATATATATATATATATATATATATATATATATATATATATATATATATATATATATATATATATATATATATGCAACTATAAATTTGGATTTGATACTTGAAAATGTTAGATATTGACTTGATTTGAGATGCTTAAAACTTTATTTAAGATGCTTCAGAATTGATTTGAGACTATTATTAATGATTGATATTGAATTTGGGAAGAATATGTAAGTTTTTCTTAATGTGAAATAATGTAATAGATAGATGTTATATAGAAATCAAGTCTTTAAATGAAGAAAATTTCATTTATATTTATATTTAACCTTTTTAAAACATTCTTTCAGCTAAATTAAAAAACATGTGGGATTACTCAAATGAATATTTATTTATTTTTTAAACTGCATAGAGATGAGGCCACACTAGGTGTATAATTTTGTAGTGGTAGACTTGTATGCCTAGCATGGACCTATCCTAAAAAATTAGAAACCGTTTTCCTAAGATTGGAAGTATTCTAAGAGTGATATGATATGGTTTGAGAATTTTACTTGGAAATTGTTATCTAGTGGTGATGTAAAATACAAGGGTCAATCTTGCATATAGATAAATGGTTAGAGGAATGGTGAATATAAGAGATGTATTTGAGAGTAAGTCAAGTAGTTTAACTCTATCAAAAATTAAGTTTTTGAAGTACATGTGACCATATTTAGGTATCTATAGAAGACAAAATTAAAAATAATCATGGCTTTGAAAACATTTTATATGAAACCCTTATATATGCTATGATACAATATCATCTTTATATGTTCTAACAAACAACCACTGTAAAACATATATAAGAATTATTATTTAAACTAGATAAATTATATTATATTCATTGTATTATTTAAGTAAAATAAATTATATTTTAAAACCTTTAAAATCCATCTATACCCATATGGACAACTTCATTAAAGAATCATAATCATGTTATGAAACACTTTTGATCTATATGCTAAGACTACATGAAGCCACATTTAAAGCACAACCCATTTTATATATTATATTTTAAAATGCATAGAGGATAATTTCATTTTAAAAACATAAAAAATAATCCAAGTAAGAATTTAAACCTACAAATCTCCTTAGAAAAATCATATCAAAATATCTCAATTAACCAACCTTAAAATGTATACATAGGTTTAAATAAACTAAACAATATTCATCTTACTAGTACATTTAAAAAATACTAAATTTGAATACTTTTATTTTACCAATGATAAAGTTTTGAAAAAACCAAATACTATCAAAATCATTTGAGAATACAGTAAAAAATATCCAAAGTTAAACTAAAAATATGTATCAAACCCCACTACAAAAGTTTACATTGAAACCACTACAACATGAGTGAAGAAAAACATCCCCAAAATAAGGTTATTGCATGTAAAAACTAATAAATTACATTGTAAAAAATATTCATAATAAATTTTGTGTACTATCATAATACACCCACAAAATGTCTATAACCATTAAAAACACCTAGAAATGTCATGAAAAGTTATTTATGGATTTGATATAAAAAAACTTGTATTTCACCCATAAAATGTCTATTACCCAAAACAACACACAAAAAATTCATGAATATTTATTCATGGCTTTAACACAAAAAACTAGTACTGTATATATAAAATATAAGATTGTGAAAATCAAAGGATTGAAATAGATTTGAAACAACCCACAATATTGTCCAAAATATTCATAGTGTATGCACCTAAATTTTCTTGCTTCATCTTGTTGTTAATTTCATATATTCCCATCTAATTTGTCCTAACATTATATTATCCTAGTCATAGTATAATATCAATAATATATTATACTAACCTTATAAAATACCACAAACCAATTAACCCACCTAAATTCCCATTATCTATTAACTAATCCCACTTATCTGATATTTGAGAATTTAAAATTACCATAACCCACCTACCTACCTATCTACTCATAGTATTTCTTACAATCCTACCACCTAATTATCACCTAATCCTTCTTATAAATCTTCCCCTAGTCATCATTAGATTCCCTAATGAAATCTTTTCTAGAGAATTTTAAGGAATTTTAAATTCTTTAGAGTTCCTTCTAACTCTCGAGAGAGTTCTCTCTCTAGATAATTCCATGGAATTTTAAATTCCATAAAAATCTTCCTCAATGACCTATTTAAATCCATGACTCCATACATTCCAAATAATGAGAAAAAAATATGAAATCTATGATCCTCTCATGCCAAACCAGTCTACTTATCAAAGTCATCAAGCTAATATCAAGCTATCATAAAATATTAGTCTATCCATAGCAATCCAACATTTAATAATTTGTAATCTTATTCTTGTTTTTTTCTTAATATTGTTTGGATCATAAAATTGGTGAATATTAAGGCATAATGTAGGTATAATCTTTTCAATTGAATTGCATTTTTATTTAATTAGCTACAAATTAGAGGTATGTTGAAATTTTGTGTAGGATAGTGATAAGTTTGTATATGTCACTCCATTTGCAAAAAAAATTGAATTACACATATAATTATATAAAAAATTCTTGTAAAATAATGATTTTTCTAAAACTATCAATATCAAACCCAGAAAGTGATTTTATAAACACACAAAAAAAGTCTTATATTCTTTTACCTTTCAAAACTTCACCATTTAAAAATAAAGAACCTTCCTTACCTAGGATAAATGGGTTGAATATTCTCAAAACCACATAAAATATGACCAAAAATCTTATAAAAACTTCCCAAAAATATTTCTTATTAACTATAAATTCTAAGATGCTTTCAAAATTACTAGGTAGTAAGCATAAAGCCAAAAATATTAAAGAAATACTATCAAAATGATGAATGGTAGAATGTGGCTTTAGTAGGAAGATTAAACCAATATAATTGAAATAACCAAATGAAATACATTAAAAAATTACACCCCCAAATCCTATAATGAATTTAATTCAAGCAGAAGGCACCAGATGATGCATTTACTATTTAGCACACTATGTAATTTTCTTGAAGATGTGGTGGTTTCAAATTTCAAATATTTCTCTAATTTTCCATCTAAAATATAAACTAAGCTTAGTTAATTTATCTCATTTATAAAATTATTCAAATAAATATGTTGTTTTTAATTTGAAAATATTTTAAATATTTGTTTGAAGAAAGGTAAATTTAGATTTGAAAACAAAAAAATTGAATTCAATAATATATGCCATCCAAAATTAAATGCACCCTAAGTTTTAAAAAATAACATTCACCATGTTCAAAGTAACTTTTATTACTATAACCCATATATAGATTAAAGAATATATTTAATTTTATGCAAATCATGACCATGATTCAACAATATTAAGACTTAGGAACTTTGATCATGTTTTATATTTTATAAATTTAGCATAGGTATTAGATCTTAGGTCTCAGTAAATTATCATAGATTTTGTAGACACAAAATTGATTATTAATGTTTGATTTATTTGTTATATCAACCATTTTTATAACTCATAATATATAAGAGAGCCTTATCTATCTTTTAAACACTAAAAATATCATACATAAATCCATATTTTAGTTATATTTATCCCTATTTATCCCATAATTTCATGTCAAACTTGTCCCAATAATATCTTATCTTATGAGATAAGTCCACACTATGTGGATAGGGATACACTATGTCCTTGTCCCCTAGTGTGGAATTGTCTTCCATTCTCAAATGGTCATTTTTTTGAATTGAGACATTACACAATGACTCTCCTCCACATCTTGTCAAGTTAGTTGGTGAAATTATTATAAATATTATCCTATAAAATCACATCAAGGATACTCATTATAACCACATTAAATCTTAGTATCAAATGCACTACACACTGAACAAAAGGGTACTGTTTCTTTATATTTCAACTTAGTATCATTTGAATAGTCCATAGCCAAGTCTGAATATTATTTATTTCAAGTCAAGGGCATCTATTATAAATCATTTAAATCAATCATCTAGCTAAAATATTCTAGTTACATAATCTTAGATCACATAATCACTCTAGAAAGGAGAACTACATCAGACTAAAGCCCATTTGGGCTATGTAGGTAGTGTTTAATTATAAAAGGTTTCTAAGGCAAACTTATCTATCCTTAATAACCCATTTTTATTCCCTTTTGTTATATGATTTGTATATAGTGCATGTGCAAGACTACAATTAGATATTTTTAGGTATTCTACATGGCATATCAATAAATAGAGATCAATATTCAATCTTAAAAAATATTTACACAATCCCATATCTAAAAATTAGGAATACAATCACCTAGGATACAACCATAGTTGATAAACAAAGTTGTGGCGTGCTCTTGTTTTCCTCCCATGGACTTGTCCCATAAGACTTCCAACTACTATTTTAAAATACTATTATGTTTGTACGTATTTTTTTCATAATTAGCACTTGTAAAAATTATACACAATTATATTTATTATTATTTTAAGGGACAACCTCTAGCCTTAGATTAATTTACTATTTTTAGAAAGTTTCCAAATTATTAAATTTTGTAGTTTACTATATTTTATTGTACATTCATATTAGATCGGTACTTATTATAATTTAAATTTAAATTATTTAATTCCATGTATTTTAGTACTTATAAAGTTCAAAAGGGTTAAACATTTTGGTGAAATTAATATTTATAAAACAATGCTTGTAGTTTTTTCCTTGATTTTTGGGATAAGATCTCTTTCAAATTTATATAAATTTTTTATACTAAAGAAAAACAACCTTCTACCTTGGATAATATCTGACATAAAAGTATTCAATTTATTTGACCTTGGATTAAATATGATAGTGAATAAATTATCTTGTCATATTGGATTATTCTAACATATAACCTCTTTATTTCAACCTCGAGTTGAAATTTGTTTGATCTCTAAATACAAAAATCTTTCACCATTATTTTTCATTGTTTTTTATTTTTTTAGAAACTTTTTTCTAGTAGTTTTCAAACTACTTAGTGACTTTCATGAAGGACTAAGCGATGTCCTATTTATAGACATGATGGCTTAAAGGGTCAACCCCAATACTCATAATCATAACATAACATTAAATACAGAGTTCAATTTCCTCATACATCATGATATATTATAAATGCATATGGTGATTTATTTATACCAATAGGAATCCTCTTTTATCCATCTAATTTGTGGTGCACCTAAGAGGAGTGTATCACCCATAGAATTTATAATCACTATACCCTCTAAATTGGGCTTCGTGTGCTACAGGAATGATTCTACCTCTATAGTTAGTTCTCTAAAAAATTAGGCCAAAAATAATCAATGAATGATCAAATATTTTTGAGATCCTAAAAATAATTCAAGCCTTACCTAGATCACCTTCATACCATTGATTTTTTCTTGTATTGTATTCATGGTCCTTATAATTGCTTACTTTATCTTATATTATATTCATAATCATTATATTATTTTTACATATTAGAGTGATTTTTTATAATAATTATATCATTTATTGCATATATAATGGACAGTCAAATTATATATGTTAAAGGTGTACATCATGTAGATCTATTGTTATCTTCTCATGTTATGCCTTTTGCTAATGATCTTGTATGGACAACTTGAACTAATAAAAAATTTATAAAAGCTAATCTTAGTGATGTTTTTTACCCTTGGTCATAAGTGTTCAATCAACCATATACACATATAGATTCACCTTTGGAATCTCCTATAGATTCCTCTTTAGTCAAACCTATATATTCCCCTTTAAAATATCCTATAGATTCCTCTTTGGTCAAACCTATAGATTCCACCTTGGTTACACCTATAAACTCCTTTTTGGATTCCTCTTTACCTTTACATTTAAATTTCCCTTTGATCATACCTCTAGTTTCCTCCATGATTCCTTATTCTCTATTTTGACTTTACCTATTACCATATTCTTAGATTCCTCTATGGATTATCTTATAAATCCTAATTTAGAACATTCACTTAACCTTCCTTTGGTATCAACTATGGAAGACCATTAGCTAACACAAAGCCTCATAATGATGACTATCTACTATCTCTTAGGTTATCACCTAATCTCCATATGAAGGAATCTTATCCTTGAAAACCTAATTTTTCTTTCGCAAAAAATAAGGGAGGTTTCAACCACATAATCTTTTGATTCTCTTAACACCTTACTTAGATCACACCCACTTCTCCATAAAACATTCCAAAAATGGGGGAAGTGGTTGACACACTCAAAAAAGCATCCCATCATTTGTGAAATTAAAAATACATGTTAAAAATCCCTTGTTAATTTTATTTTTACCTTAAGGGTGAAATGGGCTCTATATTTAATAGTCTCCCACTTGGATTTTGTTTATCCTTGAAAAGAATTTAACACTCCTCCATGATCTTCATGAAGACAAATTAAATCTTAACATAACCTCAACTTATCCAATGTGACTACCTTGGTCATCATATCATAGGATTCTATCTCATATGTATCTTCTCTAGCTTCACCATGTTTTCCTCTAAAAATGTCCTGATGAAATGATACCACAATTGTATGTGCTTCATCCTCAAGTTAAAATTATATTTATTGGCTAAATGTATAACACTTTGACTATCACTATGTAATTAAACTTCCTACTTATACCCTAACTCATTAATTAATTATTTTAACAAAATCATATCCTTGTTTGCCTCTATAGCAACAATATACTCAACCTCTATCGTTGATAAAGTCATAACCTTTTGTATCTAGGAAATCCAAATAACCATTATATCCCTGATAAAAAATACATAACCTATTTTAATCCTCCTACTCTTAACATCCATAGCCATATTTGAGTCCACATAACCATGCAAAGTGGTTTATGATCAACCAAAACATAATTTTGTATCCATGGTTCCTCTCAAATATTGAAGAATCCATTCACTACTTGCCAATGATCATAACCTAGATTAAACATGTACCTACTTACTACTCCAACTACATAGCCTAGTAAAAACCATATCATACATTAGGATACCAACCATCAATTATTAAGGTACCTTAGAAATCTTTAGCTTTTCTTCTTCTATCTTGGGACACTGATCTTTTGATAATCTAAATGGCCTGCCAAAGGAGTCCCAATCAGTTTAACATCCTACATACTAAACCTCTCCAAAATTTTATTCGTGTACTCTTCCTAAGATAATATTATCTTTCTCTCCTTCTTGTCTTGAGTTGTCCTCATACCAAGGATTTAATTTGCTGCACCTAAATCCTTCATAGAAAAGGAATCACCAAGTTAATTCTTGAGTACTTGAATATATTGCATGTTATTTCCTGTAACCTACATGTCATATACATATAAGCATAGGATAATATAATTACCATAATAAAATATCTTAACATACATGGAATGCTTAGAATGACATCTGGAGTAACCCTATTCCAACATAAAACTATCAAACTTCTTATAACATGCAATGGAGCTTATTTTAGGCCATACAAATTCTTCTTCAGTTTGCACACCAACTTTTCCTTTCCTTCGACCTCATAACTCTATGGCTACTCTATATTTAATTCCTCCTCCAAATCACCATGAAGGAATGTAGTCTTCACATCTAATTTTTCTAAGTGTAAATATTCTAGTACAACTATGCCAATCATAGTTCTAATAGAAGTCATCTTAACAATAGGAGAAAAAATCTCATCAAAATCAATACCTTTCTTCTATGCAAACCCCGTGACCACCAACCAAGCCTTATACATTTTCATTCATCCTCTTCTTTTATTTTGTATACCCACTTGCTTTGCAATTCTCTCTTTCTATTAGGTAGCTTCACCAAATCCCACATTTGGTTCTCTATGAGAGAACTATGTTCCTCTTCCATGGCTTACTCCCACTTCTCCCTAGCATTCACTTGCATTACTTCCTCAAAACATTTTGGTGATCCACTATCAATAAGTAAAAAATAACTAAAAGATAGGAAAAAACATTCAAGAGCTTTTCTTACCCTAGAAGACCTTATTACTATAAGAGTTTGAGGTTCTTATGTAGGAGGTTCCTGAACTGTTTCCTTAGACACCTTACCATTCATAATATCATCCAACACTATGTACTCTTTTTTTTCCTATTCCTACAAATGATCCTTATATATGAATTTTTATTTAAAGACAACATCCCTAGACTAGAATATTTTCTTGTCTCTAAGACTCCAAACCTGGAAACCAAATTCATCCTCACCATAACTAATAAAGGTGCACTCTCAGACTTAGCCTCTAACTTGGTCCTATCTTTCTTGGCAACATAAAAAAATTCCTCACATCCAAAGACCCTAATAAAATAATAATTAACATTCTTACTAGACTAAGATTCCTTAGGTATGCCTCCATCCAAAGGTACCAAATGTCCTCTATTAATCAAATATAGAACTGTGTTAACTACTTCTACCCAAAATATTAGGGGCAACCCTACATGCAACCTCATTCTCCTAGAATTCTCCATGATTGTCATGTTCATCCTCTCTAACACTCCATTATCCTATGGTGTCCCTTAAACTATCCTTTGCCTAAAAATTCCATTCTATGAACAATAATCATCAAATGCTTTGCTACAATACTCACCTCTATTTTCCAACCTAAGACATTTCAACTTGAGACTTGTTTAATTTTCAACTAAAGATTTCTATTTATTGAATGTTTAAAAAACATCATATTTATTTTTAATGAAATAAACCCAAACTTTCCTAGTTTCATCATTAATAAATGTAACATAATAATTTGAACCATTAAGTTAGCCCCCATACATCTAAGTGAAACAACTCCAAATTATTCTCCTTCTTCATAGGTCCAACCCTTAGTATCTTAACACACTTATAGTTCTCATACACACAATCATCATAGAAGTCCAAATCAACCTATTTTAATATAGGTAACTTGTCTTTCAATATCTCCATGTCCTTTCAACTCATATGACCGAGCCTATAGTGCCATAAAGTTGCATCTCCATTTTTAGAAATTAAATTATAGTGATCAACACTACTATTCAAATATAAAGTGATAATTTGTTACCTCTCACAACCATAAGAGTACCCTTGGTGACTTTCCAAGAGTCCACTATAAACAACATTGAATAACCCTCACTGTCTAACTACCCCATTGATATTAAATTCTATCTTAACTATGGAACATGTCTAACATCCTTTAGTAACCATGTGTTCCCATTCTTCATATTCACTTGAACACAACCTTTCCCTACTATACTACATGGTTCATTATCACCAAGATAAACATGTCCAAAATATCCTTAAACATAATTAGTAAAATGATGCCTATGTGGGGTGGAATGAAAAGAAGCCCCTAAATCTAATACCCAAGATATAGAAACATTATCTAAGGAAAGAATTAAATCATCTTGACTAACAATACTTGTTATCATATTTACCTCCTTAGTCTCCTCATGTTTGGTCTTCTTGTCTCGAAGTTCTCAACATTCCTTCTTTGTGTATCCACTTTGCCCATAGTGCCAACACACCATCTCGGTTATAGATTTAGATCTTCCCTAACCCTTTGACTTTACATGGTTTCCTTTGCTTCTATCCTTTTGTCTCCCTCTAGTCTCCACCATCAAATCATTCCCTAAAGATGATTCCTTAGTGTTCTTCCTTTGAATTTCCTTGCTAAGAATCACACCTATAACATCCTCAAAGTTTAAACTTACATTAGCAAGGATGCCATTACTCACATCCATAACAAGGCTATCCCAATTATCAGGTAACAAGCACAAAATTAATAAATCCTTAACTTCATGATCAAATTTAATACCAATAGAAGTTAACATACTCATAACCATATTAAAATCATTGAAATGATCAACTATAGAACCATTTTTAGACATTTTCATATTAAATAACCTTTTCATCAAAAATATTTGGTCTTGGTTGGTAAGGTGGAAGTCATTTTGGGAGTGGGTTTGGTGACAGAAGGTTTAGGTAATGTGGTGATCTTAGTTTATGGTTAGGGTTTCAATAAGGTATAGGTTGATAGGTTGGAGGTAAGAGGTTTTAGGGTAGGTATTTTAGTGTTTGATGGCTCGATGAAGATAGGTGTGTCTAAAAGTAAGTGGGTTGGTGTAATCAATAGTGGTGGTTGGGTATTGGTGAAAATAATTAGCTTCCTAATCAAATTGGAGGGATGAGGTCCCAATATAGAGACCAAGGTTTAAGGAGGTATGATTTTGGCCCTTTGGCCTTTTGCTAGCTTCACCTCCTTGGCTGATTTGTTTTTGTGATTAGTTGTTGGGTTTGGTGAGGTAAGCTCCACTATCATAGATCAGTGATTAAGGCTCTATGTAGGGAAGGTACCAAGGTGTTTGGTTGGTTTATTCATTTTGGTTAGAGAAGGTGATTTGGTTATTTGTGGTTTAGGTGCCTTGGATGGTCAAGGAATTAATTGGTTGGTAGAGGTTTTTATCAGTTTGGTTGGTAAGATAGGGGTTTGGATAATAGGAGTGGTGGGTTGGTTTTCTAAAGGGTTGGCTAGAGGTTCTCACTTGGAGATGTAAGGTATCCCTAATTTCTATTGAAATGTGTCTTAATCCATGTCAAGATTGGAGACAAATTCCAATTTCTACACTAACCTAGAGAATGGTTTGTAGGATAGTTTTGATCCCTAGATAGTGGATTTGAAAGATAAGCCCATAGGTTGAGATAGAGGTATGGTAAGCTTGTCCTTTTCCTCAATCAAAGGTTGTAAGGTTTGAATGGCTGACTAATTTATGGGAAGTGTAAATATGGGGGCTTCCTCTTCAAGAATTATCTCTGAAGGGGAAATAAATTATTTAGTGGTTGAGGGAGAAAGTACAATTAGTGATTGTTCTCATATGTTAGTAGGAAGGGTTGATGGCTCTACTACCTCAATAACTAGATGAGGAGAAAGAAAAGGTAATGCCACTAGTTCAATAAGTGGAGGGGGTGGATAATAGATAGATTAGGTAGTAGGATCTTCAATAATAAGCATGCCAAGAACCATGTTAATAGTATGGGCATCATGAGAACACTCAAACTTGTTTCTCTTAATTTTGGTAGGTGAATTATTAGGGAAAGGTTTCCTTAAAATGTCAAGGGATTGGTTTTGAGGTGCATTTGGGTTATATAACATAAGCTGAGTCTTCTTCCCAATTTGATTCCTGGATGTGTAGGGAGATCATTGATCTCAAGAGAAAAGTGAAAACTTTGGAAGATTCTCTGAAAGCTGCTTGGAACAAAGTAAACAACATGGAAAATCAGTTAAGCGAGATCCCTGTCAAGCTCAAAGCTTATGAAAACAACCTCCAAGAACTAATAAAGGACAATAGAAAGAAAATGGAGGAAGTAACGTCCAACATTTGTGCAGCTGCTATCAATATAGGTAAACGAGCCAATGAGGAGACCAAAGCACTAGAGGGTCCCAGCAAAAGGATGAGGCAAAGCTCTAGAATGAAAGATACACAAAAAGGAGCTTTGCTGGAGGCTACCACCCAGGAAACTGCTTTGAAAGGAAAAGAAGCCATGAACTTGATACTGGAACTGGATGAATAATCTAGTCCTTCTTGTTGGTTTAGAAACTGGTACTGATCTTTGTTCTCCTTTTGTTATCTTTTGTATGTTGTGCTACCAGATTTTTGTTTCTGGGTTTTGACTAGATGCGTCTCTTATGGTTTCAGGTCCATTTAAAACCTATTTTTGCTACTTCATTGTAGTGTTTTTTAGGCATTGTCTGTGGGCTTAGACGTTCTTTATTTTTCTCTTTGTTATAGGGTTTCGGGGCCCCTTCAAAACCTATTTTTACCTCAATCTAAAACATAAGCTACCCCTTATCAATGAGATATTATAAAATACTCTTGAAGGTATTGTACCTACTAATTCATGCCCTACTACCTAATGGAAAGTGCAAAGGTCATTCTCATTATAGAAAATAGGTGCCAGATGAGAAGAATCAAATTGTTGAGGTGGTTTGATAGGAAGAAGTTATATAATGTTGGCCTTTAGTAACTTCTCCAAGATTGAAGCATAAGATTCTCTAAGGGGATTAAATTAATTCTAGGTGTTTTGGTTTTGGTTTCTCATATTTTGCTTTAAGGAACTAGAGGAATTTGTTTGGTTGATAGATGGAAAAAAGTGGCATAATGACAACCACATTCATGGTTCCCTTGCTCTTGGTCTTGGTGTTGGTTTGGTTACTCAATTTAGAGGAGGAAGCCTCATTGGTTTTGTAGGTAGAGTTCTTGTTTTTTAACTTTAGCTTTCCTTCATTAATGGCTCTATTTTATAACTTACATGTCATGGTAAAATATTAGTCAAAAGTTCTAAATCTCTAGACACATAGTGTATAAGAGATGTGTTTGGCACATAACTAAGCAAAAAGTTCTATCAATTCGGGCTGGGGTAAGGAGAAAGAAAGCTTATTGATTAGGCTCCTCCAATGAGCTAGAAAATCTGCAATACATTCATCATCAAATTTTTGGATAGAGTAGAGGTCAGTGATGGAAACTTTCTTGAAGATATTTATCAAGAAGTGATCCAAGAAGGTTTGGTCTAGTTGGGTGAAGGAGAAAAAAGAGTGTTTGGTTATGCCACTATACCAATCCAATGTTGGAATAGATAGGGACATGGGGAAGGCATGAAAGAGGAGGGAATAATCATAAGTAATCAAGTAACATTCATTCCTAAATGCCCTCAAGTGTTTTTTGGGATCCTCTTTAATCAAAAATTTGGATAACTTGCGAAGTTCCCACTAGGGAGGATATGGTATGATAGGGACAAATGGGTGGATGGGTTTTTTAAAAATCTAATCATATGATAAGACATTATGAGCTCCAAAAATGGATGACTCTATGGTAGTCATCTTATCTATGAGCATCTTCATTAACTCTACTTGGGGTTATGTACTTGAAAGGTTGTAAGGTGCATATTATTGTGGTGGTTGGGTAATATATTGATAATTGGTTAGAGGTTGAGAAGTTACTACATATTATTATGTAGATACTGGTGTTTGGGTGGAAGCTATATAAGGGTAGGTGGATGTGGGTGGTTGGGTAGTAGGTCAAGGTACATGCCCTTGTGGGTGAGGGATGTTACCCAGGTTTGATACAATGGGAACTTGTTGGGTAGGAGCAGTGGTTAGGTTGGTGATAAAAGGAAGGGTAGTGAACTTTGTGCTAACTAGAGGTAAGGTAGAAGGTATAGGCACCATAATATTTTGAATTGGGATAGTGATTAATAGATTGGTGGTAGCTAAAGGAAGGTTGACAATGCTAGTGGTAGGTACTCCCATGTTGAGGTGGGGTATAGGTGTTTAATGGTTGGGTTGATCCTAAGGTATAAGAAAAATTGGTGGGGGTGAAAGGTATAAGTGTGTTTATAGGTTGGATAGGTACATTTTCCATAGTAGTATCAAAGGGATTGATGGTGGATGAGGAATCTTGGGTAGTCAATGGTTGGGTGGTGACTGTGGCAATAAAAGTATTTCCCATGATGTGGGAAGGCATGCCATAAGGTGGGTCCATAGGTGAAATTGAAATAAGGGTATGGTGAGACATGGTTTTAAGGTAATGTTGAAGGGCCACAGGATTGTTATCTAAGGTGAAAAAGTCTATGTCTCCTTAGGTAACTTCTTAAGGGAAATAAGGGATTCCTAAAGGATGAAGAGAGTTTGTTGATTCAGAGACGTAGTCCATGGGTGAGGAGGTAGAAGAGTCTGATTGGTTTGGTGATGGGTTTTGATCTACAAGATTCTTTCACTACTAGAGGGTTAGAACCATCCAAGGAAAGGGGGAGAGAATACACAAATAATTTCACCACTCAAATATAGAGAAGATAAGAAATGATCAAGAAAATAAATCACACTCTAAAAATCACATTAAGTAATAAAGGTCCTTTTTAGTCTCTCTTTTGGCTTATGCCTTAGGATTTCAAAAAATCATGTGACTAAAATTGGCTTGTAGAGTAAGTACTAAAAAGGAAGTATATGGTTGGTTTTAGGTTTTTCAAGCTCTCAAAAAGAATTTGTATTGTTAATCAATACATGGCTTGGTATTGGGGCCTTCCCCCTCACTTCACACACCATAGTGATAAGGGTGTTAGGTGTTTAGCCAATATATATTGATTTGTAAAGTGTCCGTGGTAATTCAACAGAGCACAACAAGTGTTTGCATCCATGTTTCAAATTTCTTATGAGTTTCAAAAGATTTTGTCAATAAGCTTCTCTCAGGGTCAAGCAGAAGGTGCCAAGTGGAAACTATGGAAGGTTTCAATATGTTTTTCTAAAAGAAATGGAAGATGCCACGTGTCCCTATCTAAAGTCATTGAAAGCTACCATGTGTCAATATCTAAAATATCTTCATTTTGTTTCATTGTTAAGTAAAGACTATGGTGGGCCTAGGTTTTTATTTCTAAATTCAGTGGAAGCCACCAAGTGTCACCATCCATATGAATCTAAAATGAGTCCTGAATGTTTCTACAGTATAGCTAAAGCTCAATAAAAGTTGCCATGTGTTCTTAGCTAAAGAAATGAAATCTACCACGTGTCCCTTATTAAAGATACATGGAAAGCGACACCTATCCCTGTTCCCCTTTTGAAGCTACTCAGGCAAGAAGTGTTGTGGGTCCCATTTTTTGTAAGTTGTTAAAGTTTTGAAGTAGTGGACTATGACAGATGTCAAAGATGGAATACTCCTAAGCAAAAACATATAAAGAGTATAAGTTATGTGGAAAGTGCCGTGTGTTTTCTATAAGTGCCGCAAAAGCTACCAAGTGTCATTTTTTGGTGTTGCCTAAATAATGAGATGGTTTTCAAGTGAAAAAGTGGATACTGCTAAGTGTCCTTACCTATTTCATAGTGGGAAGCATCTTGTGTATCTATTTTAGCCAATGAACTTGCAGGGAGATGGAATGTTTTAGATCCAAGAAATATCTTTTATTTGACACTTCTAGTTCAGTTAGACCATTGGATTGGGAATGTGGAGGCAATCTAGAGCTAATCTAATGCTATAAATATGAGTGCAAGGATGAGGATCAGATTATGGAGAGAATTTTCTACAAGAGATTATTGTCAAGAAGTTTTAGATTTTTTTATTTGTGACCAGGAATATCATTTGCCTTTGTTCTATTTTCTTGAGTTAGAAAGTTTTTATAATTGTGCATGTCTCTGTGCCTTTTATGTGACTAGAAAATTAATAAGAAGACTGAGTTTTGGGCCTTGGTAGATATTTTCTATGTTATTACAAAATCATCTAAGTTTTGAGCCTTTGATCCTATCTATTTTCATCTTTTACATTGATCATGCCTTGTTTGCTCTTTAATGTAATTGAATCTTAAAGATAGATTCAATGTGCTTAGAATTAAGGGTCGAATTAAATTTAGGCACATTCCCATAGTTAGATTTTCTTTCATTGCATTTGTGTTTCTATTTAATTTCTATCCTTTTTCCCTAAAATACTTTTGAGATAAAGAAGAGCCAACTTCTTTAAAATCTGGAAGTCATTTTAGGTCACAAGTCCCACATTCCTAAAACTTCCCATTGTTGGTGTTGGAAACAACACAATTTTAAGCATCAACAATTTTTTGGCACGCCTGGTGGGACACCATCTTGAAGTTTCTTTCAAGACCATATGAACCAGAGAGATAAAAGGAGTGAGAGTTGTGGACTAGTAACAAGATCTCAATCTATTGTAAATCTAGGTATTCTTTTTCCACCATTGGTAACTAGTCCAAGAAGAAGGGTCAATCAGTTTATACCAATACCAAGAGCAAACATGGGAGCTCCTATACCCCCAAGGAATTATGCAATTTGGAATACTAGTAGTCATTTGATCCTCCCAATACCACCAGCCACTTGGGACCCTATTCTAGTAAATGCCCTAAAAACTCTGCCCAAATTTAGTGGGAAAGATTTTAAAACACCTGAAGAACATCTACAGGATGTGTCTGATGTCTGTGCAATTCATGTGGTCACATAGCAGAATGTGGCTATAAGATTATTAACAGCTTATTTTAAAGGGAAGGATCTATAATGATACAGATCCTTGACCCCAAATACAATATCTACATGGGATCAACTTGGATATCTTTTCTTTGAAAGATTTGAAGAAAAGGGTGATAAGTCTTCTTTGTTACAACAATTGATTACTATCAAAAGGGCACCACAAGAAGCAATGACTGAATTTAATTCAAGATTTTAAAAGACTTGGGAAAGAATTCCTACTATAACAAGACCATTACTAGGTATGTCTATAGTCTTTTATCTTAAATCTTTAAATTCAGATATATCAATAATGATTCAGTCACTTGGAGGTCAAACTCTGCTAGAAGCCTATGAATATGTAGTCAGAGCTAAAACTAATTTAATAAATGTTGGAAAGTTACCCCCAAGACCTCCCATGCCCATGTTTCTAGAGATTACCTTACCTTTGCCTCAAGAAACTCCTAATTCCATAGCCCTACCTGTGTCTATGTACACATATCCTCAACAACTTGCTAAAGAACTTGTCCGTGCCTAGTCATTTGAGATGGATGATATCAAGAACATCTTAAGGACATTTTATAATGAGTTAATTAACATAAAAAGATAGAAAAATCATTATCCTAAACCCCAATATCAAGGCTACCAAGGAAATAGATTTCCACCATAGCCAAACCAATATCAGGGTTCTCAAAGGCAAACTAACCCTCAGCCAACAAACCAATTAGTTGCAGTCCCTACACCCTCACAAACTGTTCCCCCTAATTCAAATAGGGAGAGTGTTCAAGGGAAAAATAATTATGTAGATGGCACCAATGCCTAGTATTTCCCTTTTAATAATGCTCATATGCCTAGAGATTTTCCCATGGGTAATCTATAACAAAAGGTAGTAGAATAAAGAAGAATGGATGGACAATTTGCAAGTACTTCTAACACTCAAGCCTACCAATCCTTTGGTATGCAAAATTTAGTCCTGATGGCTCAGATGCAAGGGATGTCCTTACAATAAGAAGAAGAAATAGCCCCTGAACATGCTTTGTTTTCATGGGTTGAAGATGAAGGGTCAGTATTCTTGAATGAAGCTTCCACTTCCAAGAAGCTAGTAGTACAATCAGATTACTACAACAGATCAAAGAGAAGGATGATGGAATATCTTGAGGTCACAAATAATGAGACTATGGGGCCTCCTCCATTTCAAGGTCATCAAAACATAGTTTCTAGACAAGAAGTGCCTCAGCCAGTGTAGAACCAAGTAGTTCTTGGACAAGTTAAAGAAAAAGCAAGGTACCCTTATTTTCCAAGAACCCAAACACTAGGACCAGTGAATGTGGTGGATCAGCTGAAAAGAACCCCAACACATGTGTCAATTTGGGACATATTATTTAATATTGAGTAAAAGACACTATTACAAGAAGATTTGTAAGGCCCAGTAGTGCCTAAACATACTAGCACCAAAGAAGGACCTACTAATAAAGAAAATCTCAAAGACACAGTTCATCTATTGACAACAACCCTTTTGAACAATGTAGCAGAGGTAAGTAAATTTAAACTAGGGCTCTTCTATTTGACTTTGATAGTTGGAAAGAAACTATTGCATAATGAAATGATAGAATCAGGGGCTAGTATTATAGTAATACCTAAGAAAATAGCAGATGCTTTAAAAATAAAGTATGAGCCACTTACTAGAGGAGTTATGTAGCTAGATGGAAAATCAGTGCAAACAATAGGGAGAATTAAACAACTCCCATTGCAATTATATACTTGTCCTAATATAATTTTCAATCAAGATGTGGTAGTCATAGATATACCCCCTGTATTTGGTTTATGTTTATCCAGAGACTTCAAAGCCAAGATAGGAGGATATATGTCACTTGATTGGTCTCACCTCATCATAAAAACCAAATATGGTTCAAAGATGAAAATACTATCTGAGCCACTATCCAAGGATCACATTACCAATGAACCAACTTCAAAATTAGAGGCAGCTCATGATATGCTAAATAAAGAAGAAAGGGTCTTTGTTGAGGAGTAAGGTGACTAGACTAAACATGACCAAGAAGAGAAAAATAACCATTTGTTAGCTATGATGCAAAGTAACCCATATGGAAATTATGACTCCACTTGTCTGGGCACTTATGTCATATTTGATGGAGATCATAAAATCCCAAATGTTTTAAGGGAAGAAAGGCCAAAGATACCTCTTCTACAAATCCTCAAGTCTCTTAACATGAATTCCAGATTCTGAGTTGGAAGAGGGAAAATCATGAACCAGCTCGAGACCTTGAAGAAGATAAAATTGCTGCCTCTTCCCAAGGGAAAAGTTCTAATTCCAAGGTCATTAGTTGGAAGCAAACAATGGAATCATGGGGGAGAAAGGAAGAGCAGAAAGGTTTTGCTCAAAGCCTTGAAAAAGTTAAGGCTAATCTTACTCATGGTGAGGATCAAGCAGAAGATCCTACATTTGAACACACCCCATCTACACCCCTCCAAAAGAGTTATCAAGCCACATCTGATACAGATAAAGTATTAGCCAAATGGAAAGAGGATAATCATTCAATTCTAGCTCAAGGATTGCCTTCTCTCCCACACATGTATAACTATCAGCTCTCCACTTCATCCTTTCTCAAAGAGGAACCTCTTTTGGAGGAAGCAAGTGAGGAGGAGTGTGCTCATTTCATGGCTAGTCAAAGAGATTTAACGAGTGAAAATGAGAAGGAGATCACCATAGGTACACCCTTTGATGAATAAGAGGACAAGTCACAAGATTTTGCCTTAATCTCTAATGAGGAAGAGATAATTTTTAACTTTCTTCTCACTTTGCAAGATGATATGGAGGAGCATGGACATGTCCTTAATCATGTTTTGAATGACTTGTTTGAAGTCATTGGGTAGGTTATACTATTCTTGAAAGAGGATATGAGATAGTTGTGGATGGATAAGATAGCATTGAGACTCAAATAAATATGCAAAATTACTGCAGGCTTTCAAGTTTATCCTTTCAAGAGGTTGGTAAATTTGAAGATGATATTTTTAAAGTCATTAAAGAGGATGATCATGAAATGGAACCTGAGTTTGAGGTAGAAGGAGATAAGCCAATCAATGATGTATATCAAAGGGCTTATGGTAATGAGCCAATATCCATCGATTTCTTGATGAAACATACCAATATGAAGAACCAAAATTTGACAAGCTTTCAAGAATAAGAAGAGTATGTATATGTTGGAAGCATGTTTGACTCAGATCCACTCGGATGTAGTCTAATCAAGGTGGCATGCAAGAAGAGTAACTCACTAGAGCTTCATCTCATTCAGCCACTTGTTTGGCACCATAAGTCTTCTCACCATGAAGGAGACTTCAAAAATTATTCCTTTGATCTAGGATGGAGGCAAAGATACCTGATTAATGTATTATAGTTAGATAGTTTCATTTTCCTTGTTTCTTTGTTTTCCCATTTTTCTTTCCTGCTCTTTCTTTTAATAAGTGTTCTTTGAACATGTGGCCATGGCCTGGAGTATTTTTAAAAAAATATAAAACTCTCAACACATTAAATCTCTCTCAAATCTCTAACATTCCCCAAAGTACCTTACGTAACCATTTCATGACGTGTCTGACTCGTTATCCCAAGTAGATTCAATAAGATTTGCTAACAGTTATCTAATTTTAATGCCATTTTCAAGACTTGATGGGTCATTAAATACCCCATAACAAGAGTTAAAGCTTACAAGTGTCTCAAACATTCCTACCTCTACCAGAAAATCCTTGTTATTTGCATTTTTAGTTCATAGTAAACCTACTTAGTGAAAGTGCCTTCCCTATTGCAAAGATCCATACCTATTACCACAGTTCACTATTTCCAAGTATAGATATAGATATGGAGGGAGCACAGTCCTCACAAAAAGGGTCTAATATTTATGAATCCATTGATAAGTTTCTCACAAGAAAATCATATGCTTCATCCCCTGCACAACCCTTAAAGACCTATCTACGGACTAGAGTCCCTGAAGTTGGATATGCAAATGACCTAGTAAAGGTGAAAGATTTTGTAGACAAAATCATAGACCCAATCCTTCAAAATCCTTACAAAACTCTAAGAAAAGGGGTACATCAAAGATGTATTTAGAGGGCCAAGGCTAGATAATATAAAACATTCACAATGAGGATATGGACTTCCCAACTGGCACAATTCATTGTCCCAGGTGTACATCTATGCCCTGACTTGGTTGAAATATGTGCTAGGTTGTTTCATGCTCCCTCAAATACCATACAATATGGTCCATTCATGGTGCAGATTACACCAAAGGCTATCAGGGACATGTTGGCCCTGTATCATGACAAGATAGCCACGTTTCCCACCAATGCCAAAATGCAAAAAATGTGGGCAAACGTCAATAATCAATTGAGGTTTCTGAAATCAAAATTGCAATTAGGGGATGATGATACCACTGTGCTGACACTACCAACAGAAAGAGAACAATTTGCACAAGCTAGTCAAGAGGCACTTTCTATGATGGCTTTCATTTTTGGAATAAAAGAGGATATAACTATCTATGAAGAGCAAATGGCCATTCTATTCAGATTGAAAACTATTGACAAGTCTCAAGAATATCGGCTAGATTTTTCTAAGCAGATTGCATATTCAATGGTTGAACAACTCACCCAGTTCAAATCTAAAGGTATTTTTAGGTATTATTCTTATCTATTTCACCTTATGTTTTATCAAAACTCTAGCATCTTTTCCCAACACATGCATCTAAATATGTATGACCTAAGCTTCAGTCTACGTAGGACTATTCCTATGTCTGCATGGACACATATCTTGTCCAAAACCAGTGACCCATATGAATTTTGGGAAATTTTTTGTGCCCCTACTTTTTGTCATCTAAACCCAGAGTTGGTTGTAAATAGATTGACTCCAAGTGTCTCAGGCATTATGACCAATTACACTATTCCTTGTGATTACTTTTTTGGATCCCATCATACTATTATTAGAGTCCATGGGTTTAGTGGAGAACCAGTGTTGCTACCTAAGATTTTGACCCTTAGGTTAGCATTCTTAGAAGTCACCACGAAAGTGTCTGTGGTGGATAATGAATATGGCACTGGGAAGAAAAAGAAGAAAATGTATGATGTTCCATGGGTGACAAACAACATGGCCCTAGAGGTCAGAGATGCTGAGCTTGTGTTGCTGAGAAAGCTAGCCTTCTTGGGTTTATTTCTAATTGAATATAAATGGGGATATGACCCAAATGGTTTCATAACTTCATGTGTTAGGAATAATAAGGTTGATGCTAGAATTGTGCATGAGGGCCATCCTTTTTGGGAAAATAGAAGAAATCCTAGGGAAGATATTCCTAATTTTTATGTAGAATTGATGGATTTTCCACTTTAAGAGGATAGGCCATGGGAAATTTTTTATGTTAAGCAAAGGGATTTTGATCCTAAAATCAGAATAACTCTTAGTTTAAGAAGAGCATTAAAGAACAAAGACTGGAACTCTGAGAAAATAGAAGCCTATTAGAAATATAGGTAAGAGATTTGTGAGACAATTCACTCTTTTGGAAATGTGGATTCAAATGAGAAATGGGAGGAACTCTGGGATGAATGTCATCTATCTCTTGTCTCTAGCCATAATACAAGAAATTTGTAGACAAAAGGTGGAGAGTTAAAAGCCAGAGTAGAATCTAGTCATACATTGCAGACCCTAGGACAAACCTCAACTATAGTCTCTATAATTGTTTGGCCCCAATCTCTTAGTACCATTGAAAAACAAAAGAGTGTGGTATCCTCACCACTAAAATCTTCTCCATCAGTGTCAGCCTTTGGGGTTCCTAGTTCTGTACATTCACCACTAGCAGTAGTGATAAATGTTGAAGAGAAGAAAACATAGCTAGAAGAAGAAATGCCAAGGAAATGTAAGAGGCTAAGGTTTCAACTTGATTCAAAGGAGGGGGAAAAATCCTCACAACACCAACCATAGATTACTTTAGTTTCTCCTTAGGTAAGTGTTGTTTCTCCTTCTTCTTCTCAGTCTCTCTCTTCTTCTATAGGGGTGACATTTCCATCTAGCCAAATAATATCTCCTACCACCTCTATTGTGCCCATTTCCCATTTTGCCCCACCTATTCATACTTAGGCCACATCATTGCCTCATTTTCCCCCCTCTATCCCAAAAAGAGTACCTCCTTAGATTTCCCCTAGCCAACATTTGGCTATTACCTATGGCTTGCCATAGGGTTATCCTTTTGTAGGTGGCACATTGCCTCTCCTTCTACCTTCCAAACTCAAGTAGATATTGCTAAGAAGGCTAGAGAAGCCTGAATGGAGAAAAAGAGGATCAAAGATAATAAAGCCCTGGCTACACCACATATGAGGTCATAATTTGACCCAATCTAGTAGCAACTAACGGTGACCCATTTGTCACCTAATATTGTCAAGCCAAATGAGTAGATGCAGTCTAAAGATTATACAATGAATGCAGTGGCAATAGATATGTCACTTTTTAGACCACAAGATAAGGTTGAGCTTCTACATGAATCCACTTATGTAGTAGCTAATGATTATTTGAAAGTATCAAAGAAGCTACAGAAGATGGAGGCTGATCTAGCTCGAGAGAAGGCAAATTGTAGTGGTTTAACTATAGAAATTAATACCAAGAATAAAAAAATAGAGAGTATCAACAAATAGTTGCAAGATACTATTTATTTTTAGACTTACTAGGCTATTCAAGCCCAAAATGATTCTTTGAAAGAAGGGCTGATGAAGGTGAAAGATGTAATGATAGCCTTAAGGTAGGAAAAGGCAACATTACAAGAAAAATGTGAGGAAAGCCTACTAAAAGTCTCTCAACTTCAACAAAAGCTGCTGAATGAGCAGAATAATACCATTGATATACAGGCCCAACTTCAAGTCGAGCGACAAATGACAGAACAATTGACACTTGAGTTGGCTAAAAGACTAAAGAATGCAGGGATTTTGAATCTAGTTAAGGAGCTTTATGTATCAATATGGAAAAGAATCTCTAAGGAGATTACTTAGCTCAGACCCTCTCTAACCTTTCTGTTAAATGCATAGAAATTGTGTAAAAAGGTGGAGACTTCAGTTGAAGCCACTCTGTCCACTCTCTTTGAGAGTGTTTGACTCTCAAATGTTGTTGCAAAAGCTATATGATGCAACTGATGGAATGTTATCAACAGTAGGGATTAGTGATAGAATGATCACTACTAAAAGAGTGAATGAAGTTCTCAGTTGCAACTCCACAGTAGTTAAATGCAAAGATCTTCTAGATGTGGTGAAAGAAAGAATCAAAGACATGAAACAACACATTGAAGATCTGGTGCAATTAGGTCTTCCCTCCCCTTTTCCTAATAGAAATATGATGTTGATGGTTGATGAGATTAAACCTTTGTTGTTAGCCAGGCAAAGTGATCAGTCAGTTTTCTAAGGTTTAACAGATGATTTATCAGTATTTGAAGTGGAAGTTGTCCTGATGCCCATGTCCCAGCTTAAATTTTAATTGAAGACTGCAATTCATATTTTGTAAAAATTTTCACACAAGGAAATCATTAACCTTGATTTAGTGAATTGTAAAATAAGCAGGGATTATCTAATGATGAGTGGTATGTTTATCAGACAACCTTACTAAAATTATAATTTTTTGCCCCATTTGATCATGCAAGAGATTTTGGATTCTTATTTTTGAGCAGGCTCAAAAGTCCTCAGGGTTGCCAAGAAATATAGAGTAAAAAATACTCTACATGTTATTTTTAAGTTTTAGCTGTGCACTCCAAGTTTTGTCCCTACATGTTTCAGTTTGAGGTAGTGAAGTTTTGACACAGAGCGAAGGTGCAAGTTTCATTTTTGCCTAAATTTTGTCTAAGTATCAAAGTCACACAAAAGCTACCAAGAGTCATCAGTCGAGATACATTTTATAATTTCTATAAGTTACATGGAATGTGCCATGTGTCTCGTGGTAATTCAGTAGAGCACAACAAGTGTTGGCATCTGCATTTCAAATTTATTATGAGTTTCAAAAGCTTTTGTTAATAAGATTCTCTCAGGGTCAAGTGGAAGGAACCAAGTGGTAATTATGGAAGGTTTCAATATGTTTTTATAAAAGCAACAGAAGATGCCACGTGTCCCTAGCTAAAGTCAGTAGAAGCCACCACATGTCAACATCCAAAATATATTCATTTTGTTTCATTGTTAAGTAAAGACTGTGGTGGGCCCAGGTTTTTGTTTCTAAAGTTAGTGGAAGCCACCAAGTGTCACCATCTGTATGAATCTAAAATGAGTCCTAAATGTTTCTATAGTGTAGCTAAAGCTCAATAGAAGCTGCCACATGTCCCTAGCTAAAGTAATAGAATCTGCCACATGTCCCTTGTTAAAGATACGTGGAAAGTGACACATGTCCCTGCTCCCCTTTTGAAGCTGCTCAGGAAAGAAGTGTTTTGGGTCCCATTTTCTGTAAGTTTTTAAATTTTTAAATTAGTGGACTGTGACAAATGTCAAAGATGGGAGCACTCCTGAGCAAAGATATATAAAGAGTATAAGTTACACGAAAAGTGTTGTGTGTTTTTTGTAAGTACCGTGGAAGCTGCCAAGTGTCATTTTCTAGTGTTGCCTAAATAATGAGATGGTTTTCAAGTGAAAAATTAGATACTTCTAAGTGTCCTCATATATTTCATAGTGGGAAGCATCTTGTGTATCTATTTTAGCCAATGAACTTGTAGGGAGATGGAACATTTCAGATCCAAGAAATATCTTTTGTTTGACACTTCCAGTTCAGTTAGAGTTTAGTTAGACCATTGGATTGGGAATGTGTGGGTAATCTAGAGCTAATCTAATGCTATAAATATGAGTGCAAGGATGAGGATCAGAAGAGGGAGAGAATTTTCTACAAGAGATTATTGTCAAGAAGTTTTAGATTTTTTTAGTTGTGACCTAGAATATCATTTGCCTTTGTTCTATTTTCTTGAGTTAGAAAGTTTGTATAACTGTGCATGCCTCTGTGCCTTTTATGTGACTATAAAATTAATAAGAAGACTGAGTTATGTGCCTTGGTTGATATTTTTGTGTTATTGCAAAATCATCTAAGTTGTGAGCCTTTGATCTTATCTATTTTCATCTTTTACATTGATCATGCCTTGTTTACTCTTTAATGTAATTGAATCCTAAAGATAGATTCACTATGCTTAGAATTAAGGGTCAAATTAAATTCAAGTGCATCGCCATAGTTAGATTTTCTTTCATTGCATTTGTGTTTCTATTTAATTTCTATCCTTTTTCCCCAAAATACTTTTGAGATAAAGAAGAGCCAACTTCTTTAAAATCTAGAGGTCGTTTCAGGTCACAAGTCCCACATACCTAAAACTTCCCATTGTTGGTGTTGGAAACAACACAATTTTAAGTATCAACATTTTTGCATGTATTGAATCAGACAATTGTGAATAAATCCTCTTTGGCTTGGGAGGATGATCGATAAATTAGATAGAACTAAATCAAATGGTTGGCTAAATAGATAGCTAAGTGGATTACCTAGTGTTAGTTAGATCTTAGAATCAAGAGCTTTCTCAGGGGATTTCAATCTACATGTTTTAAATAATTAAGTTTATAAATAGAATGATAAAGTACTTACATAAATAATCAAAATGTACTAAAATTGAACACAAGAAATGCTTGTTAAAGAAATAGACTAAAAATGACTAATATAGCAATGAGAAAGTCAACACTATTGCTAAATCGATCAAGTGTGCTTCAAAAAATCAAATAGGGGTCTTTGAGTAGGTAGGAACATAGAAATTTATATTTGGTTAAGGGTAAGAGGGTGAAAATAAATTGCTATTATTTTTTGCCATATTGATCATTGATGATTGAGATGAGCATCGATGGTTAGGGTGACTATCAACATTTGAGGAAACTATCGATAGTTGGACAGATCATCAATTATTGAGACAACTATCAGTGTTTACTATGTGTTTTCTATAGGTAATAAATGGTTGATTGACAGGATCAAAAAATTGGATTTTGAAAGATGGGTTAGTGTTGGGTTTATTTTAAAATGCAAATAAAGTAAATGAATATTATAAAATAAGTAATTATCTTGCATAAGGTTGGTTGGATGAAAGGTTGAGGTGGTTGGCCTATTCATGGATTCTAGCATGATTCTTTTAGAGTAATGGTACTAGACACTTTGGCATAGTGGTGGTAGCAAGTTGGCTCTCTGACATGATGGTTGGATTGCTGATGATGATTGACCTAAAAAAAGAAACTTTGGATGCACAAAATATTGATAATAATTATAGATGATAGTCACCTCCCTACTCCTCTCTTCTTATAGGCAAAGAAGGAAAGGTGCAATAAGATGTTAACTAGGCTTTATAATTTTAACTCACACATACAATGGATTGCATGTAGATTTAGATGAGTTTTTTTAGAAGAACAAGGTGAGGGCCTTTCATGTTAGCTTTTGGGATGGTGGACCTTGACCATTGGTGGTCAAGGTGACTGTTGGTAGTCATCCTGACCATCAACAGTCAAGGGTTAAGGATGAAGATGGGTAAAAATATTGGTTAAGTCATTTGGTCAAACTAGTCATGGTTAGGCTCAGTTAGGGGTTAAAGGGTCAAATTGGTCCCAAGGGGGTCCTAAGGTGTTCTAGGGGTGTTTTGAAACTTAGATTCATGGTGTGTAGATTTTTTAGTCTACATAGATCTCAAAATAAACTCTAAAAAAGAGGGAAGAATAAGGTAGAAAAGAAAGCTTTGTGGTTTTCGGGAACTAATTCCCTAGCTAGTTTCTAAAAGGATAAGTGCTCTCATAACCTATTCCTATTGCTTGCAGTAACTATACACACACAATAAGACATAATGAAGAATTATAAGGAGATACTAATGTAGGAAATTCATAGGCCTTAGACAAAGGTTTTTCCTCTTAGGTCAAATTTTCTAGACTCTTACTTAGGTGATTATGATTCAAGGCAGTGAAGTATCTAAGGAAACTTTTCACACACATATAAAAATACATCAAAGAAAACACTCATGCACATTCATAATTATGAATTAATCAACTTGAATACATTTAATCAATATATTTTACCAATCTCTCAATAGTTTTTGCACATCTACATATCAGTACATCAATCAAAATAATCAAGAATCCATTCACAACAATTCACACTAAATATTATTGAAATATAAGACCAAAGAGGTAATATTTAATTAAATATAAATTAGAAATAAACTACACCAACACATTCATTGACAATCAAAATTAATGTCTAGGTGTTCTAGGGGTGTTTTGACATTTGGAATCATGGTGTGTAGATTTTTGTTGTCTACATAGATCTCAAAATAAACTCTAAAAAAGAGGGAAGGGTAAGGTAGAAAAGAAAGATTTGTGGTTTTTAGGAACTAATTACATAGCTAGTTTCTAAAAGGATAAGTTCTCTCATAACCTAATCCTACTGCTTTTAGTAATTATACACACACAATTAAACACAATTCAGAATTATAAGGAGATACTGATGTAGGAAATTCATAGGCCTTAGATAAAGGTTGCTCCTTTTAGGTCAAAATTTCTAGACTCTTACTTAGGTGATTATGATTCAGGGTAGTGAAGTATATAATTAATATTTTCACACACATAGAAAAATACATCAAAGAAAACACTCATGCACATTCAGAATTATGAATTAATCAACTTGAATATATTTAACCAATATATTTTACCAATCTCTCAATAGTTTTTGCACATCTACATATTAGTACATCAATCAAAATAATAAAGAATCCATTCACAACTATTGTACACTAAATATTATTGAAACATAAAACCAAAGAGGTAATATTTAATTAAACATAAATTAGAAAGAAACTACACCAACACATTCATTGATAATCAAAATTAATGTCTCTCTTATATTTAAAATTCTCTGACCCAAAAACCTAAGTTGGATTACAATTATTTATATAAACTTAGGAAAGGGATCACCTCATCCTCCAAGTTCATGCAAAGTCATTACATGTGATATTAAGAAAAAAATTCTAACTGTGGTCGAAAACCATATAAGGGTCTAATTATAGTTATTAGTTTAATATAGCCTTTGTAAAAGGCATACAACATGTGCATATGTATAAATGTACTATTTACAATTATAGTGTGAATTGCATGACAATACCTTATTTTATAGGTTGTGGGAACAACCTATTGATATTTTAAGTTAGCCATTTTCAAGTAGAACTTAGAAATATGTCCAAGACAAGTACCACTTTACCAATGTTTTAGAACTAGTGACACTATTGTTGCTATGACCAATCTAACTAAACTATGTGTTGCATGTCACCCACACCTTTACTTTCATATTCACTAACTAGATTAGTTCTAATACATGTCTGTTCATATTCCTAATCTAGCCTAATTGTGAGACCTAATGGTTGTTGATAAATATATCTCAAGTGTTAAAAAATATATGTGATCTATTTATGTCATTTTTTGGCTACCTTTTAAAATATGATTATTGATATTTTAAATACATGTGTCAAAACCTAATTGAGTCTAGGATATTTGAAAATTCCATTGTCAACTTACACCATTGATCTACTTATATGATGGAATGTGAGTATGCCATTTAGCATATCTACAAAGCCTATGTTCTCTTTATAGTCCTAAATCAAATGTTATTGTGACACTTGGTAGTTCCTTGCTTGTTCTAAGACCTTTGAAATTTCCACATTGATCTAACACCATCGATCATCTATGCTCAAGTTACTATAGTTCATGGATCTTAATGATTTAGATTATTAACTCTTGTAAGCTTGATACTTGTCATGTCTTTATTCCTTTAAAAAGTATCTATCAATTTTATAATATTAGATAAACTATACAGATCAATGTTAGCCATCAATTTTCTTGGGCACATTAACCTTTGATTTCAAAATGGCTAATTATGAGCTTAAATTTGATGTTCATGTGATTGTCAAAGATGTCCTCAAAACCGTCAATGATGTCCATGTGACTATCAGAATTTAAACCCATGTCTTTTATATTTAAGCTTAATTTTGACATTCATATGAACATCAATGTACACATGAACATCAAATTGACTTAACTCCTTGTGAGCTAGACACTTGTCACTTCCTCATTTACTCTACTCTACAATCATAAATGAAAAGAGGACATATCATATATATAACTTTAAAACAAGGTCTCAAAAAGGATCTTAGGACATAATTTTAAATACAAATAAATCCTAAGTCTAAGTCTAAGGTAATGTTAAAAAGGTGCTCATATGTGTGCCACTTGGCAAATATTTGGGAATTTTGAGCTTCTTAACTTATTGACCTTATGGAAGGGTCTACAGACCATTGATTTACTATCTAAGCTACTGAGATGTTTCCACTTGTCACTCCTATGGAGTTTTGATAGTAAGGTATTAAGGGAAATTATTGTGGTATTTTTGTGTAGGGAAATTATTATGGCCTTTTTGTTTGGGGAAATTATTGAGACTTTTTTGTGCAAGGCAATTATTGTAGCCTTTTTTGTGGGGGATGTATATCATCAAGGAAATTATTTCAAACAAAATGTTTGAAGTAATTATCCTAAAGAGTCTATTTCATCGGGCAAAATTCCCATGATAAAAGTTCTGAAGGTTAATTCTATTGGGCAAAATGCTCATGGAAAAAAGTCTAAAGGGTATGTTCAAAAAGTCCAAAGGGTATCTTCAAAAATTTTAAAGGGTATATACCCTAGGGGTCTATTTCAACAAAATTGTATCAATAATATTATTGAAAGAAAAATGTATCAGGAAAAATTATGTGAAGGGACTACTTCATAGGGCAAAGGCCTAGGACAAAAGTCTCAAAGGGTCATTTTTGGAGGGAAAAGGCTTGGGATAAAAGTCATGAAGGGTATGTTTTGAAAAGATCATTTCAGGGAGAATGTTGCAAAGACAAAATTTCATTGGATAAAATATATGATAGAAAAAAGTCTGAAAGAATAAGTCACCCTAGGGAAAATATCTCAGAAAAATGTCCAAAAGAATTCAATTGTCTTGGGAAATTTATTTGATTAAGATAAGTCTGATAAAGTCCAATTACTTCAGAGAAATTGCTACAAGGGAATTGTCACAGGGAAATTATTGTAGACAAAATGTCTAACACAATAAACCTAAAGACCATTTCATGTAGAATAAAATTTTTGAAGAAAAAATCTTGAAAATAAAACATAAAACCTGACAAAGACTCTTGAAAGGTATAAAGTTAGTCAGTGAAAACATAATACCAATGCTACTTTTCCAAAGTACAAAAATGCCAATAATCAATCTTTTCCTAGGTTTTGCATAAACATATAGAAGAGGGGATCAAAAGTCAAGACCATAGTCTAAAAAAAGGTGGGTCTCCATTTCTTATGGAAAGAAGGGGGTGTTGGGTACAACAAATGGTGACTTATAGGCGGAATACTCCTAAGTATTCAAGAACCCAAAATTCTAGTTTGTAATCTTAAATAAATCATAAAGTGTGTCATAGAAGAATAATTAAATTAGAAACATGAAAGAGACTCCTAAGTTAATTCACACAACATACTTTCCTTCTAATTTCTTGGATCTATGTGTGTCAAATGTGTAGTTTATTTAATCCTTGATATGATGAGTTTTTCAAAGGCTTTGGTGAGGCTATAGGTTTCATTTAAGTATCTCTTAAAGATCATAAAATTAAGGTAAGCTTAGGCATTTCTCTACTACTAGACAAGCGTCTATAGCCCCAACATAGATACCTTAGGATCCTTCTCTTTTATTTCCATTATTTTTTTGATCATGATGCATGTTACATCGACTTTATTTCATCATGCAAGCCTTTGGTTTTTTTTATATTTTATTTTTCTCTTTTTAAACTCATTGGTTATTTTCTTTTGTTTTTATTTTGTTCTTGAATGATAAAGAAAAGATTTGAAACCCCAATGATCTGGTATAATTATAAAAAAAATCATTACTATAATGTTCCTACCATTCATACCTATACCTAGAATTGTCACTTTCAACAATTATTAAATGTGATAAGTGCGTTTGATCCAATAAAATAATAAAAAAATTGTATGAAGTAATTTGAGAGAAAATTTCACATGCCTGATAAAATTATTCAATTTTGACACCATCTAGAATAATCCATGATTACCTAATTTCATCCTAAAGACTCAAAAATACAGAAATACACCTAATCTATAAACTAGTCCCAAAGTGTCAAGATTTTAATTTTTCCCCTTTCTAAAATTCATAAGCTCAGTTGGTTTGGATTTTTATCTTAGTTATAGTAAGATCAAACATAATTTTGATCATTATAGAAAGCAAAGAACAACTAATTTAAGAAATCAAGGAACTTAACTAAGAAAGCATTAAAATATAATCTAGAAATCATGAAACTAATCTATGAAAGAAAAATATTGAAAGAAATAAATATTAATATATAAAGTAAGAAACTAATATAGGAAATCAAGAAATATAATCTAATCATATGTCTATGTTCATCTATCCCTCATTACTCAGTAACATCAGTAGATGGTACAGCCTTGAAGTAGTGCTTCAAGAATTATCCATTGACTAGATATGTAACCTCATTGCCTTGGAGGTCCTTCAAAAGAAATGCATTATTTCTAATGATCATCAAATTATGGTATGGTCTAATTCATAGTGGGGAAAACTTGTCATGTTATCCTTTATTTTCATGGGATTTATCCCAAATTAGTACTAGATTTTAAATCCTGAATGTTTTGACTTTTGCTCTCTTATTAAGCCACCTTTTGACCACATCTTGGTGCTTGTTGAATGTCTATAAGTATTAAGTCCTTAAGTCTTCCATTTCTATTATGTATAACAATATTGACTCTATTTCATCACATGATTCCTTGTAGTCCTACATGAACTAATAGTGGGTAACTTTAGCATAATTAAGAATACATGCTTGTAGCCACATACTAGTAGATAGGGCAAAGATTTAAGGGCTTGTTTGTATCTTGTTTGGTCTTCCCAAAGATCATAATTAAATAAAGTTTTCCATTCCATAGGCTTATCACCTATTAATTTTTTAATTGAATTGATAAAATTCTTGTTCATTGATTCTGCTAATCCATTTCACTGAGGGTAATGGTTAGAATCTGACCTAATAAAAATATTGTTGTCAAGTGCCCAGTCAATAAATTCTATTGATATGAAATCTAGTCCATTCTCACAAACCAAAGAAATGGGTGTGCCAAATTTGGTTTTTATGTGTTCTTCCAAGAAGTGAATCACATCTTTTTCTTTGTAGTTATTTATGGCTATGGCTTTAGTCCATCTAGTGCAGTAGCCTATAAAAGTAAGTAGAAACTTATGGCCTATCAAAGAGTTTTAGTTGATGAAGCCAATGAAGTATAAAACCCATTGGGTGAATGTCTTACCTTCAAAAACTAGTTTTAGAGGCATTGATACATGTATTTCTCTCTTGGATAGAGATTTACATTCATGACATGTTCTCTTATGAGTGTGAGCATCCTTGAAAATTGTTGGCTAGTAGTAGCCCGTTATTAAGATCTTATGGGCTATGGTATTCCCAGAAGGATGACCACTACCTTTATTTTGATGAAAGTTCTCTAAGATTTATTTAACTTCATCTAAAAATATAAACCTAAAATAAATACATTCATATTTTCTTCTATAAATAACTCCCTTCTTGATAATGTAATGAGTAGCTTTGAGACTTAAAGCTTTTTTCTCTATATATTGAGCTCTGGGGAACAAGTTATTTTAAGTAAATATTGTATTATATCATTATACCAATCTTGTTTAGATACTTGAGATTCACATACCTATTCAACCATGATACATGGATCAGGTTTAGTCATGAGATAAATAATGCCTTGGCCTCAAATGATCTTTGCAGGTTTGATCTCTATATCAAATTATTACAACTTGGCAATCCATTTGCCTCGATGTTTTCCTAGCTCATTTTATGATAGGTTTAATTTGATCACAAGATCAAGTACGATGGTGATGGTTCTATTATTTAAGATGTAATTTTGAAATTTCTCTACTACCTTGATAAGGGTAAAAATTTATTTATCGATCATAAAATATCTAAGCTCTGCATCCTTCAAATTTGTCCTCATAAATGCAATTGGATGCTCAATCTCATCCTTATTTTGCATGATGATATTTTAAATTGTATACTTTGAATAAAATGAATATAAGTAGATTTTTTTATTAAAATTTGGATTGATCAATACTAGATCTTGTAATATTGCATCTTTACTGCCCTAGTAGGGTTTTTGGGCTTCAACCATCCACTCTATTTTGGCATCTTGCTTGAGCATGTCATTCATAGGTTTAAAAATATTTGTGAATCTTAATACGAACTTCCTTATGAATTTAATCTTTTCAAATAATTATTTAAGATCCTTTCTATTTTTTGGTTAAATTTTTGAAATTTCTTGAATTTTGTATGGATCAATGGTGATCCCATTCTTAGTGACGATGTACCCCAAAAGCTTTCCTTTAGTGACTTCAAATATACTTTTCTTTAGGTTTAGTGAAATAACAAACCTTTTGAATCTCTCAAATATGTATTGTAAATGACTTATGTGATCCTTCTTATGCTTTGAAAACACCATAAGATCATCCATATAGATGATTATGCATTTTCCTATTAGTCCTTTGAAAGCGTGATCCATAACACATTTAAATGTCACTCTTGAATTTATTAAGCTAAATGGCATCCTCTTATATACATAATTTCCCCACTTTGTGGTAAAAATTATCTTCATTATATCCTCAAATTACACTATTATGTGATTATAGCCTAAAAATCCATCTAAGAAGGACATCATTTCAAAACCACTTACTATCTATATCACCTTATCTAAATAAGGTAGGGGATAAATATCCTTTTTAGAATCCTTATTTAGGTTCCTAAAATCCACACAGTCTTGTCTCCCCATTCTTCTTTCTTACTATGACTAAATTGGCTACCCAGGTACAATGTCTTATGGGAAAGATGATTTTTATGCTAAATAGTTTCTCCACCTCTCTAGATGAGAGGCTCTAGGATAGGATTGACTGGTCTTTGCCTCTATCTAAATGGCTTGTGGTATGGATTCAATGGAATTTTATGAGTAATTACCTATGGGTCATATACCTTCAAGTCTTCATATGTCCAAGTAATGACATCCTTGTATTGAGTGATTAGATCCTTCACTTTCTATCTTTCCTCTAGGGTGAAGCTAAGGCCAATATTAACATAATGTGGTTTTTGCTCATATCATATATTTTATATTTTGAAATATGATTAATTGAACTTGGGATACCTAAGTTTCTAATCTTGAGGGTCTGTGTCGAATGGTCTTTCCAAAGGGGCCAACCCAGCTAAAATTTAATTCTCTTTGAGTAGGAAAATGCCTTCTTTGTCTAATTCCTCTTAACATAGGTGACTAATGTCCTTGTCATCAATGATTTTGGATTTTAATTCCCTTCAATTTGATAAAAAATGAATAATATGCTAGTCATCATCAAACACCTAGAAATTTTCTATGTTATCTAAAACTGAAGGACATGGTACCAATTAAATAGAGAACCTTTTTACCTTAGAATCTTGTAATAGCTCCAAATTAGCAAAAGTAGTAGCTAATGAATTAATCATTTAATTTTTATATCTCAAAAGTGATACTATGTTAAAAGCTTCAAATATTTCAATTAGGTCCCACACTCTATGCTTGTATATCTTTAAATAAGATAGATTGCATTGGTATTTATTTCTAACTTGATTGACCACTAGTTTTGAGTCACCAAATACTGATATTTGATTCACATTATTCTTGAGTGCAAACTATAATCCCAAAATTAGAGCCTCATATTCAGCTCTATTATTAGTATATGGAAATTTCAACATATATGTTTCCAAAAAAAATTTACCCTATGGATCAATCTACTTGATTCCCATGACTAATCCTTTATTGGATCTAGCACCATCAAAGTGTAGATTCCATAATTGATTGGAACATTTAGGTTATAGCTTTTATACTTAATTCTGAGTAGTAAAAGTATAAATACCAAACTTGGGTAACTCATACTTTACCTCTTCAATATTGATGTTATATTTTGTAATAGGATAATTCATTCTCATCTCTCTATCAATCCTAATTTGATTTTTAATTCCTCACCATGGCAGCCAAATATGAGATAAGTCTATAGATAAATATCTATTGAGTGTTTTGGACTAGTCTCTACTCAGCCATAGTATGTAGCCTTTGGGTATGTCTACCACTAAAATATTGATGGTCCTCTAGACTCTTATTTTATATGCTAATTGAATACACACATTGGTTAATTCTCCAAATACTAGTAGTATTATTTTATCTAATTGTGAAACCACTATCTTTGAAGGACTTGGAGTGAGACCTAGATTTTGATATATGGATGTGGGCATGATAGTCATAGATACTCTAGAATCAACTAAATAATTATGAATGTTATTATTGAATGCTAAAATAGTCAATAGGAAGGCTGGAACTTGTGGCTTACTCTTGTATATGATGTTGGTTTTAGCAACTTTCACTTTGTTTATAGATCCTTTAGCTCTTTCCATAGGATCCTTTCCAGTAATGGACTTTTATTATAGCAACTTCTTTTATTTGAGGATCTATGCTATTTCATGAAGATTTATATTCACTTTGATATTTATATTCTCAACAATGCTATATCCTTCTTTGTTTGGTTCTTCCTTGATCTATGGATAATCATTCCCCTTTGGAGGGGGTAGATTATTGTTTGCATTAGGATTAAGAGGAATCACCATGGTATTTAGAGGATTAGATGTTATAAGTGGTTACTACTAAAAATCATGAATTTCATCCACATTATGTTTTATTTCATTATCATCTTTGCTTGAGAAGGAAAACTCATGAGTTTAAAAAAACATAAAGGTACTTGAAGAGCCAAGATCTTGGTGGGATTTTGGTGGATTGTTCATCTGGTCCTACCTAACTACTTATCTTTGAAAGATTTTGAATGTTGTATATAAATCTACACAATCAACCTCACTGTGCTGAGAAGTGTTATAAACTCTACACCAATTGGGAAGATCCATTTATGCCATGTTGATCTATAGAATTCTATTAGGTTTCTCAAGTTAGTTGAATCGTCTATTATATCTTTGGAATCCAATGTTCTAATTACTAGTTGGGCCATTAGCATTTCCCATCTTCCTTTGCATATTTAAGAAGTCATTGATCAACTTTTAAACCATCTTCTAGCTAGAATATAGGTTTGCCTTTATAGAATCGATACCTTGTAAAATAATAGTGGGGAGTGCAGTTGATTATTGATTCTACTAGTAACCATTCCCTATCATATGATTGTTTAAGAAGCTAAAATTTGGTTGTGTTATCTATGTCAATAGAGGCAGTGTGTATAATTGATTTTGATTGAATGCATGAAAATTTTTCTTCACATGTGGTATCAAATTTAATGCTAGAAATCCATTATTGACATTAGGTGTACCAAGCATCTAAGGATTGAGATACCTAACTATATCGATAGCCTCTTTATATGCTAACATTAAATTGTTGGTAGAAGATACTCTTCTTAGGAACATCATAGTGATTGGGTCTAGGGCATTCTTGTACATCTCCAACATTAATGGATAATCTAGTTTGTACCTTGAGATCAACTAGTTGTACATCTTCTAGAACTTTGCATTGAAAACATGGATGGACTCATTAGGTTCTCTCCTCATGCTAGTGAAGTGTTGGTATACCAAACTAAGATTGGTGACCTATCTAAACTATACAATAAAAGCTACTTAACATTCATCCCAAGAAGTGATAGAATTTTTTGTTAAATTTAAATACCAATCATAAGCAATATCCATTAAAGTAAGAAGGAATAATATAAATGCAACGTCTTCATGGACAACATTCATTAGTCTTGATTTAGCTTTTAAAGCTCTGATATGTGCCTCTAATATCTTTTTTCCTACAAGAGAAAAGGATGGTAAGTACTTTTTAGGATTTTGAGGTAAATCATGCATGTCTCCTAGGATGTTAATAGTAGATCCAACTAACTAAGGCTAAGCCATTAGTTGGTTAATAGGTAAAGGGTCCCTTATAGGTAAGGGGTTCCCTAATGGTTGTGGATTATTGTGAACTAGGATTGTTAGCATAGTTTTAGGTCTCATATGATTTGTCATGGATGAAATTAGAAAACCAACCTAGGAATTATATCTGGTCACTCTCCTAAGTCACTCCAGTGTAACTCTACACAAAGGATAACTAGTATTATCAGGGTGATGCCCTCCTTCTAGTACTAATTTACTATTGATGTAGGTTTTATACACACCACAACATAATGAGGTAGCCCATAACATTTTAGGATCTCAATGGAGGTAAACTCCACTCTAGGGCATGAGTTATAGGTATGTGGTTTGAATAACCTATTGATGGAATAGATGGTAGGGCATACAAGTTGTTGACAAGGTTTTTTAGATGGAGGTGTGGTTCCTAAAGGGTAGTGAATCTCTATGTGAGTTGGATGGATGGTTGGATTCTAATCTAAAGTGTGTAGATCTCAAAACAAAATCAAAAAATGAGATAAGGACAAGGAAGAAAAGAAAGCTCTATGTTTTTCAAGAACTACTTCCCTAGTTGGTTTCTAAAAGGAAAAGTTCTCTCAAAACCTATGTCCATTTCTAGTAGTAATTACACACACATAATCAGATATGGTGAATAAGTCTAAAAAGATGCTAAGGTAGGAAATTCATAGGCCTTAGATAAATATTATTCCATTTAGGGTAGTTATTTCACACTCATACTTAGGAGATTATTACTTGGGCTAGTGAAGTATCTGAGGCAACTTTGATAAACACACATAAAAATACATCAAAGAAAGTACTCATGCACATTCAGAATTATGAATCAATTAACTTGACTATATTTAATCAATATAGTTTACCAATATCTCAATAGATATTACACATCTATAGATTAGTAAATCAATCAAAATAATCAAGAATCCATTCATAGCTATTGCACACTAAGGATTATTGAAACATACAACCAAAGAAGGAATATCTAATTACATATAAATTGGAAATAAAATACACAAACACATTCATTGATGATCAAAATTGATGTTGCTCATGTATTCAAAATTATCTGACCCAAAAATCCAAGTTGGATTACAATTGTTTATATACACTTGGGGAAGGGGTCACCTCATCCTCCAAGTTCAAGCAAGGTTATGTGATAGTCAAAAATTGAGTTCTAACTATGGTTGAAAAGTGTATGAGGGTCTAATTATAGTTATCAATTTAAAATAGACTTTTCAAAAGATATGAAACATGTGCATGTGTATAAAGGCACTTTTACAATTATAGCTCAAACTTCATGATAATACCTTATTTTATAGGTTGTGGGAACAACCTGCTGATATTTTAAGTTAGACATTTTCAACTAGAACTTAGACATATGTCCAAGATAAGTACCACTTTACCAATATTTTAGAACTAGTCATACTATTTTTAGCTATGACCAATCTAATTGAATTGTGTCTTACATGTCACCCATGCCTTTACTTTCATATTCACTAACTAAATTAGTTCTAAGACATGTGTATTCATATTCTTGATCTAGCTTAACTATGAGACCCAATGGCTATCGATAAATATAGCTCAAGTGTCTAAAAATATACATGCTTTGTTTATGTCATTATGTTTTATACCTTTCAAAATATGACTATTGATATTTTAAATACATGAGTCAAAACTTGATTGAATCCAAGATCTTTGAAACTATGTGTGTGCCACTTGGAAAATATTTAGGATTCTGAGCTTCTTGACTTATTGACCTTGTGGAAGGGCCTATAGACCATTGATCTATTGTCTAATATCTTGTGGTTTTTCCACTTATCACTCCTATAGATTTCTGATAGTATGTTATTTGGGAAAATTATTATATCATTTTTATGTGGGGTAATTTTTGTAGCCTTTTTGTATGGGGGAATTGTTGTGGCCTTTTTGTGCAAGGAAATTTTTTCAACCTTTTTATGCAAGGGATGTATATCATCAAGGAAATTATTTTGAATAAAATTTCTAAAGAAATTATCTCAAAGAGTCTACTTCATCAGGGAAAATCCCTATAACAAAAGGTTTTAAGGGTAAGCGTGTAGGGTAAAATGCTCACATCAAAAAATTTGAATGGTATGTTCAAAAATTCTAAAGGGTATATTTGTATCGACAAGATTATTGCAAGAAAAATTATTAAGTAAAATTGTGTAAAGGGTCTACTTCATAGGGCAAAGGCTCAGGACAAATGTCTTGAAGGGTCATTTTTAGATGGTAAAGGCCCAGGACAAAAGTCCTGAAGGGTATGTTTTGGCACTTTTATTTTCGTAAGATTGTTTTGGGTAAAATATTGTGAAGACAAAATTCTAATAGACAAAATGTCTGATAGAAGAAAAGTCTAAAAGAATAAGTCACCCCAGGGAAAATGTCTTGCATAAAATGTCTAAAATAATTTAGCTAGTTTGATGATTTTTTTTATTAAGATAAGTCTGATAAATTCCAATTGCTTTAGATAAATTGGCATGGGGGAATTATCACAGGGAAATTATTGTAGACAAAATGTTTGACACAATAAAATTGAATATTATTCATGTAGAACAAAAGTTTTGAAGACAAAATCCTAAAAATAAAACATAAAACTCAACAAAGACTCCCAAAAGGTCTAAAATTAGTTAGTGAAAACATAATACCAATGTTACTTTTCTAAAGTATGAAAAGGCCAATAATCAATCTTTTCCTAGGTTTTTCATAAACATATAGAAGAGGGGATCAAAATTCAAGACCATAGCCTAAAAAAAGGTGGGTCCCCATTTCCTATGGAAAGAAGGGGGATACTGGGTACAACATACACCAACTTTGATAGCTTGTAGAGTGGTCCTTATTTGATCCATGGATGCAAACAACATAATGCTTTTCATCTTGCCCAACTAGATGGAGAGGTATTACCCATCCTAGTTAATGACATTCATCTAAAACTTTGTTATTAGAAAATTTGCATTTATTTAATAATATTGTAGCATATTAGAGTAGTTTTGTATACTTTTCTCTAAGTGTTATGTGAACATTTCCATTTCAATTATGTGTTTCCCTTTAAATAAGTGTTTTGGAAACTTTGTTGTTATTTTTTTTGTTCCTTCTTGTTTCAAAGGAAGGTTTCAAGAAATGTCAGCCTTCTATCAGTCTCACATCAGTTAAGAGGAAATATTGTGACTCTATGTGCCCAATGGATTAGTTTAAGGCAACTAATCTCTTTCATAGTAGGCATGAAACCCCAAGATGTTACCAAAAATGTTGGCTAATTTTGGCCTACATATAGAAATCTACCTACATAAACTAGTTTCTAAAGGCCTTTGTATGGAAAATAGGTCTAAAATTACAAAGGAAGAAAATCCAATAGGTTCTCATGGTGATTAGAGTTATTTAGACATAAAGTAGGTTTTACAAGTCTCAAAAACTCATTTTGATCCTTAAAATGACTTAAGTAAGCTTTGAAGAACCAGACCATCACTAAGACATCATATAGAATTGGATGGGTTAACATACTTGTGCAATTTATAAGTATTCTTAGAAAGCTTCACAGGGTTGAAGGATCACATGAAATCAACATCCTTAGTGCCAAGATCATCCTCTAAAAATTTCATGTCTCGATGAGTTTTCTATCTCAAGATATAAGTCTTCAAAGTTTAGTTTGTAAAATGAAATGTTTGTATGGACATCAAAATAAAGCTCATGAAATAATCACTAGGGTTTTAATTATGATGGGCTCATGAACATCAATGATAGTTATGTATATGTAAAATTATGGACATGCAGATGTCAAATTTAAGACATAGAAAATAGTTTTTGGGGTTCAAAAATCCTAAGACATTCATGCAGATGTCAAAGACATTTGAGTAGATGTCAAATATAGGCATGTAGATGTAAATTTTGGGCCTATTAAATTAGTTTTTTTAGTTCAAATGGTAGGCCCATATAGATCTAATGATGTGCATTTGATCATACATTCAAGAGCAATGATGAGCATTGGGTCAAAAGGGTCAATGAATCTTGAGTGCAAATATGTAAATGACAAGTGTCTTAAGCACATTAAACTGAAATGAGATCTATGTCTCATGCTTGATCATAATAAGTAGATATAATGGTATGATTAAGGTCAAAACATCAATATATTTGAGTCATTATTGACAGTCAATGAACAAAGGTGAGCCCAAGAAATCTTTTGGTAAAGGTTGACAAAGCATATTTTGACCCATGTAAGCAAATATTAAGTATCCAAGTTTGAGGATGATCCAAAGATTAAAAAAATGGATATTTTAGGATTAAGGGTCACCATTAGAGTTATATGGAGATAAAATAGGTCTTTATACCTAATATAGATCAAAGGTTGACTACTTGTTGTCAAAATGAGACCAGATCACTTATAGGTTTGCATCGATATAAAATCTATAGGAAAACCAATAAAGGAGATTAGTTTTCCATCTATAGAAAAGACCTATGATCAAATATTGAATTAGGGTTAGATACATGGTTATGGATAAGTGTCTCATATTTAGAAAAAGGTATAGATTTGACAAAAAAACACTAAGATCAGACTTGGGCATGGCTCTATCAAGTACATGGATATAAAGACCTTTACCCTCATAATAAAGCAAGTGGAGATGGCATAGAATCCCAAGATGGAGTTATAGTTGTCAAAAAAATTAGTAAAATTTAATAGTTTTTAGGGTTCCTAAGGGTTTTCATTCATAAGCAAGATCATGACTCACCACCTTTGACAACTATTGTCTTCTAGTGCATTTTTCTCAACCAATGAGAAGATTCAGGGGCTATCGGGACAAATAAAAGTTAACTTATCAATAGAGAACTAGTGTTAATTTGATTAAAAAAAGGTGGTATCTCAATTAATTATTTATATACTTATGCTCCCTCTTCTCTCTCCCTTTCTCATATATTACCCATTTCTTTCATTTTTTAAGCTCTCTTAGTTTTTGGAATAAAAGTCTCTCTCACTTTTTATAAGAACTCTCTCCAATTTTGTAAGGGTAGAGACTCTCATTTGATAAGGATAGGCCCTATCAAAACTTGTATGAAAGACCTCTTGAAGCTAATAAATATTTCCTTTACCTATCTCTTTATTTTTAACTATGTTTAGTAAGCTTTTATATGATGGAATCGTGAAGGAGAATCTTCCATTCCCATTGTCCTTCTTCCTTAACTATTTTAGGGTGTTCTTTAGTTGATTTTACATTTGCATTTGTGTTATTTCTTCCATTAATTTAAGTTTGTTATGATTATTATAATTCTTATTAGCATCATTTATTACTCTCTGAACCTAGTATATGAAATACTTATGAAATTATTCAAATTTTGAGATTACATGATCTAGTTATATCTTATGATTCTTCAGTGTATATTTCATGTTTGTGTGAGTTCTCATTTTATTTGGTACATCACCCTTTTATGTTTCTTATGATCCCTTTACCCCTTCTCTAACCCTTTTCCCTATGACAAACATTAGCTGAGGTGATCATCGGGAGGAAACTAGCCTTCTCTAGAGGTTCAACCTTGCCATAAGTGACCCACAGCCTAGGGTTATCCCAATATTATAGCTTTATTGGAAAGGGCCTGAAGAACCCTCTCCAAGGGTGAAAATTGAGGCTATAATAGGTCCTTTAGTTATGAATCTAATGACTCATATTCATCAATTTGACCCATTTGAGCAATGTGTAGATAAGGCACTAGGAATTCCATGGGTAAGATAGGCTCGACCCAAAACACTAGCTGAAATAATGTCAAATTATTAAAGCATTTTCAGATAGTTTGTGTTGATATTTTTATACCCTTGAACTTAGAAAGGATCAAATATTTCTCAAACCACTTGGTCAATACCTTAGTAATTTCATGAATCTTATATTTTTCATGATAGTCTAGGAAGGGGTCACTTGTCTTTAGGTTCATAAGAAGGGTGTCCATATAGTGTGATTATGCCATAAGGTGTATGGTAGTCACCATTTCACCTTGTTTGAGCTTGTCAAGATTTCATATTGTGTGACTAATTTTAAGGGTCTAAAACAAATCTTAATGTGACCTTTATGGTCTAAAACCATACATAATAAGATGACCTATGATGTTGCATCCCATGGCCAGTCATGTGTGACCATTTAATCATGCTAAGAACCTATAAAATGTGGAAAAATTAGAAGGATTTGAGCTAGTATGAAAAGATAATAGTAACCATGTTTGAAATCTTTAGTATATTTTAATGTTTTTTAGAAAATATTAAGGTAAATATTTAAATGGTTATTAATATTTGATACCATGTATGTGTTGCCTTCAAAAGGTGTTCAAACAATGAGAATAGTGTTATTGTGGCCCATAAGACATCATTAAGTCATCATCATGGGTAAAATGTCTCCAAAAGGGTCTTATGGCCATTATAATATCATTATAAGGTGGTTTTATATGCAAGTAAGGTCTTTTTAAAGTCAAAAACCCTTCATTCACAAAAAAAGGCCCCAAAAGCTTGAAAAAATGACTTTTTAGCTTCATTCCATCCGTACCCTTTGATTTGAAAATTTATTTGACCTATAATTTTCCTCATTTTGGCTTATAATGGTTTTTAAAGACCTCAAACCCAAAAAAATATAGAGAAATAATGTTTTTTAGGTGTTTTCAAGGCTTGTATAAACTTTTAAAATAAGGTCAGGGTTAGAAGAAGTTAGATATCTCATGGGAGATCCTTTGTAGGTATCACAAAGAAGGATTAATGTTTTCAAATACAAGAAAAATGCACAAATTTGATCAAAATCTCCATCAAACTCTTGGAAAAATAACAAGGGATAGTTTAGGTTAAATGGTATAGTCCATATAGGGGGAGTCAGAACCCAACCTCTTATCTAGAGGTGGAGTCCTTAGTGGGCTTGAAATTAGTGGAATTGGTTTGCATATAAAATCCATAAGATTTATGAAGAATAAATAAGACCCTTAGGTGGTCTTAATCCCTTTTCAAACCCCATAAGCTGAATTATAGACAAATTTATGAGAATTTCAAGCTCATTGTGATAACTTGATCATGGGAAAAGATATACAAATATATAATGGATGTCCTAAACACCTATAAGTATGTCCTTATGGAAATTTTAGGGCTATATCAACACCAAATCCTCCATGGTTAGTAGGTTTCATGTTCATGTGCTAAAATTTATGTGTTCCATGAAGAAACAAAGTATGATCAGTGAAGGGTTTATATGCTCCCCGCCATGTTCCTCACATACTCCACATGGTCACCAATGGGTCATATCATATCCCATTTATGTATCCTCAATTCATACCATTTGAAATAAGGAGAAAACTTCAAGCATGACTCATCCTACTCTCATGGAAACTAATCTCAATGTTGTGATTTTATGGATGATACCTTCTTCAGGATTAAGGGGTGATTTAAGAATGTAGAGGATGTCCCATTTTAAAGGAAACAATATTCCATATAGCCCTCAAAATAAACACCCAAAAACCAAATCCAAATGAATCCCTTAGCTATTTAGCATAGTTTAAGGTTTATTTGCATTGTTTAAGGTCTTTTGAAGATTTTTGGGTTTCATTTTCTCTATTAAGATGCCTAATTCACTAAGTCAAATACAACACCTTGTCAAATACTTAGATAGGGGATGTTTGGATATCAATAGGTGGTCTTGAATGGAGAATAATAGTCCACATGATGCTTCCCAAAAAAACCATTTGCTTCATAATCACTATATCAAGATAGCTTTACCTTATAGTAAGCTTTGGTTTCCAAACTCAAAACTTTAAAAGGACTATATAATACACCTATAGATCTGAACCCTCATACACAAGCCTTTGTATGAAGGTAGTAAAAAAATCTTGTACAATGCCATGAAAGGTCAATGAAATTATGAGAAAGTAATTTTAGTCAAGCTTGGATGCTATTAGGATGTTAGTGACATAGTTGAAAAGATCAGGTTCAAGCTCAACCTCCAATAATTCTCCCAAATCATCACCTATAACTAGGCGTAGGTAGATGCAAGAAAAGATCATATGCTTATGAATGTAACTCTCTTGCAAGGGTTGATGAGGTTCAAAGGAGGTTAACTGAGTTCTCAATATGGTGTATAAATCCTTTCTCTTTCTCATTAACCTTATAAGGTTCCTAAAAATCTAATTATAGTCAAATGCTTCAAATCATCACCTATAGGACTACATCCAAGTTGTCTCCAAACTTGAAAATAATATGCCACATACACATTGAGGTTGGATATTAATGAAATGAAAAAAGGTATAGAGGTTATATAAGTTAAAAGTAAACATTAAATAATTACTAAATAAGATAACCAAATAGGACCCTCTAACCCTGCTACACAGTTGGTTTAATGCATATAGGTCTACCTAGTCAAGTTGGAGTACCTAATTGGTTTGAAGGATGAGATATATTATAAGGAACAATACATGTGAAAATGACCCCATAATGATGTTATTACCCCTATATTTTCTTCAAGACATTTGAAGGAAAAGTCAGGTTTAGAAGGAGCAACCTAGACCTGATTGAGCACTCACAATACATAGGCATGTGTGGGTATGGTTATAAAGTGTGTTTGATTGAAAAGTAAGAGGAAGACACAAGTCCAAGAAGGCGAATAAAGATATAGGAGGTAAATTACATGAAATTACCAACCCCATTGGTAGTGATTAAATGAATAAACATAAACTAATTAGGTCATTGACATCAACTGGCTTGAGAACCTAGTATAGGCTAATGATGGTTATAGTAGGATTAAAAGGGGAATAATGATAGTGACAGAGGTCTAGAACACTATGATATAGTATAATGGGTTTAATATGGATGTAAAATATTCTAATAATTATTTTATGCCATCATAATCACCTATAGGTGGTCTAGTACTTTGAAGATCAGTTTAGGCCTATAAGGCCTAAAATGCTACGTAAGCCCTTACACCTCCAACTCCACTCTTATGACAAGGTGAGTTCTTAAATAATATTTAAGTCCATAAGAGGGTTTTTAATGATGGTTAATGTCTAGATAAGGTATTTTAGAAAGGATAAGATAATGGAAATCATAATTTGGCCTAATATCCCTCCTTGAGCTCTCTCATCACAGTCTACCAATTTTAGCTAAAAGGTTGGATGCTCATACCTTGAATGAAAAGATACATGGATCCCAATGATATTAGAGGAATTTTATAACAAATATGTACTTTATATCCATAGTGGATACATATATATTCATAGGGGAAACTTTATGAAGAATCCTTAAGACTGTGAGCATGCTCAGACTACCATGGAGAAACCCAAGGGCTACCAAACTTTGCTCAGATCTCACTCTAAAATGTGAATGGGATAAAGATATATTAGGGATATTTTAGCGGGTATATTTACTCAAGATTCATGGCCTTAAGTTTTAAATCTAGTTCCTAAGCTTTATGAACCATTATTAAGATGGTAGGCTACTCCAAACCCTTCAAAACCCTCATAAGAACCTGATAGTCAAAAAGATATTATTAAAACTCTAATGACCATGAAAACTAATTAAAAAATTAGGAGGACACATAAAATTCATATTTTCTCCATGTACACTAGGAATTTGGCATGCGTGAATTAAAATATGTAGGAAAAGTGCGTACATGTCTAATTTTGGGTCTATTTTCATAGTTCCCAAGCATGTTAAAGGTCTTGAGTGATTATGAAGGACTATTGGGCCTATGTAGAGATGTAATGGTATTAAAAAAACCATTATTAATTCACTACAATAGTACAAACAAGTCTAATGAGTATACTTGAACTTAATTGAAGAGATAACCCTCATTTACATTAAGAAAGGAGTGTTTCAAGCCTATTCACATAGTGATAATACTCTTAAAGGTAAAAACATCACTATAAAAACCTATCCAAGACATTATAAGACTCATAATTCACTTTAAAATTTCTAAGTCTTAGGTCTCTCACTCATTGAGGTGACTAATGCATTGTATGGGTTGTGAATAGCATGAAGGGTGGTAACTAGGCAAGTAGTGGTCTTGATCAAACAAGTAATTACCCCCATAAAATAGATGCATGACATATTATTACATGAAAAGGAGTAATGGATCATTTTAAAGGATCATGGTGTCTTCATGGAGTTAATTATGACTAGGATTAGGCCATCTACCACTCTCATATGCCCAAAAGGGAAAATTGAAGGCCATTATGCCACTAAGGCAAAGCATGGGGGGAGTTATGGGGCTATTTTTACCCCTCATTAATGTTTGTAAATAATAATTAGATGAGTGATGGTCATTATTGACTTTACACTCAATTCTATGTCGTATTATTCCTCTCTCTCTCTCTCTCTCTCTCTCTCTCTCTCTCTCTCTCTCTCTCTCTCTCTCTCTCTCTCTCTCTCTCTCTCTCTCTCTCTCTCTCTCTCTCTCTCTCTCTCTCTCTCTCTCTCTCTCTCAAAATTGGGCTTCAAAGGCCATTATAAGGATCCCTCTATTGGGTATGAAAAAGTTATACCCATTTTTATCTTTTAGCCTCTTGAATTAATATAATTATTGATTCATACTTCTCCATAATGGTCTTAATAGTGTTTTCATACATATCTAATTTTCATAAGTGGTTGATATTTTCTCCCTTTATAGGTCCTTGTCTCTAACCTAAAGGCTAATGGATTATCTTATGCATGTTACATGGTGTGTAAAGGTGCTTATTCTTGTGATCATAGTGTAAATTTACTTTTAATGTATTTTATTATACCTCATACTCATCACCCTTAGGTTATATTTAGTTGGCATGGCCTCCATGTGAAGCACTAATGTGTAGTAGTCTTTTAGAGAGAGTGTGTAGTAATCAGTCTTTATTTTATCCATAAGTGTTATTGAAGTATCAAGTAGAGGAGATATAACATATTGGTGTATCACCTCCTATAGTATAGTATTTGATTTCATATTTTTATTCTATCCCAATTCATTGGAAAAATAAGTATGTACTATTTGAGCTTAGATGATGCATCAGGGGAGTTAGCCCCAAAAACTAGAGATTTGCCTCATCCATTGGCTACCCACACCTAGAGGTGATTCCATTGTATTAGATGGATGAGGAAAGTTTGAAAATATTTTACCTCAAGGGTGTAATACAAACTAATAATAATTTTTGGCATGCCCCATGGGACTATAATTCAATGGGGTTGAAGCACTACTCTCAACATTTAGTGACCTCAAGGAGATTAGGCATTTTGGTGGTAGATTAACACTCAAGTTTCATGTCAAAATTTGTCACAAGGTCTTCATCCAAGGGTAAGGAAGATAAAATTTTTTATTTTTCTTTGGATTTTACTATAATAAAGAATAATCCTAGGTTTATCACCTATCACACACTCCCTACTTATCCTAATCCTATTAAACATATCCCTACTACAGATCCTACATCTCCAATGGCTAGACCTAGGAACTAAGCCTTTTTACCCTTTAATGGTGTCATCCCCTTGAACCTAAGCCAATTTTATTATATCCCTATGGATACACTCAAAACCCTTCCATACTTCATAGGAGAAAACTCTACCACTCCTATTAAACACATTATAGACATGGTAAATCTTTGTTCGATGCATAACATGACTCAAGAGTATGTAGAAATGAGGTTGTTAGCTACCTCTTTAAGAGGTGAGTCACTTCATTGATATATAGGTATATCACTTACCTCTATTAATACTTGGGATGAGTTTGGGTAGCACCTATGTAAGCACTTTGATGATAGAAGTGACCAATTATCCCTAGTAGAATAATTGGCCATAATCAAAAGGGCCCCTCAAGAGTTTATGATGGATTTTAAATATAGGTTTTATAAATATTAGGATAGGACCCTAATATTATTTAATTCCACCTAAAATTATTCCTTCTTATACTATTTGAGAGACCTCAATTCTGATATAGTAACCATGATATAGTCAATGGGTGGGAACACATTACCTGATGCCTATGAAGTGGAAATAAGGGTAGAAAACTATCTCATTAAAGTATGAAAACTCACACCAATGCCACTCATTCCATTATTACCATAAATAAAACCTCTTTTTCCACCATTTCTCCTATACTTAAACTAACCAATAATGAGCAGGCAGATAGGTTGGTTAAGCTTGAAAGGTTTCTCAAGGCATAAATAAACAAGATAGTTTCCTTATAAAGGTAGTAAATTCTACCCCATATAACCTAAAAATATCTTTACCAAGGTCCCTATCAATTTTATCAGTTCAATAGACCTCCATACCAAACTAATCCTCAAGGTTAAGGGTAGATCACTTATGCAAGGCCACATAACAACTTCAATATTAATTCTATCAATACTTCTAGAGCATTATTTCTTACTCAAAAAAAATATGCTCAAGAATTCCAGTGGTATACATAATGGGGATAATATCATGAACAAGGTGTCATCTCAATTAAAGGTGCTAATCAGGCTTCTCTTATGTAGCATAATCAAGATCTTACTATGTAAAATAATTAGGATCCTCCCACACAACACAAATAAGTTCCACTTGTGCAACATGGAGAAGTTCCTTTCATGACTCAATCTAAATTAACAAATCAACAAGGGATGGGTGGAGATTATAAAAAATCAAAGGCCATATGTGCTAACTTTAAATAAGGGTAAAGTCCTTTTATACAATGTGCATTCAATCAGCTTGGAGGTGTATCTAAGGTAGACAACCTTATAGTAGCTAATACAAGGGATAAATTAAGGGTAGTGATTGGTGACTCAAATGTATGTAGAGAAGATCCTTTATCTTCTCAACCAACTCATAAAACTAATAAATAATATGCATCCCCTAAAGCTTCACCACTTGAAAATGGTCAAAATAAGAAAGGTCCATTCATACCTCACTTCACTCAAGTTATAAACATTGTTACTTCTCTTAAGTTACAGTCAAAGGTTGTTAAACCTCATATCAACATTGTAGACTAGATGAAGAAGGTTCATGTCACCATACCAATGTGGGACACATTACTTTTTCCAAAGTAGAAAGACCTTCTTCAAGAAGAGTTTTCAAATCTCAACATATTAGACAAGTAGGTAGAAAAGGAAGGTGTAGTCCTAACCAATACTAGTCAACCTATTCAACCCCAACTATCCAAGCTAAATAAACCCCCTCCTTTATAACTTTTAGTCATAATATGGGATTTCTTAGTGCATAACTATATGATAGATAGTGAGGTATGTACATATATCATGCCAAAGTTAATAGTAAACAATTTGGGGTTGAAATATGAACATAATTATAAGGAGTATTACAATTAAACAAGTCTCCTACTAACTCATTTGGTTTACTTAAAGACCTAAAACTTATCCTAGTTGCTTGCCCCAATTGCACCATATCCGAAGAAGTTGTAGTGTTTGATCTACCTCCCTATTTTTCCTTATGTTTATCTAAAGACTTAAATAATAAAATAAGAAGCTACCAATCTTCTAATTGGCTTTATATGGTCTCTATAACTAGTTATGGGACCAAACTCACCATTAGGTCTGAACCTATCTCTAGGTTTCATTTAGATGCCTAATCTTTCAAATGTCAACTACACTATTATTGATAAAGATCAACACTCTTAAGATCAATATCCATTTGATCTAATTGAAGGAATATAATACATACTTATTGATGAGTTGGGTAAAGATAACAATGGATATGATCCTTACAATAGAATTTAAGAAGGATTAGGGATATATTATATGCATGTGGAGGAGACAGTCATATCGTCCCTTACCAATTAATGTCAAGACAATGATGGAGTATGGAGACTATTTTTTTATGGCTCTAGGTGAAAAAATGTAAGTGGATCAAGTGTCATGCTTATTTATCCATATAATTTAAGTTACTTTTCTACCATAATATTCTAATTTAGTTTCACATGTAACATAATATAATATGAGGCCCTCATTCATGGGTTGTAATGGGTAAGGAGAAGAGGTATCAAGTTGTTGAAAACTATGGGAGATAATGAATTGGTATTCCATAAAATGAGAGAGAATAATTCAATCAAAAATACACTAGTAAATGGATATAATCATAGGTTTTGGTACATCTTAAAGGACTTTGAGGCCTTTGGCATCTATTTAATTCCAAGAGAAGACAACCAACATTCAGACAAGCTTTCAGCTATAGGGGCACAATATGACCTCCTAAGTGAAGTCAAGATCTTGAAGGAAAAACCAAAAATAAAGGTAATTCGTAGACCCTCATTACCTAATATTGAAGTTAATTTCTAGGTTTTTGACATTGATAGGTAGATAACATGTTTCTTGCCAGAGGCAAAATTTTGCTCAAGGAACCAAGGTAGATTTAGACTATAGCATGGTGGCCAAATTGTTTAATTGAAGTCAAACAAAATTCCTAAGGGATAAGTGACTCTTGAAAACATCAATAATGAATAGTATCAGTTGAGAAGAGATAATGTTATCATGTCAACCAAGGAATAACACTATGAAAAGGTCACCAGTTTTAAAAATAAGCTACTTAAACTAGGCAAGGTGAATACTAAAGAAGAGAAGATTGCCTTCATAGAGTTGTGTAAATAGTTTATAGACATATTTTATTGGGAATATAGTGAATTGAATGGGTTTGACCCTAGTTTGGCTTGGTATACTATATAATTAGAGATAAGTGCCAAACGTGTGAGGTAAAAGCAAATATCGATCAACCCTAAGATTAAGTCCTTCATAAAGAAATAGTTGACTAAACTAATATATTCCAATATTATATTCCCCATCAAACACTCTTCATGGGTGGCTAAACTTGTGCCTATAATAAAAAATAATGGAGAGATAAGGTTATGTGTGGAATTCAAAGATATTAGTAGGGTGTCATTGAGAGACCAATACCCCTTACCATCCATGTATCAAATTATTCAAAAGGTTTCAAGTTCACAACATTTCTCTTTACTTGATGGATACTCAAGGTATAACTAGGGATTGGTGAACGAAGAGGACCAACACAAGACTACCTTCACAACTAAGTGGGTAACTTATGCTTACAAGAAGATGCCCTTTTGGATATCCAATGCATGATCCACCTTTAAAATTGAAATGGATTTAGTCTTACAAGGACACATTAATGATATGGTGCTTATATATCTTAATGATATTATCATCTTCTCAAAGGATGCCAAAAACCACTTGACACACCTAAGGTTGGTATTTTATAGGTGTAAGTAGTATGGGGAATCTTTGAACCTAAAAAAGTGAATTTTTATAGTCCATGAGGACATACTATAAGGACACATTATGTCTAAGGAAGGCCTTTCCATAAACCTTGAGAGGGTAAGTGCAATTTTATCCCTATAACTACCTAAGCACAAGAAGGGACTGTAGAGTTAAATTGAATTAACTAAATTAATAAAATCACTAAAATAGGTGCTTATTTATACAATAATAAAAGATATTATATATATTAATCTTTAGGAGATTACAACTAATCACACCTAGGAAATACCCCAAATAACTAACCTATGTCAATCAAAAGTTAATAACACCCTGAGACATTTATTAAAATATAGCTAGGATTAATTATTCTAACATTCCCCCCCTTAATTGATCATATCCTAAAGAGAATAAGAGATATAATTATTGAATGCCTCAAAATTATCATGTGCAAGTGACTTCATAAAGATATATGCACATTAATCTTGAGTGGGGAAATACTGGAGCTGTATGTTGTGTTGTTGAACATGTTCATGTATGAAATGAATCTAAAACTATATGTGTTTGGTTCTCTCATGAAAAACTAGATTATGAACAATATGTGGAACACCATAATTATCACAATTTAGAATTATAGACTATGTTTTTGGAACTCTAATTTATGAAAGAATGTGATGTATCCATATCACTTCATAGTAGCTCCTATTGTAGCATGATATTTTACCTATGTGGAAGAACTAGACATAATTTTGATTCTTACTTACCCATGAAATTAGACCCAATCTTAGAAACAACACAAATTCAAAAGTGGATTTCTTATCATCAATATAAGTTTCATGATCTAAATCCATATATCCTATCAAGAACTTATTATTCTTCTTATACTCTAGGCCATACTCAATTGTACCTTTGATGTAACTCAATACCCACTTTTCCACTTTATAATGTGACACCTTTGGTTCTTGTATGAACCAAGAAAGATACGTTACATCATAGCTAATATCTAGCTTAGTATATGTCAAGTAAATAATACTCCCAATCAACTAGTGATAGAGAGTTGCATTTACTTCTAGTGATGGATCTATACGAGATAACTGAAGTCTTGTCTCTATAGGTGTTTCAATAGCATTATAGTCCATCATCCTAAATTTATTGAGAAATGTCTTGGTATAATTCATTTATGAAACAAAAATTTAATGTTCCTTATACCATACCTCCAAACTAATACAATAGTGTAGTAGCCTGAGATCTATCATGTCGAACGATCGCTTCAAATCATTCTTAGTTGTATCGATCATCTTCACTATGTTTCCAGTGATGACTAGATCATAGACATAAATAATCACTATAACAACCTCCCCTAATGATCTTTAAGTTAGAGGTTAGGATCATATGTACTCTTGTTGAATCTATATTGTATGAGATGTTCATCAATCTTGATGTACAAGGCTTGTAGAGCCTATTTTAGCCCATAGAGAGACTTGATAAGCCTACACACTTTTTGTTCCTAATTAGGTGCCACAAATCCTATAGGTTGAGTCATGTAGACTTCCTCTTTCAAATATCCATTAATAAAGGCACTTTTTACATCCATTTGATAGACTTTGCATCTAAACTATGCAGCCATAGCAAAACCATTATGATAGTCTTTATCTTAGTTATGGGAGAAAAAGTCTCCTCATAGTTAATGCCTTCTTTCTAAGTATACCATTTTACAACAAGACTTTCCTTGTACTTATCAATACTTCCATCTAATTTTTACTTAGTATTAAAGACCCATTTACATCCAATAGGTTTCTTCTCTAGTGGAAGATCAACAAGCTGCCAAGTGTTATTCTTCATCAGTGACTGATATTCTACATCCATGGCATCTTTTCAAGGTCTAGACTGTAGGGATTCTATTACTATAGAGGGCTCATATGTTTCTCACACAATATTCTTAAGGGCCATATTGACATCTTGATCCATGCTTTGAGTCCTTGGTCTTGAAGTGGATGTATTTGGTACTCCATCCAAGTTAGCATCTTGTATAGTACTTGTATACCACTTGGGGATACACTAAAATATAGGTGGTGGTGTTGGAGGTCCTATTTGATTATCTTCCTATTCACTTTCACCATCACTATCTAAAAATATTATAGGACTTTTTCCTATATCATTTGCTTGTGTATAAGGTGGATTGATTCCACTCTTTTCATTAAACACTAAATATTTTTTGATTAGTACTTTCTTTGTTTCTAGACCAAGGAGCATGTATGCCTTTGATTATGCATTGTAGCCCACAAAAATACATTCCTTTGTTTTCTTATCCAAATTATTTATTTTCTTATTGGGAACATTCATATATTCCTTAAAACAAAAAACTTGAGGGTGAGTTACCTTTGGTTTATTCCCTATCCAGGCTTCATGTGGTGTGATTCCATCAAGAGCTTTGGTGGGTGACCTATTCAACAAGTAGACTGTAGTGTGACAAGATTATAACCAATATATAATAGGAAATTTTGCATCCTCAACCATGATATGAAACATTTCCAAAATGAACCTATTACACCATTTTAAAACTCCATTATTCTGAGGTGAATATGGAATTATCAATTGATGATTGATTCCATTTGCACTAATATAGGTTGAGAATTTTTTATTGGTGTATTCCCCCCCCCCCCCATGATCTGAGTAGAGGGTCTTGATTTTCCTAACAATTTCATTTTCAACTATGGCCTTGAATTCTTTTAAGACTTGAAAATCTTGATATTTAGTCTTTAATAAATATACCCACATTTTTTGTGAGTAATCATCAACAAAAAGTTTAAAGTATTTGTACCCTTTTAGACTGTGAGCAAAATGTCTATAAATATCAGTGTGCACCAAGTTCAACTTACCAAGTGACTAATACTCAGTCTTTCCAAAATGATCTCTTCTTTTTTTTCCTACTAAGCAAATAGTACATATATCAGAAGATTGCTTGAGTTTGGGAAGACCATAAACCATATCTTGTTCACTCAATTAAACCAAATATCCATAACTCAAGTGACCATATCTTCTATGCCATAAATTGCCTAGTTTTATATCTTGACCACAAGTGCTTGATAATCATTTTGAACAAAATCAAGTTGAAATTTTTTGCCAATGTTGGAATCTTTGGCAATCACTTTGAAATGCCTAGACTTGTCTTTGATATGGCAAAACACTTGACCATTTTGGAGATAAAATTCAACCATGAGGTTGTGGTCAAGTAACTGATTAACATATAATAGATTTTTTGTAATCCCTAAAACATATAGAACATTTTAAATGTTAAAATTTTTATTTCCAAGTTAAATTTTGGTGTCACTACTACCCTGTATTATATATGAGGTATCATCTCCAAGTGATACATTTCCCTTTGAATCTAATTTTGTCAAAGTAGAAAACCAATATTTTATACCTGTCATGTGTCTGGTTACTCTTGAATCAACATACCAAACTACACTTGGATGATTGATAGACTCATGTGTTTGAGTAGCTAAATCATATTCCTCATTTGAAGAATCATTTTCTTCAACAACATTGCCATGTTGTTTAGGCTTGAAATTTTTTTATTTCCACCTATTTTATTGTTGTGGTGGTTTTTTTTAGTTTGTGGTGACTTGTTGAAAGATGAATTCTTGCTTGATGATCCCTATTGAAATGTTTTGTACCAAAAATGTTTCTAGTCATGTCCTTATTTTCCAAAAATTTGACATGCTTTAAGAGAATGTGAATTATTCCCTTGTTGGTTATGTTAATTATTCTACTTTGGAGATTTCTTTTGACCCTTTATGGGTTTCTTCCCCTTTTTATTCAATGTGAGTGCATGTTCATCATTTTCTTCCTCTAAATTATGAATTGCTTCTTCTTGTTGCAAAAAATTGACCAACACCTCAAAAGTTGGTTTTTGTCCTGTGATATTCACTATGGTCAAAAAGATCCTAAATGCGGGGGGGAAGTGCTCTAAGGACTATAGGGACCAAAGAGTTATCTATCACTATTTCACCTAAATATTGAAGTGAAGCCTACAAAGTTATAACTCTTATAAGGGATGATTCTACTTTTTCATCTGATTGGAGCTTAAGAGTGTGCAATTGAATCTGAAGATGCAAGATTTGGTTTTGATTCTTAGTTTCATAAATAGTTTTAAGCTTATCCCATAAATATTTTATAGTTTTATCACTATGAATATGAGGTTGTACCTCATACAAAACACCAAACATGATTATCAACTTAGCCTTGTCATATTTTTGTTTTTGATCAACATCTATTGCATGTCTAACCCATGTGAATTCAACTACTGACCAAATATCTTCAAACTCTAGATGTGTTTGTACTTTTGTTTTTCATATTACATAATTATCACCATGAAGAAATTGTGTTTTAGGGAGCGCAAAATGTGGTCTTGAACCAGACATTTTGCAAGTTGTGTATGACAAAGAAATACAAGTGTGTTTAAGTGCAGAAATAAAATGTGCATTTGCAAAATGTAAGGAAAATAAAAAAATGTATACAAAAATATTGTAAATTATGCACTATCACACAATGGGCACTAGACTCTACCAAAAATGTGTCCAAATAAGATATGGAAACTAGATGTCGGTTTCAACTGAAAATGCGTCTAAGAAGCAAATGAGGCTAAAATTTTTATTTTTTACTATTTACAATTTAATGACTCATATATATATATATATATATATATATATATATATATATATTCTGAAAATATGAAATTTTTTAAAATATAGCATACAAATTGGAGTTACCAATCAAAATTTATGGCCTCTTAAAGGTCCAAAATACATGAATTAGTCAGCTAAACTAGAAAGAAACTAAAAATTATATAAATATGGGTGATTATAATTTTAAAAATATCTTTAAAACTATATATATATATATATATATATATATATATATATATATATATATAAAGTGAAAAAAAATCACCTTCTCAGGCTTCACGGATCAAAAGTTATGAACCTTGAAAGAAAAGATCTTCAAATTTGGCTCATAGTGGTGAAGGACAAGCCCTCAGGGGCTAAAAAAATGACCAACAGGTGGTCATATGGAATTAATAGAGGCTGAAATATATTGGTGGTATGATGGTGGTGCTGATTGTAGAAGTGGCAGATTTGGGTGGTGTTCCACCCAAAAAATTGACCTTGTACCAAATTAAAACTTCCAAATTGCACTCCACCTTCAAACTTTCACCACGGGTGCTTCAATGCTCTATTTTTATAAAATGAATACTTTTCAAAAATATCTCAATTAAATGAATCTAGTGATATATGATTTGATCCATGATTATTCAAAAAATTCAAAAAAACTACCATTTTTTCTATTGTTCCTCACTTGTTTTACAAAATAAAAACTTAAAAAAATCATAGAAAATCACTAGAAGCTCAAAAAAAATTGATTTTTTTAATAAAATTAGTATTTTTCTGAGTAGAATTTATAAAAATTACAAGATAATTTCCAAATTTTCTATATGTTTTTAGATCTGAAAAATAATCATCACAATGACATAAACAATCATATGAAAAACTTAGATCTATTCCTCCAACTCTATTCCTCCACCAATTCAGAATTGGATCTTGACCAGAAATAATAAAAAAAAAATTGAAAGCTCTCAAATATAATCTCATATCTAAAATTTATCCCAAAATTTAATATAAATATGGCTAAAATTTATCAAAATTAAAAATTTTGCCTATTTTGATAACTATTCTCCTTCCATAAAATTGGCTAGAATTTTGGTAGCATTTCAACTTGGGATGGCTAAAATTGGGGTAGCATGATACATCTAATGATCACATGAATCTTACTCTTGATCTCCACTAATTCTTCAAAAAAAACTCCTCAAGAATTCCCTACTCTGGTACCAAATGAAATATAGAATAAATTGCATTAACTAAATTTAAAAAATCACTACAAGAGGTGCTTATTTATACAATACTAAAAGAGATTAGATCTCCTAATCTATAGGAGATTACAACTAATCACACCTACGAAATACCCCAAATAACTAACCTATGTCAATCAAAGGTTAATAACACTTTGAGACATTTATTACAATATAGCTAGGATTAATTAATTATTCTAACAATATTCCCCATCAAACACTCTTCATGGATGGCTAAACTTGTGTCTATAATAAAAAATCATGGGGAGATAAGGTTATGTGTTGAATTTAGAGATATTAATAGGGTGTCATTGAGAGACCACTACCCCTTTCCATCCATGTATCAAATTATTCAAAAGGTTTCAGGTTCACAACATTTATCTTTGCTTGATGGATACTCAAGGTATAACTAGGTGTTGGTGAAGGAAGAGGACCAACACAAGACTACCTTCACAACTAAGTGGGGAACTTATTCTTACAAGAAGATTACCTTTGGTATATCCAATTCATGATCCACCTTTAAAATGGAAATGTATTTAGTCTTCCAAGGACTCATTAATGATATGGTGTTTATATATCTTGATGTTATTATCATCTTCTCAAAGGATGTCAAAGACCACTTGACACACCTAAGGTTGGTATTTTATAGGTGTAAGTAGTATGGTGTATATTTGAACCCCAAAAATTTATTTTTTTTAGTCCATGAGGGCATAATATAAGGACACATTATGTTTAAGGAAGGCCTCTCCATAGACCCTAAGAGGGTTAGTGAAATTTTATCCCTATCACTACCTAAGCACAAGAAGGGACTATAGAGTTTTCTAGGAAGATTAATTTCATTATAAGGTTCATTCCCAAATTTTTTTAAGTTGGTTACACCCATAGCTTCTATGATCAATAAACGTAAGGAATTCACATGGAATAGGGAAGGAAATAGGAGTTTTTAATCCATAAAACATGTTGTTTCTCAAGCACCCACTCTCCTTATCCCTAATTTCTCCAAAGACTTCTTTTTGTATGCCTTCTCAACCAATGACACCATATCTAACATGATTATGCAACAAAATAGTGAGAACCTTGAGCAGCAAATAGATTTATTTAGACAACCATTAAAATGATATGAAGAGAGGTATACTTATATATATATATATATATATATATATATATATATATATATATTTGTGTGTGTGTGTGTGCTTGTTGTATGCAATCATAAATGCAACATGTCTATAAATCAATCCAGACTCAGAGAAGATAGAGCATACCTACACTTTCAATTGGGTATACACTTATAAAGTGGGATAATTTGGGACTTTATAGACCCAATTAGGGAATCATTTATCACAACATATCATGCTAGGAAGGGTTCCAAAGCCTACCATCTAACACAATTTCAAAACAACCCTAATAGAGTCCTAAAGTTTAAAATATTCACTCTATTCTAATAAAAAGAAAGAAAAATCTAATATAATAAAAACCAAAGCTTGTGGCATAAAGTGGGGATTAGAAATAATAAAATAAAAAATATAATAAACATGTATTAGAAGACATATACTCATGTCAATGTATAAAAAATCATAATACATGGAGAGAATAATACAAATGCATTATCTATCTACTCTTACAAAGAAGAAATAATGTTAGGAATACTTACCTTTAAAGATGAACCTGTCGAGCCTTAATATCTCTCTTGGCCAAGGTGATTCACAAGAAATTGCTATGATATGTAAGGATAACCAAATAAATAATCTCTATGTTACATAACCTATCTAAGCATCCAAAATATTTCTCCACAAGACAAGATTTGTATCTCCAAAGAAAGTATGGAAACCTAAGCTTTATTTCTCAAGTAGAATGGTCAATAAGTAGATGTTCATTCACACTTATTCACTAATAATTCTTCTCTTATGAAATGGTGGGAAATGACCTTATATATAGGTGGATCTTATCATAAATCCTTTTGGGAATATCGGTTGTATAGGGTCGACCCAGTTAAACTAGTGTGTTTTCAGGGATAATTTACTAGGTTTGTGTTAGGTCAGTCGAAAGGAAAACAAACCAAAAAATTAAAGAATACCCCTAAACTATAATGGGTCGACCAAGTTAACCCAGTACAACTGAAGTCAAAAAGGAGTTTAATACAAGAAAAGGAGGAATGGAAGGAGGAAAAGACTAGAGGAGGTAGAACTTAGATGAACAAGCTTAGGGTAAATGGTTTTAAGAGACAAGTGTGTATATGGCAAGTGGAAAAAGGAAAAACAATCTTATGAAGCAATGATGTTCTGCCCACCCCTTTCTTGGTACACCCCTTAAGGCATGCACTTAGATAGATTAAGACTTGATAATTTCTTACAAGATACAAAGTGTCAATAATCAATAAAAGTTTGAAAATATTATGTGTATACATATGCCCCACTGAAAGCTCATCACATGTCACATAAGTGCAACACAGGATGGTGATTTGAGATATAACATGATAACACACAACATTTATTCTAAGTAAAGTGTAGTAAACAACAAATAAAATAAATAAAAGGACTGAATTGAAAAACATATACCTTTAACTTATCTTAGTGTCATAGATAGAGAAGTAGACTATAAGAAATGTGAAGGTGTCTAATGTAGAAAACACTAGATGAACCTATAGAAGTTAGTGCAAAAAAATCCAAAAATAAAAAAAAATTGTAAAATAGGCATATGATAGTGGAAAATAATCTATACATCATCAAAAATCTAACACATTTCATGGTTTTGAAAATGGATGGGTAGAAACAAAGATATAAGCAAAATAAGGAATCTATAGAACAATAATTGAAAGATTTGTATTTTTATAAGTGTTTTAAAATAAGACAAAAAGAGAAGTCATTTGTTATTTTAACTTGTGAGAGATGAGAAAAAGAGCTCTAGAGATAAAGGTAAGCTAAGATGGTGAGGAGATAACATGTTAGGCTAGGAGGAGCTTTAGAGGCAGTAGTGGGTGAACTATAGGTATGCAACTAAGAATCTCAAACTAGTTTTTGAATTTTTTGTTGAATTAAGTGAATTTTTAGTAATTTTGATTTTAAGCATTTCTAGATATCAAAATGAGGCAAAATTAGATTCTAGGGGTAGTAAATAGGAAGACATGAAATGGCTTTGAAGGATTTAGGCAAAAATCAAGAAAATTGCACTTTTTCACAAAAATACAAAGGGTTGATAGGCAAAAATCACTGGGTCAACGCAGTCAACCTAGTATGTTGGAAAATAGATAAAATCCATAGTGGCAACCTAATAGGTATAGGTCAACCCTATACATTCTACAAGCTAAAGGCCTAGTTTAGAGTTGCTAGGTGGTCTGAAAGGTCCAAAATAGAAACTCAACACTAGGGAGGGGAAGATAAGGGGTTGACTTAGATTCTGACTCAACCAAGTAAAAAGATAGGAAAATTTTGGTCAAACTAGTTTGACCAATGAGCTAGAAAAATATGAAAAAGCATGGAAAAGATTGAAAGAAGGTTAAAATGTCCTAAAATGACCAAGTAAGGTCAAGAAGGATCGAGAAGGCTAAAACTAAGCTAAAATGAATAAAATAAATTAATGTAGGCTTGTTTTTTATGTAAAAAGAATGTATTTTGACTATACATAACATAGAGGGACTGATACGTCCTTTGTTATTTTTTAGGTGCAGGGACGATGGAGATTTTGGCAACTTGTGAATGTGGCACCAAAATTATTAGATGGGCTTTCAAATGGAAATAGGTTTGGACTAAGAGCCATATGTTTAGGGAAGATAGTAGAGAAGTGTTGAATACCCCTCAATGTTGACCTGTTAGTTATGTTCCTCTATTATTAGGAATGATTGACTAACACCTTTAGATGGGAAGTGGATGGGGATACATTAGTGGTGGCTATCATGTTGGAGGATGTTCATGCCATCCTAGGGCTGCCTATAGTAGGAGCATAAGTGATCATAGGGATACCAGATAGTCTAGAGGAGAGGAGATCTTTAGCCATGTGGGCTATAGACTTAGAGATGATATTATCAAGTAAGAGATTGAGAATTTTTTATGTCTATACATCACATATTCTAGATATATAGAAGGTTATGATAGGCCTTGTGATATAATAGGTGTTATGTCACAAGTTAAATGGTAAGGTACCACTATTCATGGTAGCTTTGAGTAGGATGATCTTGGAGGAGTGATTTATTTATGACCTAGGCTTAGTCATCTAGGTCTAGATAGTACATGATATGTATGAGATGATAGTCAAAGGGTAGAGGACCATAGGTCTGATCATATTGATGATAACTTGGATCTATGAGAGGTTTCTTATGTACCAGCTAGTTAGGTTACCCCATGTGGTGGATGATAGGTTACCTTGGGTATAAATATAGAGGGAGGACCAGGTAGTATGGGTCATGCCCCACATGTTAGTGATGTAGTCAGTGAGATGTGCAGACATCATGTGGCAACCATATGAGCACAAAAAAGCTACATGGCCAAGCTATCACATAGTTGCACTAGTGATAGAGAAGATAAAGGTTATTAGACACTATTTTTGGTGGAGAGAGCCACATCTAATGGTATGAGTGCTAAGGTAGATGGTCTACCTCATCTAGTGACATAGATATTGATTCCCAAGCAGTGGACTCAACATGTAAGGGAGCCATAAGGAATGAGAGGGCTAGGGCCACTAGTAGTGAGGTTGATATTAAAGCCAGATCAAGAGTGACCATGGATTTTTTGGGAATGACAAGGATCTGATTAGGAGGACAACAATGTAGAGGTAGAGATATTAGATTTCCCACTACTAGTTCCACAACAATATGAGTAGTGGCCATCAAGGACATAGTATCGATAGAAGGAGGCAAAGGAGAGAGTGGAGACTATTACCATCCTAGATGACCCCATAGGTGAGCCAGAGGAGATGATAGAGAGATAATGAAGACATAGGATAAGACTAACACAAGTTATGATAGTTGGATTTGAGCTAAGTAGGTGGCCTATAAAGGAGGTACTAGGAGGCCATGCAAATGAGGAGACTATGCTAGGCAATCACACATATGGTGAGACCATAGTATCTGAGACATAGACAAGTAAAAAGATGATTTATTTTTTTCTTAATTTTTCATTTAGAAGGAAAATATAGATAGATAGATAGATATAACAATGATTTAATATCCATCTCATGTGATTTTTCTAGAGTGAGGATGAGGAGGAGAGATAGGGGTCCATAGTGAGGAGAGTACTCCATGATGTCATAGATGAGACTCTATATCCATAAGACCTCATGACACTAGAGGATATATGTGCACCATCTACCCTAGCTCAAGTAATCTAGTTTAGATTATCTAGAGAGGCAATAAGGTAGATATAGGTGTAGAGGGAGATGATGTAGACACCAAAAATGATGGATGTCAGGGAGATATAGGCATAGTAGGCCCTAGTAGATGAGAGAGTTGTACATTTGGATATAGTAGCACAAATGATAGAGATTTAGACCCAGTTGGTGGAGTCACATATTTGGATCGCACACCTATAAGGACAAGTAGAGGGGTTGAGATCTCAAATAGCCTCATCACAACATACCATTCATAGGATTCAAATCGAGGCCTTAATAGGTAGTGTGGCTAGGCCATGAGATATATAGGATGGGACCAAACCATATATCTAGAGCATTGTATATGGTTGCATTTGTCATATCAAACTCATGATATATATGGATCATTTTGGCATATTGTTATTGGTTGTCTTTGTTGTCATTATTGTTTATTCTATTTGTTCATTATGGTTGAGTCTGTGGATGCTTAAGATATATTTCTTTCTAGCACATGTATTTAGATTTGTTGTATATACTATAGGAAATATATGATATGTGGTTTCTTTTCTATCATTATTAAAAACACATTCATGGTTTAAAAAAATAAGAAAAAAAGACTTCAAAAATTATAATCAATCAAGAAAATGTACTACACACTATTTCAAGCTAGGAAATGTGTAATAACAAGAAATGACTAAGTATAAAGAACCAATAAAAATGGAAATATCGGATGGTAAAAAGGAATTTGTTTTTAAACCAATATGAAAGATTTTTACACCAAGTTAAAATAAGTAAAATAAAACTAATATCACATTGGGAAATATGAAAATAATGTAATAAAATGGAAGGTATGTAAAAGGGCACAAATGGTAATAAAATTTTTTAATTAAGTCAATCAATCATACTAAATCATGTTGATAAGTATGAAAGAAAAATAATTACAAAAGATGGGTCTTAAATTGGTCATACTAATTCAAGCTGAGAAGTATGAAAAATTCAAGAAATGGTTGAAATCTTACATGCACTCAAAAATTAAGAAGATAAAAAGGTGAAATAAAAAATGAAGTAAGAATAAAACATACTAAATCAAGATTGGAAGCATGTAAAATGATGTGTAAATTAATAATCAATCATATCTTAACTCAAATTTGAAACATGTAATTTAGATGGTGACTTGGGTATTAGAAAATTTTGTGAGGAGAGTTGGGTCCTATCCATAGTATTACACTACAACTCGATAAAGAGAACACCATTGGGGTGAAATAAACATAAAAACTAGGTAATTAAATATGTGGGTAATATGAAGGAAAATATGGTATTTTGTGATGATGGTTGGGTCCTATTTGGGGTCTTACAAAGTAACTCATAATAAAATCCCAAGGGCAATGATCAATAGATAAGACAAATTTTTTTAAGAGAAAATATAAGGGAAATAAGGAGTGAAAAAGGGAGTGTAAAAATAAAGAATTAGGCATCTTATGAGAAGACCTTAGGAGGCAATATGAATATTAAGGACATGAGAAGACACTAAGTGACTAGTGGTTGTCTGTGTACAAAGGAAACATGTTCACTATAGACATAAAGATTTGTAGGAAAATAGACGTGTTACTAAGATAAACTCATGAAGGTATATTAATAAAAGGAAAATTAAAATGGACCTACCTTCCCATGATGTGTTCCCCATTCTTAAGGACCCCTTATAGAGCCATCAATCTATTATGAAGATTGGGTACTTGCATGAGAAAGTAGGTATCACTAAAATCTTTTTTTATTCTCATCTTCTAATCTACTAGCCTACCACACCCCAAAGGACCTTTAATTGACCATGAGGCCAAATATGGAGTTTGAGCTTCAATTAGAAGGAGATATGCTTTGAATCACATCTTTTATTATTATTAGACTTTTAAGAATATTTTTTCCTTTTGATATCATTGACTTTTAACTTTATTTTTAAGGATTTTTAAGATTCCTCCTCCATATGTATTTATAATGACCAATCATGAGAGATATAGTGATACACACAAATAATCTATAGACTAAGGATAAAGGAAGCTAAGTAACCAAAGATAAATATTGAATAAGACACTTAGGAGTGATAATGAACTAGCATGTGATCTCAAGTCTCAACCATGTATATGCTTAGTTTATGAAAAAATAAGGGAAAAAGAAGATCCAAAGTGGACTAGTGAAAATAGATGGTAATGAGATATATTTTTTTCTAATTGATCACATGAAAAAGGGAGATAATAACCAAGGGGAATAAGGTAAGTATAACTAAATCACTGTGATAAATTATCTATGAAAAATAAGGATAAGAAAGCAAAGTAATCATAAATATACAATAAGAGGGTTTTTATAAAAACTCTAGGGAAAAAATGAAAGAAAATTAATCATAAAAAAACAATCATATGCAAAAATAAATGATAAGATATGTAATATATAGTACAACAAGGAAGATCATGATATAAGATAAGAAAAAACTTGACACAATGTCAAATGATATAATAGATAAAAATAAGATTAGAGTGCACATTAAATCTAATATAAATGTGAAATAACCATTCATGTACTCATAAATACTGGTAAATCTGTCCACACACATTATCCAATACATCAGATAGGTCTCTATGAATCTATAATAAAACTATTGTTAAGGTTTCATCAATATTCAATGAATACTAGGCAAATACTTCTTTTTTGATCTCCTCAACTAAAAAAGTAAGAATGATCAAATGATTTTTATAAGGAGGAAATTTATATAAAGGTAGGTCAGGAGAATGCATGGGAATAGGATCTATGAGAGACTAAGGAATCATCAGTGGAGAAATATCCATAGGTGAAGGACTTATGGGTGGAGAAGGATTCACAAGTGAGGGAAAGTTGATAGGTGAAGGGATCATAGGTGGAAGGAAGGCCCATAGGTGAAGGGATCATAGGTGGAGGCATAAAAGGTTGTGAAGGGACCATAGGAGGCAATGGAACCATTAGAGGTAGATGCATGGGAGAAGAAAGATAAGAATTCTTATGGGCATGACCTATGGTAAGAATAGAAGAAGGTCCATAAATGGTTATAAAATTATATTTGAGATGTTGTTATAGGATGTGACAATGATCAATGTGATGGGTGCCACATATGTTCCATAGATAATATACCTCACCATACTTAGGCATATATTAAATAATTACCTTCAGGGGAGGTATGGCTTTGTCTGATGATGGGGAAGAAGGATGCAAGGTATCAATATATTATTGTAACTTGTGACAATGGGTGGAAGAATGGTTATCTATCCCATGAAAGAAATAAATATGATTGTGAGTGGTTTTAGGATAAAAACTCATGGAAGATGGTATAATATGAGTGGAAGAAGCCAAATAACACTCATCATCCCATTTGGTGGGTAGAGGATCCATCTTAGGCAAGGGAAACAAACCATCACCAAGGGAGGGTGATGACAAGGAAAGAATGGAACTAGGCTCAATAGAAGGAGTGATAGTATAAAAAATAGGGGTAGTTTTAACAACAATAGGAGTAGGAATAGGATCAAATATAACAAGAGCGAGAGGAGTCTCAAATATAGTAAGATCTACTGAGGGATGGATAGGATATATAGAATGTCTAAAGAAGGTCATACTAACCTTAGGGTAAACCATCTATGAGGGTTAGGGTACTTATTAAAATGGTAAGGCCTAATCATAGCATAATCCATGAGCATAGTCCTATGTGTCTCCTCAAAAAATGGAGGTGTTAGTGCCATCTCTACCCTATGATAAAGGGGAAAAATTTAAAAATTAGGAGCTATAAGTGAAGGGAAATGATGAGATGCATGAAAATACTCAAGTAAAGAATAATAATAATGGATAATCTCAGCATCATAGGCCTATACAAGACCACCTAAATATGGATCATCTAAGGAATAACCATCATCATAATCTAGGGTGTGAAGATTAGTGACATAGGTAGGGATAACCTTATCATCTACTAAAGCATGGTGAATAGAATACCTAGTATTGGTCAAGACTATGGGAATGTCATTGTAAGGAAATTTACGAGAACAAGGTTACAAGGAAGTAAGAAGATACAAGATGATATGAGGAAAGAGATCATAATTTTTGATCTTTAAGTTAATCTCATCAAGCTCATCATCAGAATCTAAAAGGTTATGAGGAATGTTACAAATGAGCTCAGGATTCCCACTATAACCTCAGGTTGAATTAATAGGAAAATTAAGATGCTAAGACTCATGAAATGGAACACTCGATAAAGGATCAAGAGTATGAATCATGAAGATACCATCATCTTAGAGTTGTTTAAAATTTAAAGGGTTAGTATCACCTTGAATCCTATAAATGGATCCATTGTGAGGGAATTTAATGCATTAGTAGGTAGAATAAGTAATAGCTCATATGCAGTGAGTCCATGGCCTACCAAGAAAGATTTTATAAGAAAGGAGGAAGTTAAATATCATCACCTTCACATAAATAGTGATAGGTGGGATGGTAATGGGAATCCACTCATAACCTAAAGGAGGCATTTACCTTATATTGTATCATTGGCATGTGTTTCATGTATACTTGAGATTGTATTTAGAATACCCAAAGGTCTTAATGAAATTGAGAGAAGAGACACATGTGTCATAACCCTCATCGATCAAGGCACACTTAGATTGGATATCACATATTTGGATGCTAATGAATAAAGGAGGATCATTTGCATGAAGAAAAATCTCATCAAGAATAATAAAATCTATGGTAAATTTTAGAGAAAGAGAAGTGTCTATAGTTTTGTCAACATTGATAGGCATCTCTTCACATTATTATAAAATACTATCTTCAAGACTAGATAAATTTTCCTCCCATCCTACAAGAGGAGGAGAAGGGACATTCATCTTGAATAAGAGCTACATGAGGTGATTTCTATGACGTGGAGAAATCCTCAAAATATCAAAGAATGGTATATAATGTGGGAGATTAGTGAGCTTTGTAATGGGATCCCACTCATCATAGCCCATAATAAGGCTATTAGATAAAGGTGCATAATGGTTAAGGATATCCTTGAAAGGAGGAGCTAAAGAACATTGGAATTTTTGTTGTTAAGAAGAAGAACAAGGTTTATAACAAGGTGGTAAATCATTTTGATACGATGAACTAGTTAGTTCTAGTTGATTTTGAGAATTAGAAGAAGTGTTAATAGAAGCTTGATTATCATTGGTATTGGAAGATGATGGAAGAGAGGTAGAAATAGAATAGGATGTGATATCTAAGGGAGAACCATAAATTGGATCATCAAATTGATAATATCTTCTTACCCTAACTCATTTAAATGAGTTGGAGAAGAGTCTTGGATAACATGAACTATCTTATGGGAAGGAGTGTAGATAGGTTGAGAATCAGTGAAATCCACCACCGTTCACATATTATTCATGCTAACCACATTTTCTATATAAGTTGGCTCAAAAAAAATTTATACATTATTGGTGGAAGGGATGGGATTTTATTGAGTGTCTTGAATAAATTGATTATTAGGTAAAAGATCTTTGTAGATAGCCAAATGACCATTTGCTTGATTTAAGGATTGAGTTTTATCATTTGATTTATAGTACTTGAAATCAATCTCATAGGCTTTTTGATGCTTATAGATAATGGAATCATGATCAAAATTATGTCCAATAAGAAAATCCATAGATAAATTATGAAATTGTCTACAGGTCTCATGAGAATGACCCCAACTAGTGTGAAACCAACAAAACTTATTAGCATCATACCAGGATTTCATAGGATGAGTAGGATCAAGTCTCATGGAAGAGTCCTTGGTAGTTGCTTAAGAAATTTAGCTGAGGATAGTGGTTTGTGAACATTAATGTTATTTGGTGAAAAAAATGAGGATTAATTTATTGTTAAGATTAAGGAGCTAGTTTTAAAGAGGGGTTAGAATGATGAATTGAACATTGTGAATGGTGTTAAGAGAATAAGTAACACCATCATTAGTGATATTGTAGTTTTTGTTGTTTAGTAATAAATGATGACTTGTAGAAGTTTAGGGTTGCTTGAATTGATGCATTAGGAAATCTTGTATTTTAGCTTGGTTAATAATCTCCTCCAAGGTATGTGAAGAGAGATTATAGACTCAATATTATAATTTAGGAAAGATAGCATTTGTAAAGAGATGAAAAAGGCTATCATCCACCATGTTATGTTCACATTTGTTTGACAAAGTCTTCCATCTCTTAACAAAGGCTTGGGCAGTTTCATTCTCATGTTGTTTGTAATTAGTGAAATCGGCCAAATTGTTTTTAGGGAGATCATTTGTTTGGAATTATTGAACTAAAGCATTTACTAAGTCCTCCAAAATATAAATGAAATGAGATATAAGTTTATTATACCAATCCAAGGCATCACCCATGAGAGTTTTGTCTATAAGCTTGGTAGCATCAAAGGTGTTTAATTTGACCCAATCCTTATAATGATTTACAAATTTTTTAAGGTGAAGGGTAGGATTGGTTGACCCATTATAAGAAATTGTAGGTGTTATACCTCCTATATCAATGTTGTCATTTTGAGTAGTGAGAGGTTCATTTTGTAGATGTGTAATGGTTTTATCAACTAAAGGAGGTTGAAGAATGAGATTACCTTCAGAATCTTTAATAAGATGAGTGGGAACATTTTGGTTATGTGTGCCCCAAGCCATTGGTTGTAGATGATATTGAATACTAAGAAGGTGGCTTTGCATTCTCATCATTTAATTTGTGTTATAATCTTCAAAGGTATTAATTTAATTAAGAGCTTGTAATAAAATTTGGTTTTTTGATTAACATTAGAAGCATTGGTATTTATGTTGGTATTAGTGGCTTGGGTACCACTATTGGTGTTGATATGATCTTGAGAAGGACTATGAGAATGTGAGGCACTAGTGGAAAAATTTGCTTATGAAGAAAAAGATGGACTAGTGAATAGTTGAGAGGAAGAAGCACTAGAAGCATGATTTCCTTGGGTAGTAATCATTAAACTAGTGGAAGGATTAAGGATAGTGGATCTTATTAGAGGACCACTAGATATAGAGTCTACCATGTTAGTTGAGATCTTAGGCATGGAGGTAGAAGAGGTTAGAGAAGAAGAAGTCGTGGCATAAGGAGTCAAAGTTGAAGGAAGAGGTTGAGAACCAAATAAAGTGGTACCTCTAAATCCTATTAAGAATTTAGGAGTGGGTGAATGAGGCTCTACAGTTTGACCACTAATCATGAGGTTATAAATTGTAGAAGGATCCTTTCCTCTATGTTTAGTAAATTAAAAAATAAAGAAAAGTATTTAATGAGTATACTCTAACTTATATTGATCCTATAGGAAAAGAGGAAGATTATACTACAAAGAGGCATTTTGAGGGGTCCCATAGTTCATTGTGTAAGTGGTAATATGGACATTACTAGCATCCAAAAGAGGATACCTACTCTATCTATGGGAGACCCTATTAGGATTGGTTAAGATCTTTATGTGTGTTTACTATGACTTAATATCATCACCAAAAAAAAGTCCATGATGAAGGAGAAAGAAGATAAATGAGAAAGAAAAGGTCAATAGAGGTGACTGAAATTGTATAGGGTTGACTTGGTCGATCTAATATAGTGTATAAAAGGTAGAAAAAGCACTGAGTCAACAAGGTCAATTCGATAAAAAAATATAGGGAACTCAAGAAGCCTAAAAATAGATTGAAAAATGAAACAAGATAACTTTTCAAGTAATGAAAATTAGTAAGTACTAAAAGGAAATAGATATCCAATTGGATTAATGCTAGCCAATCCAATTGGAGCACACAAAACAAAATCTTGTACTAATTTTAGATAATTCAAGATTTTTCACACTCAATTGAACAAAGATCAATAAAAAAAATTGAAAAGTAAATATAAATAGTTGGTCAACTTGATTTTTAATTAGATTATTAAGATATGATTTTAAATGTGATTGGAATTTTGGCTATAAACAAGGAACTATATAGCAATCTAAGGATGGTTTCAGGTAGTTTAGGCTGAAAAGGGTTGTAGTGGAAATGATATAGGCTTGGTATTGGGGACTACCCCATCACTTCATATACCATAATGATAAGGGTGTTGGGTGCTTAGCTAAAATATACCATTAACCATGTTTTATACTTAACCAAATCATCAAGTCAGCTTCCCCCTTTTGGATGAAATCCAAGTAGGTTGGCCTAGGGTAGATAAATGTTAAAGTGATTATTTATGTTATTTTATTTGGTCATGTGTCCATAAAATAGAAATAGTGAAACTAATTGATAAATTAAAAATCCCCTAATTAGACTATGTGAACTATTCTAAGCATGCAAATAATAAGAAAAGAAAGTGTGAGCTAATTACCAATAAATATGAGGTTAATTCCAATTTGAAACAAGGTATAATGTTGAAACTATATGCAAAAAATAAAAAATTAGTTCGATAGGGTCAAACCTATACTATGGAAGCAAGGTATAAAAATGAACTAAGTTGGCAGTGTCGATCCAATTATTTTAGATAACACACATAACATAAAACTAGGTTGGTAGTGTCGATCTAGTTAACTATGCAAGTGTAGTTTTAAAGATTGCAAATTGTGAAAGGGAATACAAAAAAATAGAGAAATATAGATTTATAAAGGAACCTTAGTGGATCATAGATGCAATGAAAAATTATTATTAATGAAAAACCTTGAAGTATGCTTGAGAAACATGTAGACTAGGTCAACAATATCAATCAAGTTGTATAGGAACCTACTAAAAATGTGATGAAAATATAAGGGTTTGATTGGGTCAAATAGTAGGATAAATTGGACATATAAAAGGTTGTAAATATTTACTAGGTCAATTGGGTTGAACTAGTTACATGTTCTTATAAATTTGTTCATAGAGATAAAAAAAAACATTGGGTCGACAAAATCAATCTAGAATGTCAAAGTATATTATAAAAATGATGATAAAAAAATGACTAAAATAATGAAAAAGTGAAATAAATATTTCAAGGGTTAGTTCACATTGGGTTCACCAGAATGTATTGAATCATAAATGCATCATGTTTATAAATAAATCCTAGTTTGGAGAAGATAAAGCATACCTACACTTCTGATTGGGGATACACTTGTTAAGCAGGAGCATGACCAATATGGCGATCCACTAGACTTGATTAGGGGATAATTTTTCATAAAAAATCATGATATGGAGGGTTCCAAAGCCTAAATTCTAACACAATCACATAATAACCCTAATGAAGTCCTAAGTTTTAAAATGTTCACTCTATTATAATAATGAAAATCAAAATCTAATCTACTGCACGCCAAAGCTTGTTTCACAAAGTTGGGGTTATAAATAATTAAAAAAAACAACTAAACTAAACATATATTAAAAGATATATACTAATTTCAATATATATGAAATCCTAATACATGGAGAGAAGAATGCAAATGCATTATCTATCTACTCTTAAAAAGAAGAAATAAAGTTAGGAATACTTACCTTTGAAGATGAACCCACTAAGCCTCAATCTCTCCCTTGGCCAAGGTTCTTCACAAGAAATTGTTGTGTTATGAAAGGATAACCAAGATAAATCAGCTCTAGGCTACACAACTTATCTAAGCATACAAAATAATTATCCAGAAGATAATATTTGTATCTCCAAAGAAAGTATGGAACCCTAAGCTTTATTCCTAAAGTAAAATGGTCAATAATCAAAGATGTTCACTTGTACTTATTCACTAATAATTATTCTCTTATGAAATGGTGATAAATGACCTTGTATATATAGGTAGATATTATCCTAAAACCTTCTGGGAACATTGGCTATATAGGGTTGACCCAGTCAACCCAATGTGTTTTCAAGGATAATTTACTAGATTTTTGATAGGTTGATCAAAATGCTAACAAACCAAGAAAGTAAATAATACCCCTAAACTATATTGGGTCGACCTAGTTGACCCAGTACAACTGATAGTCAAAAATGACTTTAAAACAAGAAAAGGAGGAAAGGAAGGAGGAAAATACTAGATGAGGTAGGACTAAGAAGAACAAGTTTAGGGTAAATGGTTTTAGGAATAAGTGTGTAGATAGAAAGTGGAAAAAGGAACAAAAATATTATGAAACACCGATGATCTACCCACCCCTTTCTTGGTGCACCCCTTAAGGTATGCACTCAGAGAGGTTGAGACTTGGTAGGTTCTCTCAAGATATAAAATTTAAGTAATCAATAAAAGTTTGAAAATATTATTTGTATACACTTGTATTCATGAAAATACTTAAAAAATTTAGACATATGGTGTCCAAAAATAATATCTATGTCATGGTGGCCCACCCTAGCATCAAGGACTTCCTTCTTAATCATGATTTGATTGAAAAAATAACATGTTAGGTAAATAGGTACATATAATATGAAATAGAAGTGAAGGTCACCAAGCTATTAAGGGGTAGAGGACTATGTGAGCACTTGGAAATAGATGTGAAGTTGAATAAAGAGGTGGTTTTAAGAATGCATAATTATCACCAAGTAGTTTTGCCTACACCTTCTTCTAGTTAGACTCAAAACATGGTAAGATTTATCCAAATAGGGTAATGTCTTATAGGTTTAGATAGGATAAGAAGTAAATATTATAGGTTTGAATAAATTCCTTATGTATTGGTAGATGGGGTCCTATTTAATAAATATCTTGATGGCATGCTCTTAATATGTATGGAGAATAATTAAATTGACAAGATTTTGGATCAGTTTCATGATAAGCCTAAAGGAGGCCACTTTGTAGCTCGAAATATAGTAATAAGGATAATGGGATAGGCTGATTTTGGCTAATCTTACTAGAATACTCCCATGCTTGGGTTATGATTATTTATAAGTGTGCCATGTTTACTAGGAAATATAAGCTAGCTTCCTTCCCCTCAAGCCCATCCAAGAGGAATAACCTTTTCATGTTCTAGGGCCTAGATTTTATAGGAATGATATATCCTCCATCTAGTGTAGGCCATAAATGGACCTTAACTGATATAGACTACTACAAAACATGGGTAGAAGTAGTATACCTTAAGGAGGCAAATGAAAACTTATTCTTGGAGTTCTATGATAGCCTAGTGAATAGGTTTGGGGTCCCCTACATAATCATATAAGATAATGATTTAGATTTTAGTGATGTAAGGGTAAGTGAATGGGATTTAGATTATGGAATTACCTTGGTACTTACTCAAACTATTATCCTTAGGGTAATGGAATTACAAAGTGTACTAACAAGAAATTAATCAAGATCATAAAGAAGACTATAGAAGACAATCAAAGGATGTGGCATACCAAACTGAGGATAGCCTTGTGAGAACATAGGATCACCACTAAGAGAGTTACTAGTCATTATCCATACCTTCTTGTCTATGTAAAAGAGGCAAGGTTTCCCATATCACTTGAGTTTCCAGATTTGGAACTCACACATCAGCTTGAGTTAATAGAGAGTGATACCATGGAAGTAAGGATGAATGAGTTGAGAGAGATAAAAGAGATATGAAATGATGTTGTAAATGGCATGTGGTCTCATCAAGACCAAGTTAAGAGGTCATTTTACAAGAGATCTACCTCAAGGACCTTCCAAGAAAGTGATACTATGCTTAAGTGGGATGAAGACTGAGCTATACCAAGTAAGTAATCAAAATTTGATAGCCTATGGAGTGGGCCCTACTTCATCAACAACTATAAGGAGCATAATGCATTCTAATTATCAATATTGAATGGTGAGGTACTCCCTATACCTATCAATGGGGTGTTACTTAAGTAATATTATTAAAGATAATATATAATATCTTTTTACATATTACCTTGTGTGTTTTTATCTTCCAAATGCAATTACACAAGTTCTTGGTTAATTGGTTGCTTTGTTATCTTGTTGCTTTCTTAGGTGTTTAGGTGTTACTTTTCATTTTATGTCCTTATTATGAATGGTAAGGTTGTTTTAGTCCTTAATATATTGTAAAGGTGATGGGTCTAATTTTTAGTCCAAATAAAGAGGTCTCTTATTTGAGTCATGACTATCATGTATGAAACATCTGGTTCTCTTGACCATCAGGTAGGTCAACCCTAGGGAGTCACCAATGATGTTGATATTTTTTTGCCCCTAGACTCAGAAAGGATCAACTCTTGATAAAAACACTTGGACAATGCCTTAGTAATTTCAAGAATCTTATTCTTATCATGACATTCTAGGAGGAGGTCACTTTTTTTTAGTTTCATAAGGTGTCCATGTAGTGTGCTTATGTCATAAGGGTTGTGGTAGTCACCATTTCACTTTGTTTGATCTTATGTCAATGTTTCATCTTATGTGACTATGTCCAAGAGCCTAAAACAAATATTAATGTGACCTTCATGGTATAAAACCATACATGATAAAATGACCTTTGATGTTGTAACCCATGGCCAATCATGTGTGACCATTTGAGCATGCCAAGAACCTATAGAATGTGGAAAAATCACAAGGATTGGAGCTAGTATGAAGAGAGAATAGTAACCATGTTTAAAACCTTTAGCATATTTTAAGGCTTTTTTAGGAAATGTTAAGGTAAATATTTCAATGGTTATTAACCTTTGACATCATGTATGTGGTTCCTTAAAAGGGTGTTCAAACAATGATAATAGTGTTATTGTGGCCCTTAGGACATCATTCAGTCATCATCATGGGTAAATTTTCTCTAAAAGGGTCTCATGGCCATCATAATATTTTTATAATGTGTTTATATATGAAAATAAGGTCTTTTAGAAGTCAAACACCCTTCATTCACCAAAAAAACACCCCACACACTTGAAAAAATAACTTTTCAGTGCCCCTCCATCTATATCCTCTGATTTGAAAATGTAATTAACCTATAATTTCCCTCTTTTTGGAATCCAATGGTTTATCAATATCTCAATCCTTAAAAAATGCATAGAAATATTGTTTTATAGGTGTTTTCAAGACTTGTATCGACTTGTATGGTAAGTTCAGGGTTAGAAGAAATTAGACATCTCATGGGATATCCTTTTTAAGCATCAATAAAATGATATTAATACATGAAATAAGTATCTATCTAAGTATATCATAATGATGTGGAAATATATAAGAAAATATTAATAATAGATAAGCCACTTTGAGGGGGCAACCTCTCAAATGCTTGCAATAAGAATGAATACTCAAATATGATGATGAATAACTAACCCTACCTCTTATATATAGTATAAAAAGGCCATGATCCACCCATAGGCTAACCTAATAAGTAAATGAATGTATAAATAATTGTAAAATAATATACAAAAGGGTTATGTAAGCCACAAGTTCACTACACATATCCCTAGACACACCAATGGTTAAGGGTGTAACATGCCCCTTCCTTTCAAAACAACATTTTCATCAATTTTGAATCAATCTTGGATGTTATTGTATGAATGATTCATCCTCATAGGCATAATATTTAGAATGAAAATTCTTCTATTTGATTAGATACTCAATAATCAGTCTAGACCATAGCTACTTAGTACATGTTTTAAGGACCATTTTAGGATCAAGAATAACCCTCCCTTCTTCATCTAATTTTGGTAACTTAGTCTGAGTGGTAAATATCTATCCAATGACCTTATTAAGGAAAGATACATGAAATATTGGATGAATGTGAGTGGATGGAGGAAATTCTAGGTTGCAGGCCACACTACCAATTTTCTACAAGATCTGATAAGGGCCATAATACTTTGGAGACAACTTATTATCCTTTTTTGCTGCTTAAAATACATATGCTTATATGGTTGGTTGCAAGTTAAAAAATACATAATCACCAATTTCAAAATACCTCTCACTCTTGTGTTGATTTGCCTATTGCTTCATGTGATTCTAGGCCAAAGTTAAATTTTCATGTAAATTAGCAAGGACTTCTTGTTGATGTTGAAGGTGTTCCTTCACTACATTTACATTTGGGTGGGTCTTCAATGGTGAAGTGAGGGATGGAGGATGGTATCCATAAAATTCCATAAAAGGAGACATTTTGGATGAACTATGCATTGAAGTATTATACCACTATTCATCCAAGGGTAGCCACTGAACCCATTTATGCTATTTATCTGACACAAAACAACAAAGGTACCCTTCCAGACAATTGTTGACTACCTTAGTTTGTCCATAAAATTGAGGATGAGAGGATGAGATATGAGTTAATTGGGTTCCCAAACATGCAAATAATTTTGTGAACTAGGAATTTGACTAAGAAGAGGAGATTAGTATTGTGTTAGTAACAAAATGAACAAAACAAATTGATAAACAACACACTAAACTAACACCGTCATGCCTAGTTACTAGGGTGAGATTAATAACAAAAAAATGGAAAATGAAAATAAAAAGTAAGGAAAAATAAGAATCCTTCACCTTCCTTGGATGCTTTAAATTGTTTTTTAGTAATGGCTTACTCAGCTTGTGCTCATGAAGAATTCATAAAAGGAGGCTTGGCTATCTCCTCTTCTCCTTGGAACCTTTGGCTTTGGATTGAATTGGAATCAATTTGGCATGGTAACACTAATTTAAATATATTTTGGAATCATTTTTATATAATAACTTTGCATTATCAAGACTTAAAATTCATGTGGTAAGGCCTCCTATTTATAGAGTTTTACAAATGGGTAGAATCAACCTGAACCATCCATCTCAAGATTAATATGTGTGGATAAGGATTAATCTAATTATATAATTAAAATACATAATTATGCTCATCAATATTTGGGAAAAATGAGTAATTAAGAGGTATGGAGGGCATTGATGAGGCATGGGAGGCATGAATCCTGATATTTATGGCATTTATGGCCTAGGGATGTCTTCCTAAGAAATTAGGTCACCTAATGATGCAAATATTCAATATTCATTTCCAAAAATAAGTATTCAACAAGTTTCCATGGAATTCTTAATTAGGATCTAATTTGGTTTAATTAGCTCTTAAGTATGATTAAGCACTTTGTGCACAAATTACTCAAATTAATTAGAATGCCTTGTTATTGGCTCAAACTTTGATTGGATTAGAATTAGAAGTTGATGTCAGATGCATTAGATCTGTTATCCCACTTAATATGTTGCCAAAACCAAATAACAAAGGCACATGTCACATGCAAGAGATTTGATAGGAAAGAGCAATCCAGAGCACCCAGGTATAAAATTGGCATTTTGACTTGGAATGATTTGATCAAAGTTAGTTGGCCCATAAATTTCATTTCCCCATTTAATGATACTCTAGCCAAAATCAGAACTTGAATATGTTAGGTTCAAAGATTTTAATGTGATTTAATGTTTTTAGGCCAAATTGTGCACTTCAATGGAAATTGGTCAAAAGCCTGGTTGGAAGTTATTGGTGGCTAGATTTAGGTGTCTACAGTTTCCCCCTATTTGGGAAGGCATTTCAAGTTATATTCATAGTAACATCTTCTCAAATAATGAAAAGGTCTTGCATGCCTACAACTGAAATGATGATAAACTAATTGTAAGATACCCCCTTGAGGGAATGATTGACACAATTAGGTCAGCAAACTATCCCTCAAAAATAAATAATTGAAATGAGGGGACTAAATAAAGGAAATATGATGGGGTGAAAACATAATAATTTTGATAAAGTAGTCAAAATCATTGATAATGAAAGTGGGATGGTGTATAATGGTTTGCCCAAAGGTGGTTATAAATACTATACCCCAATAATCATATTTTTCCAAAGGTGGTTATAATCATTGAGAAGATGGAGCTTCCCCATTTAGGATAGATAAACAAGATAACAACATGCCCCTGTATGGGCAAAAAACATAAAGTGGGTGAGAACACAATGATTTTCCCAAAGGCAGTTATAATCATTAAGATATGCAGGTGGGATGGTGTACAATGATTTGTCCATAAGCAGTGATAAGCATGGAACCCAATTATGTAAAACATGATAAACTTGGTTGAGGATGATGATAACTTAAAATAGAGGGTAATGATGAATTAGAACAACCTACTAGTAGGGAGATGCTCGTCAGAACTAATAAAGGTTGAATTTCTTTCATGGTTAATTACTCTATTTGGGATATGATTATGATTGAATGAGGATGTTGGTGTCAAAGAAATGTTGATGCCACCATTTATAAATAGAATTTTTTAAGCTGAGGCTTATTATAGCACATATTGATAGGCATCATGGTATAACATCATGAGGACTTGGCTGAAATATGCATGAGGACTGACTCTCAAAATCCAATACTCAATAGAACATAATGAACCAATGATAAAAACCATGATGTCAATGTTAGAAGATGAATATGGATGGATTACATTATAAGGGTGGTCAAGGAATCACCTAATAAACACACATAAATTGAATCAAGGCAACAATGTTAAAAGCAAACAAACAGGCAGACAAACAAATAAACAAAATAAGCAAAAATAAACAAACAACATAATAGAAACCATATGAATACTACCCCTATAAAATAGGTGAAAAAATAACAAATGAACAAAATATGGGAATAAAATAAAAGGAAGGGGGTGGCAAAGATATATCCATATGCACTAGGCAAGTAGACACTTCCTACATAGTTCCATGGATGTAATATCCAATAAAAAACTTCAGGCCAAATGTAGTTCTCCTAGGTAATGGGAAGAATGTGATAACTACTGAAAAAAATAGAATGTATGTGATATAATAATAGGAATGGTCTTGTAAAATTGAAATCATGTGAGATAAAAATGCCAAAAAGGATGGAGAAACTAAGAAACAAGTGATTTTGCTTGCAACTTAGTAAGGATTCCCATAATTGTTAAGGTAAAGAAATGGTCAAGTTTTTGGTTTTTTTCATGATTTTATAAATGTTTTTAGAATTTTTAAAGTATCTCAACTTGATCAAGAATTATGAGACACTAAATGGTTCAAGCTCACAAAATGGTGAGAGCATTCAAACTTAGGTTACTCATAAAATGGTGAGAGTGTTCAAACATAGGTTGCTCACAAAATAGTGAGAGTTCAAACTTAGGTTACTCACAAAATAGTGAGAGTTCAAACTTATGTTACTCAAAAAATAGTGAGAGCATGGTGGAAAGAGTGACTAAAATGACCTCAACAAGTATTGATCACTGCCTACATATTCCTAGAGTAGGACCTCAAGTCACTATAGTTCTGCCCTTACAGTGGAGGAATTCGACTAGTGTAGCAGTCAATTCAAACAAAATAGGCATAGTTGGTAAAAAGACATATTATGGCATAAGAAGTGGCAAGTTGGTATGTCAAAGATAAATAAGCAAATTTTTCCCCTAGTTTTCCCATGGAAGTTATAAATAGGACATAATGGCATAGATCAAGGGTACTAATTTTCCCAAAAGTAGTTAAAATTATTAGCAAGACATGTGATAAGAAAAGAATAACAAATGAAGGTTGAAACTACCAAAAATTCTATCATACTACTCCAAAATATGATCTCTATCTAGAGTACTTGAAACAAATGATGAAATAGATCAGATTCCTTGATGCTAAACATGTGAAATGAATGAGAAAAAATAGATGTCAAAAAATTACTAGTGAATATGGGATCTTGATCACTAATAATAATCTTGGGAGTACCATGCAATTTCTAAACTATATTAAGGAATATAAAAGCTATTGTACTTGCCACCAATGGTTGAGATAATGAAAAAAATGAGCATACTTTGTGAGTCTATCCACAACAACCATGGTAACATTTATACCTTCAAATTGTGGTAACCCAGTAATGAAATCTATATATACCTCTTCCCATCATTGACTAAGGAAGGATAAGGGTTGTAAAAGACCTGGGGTTTTAATGGTTACACCTTTATTTTTCTGATAGACCATACATTTAGCCACATATTTATGTATATCCCCCTTGAGTCCTTTCCAAAAAATCCTTCTTGACTTTATGATAGGTTTTCAAAAACCCTGAGGGACCGCCAAGTGGAGATGCATGAAGTTCTTAAAGGAATTTCTATTTGAGAAGATAATTTTGACATAGATATAATCTATCTTTGTACCATAATTTATTCCCCTTCCATGTTAACTTTTCAATCCCATAAAAACCTTGTTGTATATTCTGAATCAATGCATGGGTAATACTATTATTCTCCTATTCTACCCTTGCTTTCTTGAGCCAGTCTTCTTTCCAAATGGTCATAGCATATAATAATGCCTCAACTGGTTCATCTCACCTAGGAAGTACATTATCCACCACATTTTCTTTTCCTTTCTTATGGACTATTCAAAATCAAAACCTAATATTTTTGTCACCCATTTTTGTTGTTCTTAAGAGAATAACTATTGTTTCAAAAAATATTTAACACTATGATGATCAGTCTTTACTTGAAAGTGATGACCCAATAGATAAGGTCTCCATTATTTGAATGCATGTAGAATAGAAATCATCAATTTTTCATAGATGGGTTTGAGCTGATTTTTAACCTTCAATTGATGAATTTCAAAGGCAATGGGCCTACCCTCTTGCATGAGTACTTCACCCATACCATATCCAAATGCATCACATTCAACCACAAAAGTTCTAAAAAAAGTGGATTATCCAATACTAGGGTGGTTCCCATTTTTAGTTGTTCAAATGCCTTGGTAGATATATCAATCCAATAAGATTCTTTCTTCAAAAAGGAATTGATTGGTGTTGCAATACTACCATAATTTTTGACAAAATTGTGATAATAACCAGTTAGCCCTAGAAATCCCCAAAGTTTCTTCAGTGTCTTGAGAATAACCACTCCATGATGGTTTGGATTTTTTTAGGATCAACTTTTACTCCCTCATGTGATATAATATGACCCAAATATTCCACTTCTCAAACTCCAAAAGCACATTTGGATGGTTTAGCATACAACTGATGTTACTCAATAACTGAGAGTACCTATTTCACACGATGTAAGTGGTCTTCCCAATTTTTTCTATAAATAAGGATGTCACCAAAAAACACAAGTAAAAATTTATCAAAAATTACCTAAAAACCATATTCATCAAACTTTGGAAGGTGGATGGTGTATTTGTGAGACCAAAAGGCATGACCAAAAATTCAAAATGGTTGTCATGAGTATGAAAGGTTGTTTTAGGAATGTCTTCCTCATGGATCTGAATTTGATGACACCTAGAGTGAACATCAAATTTGGTAAAATAAATGGTAGTGTGTAATTCATCTAAAAAATCATCAATTATAGGAATAGGAAACTTATCTTTGATAGTTAACTTGTTGAGATCTCTATAATTTGGGCACATTCTCCAAGTTTCATCCTTCTTTCTCACTAGAATCTCTTTCAAAAAAGAATAGTGAAAGAGAAAAGTAAAGGGCATATTTTGGGTAAAAATGGGTCTTTCAATTTTTTTTAAATCCATGTTAGAAGTCCATAGACTATCTTTTCCATGTGAATTTAAAAAAAATTGTGGCCAAACTGAGCCTTATGAACTTAATTCTTAGTCTAAATGATGTTAATTTGGGATAAAATGATTGGTTAAATTTTTAAAGAGTTTATATTTTAGGTATTAGGAAATTTAATGATTATGGATTAGGGTATAAGTTTTAGTGTATATAAGGTACAATCATGAAGGCTTGGAGAAGAATATTCATTTTGACTATGGAAAATAGTGCCTACCTCTAACAACTCTTGTACCATTTTTTCAATTTCACTATTTTAGGCATAAGGATATCTATATAGTCTGATGTTGGGTGGATTACTTATATGAATGAGTCTGATGGCATGATCATGAGTAAGAATAAGAGGAATACCTTTTGGCATGGGTAGCAAAACAACCAAATGCTCATCTAATATTTGTTGTAACTCAAGATGGGTAGACTCCTTAGTTTTTTTAACATCAATGGAAAACAAGCATGCCACAAATCTTTCAACACCTTCTTTTTGGAATCTTGGTAATCTGATGTGAACTAACCATTTATGGAGATTTAAATCTTAATCCCTATAGTCCCATGTGATTACCTTCAAAATAAAAATGCATGAACAGTTCATGGAAATTCATCTCAATAGTACCCAATGTGGTGAGCCATTATACTCTCAAAACAATGTTAATCCCACCCATAAGAATAGAAAACATAGGAGAATCTAGAAAATATCCCCCCATTTATAACTTAATACTATGGAATTTTCCAAAATAATTAACTGTACCACCATCTACAATCATGACTTGAAATTATGGGGTTGGGTAGATGAAATAATTCAAACAAGCAACCAACTTATTATTGATGAAATTATGTATACTACTTGAGTAAATCAACACTATGACCTTTTGTTTCTTAATGAAACCCACCACCTTAAGAGTCTGAGGATTAGAATACCTTCAAGGGTATGGTAGGAGATAGTAGGTTGAGAATCTATAGCTTCATCCTTGGGTCCTTCAAAACCCTCAATAGATGCCTCCTTATCTTCTTCATCTTCATCAACCACTTTAACGTAAAATAACTTATTTTCAACACATTGATGACCTTTGATCCATTTGTTGTCATAACCATAACACAACCCTTTGACATATTTCTCCTCAATTTGTAGTGTCAATTTGGTAAGTTGAGGTTGTGATGGAGTTCATAAGATATGTTCTCAACTAGTAGTGAAAGGATGATGTTTGATCATCTCTTTTTATTCTACCAAGCATGCCCTTGGTATAACTTTAGAACCTCAAATTGAATACTATCTTTTAGTCCACCCAGAAAAAGGATAGTCAAATTTGCCTCAGTGATATCCTCCACACATAGGGATAGATTTTGAAATTGATGAATATAATCCTTCACTATTCCTATATATTAGTTTGGCTAATTGGTTAAATTAGTTTTTACAAACATTATCCTAATAATGAGCCATTAGTTCATCAAAGAATACTGACCATGTAATAGGAGCACCAATATTCTTATTTTGAGAACAAATCCAATGATACCAAATGAATGGCTTAGGTTCTAGATACAAAGATTCCATAACCACCTTTTTAGAGCTAGGAGTTTGGTGTAAATCAAATAGATTTTTAATTTGAGTGATCCAAGTGAGTGGATCCTTATCATCAAACTTGTGCAAGTATACTTTTGGGCAACATCAGTTTTACCCCCATATTGGTAGTGTTAGTATTGAGAGGAGGTGGACCAAAAGGAAAAAGTGGAGGGTTTTTTAGTGGTAAATGAGATGAAATGGTATCCAATTATGTAATTATTTGATGTAACTTATTATTCATGCCATTAATCTCCCCTTACATTATTGATATTTGAGTTTGGAATTGCACATACTTGTACATTAGGTCATTTAGATTTGACTAGATTTGAGAAATCATATTAGATTATTCAAACTCCATGTCATCCCCTAAAGGAGTTTTAGGGGTGACTTGCCCTTTCCCTTGTCTATGGGTGTTAGGACCAGCCATACAAAGGCTTGATGGTGAACCTTATTTTTCCCTATTGACCTATCTTTGACCACTAAGTTTTTTAAATAGTTGGGCCTAAAATAAAAAATATCAAATAATATACCCAAAATAAGTTTTTCCAAGGTTTCCAAAAATATTAAAAAATTTGACAAATTCTACAAATTGTGTGCTATGGAACAAATTTATGAAAAAAACTAAAATGGAAATAAATTTTTAAAAATAGATCCAAATTATATAAAATATTAATAGAAACTTAATTTAATTATTTATCAACTCTAGTAAAAAATTGTAGAGAAATTAACACCCATTTGCAAGATATATCCAAATTTCAAGATCTAGGGTTTTTTACTTGATTATGGCCCAAATCGATGCTCTAATACCACTTGGAATAATATTAATTCACCAAATAAGTATATATATAGACTTATATCACAATGATATGGAAATATATCATAAAATATTAATAATAGATAAGCCACTTCGAGGGGGTAATATCCCAAATGTTTGAAATAAGAATGAATACTCAAATATGATGATGAATAACTAACTCTACCTCCTATATATAGTCTAACAAGGCCATGTTCCACCCATAGGTTGACATAACAAGTATATTAATGCATAAATAAATGTAAAATAATGTGTAAAATGGTTATGTAAGCCATAATTTGACTACACATATCCCTAGACACACCAACAGTTAAGGGCATAACATCACAAACAAGGATTCATGTTTTCAAAGCCAAGAGAAAGGTAGAAATGGTAGTGAATTCTCCATTAAGATATTGGAAAGATCAGAAGGGAAAGTTTGGGTTGAATGGTATAGTATGTACATGAAGAGTTAGATCCCAAGCTCTTAGCCAAAATTTGAGTCCCTAGTGGGATTGAAATTAGTGTCATTGTTTTATAGATCAAATACCTAGGATTTGTGAACAATCACTAAGATCCCCAGGTGGTCTTAAGCTCTTTAAAAACCCCATAACCTTAGTTATGGATAAATTTATGATAATTTCAAGCTCATTATCATAGCTTGATAATGGGGAAAGATATCCAAAGGTATGATGGGTGTCCCAAACTCTTATAAGCATGTTATCATGGCACTTGTAGGGATAAATAAACACCAAATTATTCATGGTTGGTAGGTTGCATATTCATGTAGCAAAAAATTTATGTTTCATGAAGAAATAGAGAATAAGGATGCTTAGTGAAGGGTTTATATGTCCCCCCATGTTCCTCACATACTCTGCATGGTCACCAATAGGTCATATCAGATCCCCTTCAAGTCTTCTCAACACCCACCATGTGAAATAAGGAGAAAAGATTCAATCATAACTCATCCTACTATCATCGAAACTAATCTCAAGGTTGTGATTCTATGGATGATACCTTATTTATGATTCCAAGGGTGATTTAATAATGTGGATGAGATCCTCTTTTAAAGGAAACAAACTTCCACATGGCCTTGAAGACAAACACCCACAAACCAACTACAAATGAATCCATTGGCTATTTAGCATATCTTAAGTTTTTATTCATTGTTTAAGGTTATTTTAAGATTCCTAGGTTTCATTTTCTCCATTAGGATGCCTAATTCACTTAATTAAATGGAACACCTTATTGGATACCCATATGAGAGATGTTTAGGTCTCAATAGGTGGTCTTGAATGGATAAGAATAGTCCATATGAGGTCTCCCAAAAAAATATCTACTTCATAATGACTATATCAAGCCATCTTCACCTTATAGTGAGTCTTGATTTCCAAACTTATAACTTCAAAAGGATTGTATAATACACCTACAATACTAGACACTCATACACAAGCCTATATATGAAGGTAAGAAAAAAAGATTGTATAATGCCATGAAAGGTAAATAAAATTATAAGAAAAGAATTTTAATAAAGATTGGATATTATTGAGATGTTAGTGACATAGTTGAAAAGGTCAGGTTCAATCTTGACTTTCAATAATTCTCCCAAATCATCACCTACAGCTAGGCATAGGCAAATGCAAGAAAATATTATATACTTGTGAATTTGACTATCTTGAAGGTTGATGAGTTTCAAATGAGGTCAACTTATTTCTCAGTATGGTTTAAAAACCTATCTCTTACTCATTGACCTATAAAAGGATCCTAAAACTCTAATTATAGTCAAATGCTTCAAATCATCACCTATAGAACTACATCCAAGTTATCTCCAAATTTGACAATAAGATGACATATACATATTAAGGTTGGAGCTCAATAAAATGAAAAAGGGTAAATAGGTTATTTAAGTTCAAATGAAACATAAAATAATGACTAAATAATCTAACCAAATAGGACTCTCTAACCCTAGATACACAATTGGTTTAATGCATACAAGTCTACCTAGTCAAGTTAGAGTACCTAATTAGTTTGAAGGATGAGATATATTATAATTAACAATCCAATATTAAATGAACCCATAATGATGTTAAAAACCCTATATAGTATTTATGACCTTTGAATGCAAAGTTAGATTCAGAAGGAGTAGCCTAGGCCTGACTAAGCTCTGATAACACACAAGCATACGTGTGTATGGTTATAAAGTGTGTTGGATTACAAAGTATGAGGGATAACCAAGTCCAAGAATGTGATGATATGTCTAGGGGGACATTCCATAAAATTCCCAAACCACTTAGTACTGAGGAAAGGAAGAAACATAGACTATTCAAGTTATTGGCATCAACTAAATTGAGAACCTAGCATAGGCTAATGATGGTCATAGTAGGTTTAAAGGGGAAGAATGATATATATAGGGGTATAGACCACTATGAGACTATATAAATTTTTTAATGTGGATGTAAAATACTTTAAGAAAGATTTGAGGCCACCACAAACACTTATAGGTGGTATGGTGCCTTGAAGATCAGTTTAGGCCTAAAAACCTACATAGGCCCTCTGATCTCCAACTCCACTCTTGTGACAAGGTGAGTTCATAAAGAATATGTACAGACATAATAGGTATTATAATGATGTTTTAGGTCTCAAATAAGGTGTTTTAGGTAGGAGAAGATAAGGTAAATAATAATTTGGCCTAATATCCCTCCTCAAGCTCTCTCATCACAGTCTTCCAATTCGAGCTACAAGTTTGGATGATCCTATCTTACATGAATATATGTATGCAACCTATTTATATTGGGGTAATTTTAGGACCCCTATGCACTTTCCATCCATGGTGAAGAGATTTGGATTCAGGGGGTTAACTTTATAAATAATTTTTAAGACTTTGAGCATTCTTGGACTACCATGGAGAAACCTGAGGGATACCAACCTTTGCTCATATCTCACCATATAATATATATGGGACCAAGATATTATATATATATATATATATATATATATATATATATATTTGAGGGGGTCTATTCACTAAATATTTATTTATTTAAGTTTTCAATCTAGGTCCTGAGATTTATGAACCTCAAAACCCTCATAAAGAACCCAATGGTCATGAAGCTATTCCTAATGTCTCTAATGACCATGAGACATAATGAAAACATTAATATGGCATATGCATGTCCTATATACTCCCTATGAATCAATAATTTGGTAGTGTGAAGTAAAATATGTAGGAAAAAGGGCCTATGTGTCTAATTTTGGGTATGTTTTCATAGTTCCCAAGTACGTTAAAGGTCTTGAGTGAGTAGGAAGGACTATTGGGACAATGAATATATTTAATTATATTTAAAAAACCATTATTAAATCCATAAAATATTAAAAAAATTCTTAATGAGCATACTTGAACTCAATTGAAGAGATAACCCTCATTTGCATTAAGAAAGGAGTGTTACGGGCCTATTCACATAGTGATAAGACTCTTAAAGGTAGAAACATCACTGTACCAACCTATATAATACATTATTATACTCATAATTCAATTGAAAATTTCTAATTCTTAGGTCTCTCTCTCATCAAGGTGATTAATGTAATGTATGGGTTGTAAATAGCATGAAGGGCGGTAGTTATGCAAGTAGTGGTCATGATCAAACAAGTAACTACCTTCCTGAAACAAATGCATGAACTATTACTTCATGAAAAATATTAATGGATCATTTTAAAGTGGAATGGTGTCTTCATGGAGTCAAATATGACCATAAATAGGCCATTCACAACACTCATATGCCTAAAAGGGGTCATTAAGGGCCACTATGCCACCAAGGCAATGCATAGGGGGAGTTATGGGGTTTTTTATACACCTCATTAATGTGTGTAATTTATCATTGATGAGTGATATTAATTATGGCCTTTATACTCAAATTTTATGCCACATTATTCTCTCTCTCTCTCTCTCTCTCTCTCTCTCTCTCTCTCTCTCTCTCTCTCTCTCTCTCTCTCTCTCTCTCTCTCCTCTCTCTCTCTCTCTCTCTCTCTCTCTCTCTCTCTCTCTCTCTCATATTATATAAATTAGGATTAAAAGGCCATTATAAGGATCCCTCTACTAGGTATGATAAAGTTTTGCCCATTTGTATCTTAAAATATCTTAAGTTAATATAAGGACTGATTTAAGCTTCTCCATACTAGTATTCTAGTATGTTCATACTTATCTTATTTGCATAAGTGATTTAACAGTTTTGAGAATATTCCTCTCTCATATTCTATAAATTAGGCTTAAAAGCCATTATAAGGATCCCTCTACTAGGTATGATAAAGTTTTTCCCATTTGTATCTTACAATATCTTAAGTTAATATAAGGACTGATTTAAGCTTCTCCATACTAGTATTCTAGTATGTTCATACTTATCTTATTTGCATAAGTGATTCAATAGTTTTGAGAATATTGGAGTCTTATTCCTAATTTATTTAAGGGTCTATAATAGTAAATTATTAAATAATATTATAATAATTTAACCACTAATTTTTATAATTTATTTGTATTTTTAACCTTATTATAAATATCAATAAATATGGAGAAAATAAGACTTAGCTTAAAATGAAGTGAAATGGCTATTGTAGGGTCTAATATTAGATGTGCAAGACTAGAATAGTGTCAAAAATAAAGATCTGACTTTCATTTTGTGAAAGGATAGGACCATTGAAATAGGACACCCTACATTCTAGCATTGTTATCCTCTTTTACCATTATTCTCCATACTACTTGTAGAGACCTAAGATTTCTAGGTTTTGTGTGTTATCCCTATATGAGATTGCCTATGAAATATTAATTGTTTAAAGTTTAATAAACTCTTTGTAGATATGATTTAATATTCAAACCCTATAATTCATTGTGATTTTATAAAACTTGATAAAGAAGAGGGGGTTAGTGTGTGTAAAATGCATTGAATGTGTATCCACACCCCTTATGTGGGCATGTTGCCTACATACCAATACTCTGAAGAGGGATCAACTCATATGTAGTTCTCCCACTTAATGTGTTTTGTATAATAGTGTAATGTAAATTCAAAAATTCTAAACTAGGTGTGCTTGAGGTGGCTAGGGACTAGGGTGAGGATTTGGATATGCTTGTAGCTATATTGGATAGTTATATGTAGAGAATAGGTAAATTTGTCTTGGTGGTTTTTCTTGTATTCTTTCTTGATTTTTAATGTTTTCTAACATCCTCTAAATAAACTTTAAATGGGATTATATATATATATATATATATATATATATATATATATATATATATATATATATATATATATATATATATATATATATTGGTCATGGGTTAAATATATTTGTGTTATGTTGACAAGATGAAGGATAGGAATCAAAAGGAAATAAACATTAAAGCTCAAAATGTAATTAAACAAGAGCATCAAAATAGGACACCCTAGGGTATGGTGCTAAGTTCAAGTTGGTCACTCCTATCCTATAGGTATGGGACTTAGGGGGATAGGATTGGCCTAGGAAATGTCACCTGACTAAGGTGGAATGACCATTTAAAAAGCTTGGTATGATTGGGAATAAGCAAAAAAGGTGTTTATAAGGGTCATAAGAGCATGCAAGTAAGACCTGTGGGTTAGGTGTCATAAGCCACACTCAATCTACTAATTTTAACATTTTATATGATTACATTTTCCCCCGCTTTATTTTATTGATGTAACAAAGTGAAGTACTAGGATAAAGGAAAAATATAAAGCATACCTAAACTTACCTACAAGGTGAAGCTCATGAAGCTCTGTGATGTTGGGTGTGCATAGAGAGAGAATGTCATGAAGTGTAAGTCTATAACAAAAAATTAGGAGTAGATCAATTCTTACTAGACATGTTATGTCTAAAGTAAAAATGTATAAAAGCTAGGTAAAAGAGAGAGGAAGAGAAAGGAATTAATACACCTTACTAGGTACATTAACTAATACAAAACCTATTTTGATGTTGAGTGATATTAGGTATGTGATGAATGATGATGTACCAAGATTAATATCATGAATGGAGTTGAGTACTCAATTCTCTAAGAGTGGCTCAAGAATACAAAGGCTGGACCTTTGGTTCATCATCACCCACTAAGTGAAGCTATGTGATCATGCATGTTTTAATCAATCTTTGGACTATGTGTCTAAACCCTCTAAGTAAGTGGCTCAAAAATACAAAGTCTAGCTATTCCTTTGGATTTATCATTACCCTATGAATTAAATCTATGAATTGATACTAGTATGAATATGTGTCATATGAGATGGCTCCTGAATCCTATGAATATTTTGGAATCTAACAATGTGGCATGGATAGCCAAATGTGTGCTAGAAACTAGGCCACTCTTGGCCACTCAAAAAAGGTGGAGATTAGGCTTGTATGAAAGCCACTCCAAAATTGGGAAATAGGCTTATGTGAAAGCTAATCAAGAATTATACCAGCCACCTATAGATGGAATAAGGCATGTAACTACTAACAATGTCTAGGTAATGCCATAAACTATAAAGAAGAGAAAGAAAATGTGTCACACACTTTACCCCTAAACACTAGTGTTTATAATATAGGTTCTGATCTAAAATTTATACCAACTACCTAATCTAAAATTAGAAGTGAGATACATCATGTCATGCATGATTCCCCCTATATCTAGATTCTTTGAGATAAATTATATTGAAATTACTGATTCTAAGCTGAACTATTGGTAACAAAATTGTAATTGGTCTTACCTTTTTGTCTATTTTTAAAGAATCCAATTTTTTTGTTGTTTGGATAAAAACACCAAAATAAGACACTCTATTATCAAATAATGTAGTCAAAATTTGGCACTCTTTCCCTATGTTAATTTTGAAGACTATTATGTAATTGTCACTATCTAGTTTGAAGTTTGAATACTATTTTGGGTGTTCTAAAAATTTATTTTTGACTGGTTGGATGATCTGATCTCTATGATAAAACCCTTATTTTTTACCCCCTCTTCTAAGGGTAGGAATGAAGACCTTGAAATTACTATCCTCAAAATAAATATCCCTATAAGTGTGTTATATTGTGAAAATACATGATATAGCAATGATAATTAAAAAGATGTCTCAAGATATAGCATAGTTTGTAATGGAGATTATTAGATCAATAGGGATATGCCTAAATAGATATAACAATGTAATAACATGTGCAATATAGAGAACTATAATTAGAAGTCTAGTTAGTTGTTAGTTTTCAACAAAGCATGGAGTATGATGTCTATCATGGCATCTAATAAAGGAAGATAATGCATGATATGGATCATGGCATTGCAAATAATTGAGAAGAAAATAAGTAAAAAAGCACACAAGACAAGAAGTAAGAAGCATAAAAAAGTGGCCAAAGGACCAAGACAAACTAGGGACATGGGCACATGTCACTCAAACTAGAAATCAAACATACAAGGAATGTTCAAATGCCACATACGTATAAAATTGAAACCAATAATGTTGGCATAAGGGCCACAACCACATAGAAGAGTAGAAGCAAAGGACATTGGAAAATGTCCTAAAGGCACACACAAGCCATATAATAGGAACTAATAAATTCAATCATTTCTATCTATGTAAAATAAGAAAGGAAAGCATGTAAATATTGGAAATATAATTGCATCTAACTAATCAAATCAAGAAGTGAATATATGCATGACATGTAGTACAAGACTAGGTATATGCTAAGAAGTAAAAAAGTGTTATATAATAGTGAGTGTTGATAGAATAACCTATTTAAGCTAGTAAGTAATGTACATCAACATGATAAATAGATTATGTGGTGTAGCAATGACATAACTTGGATGGTGTAGTCATGTAGAAGATTCCCCTAGTGGGTAGATATATCGATATGTGTCTCAAATGTATGAAGTAGGATGCCCCTCAATGGGTAGAGTGAAGCAATCAAGGATCTGGAGGTCATTATACACACTCAAATAAGACCAAATGAAGTATGGTAATGTAGATAAATTGACATACAATATCTTATAACAAAAAATGTAAGTCTAATATGGTAGTATAAATGTAAAGCATGGATGATACATACAATTAAAATGTTTTTGAATTTTTGAATGTTTTTGGATTTTTAGAATATTTGAATGTTTTTGTATTTTTGGAATAAGCTATGTACAAGCAATCATAAATAAACTATTTACAATTAATTGAAAATAAGATATGTACAAATAATTGAAAATAAGCAAAACTAACTAATGAGTCTCATGAGACACTCCCTATCATGGTGTCCTATATCAAGGAGAGGGACCATGCATGACTATGAATCATGATGGAAGGGTTGATATTGTGGTTCTAAAATCTGTGTTGCTATAAAGTCTCTAAAATATTTATAGTGGAAACCAATTATGGGGTCCCCTTATAACTCTAAGAAGTGGATGCAACTATGGGGTTGTTAGGAACCCATCTAGTGGTAGGAGAAGCTCTCTAAACATGTGCTCTATGTGTAGAGGTATGAGACCTCAACAATACTACCTTGGGTGTGAACACTATAGCTAGAAGTTGTATAGAATTTTGAAACTATGGTTTCTCTAAAAGAGGCCATTGTGGATGTGTATGAACTCTTTGTGCTAGTGATAGAGTCCTTGACTGTGTCTAAAGCTAAATTGGAGGAAGAATTATAACTAGTGGAGAAACTAAAAGTAGTGACTATAGAGTAATATATGGCTCTAAAGTGGGGAGTGGTAACTCATATGGAACTCTATCAACTATAATAACCTAATTATCATGAATTAATTTCATGAATTTATGAACTATATAAGGTACTACACAAAGTTTCTAAATCTATGGTCAACCAAGCAACATATCAAAAACTCCTACACTGGGACCAATAGTAAATGGTGTGGCCACATGTATTGGACCAACCTATGGAATAACTGCAATCTGAACCAATGAATTCTATAAATGCCCACTGAATCTACTGATAATTATGTTTATCAGGGTAATATCCTACTCTGAATATCCCAAATGTTACAATAATGCCATAGTGCACATGTTCACACTAGATCCATTATCTATGAGAACACTATGAATAAGATGATTATGAATGTAAGATATAATAAAGAGTGCATGATAATCTGAATCATCCTCAACTATATCCTACTCTGAGAAGGAGATCAAAGGTCTAGATGGAACTCTAGAATTATATATACCAATCATGTTACTCAAAGGACGTGACTCAATTGAAGGTGCCCTATATATAACTGGTGGTAGATGTGCATGATATGCATGGCGAACACATAATGTGTCCCCTATTTCCTATTTATAATGTTGTGGAAAAGGATATGAGAAAATTTTTAGAGCCTTATTTTGTGTTTGCTTTGCCTATAGAGGCTCAACTAGAGTGTTAATATCAATAAAATTTCCATATATAAAGTCATGTATCTTGTGTTTCAAACTAATGCATCTATTTTTTGTGTGGTCTAGTGCCCTATGAAAGTCACAAAATGCATTATGATCATATCCCCATGGAAGAGGCTTTATTGGATCAACTTCTTGAATAGGAGGGAGAGATATGATATTACATTCCAAAAGTTACTGTAAAACTTTGGCTGCAAAAATTGGTAGATTAGTAAAGGTTTATCAAGAAGGTGATGATAAAAACCACTTGCTAATAGGGTTTTGAATCCACATTGACTGTAGGCTAATTCTAACTTGTGTTATCATTGACCTTGAGTTTGTATGGGACTTTATTGTTACTCTTGTTTGTTGTTTTTGATATACTTTTGTACTTAAGTTTGCCTATTGTAATTTATTTGGATTCCCTTTACTTTAGTGTGTGACAACTTAATGAAGGAGGAGAATATTTTAAACATTATTGACTCATGGAAATTTAGTAGAAAACTCTATTTGAAGAGATCTTGTAATTCTTGATCGGCTATGGCGCTAGTCATCTTAACCAAGATAGTCTTATATCAAAGAATATAATATGTGAGATACTAATTTGACCTTTATTTTTATTGTTCAACTTGGGCATATGAAACCTTATCACCAATGTTAATGCTGAAATGAGCCATGAACATGTCAGCGAAAAGATTGAATTTGTTGAATGATTGATTTGGTAGACTATAGAACCATTTTAAATCATAATCCTTTAGACTCCATAGAAATAGCTTGCTTAGTAGCTAGTTATTTGGCACAGAGTCCAAGCATGCTAGGTGAAAAGATTTCAAATGTATCTTTGGATCACCCTTGCCATCATATAAAGTGAGCTTGGATTGAACAAAGCTTAGTGGTAAGGGTGTTAAAGCAATATGATGTGCCAATGTTGTATGTAGTAGATAAAAAAATCTAAAGCCTACGTTGGTCCAGATGTACCTTACTCAAGATGTAGCACCTTGGATTGAAGAGATTTTATCACTTGCATAAGGGTTACCACATTAGGAGATAAATATATAATATCCATAACTAGTGGTGCCTCATAGTAATATTGGGTTGCAATAGGGGGTTATCGAGACATAGTTTCCCCCATAGTGTCATTTACAACTAGTTGCTCTGAAGGAATGGAAGACTTAAATTGCTTAGCCTTTTCAATTTCCATGATAGAGTGTAGGATAAGAGTATGATCTCAGGGTTATTCCTTGAGTATTTCTCTAAAACTTTTTAGATTCAATTATTTATTGATGACATCATCATTATCAACAATAGGTGAAAGTGGGTCAAGAACTTGATGTTGTGGGTCATGAACATTGGTGTTTGTATGATCATTATTATTCTCATATTGCTCATTAGAAAAGTTATCTTCATGGAAATTAGTGTAATTGAGATGTGTAGGATCTATAATAGGAAGCTAAGTTGGTTTTTTATCCATGGTATATGGATGGGTTGGAAGAATATTTATGAATTCAAGAGGATTACCACTAAGTCTTAGACTTCATCTCAAAGGAAGAGATACAAGGAGCTTAGGTGGCATACGAAAAATAACTTGAAAAAGAAAAGAGAAGATTAAATAAATATAATCTAAATAGTGAACTAGAATATGCATAAAAAAGATATGAAGCTCACAAACATGTAAGGTGATACCTCAAAATCAATGGGACCTAGTATATGCAACTAAGGTTTTTGAAAATAAATGATTTTTTTTAAATTACTATAGAATTTTAAAATTAATATGAATTTCTGATTTAGAAATGTAGGTAAAAAATTAAAAAAATTGGAAAAAATATTGATTTAAAGGTACATAGTATATGCAACTAGGGTTTGGAATAAAATGATTTTTGTAAAATTACTATAGAATGTTAAAAATTAATGTGAATTCTTGATTTAAATATGTAGGTAAAAAATTAAAAAAATATTGAAAAAAATCTAATTTAAATGGACCTAGTAAATTGAACTAGGATTGAAAAGAAAATGATTTTTTAAAAATTACTATGGAATTTTAAAAATTAATATGAATTTTTGATTTAAATATTTAGGTAAAAATAAGAAAAATACTGGAAAATTCTGATTTAAATGGACCTAGTAAATTCAACTAGGGTTTGAAAGAAAATGATTTTTTTTAAATTACTATTGAATTTTAAAAATTAATGTGAATTTTTTATTAAATATTCAGGTAAAAAATTAGAAAAATATTGAAAAAATCAAGAAGGAATTTTCCCTAGGGTTTCAAAGGTTTTTATGTGCAAACGAAGTAAGTCAGGTTCACTAAATAATTTAATAGTTTTGGAAATATTGAAGTCTTGTTCCTAATTTAGTTAAGGGTCTATAATATTAAATCATTAAATAATATTGCAATAATTTAACCATTAATTTGTATTATTTGTTTATATTTTTAACCTTTCTATAAATAGCAATAAATATGGAGAAAATAAGACCTAGCTTAAAATAAATTGAAACAACTATTGCAAGGTTTGATATTGGTTGTACACGAATGGGATAGTGTCACAAATTAGGATCTATCTTTAATTTTTTGAAAGGACAAGACCATCAAAATAAGACACCCTAGAGTCTAGCATTGTTGTCTTCTTTTACCACTATTGTCTAAACTACTCATAGAAATAAGATTTTTTTAGGTTTTATGTTTTATCCCTGTGTGAGCCTACCTATGAAATCTCAACTTATAAAATTCTATATAAATCCTTGTAGATATAATTTAATCTTAAAACCTTAGACTTCATTATGCTTCAATAAAAATTGAGAAATAAGAGGGGGTTAGTGTGTGTAAAATGCACTAAACATGTGTCTACACCTATTGTGTGGGCACGCTACCTACATACCAATACTCTAAAGAGGGATCAATCCATATGTAGTTCTCCCATTTAATTTTCTTTATTTAATAGTGTAATGAAAATTAAAAAATGCTAATTTGGGTGTTCTTGAAGTGGCTAGGGACTGGTATGAGGATTTGGATATGCTTGTAGTTATATTAGATAGTTTTATGCAGAGAATAGGGAATTTTTCCTTGGTGGTTATTATTGTATTCTTGATTTCTTTTTAATATTTTCAAACCTCCTCTAAATAAACCTTGAATGGGATTTTATAGAGATATATTGGTCATGGGTTGAATGTATTCATGCTAGGATGACAAGATGAAGGATAGGAATTGAAAGGAAATAACCATTGGAGCTCAAAATGCAATTAGATAGGAGAATCAAAATAGGACACCCTAGGGTTTGGTGATATATTAAAATTTTTTAACTCTTATCCTATAGGTGCAAGACTTGGGGGGATAGGATTAACCTAGGAAATTTTTCCTGGCTGAGGTGGAATGACTGTTTAGAAAGCTTGAGATGATTGTGAATAAGCAAAAAAGTGTCTAGAAGGGTTCTGAGAGCATGTAAGAAATACATATGGGTTGGGTGTCATAATCCACACTCAAGCTACCAATTTTTAAATTTTATATGAATAAAATAAGTGATTAATCTTTTCTCCCTTTATAGGTCCTTGTCTTTCATCTAGAGGCTAGTGGATTGTCTTATGCAAGTTACATGGTGTGTGAAGGTGCTTATGCTTATGATCATAATGGAAACTAACTTTTAGTTTATTTTAATATAACTCATACTAATCACCCTTAGGTTATAGGTAGTTGGCATAGGTTCCATGTGAAACACTGATGTGTAGGAGTATTTTAGAGATCATGTGTAGCAATCATTCTTTATTTTGTCTATAAGTGTTGTTGAAAGATAAAGTAAAGGAGATATAAAATATTGGTGTATCACCTCCTATAATATAGGATTTGATTTCATGTCTTTCTTATATCCATTTTCATTTTTAAAATAAGTAGGTAGTAGTTGAGATTAGATTATGCATCAGGGGAGCTAGCCCTAAAAACTAGAGATTCACCTCATCTATTAGGCTACCCATACCTAGAGGTGATTCCATTATATCAACTAGATGAGGTAGGTTTGAAACTCCTTTACCTAAAGGGTGGAAGCAAGACTAATAATATTTTGATAGGCCCATAAGACTAATGAGACATGGTCATCCTAATCCTTTCACCATATGTCATATATCCTAACAAGGAAATGTCCAACAATCTTGTTAGAAATATTTGTAGTTCTATTAGCTTGTATATGGTAAGGTGTTGTCTTTTCGTGTGAAATTATTAACTCAAAAATAAAATATGCATGGTATTATTGATAAAATTAATGCCTTGGTTGATAGTAAAACTTAGAGGGCATACATATAGGCTAATGATGTTTTATGAAAGAAATCACACTTCAATGGTTGTAATATAGTTCTTGGTGGGTGAGGCCTCACCCCAATGAGTGGAATATTAAATAGTATTAATGAGCTAGAACATTCCATTTTTTCATGAAACAAAGGAAATGGGGCCCATAAATTTAATGAACCATTTTTAAAAGTGTACATATGAGATAATGGGTATTAGGTGAATCTCATCCCTATGATTAGGCTTTTAAATCATTTAGAAGACATCACATTTATGCACATATTCCTATATTTGAACAATGTAAGCCACCAAAGTCTATATATAAGGATATTTTAGGTGGTGGACTCTTTGGTGAAATTCATATAGTCTTTGATTTCATTCCCTTATTATAACATACCACCCTATTCATGATCCATCACATATCGACAAGATCTCATCACACCCTAGTTTGTGAAATTCACCATTAACTAGTTGAAAAGGGGTGGTGTGCATATCTAACTAATTATTCTCCTTAGTGGGTAATTTTTAGGTGCAACATGGGAGTTGATAAATGTTTTAATTTCAATCAAGTAATCTAGGATGTGTTACAACTTATATAGTTGGGCATTTAGCATCTCATCTATATTCAAGCATGCATCTTCTCTAATGTTGAGGTAGGAGAGGTGGTCTCGGTCTAGATTATGACTACCTATATTAATGACTAAAGAAATAGAGTATTTGAAACAAAACTATCCACTAGAAATATATACCTAGGGAGAACCATCTTATTGACCAAGTATTTCAAGTTCTTGTGATTGGTGAAGAAAATTAATGTCATGGTTATCAAGTATTGCCATAAATTTTAGAGTTCATAGATCATTTCCAATGCTTCACACTTAGTATTTGTGTAGTTCTAGTTAGTGGGTGTGAGATTATTTCTTTCAAAGTAAACCGAGTGGTCAATATTATTCTCACTTGACTAAGTTAGGGTTTGCCAATCATTGTGCTTAATGCATCAATATGAACATGGTAATTAGTTTTCTATTTTGAGAACTAAAATATATGATCTCTAAAAAAATTATTTTCAAGTATATCAAAAGCTTCTTCTTATACCTTTCCTTATATAAATGGTTCATTATTGCATAAGACATCCTTTATATGTGAAATAATCTTGGTGTAATGCCAAATGAATTTACAGTGATAACATATATGGCCTAATAATGTGCACACCTCCTATTGAGTGATGATAACATTAATAAATAGGATGATCTCAAATTTGGTATGGTAAAAAAAGAGGCCTTATTTATAAATTACATGGCCAAGTAGCATGCTGAAGGGGGTCACAAAGATACACTTATTTAGGTTTAAATATATCTAGAGTTGGTGATAATGCTCAAATATGAGCCTCAAGTTGTCATGATAGTCCTTCACCAACCCATAGACTATTTATTTATAGAGATCCAATTAGATAAATCAATTAAAAAGTGTTGAAGGTTGTGATGACTATATGAGATAAAATAGTGGGCACATTATTTAGTCCAAAAGACAACATTTTAGGTGAATGAACCATATTCTATTGTAAAGGTGGTTATTGGTTTGTATCCTTCAATATTTACTTGATGATATCTTTAGAAGACATTAGTGAATGTATATACCTTACAACATACCAACCCATCAATAATTTCCTTAATTTAGGGAGTGATAAATGGGTCCATAACACATGTTAAATTTAAGATTCAATAGTTGACACAAATTTTGATGCACCCATCCTTATTAATGTTGTTCACCATGGGGCTCATTATTATGACTCTTCCATTGGATAGATCACACTTGTAACCAACATATTATCAATTTCAACCTTTACCTTCGAATGAAAGTTTGGGTTCATTTTGTATGGCTACTTATTCATTAGTATAGTACCTTAGACCAAGTTGATCTTCATTTTTCAAAGAGAATAATGCATTCCCTTCATTTTATAACAAATTATAGGGAAGACTTCTTAAAATTTATGTAGTAGTTTTATAATTTATTTCAACTTTGTATCTAAATAATAGTCCCTAATGGTGGTAATATTTGGTTCCTCCTTTAAGCTTATGTTTACCTTAGTCATTTTTAAGGGCTCATTATAGCATTAATGCTACTCAAATGGTGAAATGATAATTTCCATCTCTCCTTCAGTGGTTCATATGTGAAAATATATCAACTCAACATTAAGAGATTATTCATCCACCTTACATACCAATTTTTACTTCTCAATTATAGAATACTAGTTATTATTTATCTAGACAACCTTGTCCTCTTACCTATAATCACTTATTGATTCACATTCATTGGATAATTTAGGTATATTGAGTACCTTCTCACTAAAAATATTCCTAACTTACTCTTCCATTATATCCTAGTCTTCTATGATGATTATATGGATGTAATGTAAGGGCTCAACTAGTGCCAAATTGTATTACAAGAAGGAAAAAGTATGAGTTAATTTATCCTTCACATCCATCCAACTTCTGGTCTCATTGTGATTATCATTAAAAATTTACCATGTGCATACCTAGGTCCTCAAGGTTTGGTAGAAAACATGAACTCATAGCAAATTTGGAACACAAGGAGTCTACCTATTCAATCTTTCCTCACATTCATGGACATGCTCCCATGGGCATGAGTCACCACTATATGTAAGAAATTTCTTGTATTATTTTCTTTGTATAATTCACAAATATAGAGAACTCTTGATTTCTCCTTGTAAACACACAAGTATGATGGAGTTAGTTTCACATTAGATGATATCAAAATGAAATGCATACAAAATAAAACCCAAGAACATGTCCTAAAATTAGGTAATTATATGGAAGATATAAAAAAGAATAAATAATACAAATAATATAATTTTACCTTCTCTTAGATCTCTCTATCTTGTTAGCATACAAGTTTGATTTTCCCACATATAGAGCTTGGAGACTTTGTCAATGTTGTTGTTAGGAATATTATGTTTAGTACTCACATTATATGTTTGGGTGTTATGTGTGAGATAATATTGTAATGTTTTTATATTTTAATAATGTACGAGTTTTTAATAAAACTTAGAAATAATTGTGTGAGTGATTTTTGAGAACTTATCTGGTAGATAAACTCTAGAGTAATATTAGGCATTGTTGAGAGTTTTTAGAGGAAAATATTTTTTGATAGAGGATAGAGCAGAATAACTTGATTATAGGAGTTTCAAATCCTAAAAATGCATAATCTATCTCACTTTTAAGTATCCTAAATGAATTATATCAAGAATCAATATCATTATGTATTTACATTATTATATGCAAATTGTGTTTAGACTTCATTGAGTAAATCTAAACTAAATTTTATTATTTGGTATCAAAAAAAATATGGGCTTGTGAAAATTTGTGAGGGGTAGGAAACTATTTATTTTGGTCACTCTATATATGAGAGACTGATTTATTTGAAAATGTGGTTGTATTAGCAGATTATACTTTGAATATTTTTACATTGTATTTAGCTTTCACTCGACACTTCAGAAATCAAGTTCTTAACTGTAGTTTCATTTGACATTGCTTTGTGTTGGAAATTATTTGTGAGTTGTTTCAAGAATTTTTACCTATTTAACCTACATAGAATCTATTTGGAAAATCATTATACATCATAATATTGGTGGACATGACTTTGAAATTACATTGGGATGATGACATCATTAGATTATTGAATGTTATAGAGCCCTATAAATATATTTGATTTTTGTCATTAGAAATACACATTTGTACTCTACCATTAAACCTATGCACATTTTATTATATCAACTCATCATTCAAATCCATATATGCATTCTGATATAGACTCAGACTCAACCTTGCTGGCTCACATAGCTCACTTAGTCTTCAGATTTGTTTTCCCTTTGCCACTCCACATCACCAAATCTCAGGGCATCATTGTTCATATATTTCCTATTAATATCTATAGTATGTCTGCTATGATATTATAGTTAATGGAACATTAAGTTTTATATATATCATAAGAGGATTGTTTTGATCCATATTCATGTGCAACAATGAGTTCAATAGTTATTTTTTACATCTCTTGCCTACATTTAGTGAATTTTTTGAAGGATTCATTTGCAAAGAAAGAATCCTTCACTACTAGATTCTACATTGATTGATTTGTCTACATAAATCTAATAAATGGCTTACAAAATCCTCTTCACATGGAAAATTCTCTATATAATAGGAAACTAGTCTTCTATTTGCCCATGGTTTTAAGTTTTAGTTTATTTTAAGTTTTTTTTTTAAATTGATTATGTTATTAAGTTTTTTGCATAAAATATTATTTTAGTTTGTTTAATTTATTTTTTAATGTATGTATTTATTTTATAGGGTATATTATAGGTTAATTTTTTTTATTTTTTCTATGCCAATAAAATATTTATGTCATAAAATATAAGGTCAAATAGATTTGGAGTCATTTGTGAATGTATGTAAATAATAAATTAAAATTTGAGAGTCAAATTCAAAAACCCCTTCATTGTAATGGATGCAATTTAGAGCAACCCTACATATAATTTATAAAGAATATTCTAAATTATGTGGGGGATTTTATTATAAATATGACATGTAATTGAACTTAAGTTTGAGCCTCAATGATAAATTTTATAAGTAGTGACAAATAGGAGGATGGAGGCAATAGAGATTGGATGCCAAATATCATCCTCTATAAATATACTAGTTATGGGGCCACATAATGTAATAGTGACAAATAAATTGTGCAAAAATGACTATGTTGAGGATAATCACCAATGGTAATGAAGACTATCTATGTTGTATGATATTGAGTGACAACAATGACGTGTAGAGGCTACCAAAAAAATGATGATTTAATCCTCTTTTTTAGTTTTTTCATGTTTTCCTATTTTATGTGATATAATAAGTGAGGAATTCCAATGTAATCTCCTAATGTAAAAATGTAGTGGAATACTGATCAAAGTTTGTTATAGAAATCATCATGATACTTGTAAATGTTATTGTTCATCCTATGTAAAACCATATGTTAGAGTTTTTTGTCATCTTGTGTAAAACCATCTGTAAGGTTTGTCATTTGTCATGTAAGACCATCCTTTTAGGTTATTGGTTTTCCTGTAAAACCTTATATATGTTTTGGGTTATTGGTTGGAGCCTTTGTAAAAACACCAATGTAAATGCATGGAGATGAACATAAGTGTGGGTCCCTATTAATACCTAGGTGGTTGTTGTATCCATCCATGAAATCCATTTGTGATAATATAGTTTTGGAGAGTTGTGTGATGACATGTGTTTCAATATCATGAGAAAGTAGAGACAACATGCTATATTTCTAAAATGAGATGTTTTATACCATGTTCACACTAGGGGGAGCACTCATTATATTACATTTAGTGCTCAAATTATATGTTAGGGTATTATGTGTGAGATAACATTGCAATGTGTATATATTTGAATAATGTATGAGTTGTTAATCTAGCTCATAAATAGTTTTGTTAGTGGTTTATGAGAACAAATCACTTAGATAAAATCTAGAGTAATATTATGTCACATCCAACTCCACTATACAAAACTATTTAAGCATTAATAGTGGATTATGAAACTAATGATTTATAGTTTTGATTTTTATGGCTGAACTAGATGTGTGTGTGTGTGTGTGTGTGTGTGTGTGTGTGTGTGTGTGTGTGTGTGTGTGTGTGTGTGTGTGTGTGTGTGTGTGTGTGTGTGTGTGTGTGTGTGTGTGTGTGTGAGAGTGTGTGTGTGTGTGAGAGAGAGAGAGAGAGAGAGTACGATGTATGGTTGAATGTTATATCCTTAGGTTCATGATCAAAATTAATATTGGATAGTGGTTACATATGTTATATTATGCATTATGATCATGATGACTAATTTCATTTATAGATTATTTGTATTTAATAATTTATTACTACTTATATATTGGTTATTGTGATAATCTCAGACTAAATACCTATTTTTTTATTGAGGTAGTTATATAAATATCCTACCCTTATAGGCAGTACTAAGGGAGAGTATCATCAGAGAGGGGCTGTATATACCAACATTGGGGGTTTATATATTCCCACCAAACCTATACACACCACATTTATTTACTTTAGTGAAATGAATGTTTCTTGCTTGTTTTTTACTTTAGCAATTTAGGCTTATTTTCACTAACTAGATACATATTTTGTCATGATTTAAATATATGTGAAGTCTATGAAACTATTGGTTGTGCTTCTTTAAAATCTCTATAGGGACTTGTTTTATTGTGATAAATCTTGACTACATTATAGTTGGTAAAGGTAAGAATGTTAATGGCCTTATTTGATTGTTTTGGAACACATTTGAGTTGGTCACATTATGTTTTTTGATGACTTATTATGGATACAAAAGAGTCAACCCCCCCCCCACAAAAAAAAATATTGATTTAAATAAACCTAAAATATTTGGATGTTGTGTTGTGTGTGTGTGTGTGTGTGTGTGTGTGTGTGTGTGTGTGTGTGTGTGTGTGTGTGTGTGTGTGTGTGTGTGTGTGTGTGTGTGTGTGTGTGTGTGTGTGTGTGTGTGTGTGTGTGTGTGTGTGTGTGTGTGTGTGTGTTGTGGTGTTTATAGATGTGTGTGTGGTGTGTGTGTGTGAGTTTTATTTGCTTTTGTGGAAGGTGTTGCATGTGTGAGGAAAGAATGTGAGATAAATAAAAGCATGTAAGTTTTATCATTTATGAATTAAATTTAAATAATGGCAAACTTGTAGGGATTTTCCTAGACATACACATCTACATGGGTGATTTAAGAGGGAAGATGAAAAATAAAATAATATGATGATAGAGAAGAAGGGCATGAAGCTTAGGCCAAGAGGAAAATTATGATCTTTATTTATACACATTAAGACTATAATAACCAGGTTAAATGACCTTTTTTATTGGATTACAAAAATCAAAAGGCAAGAGAAATCTAATTCTTATATGGGTTATTATTATACTATTTTTATGTGTGAAATGATAGATTTTAAGGCTATATGGTTATATAAGGAAATGATTGACCATTTATTGTAAGAATTTGTATTAGGATATTTTAAGTAGCTTATACATTATTTTGAAATATGAAATTGTGTGTGTGTGTGTGCATGCATAAATATGTCTATGTGTGTGTGTGTGTGTGTGTAAACACCCACACACACACACACACACATATATGGGTGAAGATGTCAATAGACCTATGTATGAACATTAAAACCAATGCATTTTTTATCTCCTTTTTGGTGATTAGTATAGTGGGATAGATATTTTTTTTTATTTTTCATTTGAAACATTTATATTTTCATGGTTGTGACCTTATGATAGTCACAATATAAGATCACTATGTATGTTGATAAATATGTCCATTTTGAATGAGGAACTTGAGTAAATATGCAAGTGGTAGTAATAGTTCTTAGAAACATACTATTTTTTTTATACATATAATAATGTTACATTCACCTATGAATGTAATGTGTAGTGAACTATTATTTAAAAAATGTTAAGCTTGAGCAAAAACTAGTTTTCTTTTGTATGATTGTGATCAGTTTTAGGTTAGGATTTTCTGAGCATGAAAATGCATGAGTAACTATATGGTTATATAAGGAAATGATTGGCCATTTATTGTAAGAATTTGTATTAGGATATTTAAGTAGCTTATACATTTTTTAGTATTCTATTATTACAATGGGAATTTATTATGTGGGACATTTATAGGTTGTGACCTTATGATAGTCACAATATAAGATCACTATGTATGTTTATAAATATGTCAAAACCAAGTGTAGACTCATCTTTTTCCAAGTGTGCAAGAGTTGTAGGTTATAAAAATGAAAGTTTTGAGTTTGATTTATTAGGTATTAACAAGTTTTAATGTCCATAAGTTATATGAGTTGAAGATCAAAATTATGTATATATATATATATATATATATATATATATATATATATATATATATATATATATATATATATATTTTAATATTTGAAATAACCCTTATAGGTGAACAATAGGGAATATATAGTTATAAAGTATAAACAAGCTTACACCTTATATAAAAGAGATTTTTATCATGCAATATATCATGAGGAAATAAGTAGGGAATGATGTATATAGGAAACTTATAGACTTAATTATGTTTATGAGTTATTTGAGTTTTCATGGATTATGTTGTTGACCAAGTTCTACCATTAGATATATATATATATATATATATATATATATATATATATATATATATATATATATATATATATATATATATATATTAATGAATTGTGTTTGAAGGATGTTTGAGAAGGGAATTAGAGTGATTTGGTTTTTTTTTAGTCTCTAATACATATCTGGGCTTTGAATATAGTTTATTTCATAAACCTATGTATATCATTATTGAGATTAAGTGAATGGAAATAATGAGATTCTAGATTTATGATTTATTTTACTTTTATTACTATTGGACTAAGTGTATGCTATAATATGTATTTATTCTACTTGAATCTTTATGTGGAAATTATTAGAATTATTTCTTGGATAATAGGTGATAGATATATGTAGGTGATAGTAGGAAACTCATATATATATTTATTGATATCATCTGATAGTCATGATTTAGTAGCAAAGAGTTTTGTGTGAATGGAATTGACTCATATTTTTAGATCTAATATTTATAATGATTTTTTTTGGCTGAAGTAATGTTATAGCTATGACACTATCATTCCACTATACTTTCTAGTTTACATATGTATGTTGATGTCATTTTAGGTAGAGGATTATATTCCATGGTCTATTTTACTATTTCATGTATTAGAGATTGTACACAAGTTCTAGTTGTTTTATTGATATTTGCACTATTGTTATTCACCCCTCTATAAAGGTTAGGGCCACTCCCAATAGGGAGGTGTATGGGATATTATTGGTTTATCATTGGAATTAAAACACCTGGATGATGCTCTCCTTCTATTCTACTATTTCAACCTTTTGGGATCATACTCATGACTACATTCATGGATCATTAAGTTATTGTGAGGATAACTTATACTGATGTACATATTATATTATATATTTGACTTTGTACTAAAAGGTAACTTGTTTTACACTATTATTTTATGGATATTTAGCATAATAGTAGTTATTAAACTTTTAATTAATTTTGAATATTATGACAATAGTGGTTGTAGGCTTATTTATGGTTGAAATGTGAATCATATTAGTGTTTGTTGTATTTCATTCTTTCCACTATACATTTAATGAGAGATATTCATCTTATAATTTGATTCAAACTACTTGTAAACTAAATGAATCATATTTATCTAGTGGGTTAATACATTTCTATAATTAATTCTTTAGATGTATTTAGTAATCAAATAATAATCTTTCAGATAGATGAGGATGAATTTATAAGTGTACCTTATGTATTAAAAAAGCATGTAACTCTTGTGTAACCCAATGGTGTTATAACGTATAGGTGTTGTTGAGAGTTTTTAGGGGAGAATATTATGGGATAGAGGATAGAGTGGAATACCTTGACTATAGATGTTTCAAATCCTATAAATATATATTCTATCTAACTTGTATCTTGAATGAATTATATTAAGAATAAAGATTATTGTGTATTTACATTATTATATGCAAACTATGTTTAGACTTCATTAATTAAATATGAACCATATGTATTTGTTATGCCATCATTTTGATGACATCTCTTCTTATTTTATGTGTGTTTTGATTGAGAAATGAATAAATAGGTGAAGCTTTTCTTAGATTTTTGGTAAAGTAAGTTTTCACAAAAATCTTGTTTATAATGGCAAATGACCCTTCTATTTATAGATTTATCAAATTATTTTGACTGTTGGATGATGATCAAGCTATGTGGTTGAGTTTAAGATATTTTAGAGGGTTTGTACCATTAATATTATATCTTGATTTTTCATTGATTGAGGCATAATTTCAATTTACAAAGTATGGGTTGCATTTATTCTGATATTTGGCATTTACGTTGATATTTTGTAAAGTTTGACCTTTGGGTAATTTTAGTCAACTTTAATCAACCACCTACCAAGTGATTTCATAATGTGAAGAATAATTGGATTTAATTATTTATTTGATGTGGCTATCAAAAAACCTAAGGATTTTATGGTTAAGGATACATTAGCCATTTTATTTGATTTAATCAACTAATTAACCTGGATTGATTTTATGTGATTTTTATAATATTGAAAATCAAATAATTGTTTCATTTAATTTATCTAAAATATCACTTACAAAGGAGCCATTCAAATAATGATGAATTAGAAGAAGATGATGATTGGATATGGTGTATTTCCCCAATCATGGATGTACCAATGTATTTTAAAATGTGTAAGTAGAATGTGTTGTTCACTCTAAGCTCTGAGTTCATGAAATACCCTTGAGATTGGGTATTCCCTAAAAGGGAAGGCGCAGATAACTATAGATTTTTGTCCTCTATTTTAGGACTAATTTTCAATCAGCCCAAGGCATAGTTGTAGGTATTTGACTTCACAAATGGAGTCTACATTAATAGTCTCCAAGAGATGTAACATTACCACTAAAATTTTAATATGGATTTCTTGCACACATAGATCTAATGATCAAATGCTATTATGGGAGCTCATGTATTATGCTTATCCATTTATAAATACAAGGGGAGAGGGTAGTTCAATATCATAAAATAAACACAAAAATAAAAGTAAAAGTAAGGCATATAAGGGAGATTCTAGGTCTATAATGAACTCAATGCATTAAATTATCAAACCAAGTGACCTTGCCATAGTTATACCACTATAGACTAAGTTTCACTAAATTTATACCTCCAAGAACACACAGTGGGAAGATTATGAGGAAATAGGGATTATGCCTCAAATATGATCCCTCACTAAATATAAGTACTAGGGGTTTATAGTAAACTACACATAAACATGTAATGGTAATTTATAGATTAACACAAATTAATAGTACTACATAAGGGAAACAAGAGATCGCATATAGTGATTATAATATCTAAGCATGTCATAACCATATCTAAGAAAAGTATTAATCCAATTAATATAGCATTGGCAAGCATTCAAAAATGGAGATGAAATATAATTGACATGTAGAACAAACCCTTTATATAAAATAGGAATTTTACTCATTAAAAAGTGAGTGTTATTTACAATAATCAATCTTGGCCAACTCTATAGTCTAAAGAGATGAAGGAAAGAGTAGGTGAAATTTTGGCTATAATCTGACAACACTTTTGAGCAAGTTTTGGTTAATCTCTTAAATTACAATATGATTTTTCCTTATATAGATGAGGATTTGATTCACTTCCAAATAACATGATATTACCATCTTGGGTTGATGGCTACTCATGATAATTAAAAATATAATTCAAAAATAAAAACAAACAAATCACCTTAAACCTATAAAAATATATGTGAAGGACCACTAAGTTAATATGTAGAGGCAAATATGAAGGTCTATCTCTTAAATGATTTAATCTCACATCCCTATCTTCTAACGTGGTTACCATGAGGTCAAATTCCTTATCTAGCTTAACAAGATTCATTAGGGGCTCCCTAAATATCACCTCAACTTGAGTCACTAGTCTATGATAGACTTGGAAGGGTGCTTTCATTAACACCTAAACCTCGAAGACCTAGTTGATATTCACCATGGATTGTATTGATAGCTCGAGAATTGATCAAGCCCTTATTTTTTTGCTTTGGTGACCTTATCCCTCATGACCTAGTCAAATTGACCCAAGTGGACTCCAAATTCTCCCTTGTCTAATAGATTCCCATCCAACTGGAATAACATAGAGATATTGACTTCTTTGAATTAGGTCAATATCTTCTTCCTACCCACTTCCATGGGTCTAGTTATTATATGTTATATAACCAGCCACTCCTCCATAGTCACCTTCATGTTCATAGTGTATGTCTTATATAACCCCAAGTCAAAATGTTGGCATTAATTTTATTTCTTCCCCAAGAATATAGAGTGGATCCTCATCCATCATTTCTTCCCCAATGGAAGTCCTCACCTTAGTGAGGGATAATAGATCCTAATGGGTCTTCCAAACCATTAAGTTCCCCACTTAGATGAACCTCTACATTAAATTCCTCTTCATTCTCCCCAAAGTTAGGTTAAATCTCACTATATATATGGGTCACCCTAGATGGTCATTTATGGTGTTTACAACCTTAGAACTATTCCCCTAATTGTAGGAGGTGTAGGAGGGGTGGCCAAGATGGTGGTGAAGGGTGGAGGATGAGGTTGAGGGTAAATAGAGGAAATGGAAGGGGTGAATGAGGAAATTAATTGAGGTGAAGAGGGAATTCTATAAAAATGATGAAGAACAAAGGGGAAGGCCCATAGGAACATCTATGCCCACCACTACTCCTAGTTGATGATTAATTGAGGGTAAATTATTCCTATGAGAGGGGCATTAAATATAAGGGAAGAGATTGGATGTTTGAAGACAAATACCTAGGCACTTGGGGTAGTGAAAAGAGGGGGTCAGTGAGAAATGTACTAAGGTGTTATAACTAGAGTCAAAGGAACTATTGAGACTAGTGGATGAGGTTGGGTTGGATCATATGGACTTTAAATTGAAATAGAAGTGTAAACTACCTTCTTCTTCTTGGGCCTCTTACTCAAGTTGGCTTTATATGTTACAGTGGAAGGACTAGCTAGAATAATAGGAACCATGAGGGTTGATGGTAGAGGAATTGAAATTACTGAAGGAAGAACCAAGATGATGTAAGGGGGAACTTGGAAGTTCCTACCACTATAAGTACACTCCAAATGGTGGTAACCATGCTTGTCGATGAAGATGCATCGATGGTACCTAGACTAAATGTAATCATAAATAAGGCACTGAGAGGTTTCTAGGTTGTAATATGGATGGGTTAAAGTATAATGAAAAGGTAAAGATGCTTAGCATGATCATAGAAAAAGTACTTGTGTAAATTATGGATAGGGTATAATAATTAAATTAAGAAGAATTACTTCGGGGGCTTCTGGAAGTGGAACAAAACTTGTGGACACTGAGACTAAGATTTGGAAAGTGGTGGGAGTAAGGAGTCGAAGGGAGATGCAAAAAATGGGAGGTTTAAGCGGTGTAACTTGTACCAGTGCTTATTAGGAAACTCATTTTGGGCTCATAACTAGACTACTAGTTAAGTCAAACCTTAAGGTCTATGTGGCCCAAGGTTAAGGTACCCGTGGTTGAGTTGGCTATACCTAGGTTGTTTGTTGCTGAGTAACATGGGTTAGGTTCAATCATGGCTATACTAATATATCTAATGGAGTACATGTTGGTGAATCTAGAATGTGAGGATTAACTAGAAGAGGTGGAGGTAGGACATAAGGAGAAAGAGTTATTTGAGGAATTCAAGCTGTAATTAGGACATTAAGAGAAGGAACTACTTGAGGAGGTAGATTTGTAACTAGAGCATGAGGAAGAAAATGTTAAAAAATACCCTAAAAATACTCTTATATATAATAAGAGAATTTGGCTTTGTATCCTTTATGGATCGAATAAGAGATATAGGGGAGCATAAAGGCCCTCATGTACCTTATTTCATTTCTTCTTCTTTGATGCAATCTAGGGTAATACCTCTAGTTATCAGTAGCATCCAATTATAGCTCACCATAATCCTTCATTTAATGATCATATTTTACATTAAGGTAGGTTAAATATTATGCCAAGTGAGATCTTATCACCCCCTTAGGGTCCCAATGTTGAATCTTGGCTCTCCATAGGGCAAAAGAGTCCCACCCAACCACTATCTTCTATAGGGGAGTCTTTGTACACATGGTTCTTGATAGTGATTAAGAGTGGTAAGCACACATTCTACTGGTGACCTATACAAAATCTAGAGATACCCTCCACCAATTGGTAGGCAATCTCTTGATGTACCAGATGATCTAGGATGAAATACATAAATCATAAGGGTTGTTTTAGGATATGAAAAATTCAAATCATGGTGTCTTCTCTATATTACTAATAGTACTTAATGGAAGTGATGTAGTCCAAATTACTTGAGATATATAGGGAATTAGAGCCTCATTGATCACATTATATACCATTGGATAGAAGTGCTCACAGATGTCTTAGATGTGTTTTTAGCACTAATAACCATATAGTTTGTATAAAACTACATGGATTGTTGATCCCTTAAGAACCTACGTAGTAAAATCTAAAGGCTTAAAGGAGAGAATCCTATAGATTTCATATACAAGGTAGTTCATCATATGTAAATTTCCTCCATATAATGAATCCATAATGGCATTGACCAACTTGAAGTTGATTGGTCTTCCTATGTCTAAAACTTTAAAGTGTGTGAAAGTCATATGGAGAAGGGGCACCCATAGTTCATTAACATGTAATAAGTATTGGGCCCTAAATAATTAGTTTAGTATAATCATGTTTATCCATAATTCCTCCCAGAAGGTGTATACTATGTATGAATTTATGTCCTCCTTATTGACCCATTTATCATCTAGGTTATCATCCTAGTATTACAATATGTCATATATATAAAATGTCTTTGTCTAAGGCTTCACCATTACATTATCATAAGAGAAATTGAAATATGGGAGGGAGTAATACCCCTTTTATGCATTCTTGGAGATATAAACAATTTGGTTTTGAGATTTGGGTGAGCACACCTAGTCATGGACCCCATCCTACACTCAAATAGAAGTGAGAAGGATATTGTCAAATAAGTCAGTGCATGTAAATGCCTCTAAATTGGTCATATCCCTTTGAAATCTATATTTATTGTCAGCCTAAATGACATCCTTGAATTTTGATTATTGGTCATCATCAGATCCTAAGTCCTTGGGAACCTCCTTAACTACTTTGAACATGTCATTATAGTGTTTAATCTTGGTAAAGCCAGCTAAGAATAGAGTATACTAGTACTTAGACTCATCCTTTGGGTTCAAAGAGTATGTGGTTATTGTATTAGGATGAAGGGGAAATAAGAATGCTCTAAGCATAAAAGGCAAGAAACACAAGGGTACTCTATGATAATTGGAAAGTGAAAAGTTGGATTGATATCAAAGGTATGTAGTGGTAACCAATAGTGTGATTTACTTAGTACTTTATAAACACATGCACATAGCCTCCTATATTAATTTCATTTGGTAGCTCACTTGCTATGAATTTAAATTTGAGTTGGTGGCTAGATCTCCTCTCTTTATTTCTAAATCCATAGTTACATTTATATCCCATGATCCTCCACCACCATTTAGAGTTATCAATGATAATGGAATGTTATAAAATTGTCCAATTATTTATAGATTTCTATCTTCATTAATACCCAATTTTTGGTAGGCATGCAATCACATCTCTTAAATTATTCTTCATTAACTCCCACTTTATACCATGTGCCATATGCTCATTGAACCTCGTGTTAATATTTGTCACCTAGGCATGGCTTCATACTCTATGTCATACCCTTAATAAGAGAGAGTTGTCACTCAAGGACATGTATCACACTATGATTGGTCCTCAACCCTCATTCATACCCCATTCAAACCCTTTTGAGGTCTTAGGTGGTTACCCATTTAGCTGCCCTACTGTGTGACATGGCACCTTCTAATTAGGCTAGGTTCTCTTGGGATCTAATATCTTTTATAGTATTTGGGATTAGATACTCTAATAACCCAATGATGTATCACCTTCTAATTATGTTAGGATCTCTTAGGCTCTGACGTCTCTAACAAGTTTGTGGATTGGCCACTCTAAAAACTTAGCAACATGAAACCTTATGATTAGGTTAGGATCTCCTAGGCTATGATGTCTCTGATAGGTTTGAGTATTATACACTCTTACAACTTGAATACATGATAGTTTTTTATTAGGTCAAGCTCTCTTAGGCTTTAACATATTTAATAGGTTTAAGGACTAGCTTATTTGACAATTTGGTGATGTGGTGCCTTTTGATTAGGCTGAGCTCTCCCAACCTCTAACATATCTGATAAGTTTAGGGATTGGCCAATCTAATAATTTAATTACATGGTGCCTTTTGATTATAAAATTCTCTCTTGGGATCTGACATCTCTAATAGGTACAATAACTAGCCACTCTGATAATTTGGTGACACAGTGCTTTATGATTAGGTTGGGTTCTCCTAGGCTCTGACAACTCTAATAGGTCTAAGGACTAGATGCTCTAAAAATTTGGTGATGTGGCACCTTTTAATTAGGATAGGCTCTCTCAAGATCTGGCATCTTTGACAAGTGCAAGGACTAGCCACTCTAACAATTTGGTGACTTGGTGCCTTTTGATTAGTCTATTTTCCCCTTAAACCCCATAAACAAGACAAAGTAAGAAGTGAAAAGATGTGCAATACATTTAATACTTACTCATGTGTCATTAATATTTTAGTTTTCTATGAAGGGAAATGGGTCTATTTATCTAATAACTTCCTTTGAAATCATACCTACAATATTATCATGATAATCCATAAAATAAAAAGCCTACCTTAGTCATAAAAGTAAATAAGGCTTACTATTACTTGGAAAAATTAGGGAAACATAAGCTTCCAAGGATTCTAGTTTGAGTGAAACTGATAAGAATAAAAGAAATCACCATGTAGCTCTAGTTCATGATATATTTTTTAGATGGGTCCCCAATTTCAAATAAAAGTGGGCATGTTGGTTATAACAAATGGACACTTTCACGGGGAAAGTGATGACAAACATGTAGAACCCCACTAGTTTAATTTTCTCTCCTTACATAGAACACAAATTGTAAGAGGGATATTCATACATAGAATAAAATATAAGGCACCAAAGTCTCATAATAGAAAGTGGCATATTGAGATTTTACCCTATAGATGACCACCAATGTGTGTAAGAAGTGATTTTTCATTTTCCATTCAATCCTAGATTTTATTTGAGTAATAGAGGTTAGACTCAATGTCAAGCTCCAGCAAGGGCTATGATGGCTTTATGGCTTAGAGGGGATATGGATGGGCATATTTCTATACAAGTTTCTTATCCATGATAGACATACTTTAAGTCCCATTCATGTCCTTGTTCTACTTTCAACTAGGCTAGAAATCCTATGGTAGAGATTTATTATATATCCCTTTCGAGGAAGACTCAAAATTTAGATTATGCATGATTTTCTTATCCTTTTGTAAGCTTCCCTATGAAAATATTATCATTTATTAGTCTAATCCATTGAGGTTTTAGAACCAATCCAAGGGTGAATGGATGATGATGAAGCTTTGAATACCGAGACAATTTTTAATTTTCTTGGATAATCTTATATTTTATTGAGATATTATATTAAGTACAACTTGGTGGCTCTATTAGGATGTGGGTTGTTCTAAAATCCACATTTTTATCTTAGAATCATTGTCCTTTTAAATCTAAAATGTCAAAATTTTAAATTGCCATCATTGACTTGCTTGGATCAAAGGTTTCAACTTGGGTCTTCTTGTATCTCAACAATCTTTTTGGGCTTCAACCATCACCTTCAACAATTGACTAATAGGGTCAGGTGTTAGAGGAACACTACAAAAAAAAAAAAAATAAAAATTGAGGGACAAAACACAAAACACAAAACAAAATAAACCACATAGTGAAAGTAAAAATAATGAAAACAAACCTATCTAATATATACATTACTACCACTACTTGGATTACTCAAAAACTACATAGGAGGGCATATCTAAGAAATAATACTTTAGGAACTACCCATTTACTTGAAGTGGAAACTTGTTTCCCTTGATATCTTTGAGATAGAAATCATTCTAACCCATATTTTGGTTATTTGGTATGGGCCAATCTAGAGGGGATCAAATTTTGAATGTTTGCATTTCTTCTTATGATCCTTGTCCCACATTAGGACTAGGTCAGACATTTTGAAGGTCTTGATCTTTTCTCTTTTATCAAACCACATTTTGATGGTATCCTATTGTTTTATAAATCTTAATAGAGATTTGCCCTAGGCTTCCTCTAACTAAATTAGGTTGAAAAGACTAGAATCCACCTTATCATCTAGCTCCATAAATTGTTGCATGAACTTATAAGTCAATAATCTGAGCATGACTGGGATAGTTAGCTCTAGTCCATAAACTAGAAGGAAAGGAGATATTTTGAGGGCTTATTTATACCTAGTGTAGTCTACCCATAGGTGAAATTTAGTAATAAATACCATTTCTAGGGCTTCTCTCTATCAAATTTCTTGATGGCATCCATAAAATTCTTGTTAGTGGACCCTACCAATCCATTCCCTTATGGATAGTGATTGGGTGATAACCTTAGCATGATTCCATTATCATAGGCCCATTCTATGAATTATATGGATTGAAAGGTAGGACCATTATCATATACCAAAGAGATGGGGACCCCAAAATGGGTGGTTATGATTTTTTATAGTAACTTGATGAATTTATTAGTGGTGCTTCTTTTAGTTACAACTACCTCAAACCACCTCATGTAATAGTCCATGCCGATAAGAACAAACTTATAGCCAGTTGATGAATTAGGGTTGATGACCCCCATGAAATCTATCCCCCATTATGTAAATGGTGTAGACTCTATGATGAGATAAAGTGGCATTATTGCATGTGTTTCTCTTTTAGTAAAGTGTTGGCATTGATGGTAGAGGTGGACATAGGCATGAATGTCTTTGAATAGTGTGGGCTAGTAGTATCCTTCCTAAAGAAATTTTTGGGCCATGGTGTTTTTTGTAGGGTGGTAGAATCCTAATTTTTCATGGAAACTTGCCATTATTTCTTTATCCTCTTATTGTGATATGCATTAAAGATACATTCCCTTATGGTTCCTTCTAAATAAAAATCCATTATTTAGCATATAGTGTGTAGCCTTCAATTAGAGGGCCCTCTTCTATGTGTGGTTGAGTCCCGAAGGTGCATTTTCATAGAGTAGGAAGTCTATAACTGAGCATACTAGTTAGATTGTAGTACCCTCTTTTAGTCTACTTTGTGTATTATAATTCTCAGGTCAATCGCAATTATTATTTGAGTAAGGTATTATCCTATAACTAATTTTTCTAGCTTGACTTTCAAGTCATACTCTCATAACTTTGTCATCCATTTTCCTCTTCTTTCTCCCAGCTCATTTTTCCCCAACATTGATTTTATAGCTGGGTCTGGGACAATGGCATATACTTTACTCTAGAGGATGTAATGCCTAAATTTCTTCACCATCATGACCAGGGTGTAGGCATGATTATTTGAGGTATAATATCTAAGCTTGGCATCCTTAATGTTAGTTCTCATAAAAATAATGGGGTGATCTCCCTCTAATCTTTGGATGAGGAAAGTAGTAATTGTGTACTCCAAAGCAAAGGGATAGATATATAAATCCTATGTATAGTTTAGGTTTATGAGGATTAGGTATTGAATAATAAAATCTTTAATATCATTAAAAACTTAATTAATTTTATATACCATTCCAATTTTTCATCTTATTTCAACATTACATTCAAGGGTTTACTATTTTATCAAATCTAGAAATAAATTTACGCGCAAAGTTGATTTTCCTAAAGAAATGTTTTAGTTCTTTCTTGTTGGGTACAATAAAAAGTGCAGGTTTACCACAACATAGTGAGATAAATCTCTCCTCTCATCAAGGGGAGGTTCCCTATAAATTACTATATATTAATATAAACTAAAAATAGACTCATGGATGAAATTACATCATACATCTCTCTTTTTTCAGAGATGATGTTCACAAAGTAAATGCAAATTCCTATGTAATAACTAAAAACAATCATCTTCTTTCAGAAATGACATCCAGTAAACAGTAGGAAAACTTTCCAGGTAGTAATGGGATCCACAAGAAACCCACGAAAGACCAAAGTCTTTCATTGCTTCTTTTGCTGATTTAGGACTAATAAAACTATAGGATGAAGTGAATCTCAAAGTATTCACCAAAAACCACAATAGAGTATAAGATCACAAAGGATAAAATTAGTACAAAGCCTTTCTAATATCCTTTCCCACCAAAACACAAGAACCACAAACTAAAGGTAATTATAGTAGCACAAAGTCTTCATAATTAAATTTAGAACATATTTGGATAATTTCCACACACTTGCTTGTTTAATCAAATAAATGAGATATTATCAGGAAAAGGATGTAAGAACAATCTCCTAAATAACACAAGTTATTCCAACGCAAAGTCTGAAAATTAACCTGCTTTATCATTCATTCAAGAAAATATGATTTACAATCTAAGCTCAAAGTCTCAAGAAGCATCTCAATTTGGGTAGAGTTTTTTCTCTCAATTATCAAAAGTAATATCTCGATTACAAAAAAGATCCTCTTTTACAAAAAAGCCTCCCTTTATTTATAGGGAGAGACCTTGAAGATTGAAAAAGACCTAAATATATTTTCTAGTCAAAGATGGAAGTCTTTGTTGACTTTGGACTTTCCATCTTTTTACATGTAATTACACATGATAAAATTACATGTGAAAATGTCTAAAGCATTTACAAAAGTGCATTTAGAAAAAAGGAAATTAAACCAATGGAAAGTTGATTCAATTTGTAGCTCTATCTTTCTTTATATGAGTGTCATACATGGTGACAGCCGCTTGTATCCCAATATTGTCTAGAGCAACAATATTCTTGAAGATCACCTTAGCCTTAACTATGGCATCTCTCACTATTGTGACTAATTTTGCATGACTAGTTAACCTCATTTTCAGATTATCTAGAGTTAACTGATTATCTAGGACATTGTCCACAGAGGCCATTGAAAATGTTTTCTCCTTGAATTCTTTTTGGAACATACCTTCAAATTCCTGAATCATTTCTTCTGCTGAAATGAACTGGTTGTCTTATGTGGTAAGTTTGCAAGGTAGTTCCTCCAACTTATGCAAGAGACTGATATCACTTTGTTCACTAAGGTCTCTAGAAGATTTGAGGTTGCTGATTAATTCCTTAAGCACCTGAAACCTATACATCAATGGTTCTTTAGTTTCAATATATGAGTCTCTATTATAAATGACACCAATTGATACTAGAGTGATTATTTTTAGCTTCTTCATATCCATCCATTTGTCAAGATATTTATCTATGCTTTCAATATCCTAAGAAATGATACTGATAAGATCATTTAGTTCTCTCATTTTCCTCATCTTATCCATTTTCTTAGACAACTCTATAAGCAAGGAAATCCCTTGTGTATGCATCTTGCCTAAGTAATCTTCAAGCACTTTTCCCTTGAGATAGATCTTTTCTACCTTCTGAATTATGGGCTCGTCGACGGAGATAACCTCGGGAGTTATAGTTTTTGGAATGAAAGTAATCCTCCTTATCACTATAGTTAATTGTTCCACCATTACTTTATAATGGTCCTTCATTTCTCTTTCTCTGTCAAATTTCTAAACCATAATGTCCATCACTATTGCAAGTCACTCTTAGTACTTTCATGAGTTACCTTCCCCAATTCAATTTTGGAGATAGAGTAGTCACTCATATCAAAATTTTCAAGAGTTGCATCTTACAGAGGTCTATCAACTTCTAAAAATTTGTGCCCCTTATCTTCAATCATATTTGAAAGGATTTTTGGCTTTTTTGGAGTCTTTACTTTGGCTGAAACCATTTTAGTGAAATTAAAGTCATCTGGAGAGATGGCCTATTTTTTCCTTTTGGGTGTGTAAGCTGACAACCAATGTGGGAGAGCAGAAGCACTTACATTAGCAACAGTCCTTGTAGTTAGCATCACTAGGGTAGTGCTTGCACTACTGGTGGAAATAATGGGTGTAATATCAATTAAAACCACACCTACTACTGAATGGTTGAGGGTAGAACTATCTCTGATATTAAAAGATGGAGATGACAAACTAGGGATGGATCCTGATGACTGAAGAACATCTCCAAAAGTGCTTTGAGGGTCACCAAAAATAATTTTGGAAGGAGAGGTAGCTCCAAAAGATTGAATACTAATTGGAGAAATAGGTGAAGGAGTTACATCAGGTGAGTTGGGTGGGGAAGAAGAAATTCCTACATCTAGTTGTACACCTACTTATGGAGATAGAGTTTCCTTTCCCTATTGACATGTAGGCCTATCATCAGTCTCCATCTGTTCTACTACCAATTCCTCAGTACTCTACTTCTTAGCTTCCACCCTCTACTATATTCTGGTTCTTTTTCCATAACCTTCATCTTCTTAGTCACAAAGATGATTGTAGGTTTATGTGGTCATAGAAGAAGAAGGGACATCATCTTTATTCTTTGTTCTATTTTCTACTCTTCTCCTTATTTCTTCTCAAAATTTAGCTTCTAACCTTGTAATGAACTCTTTCAAAGTGATTCCATTATTTATTAACCAATCATTAGTGTTCACCAATATTGGTTTGAATCTCATTCTCAGGGAAGTCAACTCCTTTTGAGACCATTAGATCATGGGAAGAGGAGCATTGGTGACTTGTTTAGTGTGGTATCTATTATTTGTCAAATCTCCATCATCCACTAGATTTGTATTTTCTCAATGGACAATATACTATAGTCCATCTTTTTGATGTCTTCAGCTATCCTCAAATCGACCCAAATATCTTTGATCATAGACTCATGAAACTAGGTCTTCCTCTGGATTATGTCTTTCATGCCTCTATAGTCAAAATTTGGCCTCTTTTTGAAATTCTTCATGGTTACAAGTTGCATTTTAGTCTCCATTACTCTAGATTTTATAGTGGTCAATACTGAGAATCTACTAATTTTCAATTGGGAACCTAAAACTGGGTTTCTTGAGTTCCATTTGCTTATTGTGCATGACAATAATTTGCCTACATAGCTCCATCAAGTCTAATTTGTCTAAGGGGAATCTTGAAATTATATAGGGATAACCTTGGAAAAATCTAACCTATAGATAACAAAAGGTAGGGAACTATAATAACATACACTTGAAGTCATTCACAATAGTCCAGGCTTCATCTGACACTCTTTTCTATTCTAATTGGGGATAAAAAAGACACAAAAATACCATGAAGAAAGCATCGTTTACCCTTTTAAAATGATGGATGGAACCCTTTAATGTTAGCTGAGGATAATATTGATACACTGGGGTTGTTTTCCTATCTCCTTTCAATGCTAAACCTAGGAAGGTTCCCATTGACACCACAATATACACTAAGTATGACATCATATAGAATTTGGAGGTAGTGGATACCTTCATCAATTGCTCATGCAGAGCATTGTTGATTTGTTCTCCCTAGAAAATAACTTGTTTCCCTTATAGAATTATCTTAATGAAGGGGTACATCCATTCATGAAATTGAGAGAAAGAAGGCAAACCTCATACTCTGCTAAGAAGAGTGATCAAGTCACCAACTTCTTTTATGAAATCACTCTCTGGAAAGTTTCATGGCCATCTGGACAAGTTCACTCTAGGAGTTTTGAGCCATCTATTATTGATCACTTTCTTTGCTCTTTCAGGATCTTTTTCATATTATTTTTGCACTTCAATGAAGTCAAGTTTCAACACATCAGTACCAGGAGGGCATATGAACACTTTGTCGATAAACTCAGGGTATAGTCTGATCACCACATTACCACCAGTGTCTAACACGGCCCTGGTATCCTTGTTGTAGAACTAAGTGCACTAAAGAATGAACTATGTGTGGTGAGCCACTACAGTAAAATAAGAGATTAGATGAATATTACATTCAACTATCTTCTTCATTTCATGGCTAGGATTACTTGATTTGGTTCTTTTTATGAACTCGGTCATATCCACATGCCCAATCTTTATATATCTGATGTCATCAACATTAGAAGTAACTGAGGTGATTGAGAAAACACCTTGATGCTTGTATTTCATCATCTTCAACTTATTTGGAGAAACCTCAGTCATTTGGAAGAACTTTTGTAGAAAAGACGTTGATGAAGAAGGATCCTTGAGAGAAACTACAACAAGAATCATGATCATGTAATTAGGGGAAAAAATCAACAATCTGGGAAAACTGCATGTTGATGATCAGGACCATGGGAATGTGCTTGAAAGGGATAAGTTGTGAGTATTTTATAATGTTTAAAGGGAAGTAGGCTCAAAAAAACAAGAAAATTGAAATTTTTGAGAGTTAGGAAAATCAGAGGGAAGGCATGTAGGGGCAGCAAAAATTGCCACCCTTGCATGTTTATAATAGATCTGCATAGGTGGAAAAAATTTCCACCATTGCATGTAAAATATGTGCATATTTGACAATTTTTACCACCTATGCATATGGGAGGAACTTTGTGTGAGGGCGACAAAAATTGCCACCCTTACATGGGAGGAAAATGAGTGAGCTGTGATGGCGGCAATTTTTATCACCCTCACTCAAAGGTGAATGGATAGCATAATGGTGGTGAAAATCACCACCTTTACATGGGATGAGGTAAATTGTGTAAAGTCAGCATTTTTCATCACCATTACACCACTAGAAATGGCCAATAGAAATCAGGGGGTTTTTTTTTGCGATTAATGAGGAAGAGAGGGAGGAGGAAAATGAAGGAATAGATTAAAAAAATGGAGGGAAGATAAATAAAAACTAAAAACATTTAAATTAAATATATAAAAAAAATAAAACATAAAACAAGGAAGAACATAGAACCCTACCTGGCAAAAATTGCTGCCCTACACTTGAATGTGGAAAAAATGCGATCCCACTCATTCGCACGGTTTACTAGATGCAAGGAAGAGGAGAAGATAACTTTGAATGGTTCAAATGAGCTTTAAATCAGTTTAAAAGATTGAAAAACCAACCCCAACAACTTGACACACATGTCAATTAATATTGTGCATAAAAATCAAGACCATGTAGGGGCAGCAAAAATTGCCACCTTTGCATGTGAGGTTGAAGGAGGATGCAAGGGCAGCAAAAATCATTACCTCTGCATGGAATGGATAAACCACATGCAATGGAAAAAAAAAATTCTTCCCTTTCATGTGAAATGCAAAAAACAATCAATGGTGGCATAAAATGCCACCCTTGCATGTGAACCAAAAAAACACACTAACTCCTCAAAATTTATCAAATTTTGATGTTCTGATCACATCAAAATTATAACGATTTTCACATTTTTTGTGAAATAATAATGAGGGAAGGTCACAAAATTTTCAAGTATGTCAATTTACCAAACTTGAAATCAAGAAAAACTTTTCTTGAAAGATGAACTTAGAGTGAAAAACATGAAATGGAAAAGTTTCGTAGGGGTTGTTCCAAAAATGAGCGTAGCTGATTTTGGGAACAACATTTCTTATTGTTAGGTAAAATAAGTTTGTAAATTACATCCACCCTTTCATGTTCAATAATAATACCTTATTTTATGATAATATGATAGATAATTTTACCTTCAATGACATTAAACACGTTCTTATTTGGGTTTAGGGAAATTTCATACCTTTTGCATCTTTCAAATATCCTTTCCAAGTGGTGCACATGATATGACCTATATTTCAAAAACATAGTTAGGTAATCCATATAAATTATTATACATTTACCTATTAGTCCTTCAAAAGTGAATTCCATTACCCTTTGGAAAGTGGCACTTGCATTTATCAAACTAAAGGGTATTTGTTTATAAGCATATGTTCCCCACTTGGTGGTGAAAGTAGTCTTAGTACTATTTTTAGGGTTGACTAAGACCTAGTTGTATCTAGAGAAGACATCCAAAAAGGACATCATTTGAGATCCACTCACCATTTGGATCACCTTTTCAAGGATGGATAGTGGGTAATTATCTTTATCTGAGGATTAGTTCAAGTTCTATAAGTTCACACGCTGGTAGATTTTTTCATTTTTATTTCATAAAAGGACTAAGATGGCCACCCAAGTGGAGTGGTGGAATATGAATACTCTCTCTATATAAATCAACTTATGAAATTCCTTGTGTATTAAGGGCTCCAAGATTGGGTTTATCAGACTCTACCTATACCTAAAGGGTTTTTTACTAGGTTTTAGGGGAATATTGTGAGTGACTACTCTTGAGTCAAAGACCTTAAGGTCCCCATTGGCCCAGGTAATCACATATTTATATATTAATAGTAACCTTTTCAACTATTCCAATTCATGGTTAGTCTATTTAGGACCCACATTAACTATCTGGGGATTTTTTATCAGGTTGAGGTTGATGAGTTGACACTTTTGGTCCTTAAACTTAGGATTTTTCACTTGAAAGGTTGGGTATAAACCATCTAATACTCTCTCCAATGGCATCATCCCCTTTGGGATCTAGTTCCCATGAACACTTAGTATCCTATATTTATCTAACTCATTCTTAGGGTTGTCTCTATCTTTTTTATATATAATTTGGGTCCTGAATATTCCCTCATTGCTAAGAAATTGGATGTTTTATTGGTCATCCTTAAAGGCATAAAAGAGGGACATGGGAGATGTTCCATAGAGAACTCTTGTAACTTAGTGTTAACCAAGGGAGTTAGGTTTTCTACCATAGATGTTAGTGAGTTAGCTACTTGGTTTTCTTCTTGGGGGATAGGGATAATATTAAACATGTTAAACATATTGGTTAGGTCCTAATCCCTATGCTTATGCCTCTTAAGGTATGATATCTTGAATTTAAACTTAGTCTTAATCTATTTGACAACCAACTTAGAGTCACTAAATACTCTTAGTTCATTTGCCTTATATTTTAATTCAAATTTTAATCCTAAGATTAAAGATTCATACTCTACCAAGTTTTTTATGTAGGGAAACTGTAACCTATATAATGCTAAATGTTTTATCTCTAAGGGGTCTTTAAGGAAAAAAAACCCACTACCTTGTTTGGAATGAACTCCATCTATATAAAGGGATAATAGGTCAATCAAATCTAGGCTATGACTAGTTTGATCTTTGGGTGGATTTGTTCTCAGTGTGTAAATGCCTAGGTTTAAGAAAACTAGGTTCACATTCTCATTAATGGTGTTGTACTTAGTTATCATGTGTTTCATTCAAGGTTCTCTATCCACCTATATTTTTTTGCCTACTCCTCTCCATGGGAACCACATATGGGATAAATCTATGGCCATGTACCAATTCAAGGATTTGGAACAATCTCTACTAAGGAGCATATTGTAAGATTTAGAGATCTCCACTACTTGAAAGTATATGAAAGTTTTAATCCTAGGCTTGGAATCCAAGTATATGTGGACATTGAATAGTTCTATCACTTTTATTATTGAATTATCTAGTTGTACCACTACCTTGTCTAACTTTATGGGGACCAACTCGAGTTTCTTGTATATTCCTATTGGCATCACATTGGCTAAGGCTCTTGAATCTACTAAGTAATTATGTAGATTATTTATAAATAACCATATGATTAAGAGGAAAGGGGTCACCTCCATCTTTTTTTTGAATGATCACATTAGTGTCTATTGCCCTTGGTTTTGGTTGGGTCAACGGGGTCAGATTTTGAGTCAAGGATTTTAGTAGGAGATCTTGTTTCTCTATGATTTTAGTAAGATAATGAAGGGTCATTTTGTTGCATTGATATTATTCATATCTTCCATTATGTTATAAACCCATTTAATTTCGACCAGTGGGGTTTCCATAGGTTCCATATGTTCTTGAGTTCTTAGAGATGGGGGATCATTCATAGAATTTTGGTCTTATGTGATAACACTATTATTAGGGGGAGTCAAGGTAGTAAGGGGTTTTTATTAATATTTATTCCTAAGGTATAGTTACTCCTATGGAATTGTTTAAAAACTTGTACCTTACTAATACCCTCATTTGGCTCATTTTCTTCCTAGCTAGGGAAACTCATTATCTCTAACACCATGGTAATATTAGGGGCTTTACCTAAATTAGAGGATTAAATATGATTGGAGACCATATCATATTCTTCCATTTCCTTCTAAAAGATCTCAAAATTAGAACTAAACTTTATACAATCTAGTTCCCCATGTTATATTATGTTATTCACTCAATACCAATTAGGTAAGGCTATCTAAAAGATATTGATTTTAGGCAACCTATTAGGTGAAAGTTCTAATGCATTGTGAGGATAGTTATAGCTCCTAATTGGTCTTTGATATGTGAAGTTTTTTTTATATCTTTATACATTAGAGTTACTCACCTAAATCTTTATCCCAAGGAAGTCATTACTACGTTTTTGTAACATTTTTTGAATGGTGTCTAACCCATTCTTGATGGATACTTGAGGTGTGGTTTATGTTTTGTTAACTATGACCAACAGTACCTAGTATTGAGTCTAAGGGGTTAGTTCATGCCCCCCTAAGTTAAGTAAACATAGTTTTTTAATTTTAAGTGGGATGACCTAGTAGGATTTTATGCATTACATGGAGTGGATAAATTATTGGGGAATTCTAATTAATTCTGGGAAAAAATCTCAATACAGGCATCTATTGTAGTGTATTGAGAGTGGGGGTCATCATATGGCCTTGAGGGTTTAATTGTTTATCTACCTTGATGGCCCCTACATAAGCCAAGGATATGTCCTATATGGTTAAATCCCTCATTAAGAACATGTTTATTTATTGTTATAGTGCATTATTATATATTTCAAGTGATAATTAAGGGTTAGATTGATAAATCATGGTGACCCATATGTACAACTTTTAAAACCTAGCATGAAAGTTCCTAATAGGCTCATTGGGATCCCCTTTGATACAAGAAAATTTATTATATATGAAAATGGGGTATATAACTTGCCCAAATTGGGTAAGTAAATTAGTTTTTAAATGGTCCCAACTTGAGATAAAGTCTTTAGGAAGGTTGAGAAACCAACCATATGTTGAGTCCATTAGCATAAAGGTTAAAATCATTCATGTGGCATCCTCATATTCAAAATTTATAATCCTTAGGGTAGTTTTATAATAATTTATCTTATCTTATATAGATAATCTTATGTCTTAGGTAAAATGGGGAAGATACCTATCAAGGTTTTTAGGTAAATCATAAACAACTCTTGGGATGTTAATAACAGAGATAGTTAACTAAGCCATCTTAAGTTACAAATTTGGGATAGGTTGTGGGAAAAACTTATTATAATAATGGTATGTATAAGTTGGTTGAGCTTGGTTTTTTTATGGAAAATCAAGGGGGAAATTACCAACAAGTTGTAGTCAGACCTAGCCTTGATAACATGTGAACTAGTCTTCAATATGCCTCAATCAAATAATGGTTAGTACATTATTATCAATAATCATAATCTCAACACACTCTTAAAATCAATGAAAAGCCTAAAATATTCCAATGGCCCTCCTTTTAGTGCCATATTTTGTTTGCTTTAAGATATTGGTTCATGAAATACCCATGAGATTGGGTATTCCCTAAAAGGGAAGGTGGAGACAACTATGGAAGTTTTTCCTCTATTTTAAGACTAATTCAATATTAGTCTAGGGTATGTTATAGTTATTTGAATTCATAAATGGATTATACATGAATATTCTCCAAAATATGTCACATTACCACCAAAACCTCAATATGGAGTTCTTGCACATAGATCTAATTATCAAAGTTTGTTGTGGAAGCTCATGTATTATGCTTCTGTATTTATAAATATAAGGGGAGAGGGTAGTTAGATCTTAGGGAAAAAAACACAAAAGAAAAGGGAAATTAAGGTAGAAAAGGGAGCTTCTAAGTCTAGAATGAACTCAATGGATTGATCATCAAACTAAGTAACCTTGCCATAATTATACCACTATAGACTAAGTTTCACTAAAATTCTATCTCCAAGAACACACACTAGGAAGATTATAAGGAAACAAGGAGTATGCCTCAAATATGATCCCTCACTAAGTATAATTACTAGGGTTTATAGTAAAATACACATAAACACCTAATGGTAATTTGTATATTAATAAACAAATTAACAGTACTACAAAAGGGAAATGAGAGAGCTCACATAGTGATTATACTAGCCAAGCATGTCATAACCATTGCACACATAAAGTAGAAAAATATTAATCCAATTAATCTAGAATTTAAAATCATTCAAAAATGTATATAAAATATAATTGAGATGTAGAACAAAACCTTTGTAGAAATTAGGAATTATATTCATAAAAAGGTAATTTTTATTTACAATAATCAATCTTGGTTAACTCTAGAGTCTAAAGAGATAAAGGAAAAAATAGGTGAAATATTGTCTATAATACGACAACACTTTCAATCAAGATTTGATCGACCTCTTAAATTATAATATAACTTTGCCTTATATATATGAGAATTAGATTCACCTATAAATAGACTCATGATGGTTACAACCATAATTTAAAAATCAAAACAAATAAATCCCCTTAAACCACAAAAATATCTACAAGGGAACACTTAGTTGATACATGGAAGTGGTTGTGAAGGTTTGGCTCTTAACTAATTTGATCTTGCATCCCTAAATTCTAATGTGTTTTCCATGAAGTCAAATTCCTTTTTTAGCTTCACAAGATTCATTAGGGGCTCCCTGAATATCACCTTAGCTTGAGTCACCATCCTCCAATAGACTGAGAAGGATGTTTCCATTAACACTTGGACCCTAAAAACCTAGTTAATTCTCACCATGGATTGCATTGATATATCCAAAACTACCCAATCCTCTTATTTATTTATTTTGACAAATTTCTCCCTTGTGACCTAGTTGAATTGACCTAGGTGGGCTCCAAATTCTCCTTTGTCCAATAAGTTGCCATCTAGGTGGAATAGCACATATATATTGACCTCTTTGAAGTAGGTCAATATCTTCTTCTTACCCTCTTCTAAGGGTCTAGTTAAAATATGTTCAATAGACATACATTCCTCCATAGTAACCTTCATGTTCTTCATATACATATAATACAACCCTAAGTCTGAAGTTGGCATTAGTTTCAATTTTAGGAACATGCCTTTGTTAATCACCATCAATAACTTTCTACACTTTTTGTCTATCTCTGTAATCCTCTCCAAGTAATCCTGAGTTTATTGGATGATCATATTGGTTTCACCCAAAGTCTCCACTACCTTCTCAAGAACTAAGAAGAGTAGTAAGAGGTCATCCTTGAATTTCCTAATTATCTTGGTGGGGAAAGAGCTATTCACTTTATATTCTAAGGTATAAACCTATCTTTTCATGTCCTTGAAGAATTTATTTGACATATCATGAATTTACAAGATAATAGAGAGTGAATCCTCAACCATCCTTTCTTCCCTAGTGAAATTCCTCACCTTAGTGAGGGAGAAAAAATCTTGATGAATTTGATAAACCACCAAGTTCCCCTCTTAGATGAACCTTTAAATTAAAATCATCTTCATGTTCCTTAAAGTTTGGTGAAGCTCCACTATACATTAGGGCTGCCCAATATAGTAATCTCTAGTATCTACAACCTTAGGACTATTCCCTAAGTTGTGGGAGGTGTAGGAAGAGTTTTTGAGATGGTGGTGAAGGGTAGAGGATGAGGTGAAGGTGAAATGAAGGAAGTGGAAGGGTTGAACAAGGAAAGTAATGGAGGTGGAGGAGGAATGGGAATGAAAGGAGGAAGGAAAAAGAGTGAGGCCCATGGTAACATATATTCCTACCACTACTCATCAAACATGCCCATTTGATGGGAAATTAATCCTAGGAGAGAAGTGTTAAACAAAAAGGAATAGATTGGTTGGTTGAAGCTAAATCCTTGGGTTCCTAGAGTAATAACAAGAGGGGGTGAGGAGTAATGCATTGAGGTTTTATGGTTGGGGCCAAAAGAACCATTAAGGTTGGTAGAGGAGGTTGGGTTAGATAAAATGGCCTTTAAATTAAATCTAGAATGTGAGATAACTTTTAATTATTCTTGGGCCTCTTAATTGGGTTAGCTCTAGATGTTAAGGTAGAAAGACTAGTTAGAATAACAATAATATAGGGGCTAATGGTAAAGGAACTAGAACTACTAAGGGAGGCACTAATATAACTAAATGGAGGAGGGGGATAGTTCTTATAACTATTGGTATACTCCTAACGGTGGTATCTATGATTGCTTATGAATATGTGCTCAATGTTACCTTAATTGAAGGTAATCCTAAAGAAGGCATCGAGAGGTTTTTGGGTTGTGAAATGCATGGGGAAAATGGGAATGAAGAGGTAAGGATGATCGAGAGGACTGAGGCCAAATTTTCTTAGGTAAATGATGGATGGGGTGAAATAGGGAAAAGAGGAGGAACCACTTGGGGTATTTTGGTAGTGGAGTGGAACTTATGGGTGATAAGACTAGGAAATGGAAAGTGGTAAGAGTGAGGGGTATAAAGGAGAGGGAGGAAATGGGAGGTATAAAGGGTAGAACATATACTAGTGCCTATTAGGATCTTCATTCTAGGATTATCCCTAAATTTATGGTCAATTCAAACCTCAAGGTTTGTGTGACCTAGGGTCAAGATGCTAGTGGTTAAGTTAGTAATGCTTGGGCTACCTACCTTTTAGATCAATTATAGCTAGATTAGAGCTACCAGAGGAGGTGGATATGGATTTGGAATGTGAGGATAAATTAGAAGAGGTGAATTTATGACATGAGCAATAACTAATTGAGGAGGTGAAGCTAAAGTTGGGACATGAGGAGTAGGAGTTACATGAGGAGGCAGAGCTAGAACTAGAACATAAGGAGGAGAAGGTGGTGGAATTCCCTTAAAAATACTCTTAGAGATAGTAGGAGGAGTTAGTTTTGGATCCTTTATGGATCGAGTTAGATTTGGATGGGGAGAAGATGGGCCCACCTGAGCCTTATTTCCTTTCTTCTTCTTCATCATGATCTAGGATAATGACTCTTGGTTATCAATAACATCCAAGTATACTTCATCATCATCTTATATTTAATAACTATAGTTTGTATTAATTTGGGTCTAATAACATTATAATTTATCTATAATCATCCCATTAGGGTCCCAATGCTAGAGCTTGTCTCTCTCTAGGGTAAAAGAGTCCTACCTAATTACCATCTTTTAGAGGGGAGGGAAGGTTTTGTACATGTGATACCTAATAGTAATCAAGATTATTGGGCATGATTTATAATAATATCCAATACAAAATCCAAAGATACATTCCACTAGTTAGTAGGTGATATCTTGCTCTTCCAGATGATTGGGATAAAATATAATAAGCATAAGGGTTGCTTGAGTATACCCATAATTTATATCATGGTTTCTTCTTTATAGTACTAGTACTCCCCAATGGTGGTGATGGAGTCTCAAATTGATTTAGATAGATGGGGCATCATAGAATTATTTATCATGTTATATACCATTATCTAGAAGTGCTCATAGATGTCCTAGATGTGATTATGGTATTAGTGGCTATATAGTTTGTAAAAAACTACATGGACCACTGAGGACCTGAGAACCTATTATAACATCAATTTTCACCCTTAAAGAGGGTTACTCAGGATCTTTCTAATTAAGATAAACTATGGTAACAAACCTAGGTTCTGGGTAACTTATGATGGGGCTAAACCTTCAGAAAAGGCCAACTTCCTCTTGATGAATCACCCAAACTAATGCTCCTATAGGGAAAATGGTTATAAAGGAGGAAAATGGATCCTAAGAAGGCTAAAAGGTGATGCAAAAAATAAAGAAATTCAAACTCCCATAAGATTGAACCCACACTAGATCTATAGAAGACAATGCTAGCTCACACAACCTTGACATCAAGATAATTGCATAAGTCTTTCATAGATTGGGTTCAGGAAGTAATAAATGCAAATAAATAGGAGTTCTAAGACTCACTAAGATATTATATAAATGGCAAAAATAAAACTAATCTAGACCTAAAGATAGATTTAAAACACCCTAAAAGAGGTTCGAAAGGAGGACAATGGATATGGAAGAATCTCCTTCACAAGTCCATCATGCATAACTCATTCAACATAGATCTAAGGCAAGAGATAGATAAATCAATAGTGCATAAGCAAGTTGATCTATGGCAAGTGAGGGGTAAACAATTTAGCATATCCTAAGGACTAATACAAGTCTTTCAAGTGGCATAATATTAAAGACCTAGATAAATATCAATGGATAAAATTAAATTTTAAAAGCTAAGGGACTTCAATGGAGAGAAAATGTGACCTAAGGTTAAACCAGGGCAAATATTTCAAAATATGCCATTGAAGTTCATTAGAGACCTCTATTAGAGGATCCAAAGTATGTAAACTCAATTTTCTTGTGTTTTTAATGTCATGTATAATAATTCCTTAGATTCCACAAGTTTTAGAGGTATAATAGGTTTGTTTAGACCTAATATGGTTCAAGAAATAAGTTATGTAGTTTGTAAGTTATTCATTGACATATTGACTATAGGAAAACCAATAATTGGATTAGTTTTCAATTTATAGTAAACACTTATGCTCAAATTTTAAATTAGGGGTAGATATGTGATTATGGAGAATGTTTCATCTATCAACATAGTCATAGATTTAACAAATAGGTACTTATAGCTGCTAAAAGTAGACTTAGGCATAGTTCTGTCAAGTCCATGGATGTGAGGACTTTGTCCTCATAATGAAAGCAAGTAGAGTTGGTGTAGAAGATAAAAGTAAAGGGATTCAGGGATTGAAAAGTATAGTGGAACATTTATTTCTTATCAAATCATCTTAGTCTTAATTGGATCTAAGATGGTTTAAAAATCAAGAAGGATGGAATCGCAATTAATGATCTCAGATGGTGTGGTCTCCATTTCTCTACCCTTTCTCCTATATCTCTGATTCTTTTCCATTTTTAATGACTCTCACTTTTGATATAAATTCTCTCATAATTCTAGAAGAGTAAAGAATCTCATTTGATAAGGTTGTACCCTATAAAATTTTGAATGAAAGATCCCTTGAAGTAATAACAACTTTCTTTACCTATCTCTCCCCTTTAAATTGTGTGTAGTAAAGCTTGTGTATGATGGCATTATCATGGAGAATCTTCCATGCCCATTTTCCTTATTTCTTTCTCATTTCTAAGGTATCTTCAATTTAGTTGTAGGTCTATGTTAGTGTTATTTCTATCATTGATGCAAGCTCTTAGTGAGTCTTAGAAGTCCTCTTTGCCTTCATTCATTGCTTTCTAAACCTAGTTTATGAAACACTTATGCAACTAGCTAGTTTTGTGAGATTGTGTGAGCTAGCATTATCTTATGCTTCCTTAATGTTTACTTCATACTTATGTGATTTCTCATTTAAATTTGGTACATCACTTGATTAAATTTATTAAGATCCATTTCCCCATTTCTAACCCTTTTCTTTGTGTAAAAATTAGTATAGGTGATCCATCAAGAGGAATCCATCCTTCTTTGAAGGTTCAACCCCACCATAAGTGACCCATAGCCTAGGGTTATTCCCATAGTTTAATTCAATTTGAGAGATCCTAAAGAACTCTCTCCAATGGTGAAAATTGATGGTACAACAATTTATAGCATGCTCAGTGGGACACAATTCAAATAAGATTGGTCAAAATTTGATGTTGGTTTGATCAAATTGTAGAAGTTATAGCTTCCAAGAAACAACATCTGGTGACTCCAAAAGAATATCTAACATTTTGGTAGTAGAATAGTGTCTACACCTCATGTCAAAGGTGATAACAAGGTTAGATTCTAGAGGTATTCCCATTGAGTTTGTTGAATTACCTTTAAATTTAGTCAAAAGGTTAAGGTTTGCTAATACACACCCATATAAAGGCAACTTTGTTTCTAAGTCAATTCTAAGGCCTACCCCTGCAAGAAGATCTTTGTCAAACCCTTTCATTACCATAGAAACCCCTATATATTTTGTGGATTTTAATGCCCAAAGTCCTCTAGACCTCCCTCAATATGATCCTATTCTAGTATCAACTCTTAAAAATATCCCTTATTTTACTAGAGACCAGGCTACAACTCATTCTAAGCACCTCATGGACGTAGCTAATTTTTTCAATATTCATAATGCTAATGAGAAAAATGTGGAAATTAGGTTATTAGCCATCTCTTTCAAAGGTAAAGCCTTATATTGGTATAGAATATTTGATGCTAATTCCATTTCCATATGAGATCAGTTATAAGATGGATTGTGTAAGATATTTGAAGATAAAAGTGACCATTTGTCACTTGTAAAGCAATTAACCACAATTCAAAGAGACCCTCATGAAGTTATACAAGACTTAAATATAAGGTTCCAAAATACTTAGGATATAATCCCAATATCTATTAGGCCTACCCCTAAATTTTCCTTTATTTACTATTTTAATTCACTAAATAGTGACATTATAATAATGATCCAGTCCAGAGGAGGAAACACATTACCAAATGCATATGAGGTGGCAATTAGAGCAAAAATTTTTTTGGTGCAGGTTAGTAAGCTTACACCTAGAATCACCAATGCCTTTATTACTTAAGATTAAACCATCCCCTATTTCTATTCTTCTCCTTGATTTCATCCCTCCTATGAATATAATTACTATTATGCACTCACCTAAGTAATAAAAGGATTCCACTAGTCAATCTAGTGATTCCTAAGAACAAAATAACTTTCAAGAGCTTAAGAGCATGTTCCAATCTTTGGGAAATGAAATAGTGAATGTTAAGAGGTAGTAAGCTTTTAATATACCTTATCAAGCCTCATATCAACCTTAGTAGCAAGCTTATCAAAAAAATATGCCACCCTACAAAGGAAAATTCCAAGTCCAAAGCCAAGGACAAGGGAAACCTAGCTACAATAGACAAAATAACTATAATCTAAATGTTGAAAGCACTTCCAACACTTTGGTCCTAGCTGAAAATAATATTGCTCAAGAAGGTGAGGGGAACATGCCTTGGAATCAGTCTTTTGGGAAATCCATTGTCCCAAACACTGACTTTAACCTATCTTCTAGTGATCAATGGCATCGAGCTGCTAATTATGGGTACAATCAAGATCTTATGGATTAGAACATAAAAGTGCCCATGATGAAAAAACTAGAAGATCCTCAATAAGGCTAAATCATTGATCAAATACCAAGATAATTGGGTGATAAAATGGTGAATTATGAGAAAGAAGAGTATTATGCACTTAATCAATAAGCTAGTTCTAGCTACACATATATTCTAGTGGCATCAAATAGAAGGTTCAAAATAAAGAAAATGGATGGTAACCAGGAAGTAGTCAAGGAGCCTCACACCATTACTCCTTAAATATTAAAGACAAATAGACTTATTTTTATTCTTAAGGTTCTAGTGGCTTCAAGGAATAAAAATTAGGGGAATGTCTTTGTTCCCTAAAAATCATAAACTCAAAGTATAGTTATGGTTCCCAAAGTAAAACCAAAGTTTGATGGTTCACCCATCAACATTATGGAATAAATGAAAAGGTCTAGTGTGATTATGCCAATTTGGGATATTCTCTCCATGCCTGGTTAGGTAGACATCCTCTAAGAAGGGTTATCAAGAATCAATGTTTCTGAGAAACCACTAGTCAAGGAGAATGTGATTCTCACCAATGTAACCAAAAGACCAAATGAAAGGAAACAAAGAAAGGTGGTCAAACCTCCTCCCTTATATATTTCATTAATCATTGGTGACTCTTTAGTCCATAATTATTTGGTAAATAGTGGGGCTAACACCTCAATAATGCCAAATTCCATAGTTGATCAGCTTGGTCTAAAATATGAGCCCCATTATAAAGGAATTATACAACTTAATGGTTCTTCCATCAATCCATCTGGTATCATCAGAGACCTCAACTTGACCCTAAATTCTTGTTCTAGTGTCTTAGTGGTTCAAGATGTGTTGATCCTAGATGTACCTCTTCATTTTACCCTATGCATATCCATGGAATTCATTACAAATATTAGAGGTTATTTTTTAGTAGATTGGTCATACATGGCATTCAAAACAAGATATGAAACCAAGGTATCTATTAAGCTTTATCCCATTACATAATTCCACATAGATATTTATGGGATAGATAACATAAACCTCAATTACACCATTCTTGATGAGGATGTACATATAGTTGGTTAAGAATTAGACAATCACCCTAAGGAGATATTAGACATGTTATTGGATGAACTATGGAATGAAAATCATTTGACTGATCCCTTGGAAGGAGTTGAAGAGAGTGACATGGGTGTCTATTTCTTACATGAAGATAATCATTACATGGCATCCCTCATTATACCTCAAGAAGATCCTAGTGGCTTATGGAAATTATTATTTAATGGTTTAAGGATAAAACATAGAGTGGGTGCAGGTGTAATGCTAGTATCCCCATCCAATGAAAAGTATTTATCTTTTTTATAGGTTCGAATTCAATTTATATTGTAATGATGTAGAATATGAATCTTATCCATGAACTTAAATGGGATAATAAGAGAGGAATAAAAAATTACAAGTTTATGGAGATAGTGAGCTGATAGTGCGCTAGGTTAGAGGCCAAAATATCACCAAGAATACTTTGATGAAGTCTTAAAAACATAGAGTTTAGGATCTTATTTATGATTTTGAGGCCTTTAACATCTAATCAATAGCAAAGAACTAGAATGGACATGCTAATAGGTTGGTAGCTATGGGAGTTCAATTTGATATCCTAAATGAGTTAAAAAAGACCAAGGTGTAGCCACATGTCAAAGTGGGGGTAAGACCATCAGTGTCAGACAATGAAGATCATTGGTAAGTCTTTAATAATGACAATAAAATTTCCTATTTCTTGTATTAGAAAGTAAATTTCTCCTCTATAAACAAAGAAAAGTTTTAGCATCAATGTGAAGAGCAAATTCTTTAGTTGAGATGTAACAATTTTACTAAAGGATTAGTCACCCTTGAAGGTCTTTTCCATGAGGGAGATGATATGATAAAATACAAGGCAATAATGTGAAAAATTGAATAGAACTATGAAAGATTCCTCATCTTCAAAGACAAGCTTGGAAAGGTAAACACTAAAGCTGAAAGGCATGCTTTCATAGAACTTTGTAAATAATATGCAGACATCTTTACTTGGGAATATAGTAACCTAAGAGGATTTGATCCCAAGATATCCCAACACACTATATAAATTGAGGTTATTTCCAATCCTTTTAGATAGAATCAGAGGCCTATATATCCCAAAATTCAATAGCTTATGAGGAAAGAATTGACCAAATTAATTGAATCTAATATCATATTTCCTATTAAGCACTTCTCATGGGTAGTCAATTTGGTACCTGTGAGGAAGAAGAGGGGAAATTAGATTATGTGTTGACTTTGGGGATCTGAATAGGGTCTCTTTGAAATATAACTACCCCTTACCATCCATGGAGTAACTCCTTCAGATAGTTTCTATTTCAGAATGTTTTTCCCTTTTGGATGGGTATTCAGGTTATAACCAAGTGTTGGTAAGAGAGGAAGATTAGTATAAGACTACCTTCACCACAAAGTGGGACACATATGCTTACCAAAATATGCATTTTGAAATATCAAATATTTAGGCCACTTTCCAAAGAGCCATGGACATGGCTTTTTAAGGGTTGTTGAATTAGATGGTACTACTTTACTTGGATGGCATCATAGTTTTCTCCAATAAGGCTAATGATCACATGGACCATCTAAGGTTTATCTTCCAAATATGTAGAAAGTATGGGATCTCTTTAAATCCCAAGAAATGTGTGTTTTTTGTTCATGAAGGAAACCTTTTGGGTCACATTGTCTCAAAGGAAGGGTTATCCATTGACCCTGATAGAATAAGTGTTATCTTAGAACTCTTTTCAACTAAGCATAAGAAAGGATCTAGAGCTTCCTTTGGAAGATAAACTTTTTAATAAGGTTTATACCTATTTTTGCAAACTTGGTCAAATCCATCACTATTATGTTGAAGAAGATCTAAGTGTTTACTTGGTCAAATGAAGGTAAAGAAGCTTTTGAAACCATCAAGCAAGCCATTGCCCAAGCACCCTCACTTATAAATCTTGACTTCTCAATGGATTTTATATTGTACACCTTTACCAATATTGACAATATATAAACTATGCTGATGTAGAATAATGGTGAAGTACTTGAGTAACCAATTGCCTTTTTTAGTCAAGGGCTAGAAGGATATGAGGTAAAGTACACTTTTATTGAAAATTAGGTTATTACAACTTTGAGAACTCTCAAAAATTTTAGGCCAATTCTTTCCAATATAAATGTTCATATTATGGTGTCTCATCCTAGAGTTAGGGAATTCTTTTTTAACAAAGACTTGAATGAGAAGAGAGTTGGCTAGATTACCAAAGTCATGGAGTATGATGTGGATATCAAAGTCACCAAGCTAGTAAGAGGTAAAGGCTTCTATGAGCATATGGTAGATGATCTTCAAGAAGAAAAATAAGCTATTTTGGTGACACAACACAACTCACAGACATATGCACCTCCACCTCAAAATAATTAGCTCTAGGATATGACACATTTCCTATTAATAGGTGAATGTCCCCAAGGTTTGGATAGAGAAAAAAGAAGGTATTTTAGACTTTAGTCTATACCTTATACATTATCCAATGGAGTTATATTTAAACAATACCTCAATGGGGTACTCCTTGGGTGAATATATGATAATCAAGTGACAAAACATTTAGAGTAGTTTCATGATGGACCTATAGGAGGTCATTTTGCTCCAAGAACAATAAAAATAAAGGTAATGAAATCTGGTTATTACTAGCCTAGCCTCTTCAAGGATTCCTATGCATGAGTCAATAAATGTTATAAGTGTGCTCTCTTTGCAAGAAAATAAATATTAGTATCTCTTTTACTCAACCCAATCCAGGTGGAACAACCCTTCATGTAATGGGGGTTGGACTTCATAGTAATGATAAATCCATATTCAAGTGTAGGGCATAAATAGGTGATCACTACAACTAACTACTTCACCAAGTGGGTAGAAGAAATTACCTTGAAATAATCCAATGAGACAATAATATTGGACTTCTATGATAGCATAGTAACTAGGCTTGGTGTCCCAGCCACTATAATTCTAGATAATGCATTAGCATTTATTGGTATGAAGATAAGTGAATGGGTATTAAATCTAGGCATCTACCTCAGCACATCCTCCAAAAACTACCCCCAAGGTAATGGACTGGCAGGGTCCACAAATAATAAATTGATAAGGATTATCAATATAACTATGGAGGAAAATCAGAGAACATGGCATATAAAGCTAAGGATAACCTTATGGGATGATAGAGTGACTCTTAAAGCTACCATTGGCAATTATCCATATGTCTTTGTATATGGAAGGGAAGATAAATTTCCTATTTATATTGAATTACCTACCTGGGATTTATCCCATTAGATTAAGTTGATAGAGAATGAGCCTATAAATATGAGGATGATAGAGCTCATGAAGCTTGAAGAAACTTAGGACCTTGTAATGAAGACATTAGAGTCACATCAAGCCCAAGTCAAGAAAACCTTTGACAAGAGAGCCATAGTAAGGGACTTCAAATAAGGGGACTAATCCTCAAGCAGGACTCAAATAAGGCCAATCCAAGAAACCACACCAAGTTTTATAGCTTGTGGAATGGTCCTTATTTGATCCATTGATGAAAATAACATAATTATTTTTAGCTTTCCCAACTAGATGGAGAGGTATTACTCATCCTAGTCAATTTAATTCATTTAAATACTTATTATTAGAATATCTTGTAGCTATTATATGATGTTTTAACACATTAGATTAGTTTTCTATGCTTTCATCTAAGTGCCTTGTGCACATTTCCTTTCATTTATGTGTTTCCCTTTCAATAAGTGTCTGGGGCATAGTTATTTTTTTTGCCCTTTTTATTCCTTGTGCTTCAAGAGAAGGAGTTCAAAAAAAGGGATATCCTTAAGTCAATTTATATTAGATAGGATAGAAAATACTTGAAACTCTAGATTCCCAATGGATTAGTTTAAGGTCACTAGTCTATTACATAATAGGCATGCAATCCTAGGATGTCACCAAAAATGTTGGCCCACATATAGAAACTCACCTAGATGGATCAGTTTTAGAAGTCCTAGCATGGTTTGATCAAGATGAATAGAGTTCCTAATAAATTAAATGATCAAAAAATGACTTTCACAAGTCTAGAGAGACTAGACTATCAAGGCACATCATGTAGAAATGAATGGGTTAGCTTGATTGTGTATTTAATAATTTTGTTTAGGAGGCCTCTCAGAGCTAAAAGAGCACATGAACATGATGTATTTCATGCTTAGATAATCTTTTACAAATTTCATATCTTTATGTTTTTTCTATCTCAATATATAAAGCTTTAAAGTTAAACTAGTAGTCTGAGACATGCATGTGGACATCAAATTTAAGCTGTAGTAAGTAACCATTTAGATTCAAATGATCCAAGGATAAATTCATAAATGACAAGTGTCAATATCATAGAAACTTAGATCAAATCTAATAGTGCACAATTGAGGATAGTGTTAGTGGGTCTAAATAGATCTATGTTATGTGTTTAATTATGTAGTCAAAGATCGACGGTGAGCATCAAGTCAAACGGTTTGTGGACCCAAGATAAACAAAAAGGTGAAAATTATTTTAGTCAAGGTTTAATTCAAAGTAGATTAACAATCCACATTCAATCTATCAAACTAAGGATCTAATGGTGTATGATTCATCCTAACAAAGTAGATTGATGGTGAGCATCAAGTTAAAAGGTCAGTAGATCTTGGGAATGAATGAAAAGTTGCCAAGTGTCATGACTGTGGCAACTATCAGGTAAATCAATGGTGAAAAATCAAGATGATCGATAATGAGTTAAGGGTCAACAATTTAGTGTATCCTAAGGAATAATGTGGGGCTACCAAGTAACATGATCTCAAATACCAAGATCAAGATCAACATCTAAAATTAAATGTCCAAAACTAAGGGTCTTTAATGGAGATCAAACTTGACCTAAGGTTGAACCAAGACAAATATTTTAAATGATGCCATTGAAGCTTAGTTGAGACCCCTATTGGAGGATCCAAAGCATGCAGACTTAGTTTTATTTTATTTTTAACATCATGTATAATAAGTCCTTGGCTTCCATAAGTTTCATAAGAAGAATAAGTTTGTTTAGACCTAATATGGTTTAAGAAAGAAAATATGTAGTCTATAAGCTATTCATTAACATATTGACTATAGGAAACCAATAATTGGATTAGTTTTCAATCTATAGTAAAGACCTATACTCATATTTTAAAGTAAGGGAGATACATGATTATGGATAAATGTCTCATCTATTGACATAGCCATAGATTTGAAAAATAGGTACTTTTAGCCACTAAAAATAGACTTAGGCATGGTTTTATCAAGTCCATAGATGTGAGGACTTTGTCCTCATAATTAAATCAAGTGGAGATGGCATAGAATATCAAATTAAATGGATTCAAGGATTGGAGATTATAGTGGAGCATTTATTTCTTATTAAATCCTCTTAGTCCTAATTGGATCAAAGATGGTTTATAAATCAAGAAGGATGGTAGCTCAATTAATGATCTTAGATGACATGCTCCCCATCTCTCTCCCCTTTATCCTATATCTCTTATTATTTTCCATTTGTAATAACTCTCACTTTTTATAGAAATTCTTTCTCAATTATGGAAGATTAGAGACTCTCATTTGATAAGGCTATAACATATAAAAATTTATATGAAAGACCTCTTTAAGTAATAAATACTTTCTTTGCCTATTTCTCGCATCTAAATTATGTGTAGTAAAGCTTGTGCATGATGGCATTGTGAAGGAGAATCTTCCATTTTTATTCTTTCTTGCTCATTTCTAAGGTGTCTTCAAGTTAGTTGTAGGTCTAAGTTAGTGTTATTTATATCTTTGATGTAAGATCTTAGTGAGTCTTAAAACTCATCTTTGCCTTCATTCAATTCTTCCTAAACCTATTTTATGAAAAAATTATGAAACTAGCTTGCTTTATGAGATTGTGTGAGCTAGCATTGTCTTATGCTTCCTTAGTGTTTAATTCATGCTTATGTGATTTCTCATTTAAATTTGGTTCATCACCTAGTTAACTTTATTATGAGAACTTTACCTCTTTATAATCCTTTTCTTAGTGTAAACTTTAGTATAGATGATCCATCAATAGGAATTTGGCCTTCTTCAAAGGTTTAACCCCACCATAGGTAACCCATAGCCTAGGGTTGTTCCCATAGTGTAGTTCAATTGGAGAGATCTTGAAGAACCCTCTCCAAGGGTGAAAATTGATGCTATAATAAAACCCACATAGGAAAAGCTGAAGGATTAAAGGAGAACATCCCATAGACCACATCCATAATGTAGCTCATCATATATACATTGCCTCTAGCTTAGGAATCTATGATGTCATTGACCTACTTGAATTCTATCAATCATCCCATGTCCAAATTTTTTTATTGTATGAGGACCATATGGAGGGGAGATTACCATAGTTTATTAACATGTAAGCAGTCTTAGGCCCCGAATAATTAGTTTAATATAATCATGCCTATCCAGACTTCCTCTTAGAAGATGCAGACTATGCATGCATTTATGTGCTCCTTGTTGATCCATTTAGCATCTAGGATTTCATCCTAATCTTTTAGGATGTGTATTTGGAAGGTCTCTATCCATGCCTTCACTATTGTATAATCATAAGAAAAAGTGAAACAAGGGAGGGATTAATATTTATTTTAGGCCTTCCTAGAGATATTGGTGATTTAGTGTTGATAGTTGGGCAATCACACCTAGTCATGGACCTCATACTTCACTTGGATATCGATGAGAAGGAGGTTAAAAAACAATTTGGTGTAGGTAAACACCTCTAGATTGGTTTCATCCCTATGAATTCTACATTTTTTGTAGGCCCAAAGGGCATCATCAAATTTTGCTTGTTGGTCATCATCAGAGTGCTCTCAAAGTTATGTAGTGGTAACCATTAGTGTTTTTTCCTTAGGACTTTATAAATACATGTACATAACCTCCTATATTAATGATATTTGATATCTCACTTCATGCAAATTCAAATTTGAATTGGTGGTTGTATCTTCTCTCTTTATTTATAAATCTAGATTTATATTTTAAATCCCATGATCCTCTACCACCAGTTAGATTTAACAATTGTGATGGGATGTTTTAAAAATATCCAATCATCCTTAGATTTCTAACTTCATTATTCTTCTAAACCAATGTGTCATAGGCATTTTGTCACATCTCTTAAATGTTTCCCAGTTAACTCTCACTTTATGACTATGTCATATGCTCATTTACCCTCATGATAATGGTCAACACCTAGGTATTTATTTGTACTCCTATATTACCCTTAAAATAAGCAAGGTGTCACTCAAGGAATAACACACTCTAATTGGTCTTCAAACCTCATTTATACCCCATTATCACCCTTTTAAGGTATTACGTAGTCTCCTATTCATTTTACATACTATACAATGTGGTACCTTCTATTTAGGTCAAGCTCTCTCATGCTCTGACATGTCTAATAGGTCTAAAGACTGGTCACTTTGACAAATTTATGATGTGTCACCTTCTGATTAGTCCAAGATCTCCTAGGCTCTAAAATATTTGATAGGTTTAGGGATTAGTTACTTTTATAACTCAGTGATGTGGCACCTTCTAATTAGGATATGCTCTAACATCATTAAAAGGTTCAAGGACTGGCCACTCTAAAAACTCATTGATATTGTTACTTCTAATTAGGTCAAGATCCACTGGGCTCTAAAATTTCTAATATGTTTGGGGACTAGACACTCTGACAATTTAGTGACATGGCACCTTCTGATTAGGTCAGGCTCTCCTAGGCTTTGACATATTTGATAGGTCTAGGGACTAATTGCTCTGACACTTCAATGATGTGTCACATCTAAGATCTTATGAGCTTTGACATCTCTCATAGGTCTAGAGATAGGCTACTCTAATGATTTAGTGACATAGTGCCTTCTAATTTGGTGAAGTTTCTTAAGCTATGGCATTTATGATAAATATGGGGACTAGTCACTCTGATAATTTGGTGACATGGTGCCTTCTGATTAGACTAGGCTCTCTTAGGATTTGACATCTCTAAAAGGTCTTGTGACTATTTGCTCTAATAATTTGTTGATGTGATACCTTATTATTAGTTTATTTTCCCTACAAAACCCATTAAAAGACTAAGAAAGATGTGAAAAGATGCATAATACATTTAATACTTACTCATATGTCATTAAGATTTTGATATACCATAAAGGGTGATGATTATGTCACTATGGGAAAGGAATGAGACTCTGGGAACTTCCTTTGAAAGTGTACCTACAATGTTAGCTTGCTAATCCATAAAAAAATAAGCCTACCTTAGTCATAAAATTAAATAAGGCTTGATACTGCTTGGAGAATGGTGATATAAGATTTCAAGGATTCTTTTTCAAAAAACTACCAAGAATAAAATAAAGGACCTTGGAGCTCTAGTTCATGGGATTTTTTTTAGAGGAGTCAACCATTTTGAGGAAAAAGGGGCATGTTGGCCATAATATAATGTGTAGACAAATTTTAATGTTTTATTGATTTATAGCCTAATTTGTGAGTTCTTAAGAGAAATCATTCCATTTATAATTTTAACATGAAAGTGGTGAGTGTCACATTTTTACCCTATTTGAAAGGGTGTTGTGAGACATAGACAAAGTAAAAAGTTTTCAATTAATGATAGAGTCGTTAAATTTTTTTTATAATGATTGAATAATGATGTGTTTACATTTTATTGATTCTTGTTCATTTTTTTTGAAAAAAAAGTTTAAAATGATGCCCAAAACAATGGTTGGGGTGCCCAGATTCCCCATTCAGGGAGTGGCCAAAGATTAATTTTGATGGATGCGACCTCAAAACTAATAAAAGGGACAAATGAGTAATAAACAGGCCTTTAGAGAAGAAGAATGATGATTATCACGTGGGTAAAATTAAGTCACTTGAGTTAATTATTTCACATGTTGATTGATGGTAATGATGATATAAGTTATTTACTTAAATAGGGTGAACTTGGGAAGGATGCATCTCAATATAATGAGTTACATGATTTGATTTGCACCAAAGAAGGTCAATTTAGGAAGGACACATCTTGAAAAAGTAATGAGCTAAGATTGGATAATTTATCCCAAAGAGGGTGGATTTAAATATTGATTTTCTCTAGTAGGGAAGATTTGATTGATGATGATTAAATGATTTAATTTATTAATGAATTAATTAGCAAGCATAGATCAAGGATTTAACTAATTACATGAATTAATGATGATATTAATGATGCAAAAGTATGTTTGATGGTATAAATACTTTTTAATGAATGAAGCAACCACAAAAAAATAGGCACATGATAAAGTGCAAATATTAAAGTAATAATGATTGATTTTATGAATAAAAAATAAATTAGCATGTTTTTTTGGTCCTAATTGACATGTGTGAGATATTAATGAAAAGATTAGGGTAAATGATAAAGATGAATAATAATAAGGGTGGTTTAGCTGACCTCAAAAATTTCATGTGATTGAGTGCTACCTACATAGTCCAAATGGACCTTAGACCATTGTAGTTCCCCTAAAATGGGATAAATGTGATGAATAAATGATGAGGATAAATGATGAGCTAATGTTGACAAACATTAAAGAGGGATAATATTATTCTCTATGGTCAAATATGATGAGAATTATTTGATTTAATAAGTAATAATATTATAAGGGGATAAACTACCATTCGAGTGCAACTTTGTATATAAGTCTCAATATCTTAATTTTTAAAGTAGCACACTATGATATGAATCATGGTATAAAACACCATGATGACCTGGACACAATATGCATAAGGATTAACCCTTGATCTAATAGATAAATTACATAAACATGTGATGATATATAAGGATCAAGATAATATTTCCTATCATATGCTAATGGATGGAATTAAGTACAAGCACAATAAATCACCATGATATAAAAATTCCATGATGATCTTATTGATACCCATAGACTAAGTCAAGGCACAAAATAAAATAAAATAAAATAAAATAAAATAAAAAATTAAACACACACAAACCTAAAAACAAAATAAATATAAAGAATCTCGTTAATCAGAAGAAATCCACATATGAAGGCTCAATGATAATGATAATTGAATGGTTCCCATAATCAAGGATGTATGCAGGAGGATGGGTTAGGAAAAATATCCCTAAATAAGATACATGATTTTATTTTCCCCAAATAAGGTGAAAGATGTAATCTTGGACTAACGAATTTTATCCATAGAGGAGGGATTTGGGAAGGACACATCCCAATGGTTTATAAAATGATTGGATCAATGATTGATTAAGTATGGTGTGACTAGATTTAAGACAAGACATTTTTTTTGTATTTTATGGATTTTTATCTATTTTGGAGATTTTTGGCATTTTTTATTTTTTTAGGATTTTTGATTATATGAATGTTTAGAATGTTGAGAATAAGTATATACAATGAAGATATAACAAAGGTAAAACTTGTTCGAGCACTAGGATGGGATATGATAGTAGATGGATGAATAAATTTTGGATGAAAATGGATGATGATGAAAGGGACTAGGAATATCCAAGGACCATGTCATGTGGGAACCAAGTGTCCATTCATTGAATTTACATTTTGAGGATATGCCAAGATGTTTTCACAAATGGTTCTAAATGTTTCTTCCACTACTTTAATAAGGTAAAAATAGGAATAATGATGGGCATGAGAAGATGAAAAATGATCATATTTGGATTTGGATAGAATTAGAATAGCCAAGATGGATTGAATGGAATGGATGCCAATGTACATGGAGATGCCCCCAAGTGGAAATATATTTAAAGGAAATTAATTATTACACATGATGTTAGAAACCTGGTTTTAATCATGGTACTTGCCTAAGGCACCATAAACATGGTTTTCATTATTAGACAAATTATTTCTTTATCTTTTGAATTTTGATTGATTATAATATTTTATTTTTTATTTTTTTAGCATCTTAACTTAATTGAGTATTATGAGATGTATAACATGAACTTATTATGTCTAAACCATACCCACTCTAGATAGCTTCTCTAATAGAAACTTTTTTCTAATGTAGACTACATTTATATTGTTGTGATCTTCTTTGGTTGTTAATTATGCTTCCACCAAACCTATAAACAAGGTGTCTTTACAGCTCTATGAAAGAGAGTGACACCAAGGAGGGTAACATAGGATAATAATTGGATAAAATATCTGATCTAATGGGGGAATATTATATTTATATAAAGGATGTGATTTTGAAGGGATGTATAATTATTTAAGGACCAAGGGAAATTGGTATTAATAATCATACACATCATTTTTGATTCTATATGTTCCAATTTAGACATGATGTTGGATGTTTTGGGCTCAAATACCTATAAAAATCATCTTAATATGACCACAATACTTTTCTATTCCTTAGGCTCGAGGGTTACTGCAATCTAGATGAGCTTTGGCTTACTAGTTATTCTGATATTGACTTCAATGATGTCTTCAACAAGTAATGAATAACTTATATTTTATCTATTATTACCTCAAGGAGGATTTCACCATCTAAAACTTCTTTATTGTTATGATTTTTATGTTGATGTCCCATAGCACCTCAAATAAGGTTTCACTAAGGGATGAATTTTGAGTTTTATCATCCCTTAGAATCTCAAACAAGGTTTCATTAGGTAATTTTTATTATTAATGAATGTTATATTTGAGACCCATAAATTATGTAAGTATGTCACTATGGAAAGAGTCCAATGATGTGTAATTATGTTGTTCCCAATTGATGGGTGTGAGAGATTGGATGTCAAGGTAATGGATAAGATAGTCAATGTGAAAATTATGTGTAATATAAATGGAAAGGTAAAAGGTATCACAATCCTTGTAGATAATACTAGGATAACTTTTCTCGATGTCAAAGTAAACTTCCTCAAAAATTGTCTAAGGATCACTAATGTATTCAATCTAATCTACATGAGGTATGTATCCAATGCTCTAAAATCATGATGTTGATACTAAATTTGATGTTTCTTGGACTAATTATAATAATTATGTTGATATTGATGATAAATTTTATGATGTTTCTAAAGTGGAACTTGATTCTAAGTTTGATGCAGCCACAAAGAGGGCATGTTGAATTCCATTTTCCATAATCATAAATTTCATTTTTTATTGTAAATGAAAGATTTGGAATAAAAGGAATTTATAAAATGGGGGAGGTTTTACAATGGATGAAATATGTACTATTGGGAAGTAATGTGTTATGTGTAAATGGGCTCATCAAATATGGGTAATTTATTAAATAGGGGTCATTCCTCAAAGAGGGTTTGAAAATCAAAGTGTGACTCATCAAAAATTGACTCATCAAGGAAGCATGATTTAATTAAAATGTTGAATATGGGTGACTCAACAAAAATTCCAATGATAGATGATTCAACAAAAACATCAAGGATGGGTTGGTTGTTTTAACCTTGACTTGAAAGTGGACAAATCTAATCATGCTTAGGAAGGGGATTGTGACATATCCCTATCAAATTATTCTCAAACTTGGAGTGCACTTAGGTCTTCAGTAGATGATGGCCCTTGAAGGGGAAATGACATAATATGGATGGTAGATATTTTCTGGCTCTAAGGACATTTAGACTTTGGATTGGTGGATGAAATTTCAAGAATAGATGTAAAGTGAGATAATTATTGGCTAATATAGGAGGGTTGGTCTATCATGTCTTGACTAATGAATGGTGATGATAGAATAGGAATAATATTATGAGATTAATTAATAATATACCCAAAGAGGTTTTGAGATTCTATGACTCAAAATGCATTAGATTTGATGTAATTTAGATTGATAGTTTATTTGGTCAAAGTTGACCTGATTCAGAATGTTGAGTTTGTTTGACTCATTTAGAAAATTTGTATGACTTGCATTATAATTATATCATGGTTTAAAATGAACCTGATTTAGACTTTAATTATAATTATATTTTTATTTAAATGAATGTGATTTGGATTTGATATGAAATAAATAACAAGTTGATATAAAATGAATAGGGTGCCATTATAAGTGGACAAATGAATTTTATAAGGGGATAAAAATGACATATAATTTGGGAAGTGTAAAGCCTCATCACATGATTTTATAGTGACAATTTTTTGGAATTAGAATATTTTTTATTTCTTTGATGTGTAAGTTATATCATGTAAAAATGGGAATAAGACAATAGACAATAAACAACGCACATTCAAAATAAGACCTATATTCAATCATAATATGTGTGTGTGTGATGTAACTATATCCCACATATATACCTCAAAATAAGTGGGAAAATGTTAATTACTTAATCCTCGCTTCAAGAGGTATGTCATGAGATATTGGGAGAAGTCGGTTTTCCTTATACTATAGATCATTTATGATCAAAGGTTTAAATCTAAAATTTTGACAAGGCTTTTATAAATGGTCCCTCATATATCTTGTGGTATGTGGGGATTAAAATCCATATAATAATAAAAAAATAATTATACGCAAGATGGTTTATCCCCTTCCATGACCACTTAAATCATAAAGATCTCAATGAAGTGTTACCAAAAATTTAGACTCTAAGGGTGATGTCTATTAGCATAGTGTTAGGGATAAACCTCTTACTATCATGAAACCCTTTATGGATAATTTCACTATGTTCTTGGTGACAACTACCTTTAATTTCTATCTCTCATCATATGTATGGTATTGGTAATGATGATAGGATATGAAATCCAAGTCATCGTGCCTTATAGACTCACAATAAGGTGATGAAATCCACCCCATACAATAAAAAATAAAAGGATAAGCATCATTATTTATGATCCTTAGGACCTTAAAAGTGGGAAAGAGGAGAGCATACTTTAGTTAAATTTTATAAATGACAAGAATAACATTTTTATTTTTGATCACCTAGGTTCCCTCAAGGGGGCAAGGGGAGAACATACGCATGATAAGTTACAAAAAACAACACAAACCCATAAGTAATGAAAATATAATTAATTTTTAAAACACCAAATTAAATTTTGTTTATTTTTAATTAAAGTCAAATAAGTATTTCTAAAGTGTTTGTTTGAATAAAAGCATGTTTTTTACTAACATAACCTATAGAAAAATAGTTAAAGTTTGAATGTGGCCTTTGAAAAGTGAAATAAATTTGGAGATATATTTTTTTAACTCATTTTAAAATTACACAAAGTGATATTACCATTTATTAGGATGATCTCGCTATTCTATAGACAAAATACATAGAGAATAGGAAACTAGTAATTCCATTGATTAAGACGAAAATATCACCAATTAGCAAGGTGATGTCATCATTTAATCAGGTGATCCTACCAATTTTAAAAATATATATATAGAATGAAAATAAATATTATTACCTTAATTAATATACTAATACATAGGTCAATCCCAGCAATATTCATGTTTATACAACTAATTACAAGCATTTTCATTGATTTGCAGTGTTATTCTATCATTTTGGTCATGATTCTAGCTTTTTGGTGATTAAACTTTTTTATAATCTTGGCTTTTAGTCATGATATCAACATTTTGGTCATGATCTCAATGTTTTGGTGATCTCATTATTTTGATCATGATCTTAGTGTTTTCATCAACATCCTAGTGTTTTAGTGATCTCGTGTTTTTTTGATCTTAACATTTTGGTCATGATTTTGGTGTTTTGATCACAATATCAACATTTTAGTCATGATCTCTACATTTTGGTTATGATCCTTGTGTTTTCTCAATCTTGACATTTTGGTCACTATCCCTAAATTTTAGTCATAATCCCAACATTTTGTATAAAATCATAGTATGAGTAAAATAAGAGTGTTTCTACCAATTTACCTAAAAATCATAAAAACTAGAAAATAAAATAGACACAATATCACCAATTAGCAAGGTGATATCATTGATTACAATGAGTGATCTTATTGATTAGTAGAGAATTCTCATTTCTAATATATGAATGAAAATTTGAAAAAAAAAAGAATAAAATTAGATTAATTCTAAGATAATTTCTTCATTAGAGGAATGTTTTAATGCTTCAAAGGAGGTTGTGGGGTGTTGGTCCCACCAAACATGCCATATTTATACATATGAGTATGAGGGAGTTAGATTCATGTTAGTATGAAATAAAAATGAAATTCATATAAAATAAAACACAAGTGTGTGCCCTTAGATTTGGAAAGGACAAGAAAGAGATAAACAAGCACAAATAAGAAAAAAAGTACAATTTTACCTTCTCTTTGGATCTATCTATCTTTCTATCATACAAGTTTGATTGGCCTGAATATAGACCTTGGATTCTTCATCAATGTTGTAATGTCATTGTAGTAAAATCTCCCCTTATGCTATTCATGTTTTGATTGATTAATGAATAAATAGATGAAAAATTTATCATAGTTTTGGCAGAATAAGTTAGAACAAAAAATCTTGTTTCTAATGGAAAATGACCCTTTAATTTATATATATATATATATATATATATATATATATATATATATATATATATATATATATATATATATATATATATATATATATATATATCAATCTACTTTCAAAGATTGGATGATGATCATGATTTGTGATTGAAGTTCAATCAATTTTATAGGGTTTGTGCTATTAATATTTGGGTTTGAGTTTTCATTGATTGAGGCATGGGTTTAGTTTATGTAGCATAGGTTGTGTTTATTCTAATATTTGGCAATTATGTTGATATTTTACAAAGTTTGACCTTTGGGTAATTTTAATCAACTTTAATCAACCATTTTCTAGGTGATTTCAAATTGAAGCATAATTAGATTTAGTGATTTATTTAAATGTGGATATTCAAAAAAACTATGGATTTTATACTTAAGGATAGATTATCCATCTAATTTGATTTAATCAACTAATTAATCCTAGATTGATTTTGTGTGATTTTTTTAATGTTGAAAATTGAATAATTATTCCTTTTAATTGATCCAAGAGGTCACTTTTAAAATATCCATTTGACTCAAGATGACTTAGATGAAGATAATGATTATATATAGTGTATTTCCATAATTTGGAATGCTCCAATGTGCTTTAGAATGTGTAAGTATAATGTGCATAAAAATTTGGATGTTTTAGTGATTTCTAGCCTAATTTTTGTGTTATTGCAAGAAATCATTATATTTTAAATAATGACATGAAAGTGATGAAAATGGTGTATACACTCCCAAATTTGAAATATTTTTCTTGTGTTTCCCACCATTTTGAAAGAGTGCTCTTCAAGGTAGACACTAGGAAACTTATGCAATCCTAATCATTTAGGACATATAGTTTAAGGTCATACATGAATGGGGTGATACTTTTAGAAATGTCAAATTAAAGGAGTTTAACAATCCTAACCTTTCTTACCTAGATTACTAACTTTACTTGAGATGTGGTGGTCATGTGAGATGCTCAAATATTTTTTCTATATGAACTAGACCTTATGTTGGCACATGAGGCCTTCCATGCACATGATAAATTAGGTCAAGATATTATTATGCCACATTTATGCCCTATTACCTCATATTATTATTGAACCCACCATTCATAGTTGATGTTCATAGTTTCATAAATAAACCATGTTTCATCCTAGTGATGTATGTCTTCTACATTTATCTCTAAGATTTTTATTCCTTATGCATTAATGTTATAGATATTGTTGATCTTATCCTATAGATCAACACTCTCCACACAATACAAACCCTAATCATTTTAAAATGGCATTGTCACACATCCTTTCCCATTTTATAATCTCATGAAGTATTTATTGAAGTACATATACATATTTTTCACATAATACCATGGCATACCTAGTAAGTCTAGGTAATTTTATGCTTCAAGAAGATTGATCACTATAAAGTCTACCTTGAAATTTACACCCATGATTTTAGTATCAGAATTGGATAAGATACCCATGGGCTAAGCTCTAGTCATTTTGGCCATGAAAAAGTCATGTGGTGAGGGCCAAAGGTCAGGACTAGCCATATTACACAAAGTGTATCTAGTTAGGTTATTTAAGTCAACATTATGTCCACCTGAACGTCATAGAATAACCATCTATTGATATTTATATCAACCAATAGTTCTTGGTCATAGCTTACATTATGATTTAATTTCAGGTTATTCCCTCATACTAGATTTGGTGATGACACGTCTATATGACATTTTCCCTTATATTTAACCAAGATATACTTTAACATTAGATCCATTACTTTGATGTCCAAGAAAACTAGTAAATTGGCCAAATGATCCTCATTTTTATCTTCCTGCACTTAGATTTGTTTCCTTCTTGGCTTATCCTCTAGGTCATGTACATGTTATAACTCACCATATAGATTTTAGATGACATCCATGGCCTCCCATAACATATCCTTATAGCATGATCCATGTAGGTAGGAAGTCATTAAGGGTTCAGGGTGTGTCACCTTATCTTAAGCTCTCCTTAGAGAATAGCTCAAGTGAACCTTCTTAGTGGGAGTTTTGATTGGTTGTGTAGTCCTATCACTATGGGTGGTGACTTGCACCATGGGGATGGTATTATTTTATAATTTCACCTTTAGGACCCAATGATTTGATGACACCTATATCACATCATTCCCATGTCCTTCTTGAGCTTTCCATTATGTGTGACATTTTTATATGGATTTGTGCACTCTTCATATTTATCATTACCTCAAAAATACACATTAAGTAGGGTATGTGGGTTTGTGACATTGATAATGTTTAGGTGCATGTTGTCATCAAATATTGTACCCTAGAAGAGGGTGTTCAAGACTCTTATATATTTGGGTAACAAGGGAATAATTATAGGTATGTGGGTTTACCTATAGGTAGAAGTGAACCTCTAGGTTTAAGGGCTAGCTCCTTTAATGTATCTTGAAATACTTATCACCTACTAACTAGTTGTTTGTAGGAAAAAGAGTCAAAAATTTGCATGAATTAAAACTACTCTAATGGGGTGATACACCAAGATTATTTCCACATGACCATCATACTTCTTTCACTAAGAAACAAGGCATACAAAGTAACTTTTAAGTCCTAGAAGGTTTTAACATCAATGTTTCAATATAGAGGTGATATGCATAAAGAAACACAAGGTAAATGAACCAAAGGGAAGATTACACACTCCAAGAATATTTTTACAATTTAAATGAGCTTAATACACTTGAATACACTCTATATGACCTATTATAATAAGAACTCTTACATAGACATGAAAGGATAAGGAAAACAAGGATAGAAGATTATCAATAACTGCACCATACATCACTTTGTGCACTTAGACAAATGTCCATGAACTCAAAACCAAACTTTCATTAATTTTTCAAAGTCAAAATACAATTTCATTCCATTAGAGCTTCACCATACATGGTGTGGTATTAGCTTACAATAGCCAAAATGGCTTCTACTTATAGAACTTGAGAGAGAAGTGAGAAGAGAGATGTCCAAGTGTCATAAGAACACTTTCAAGATTTATAGGAGTTTCACATTTAATATAATTAATTAGGAGTCAAACAATGAAATTTTTGATCAAATAAATGGCCCTCAAATGCATGAAACTCCTGAAATGTGGCATATGGCTCCTCATTACTTACTCAAAAAGCTACCTTCATCATTTGGCCCTTTTGAAACATCCCACAACTAACTACAAATAGATGTGATGATTTAATAGAGGGGTATGGGTTATATACATTCTCCACCATACATTTTTTTCATCCATAATCATCAATATTCTTTTGTACATGAGTTATAATTGATTACAATCTAGATAACTCCTCTTTCACTCACCATTCACACTTGGCACTAAGATGTTTTTTATTTTTCCAATATGATACATATATATGAGTGAGTGAAACATGTTAGAACTCTTTGTGGCCTTATATTCCTTAGTAAATCCTTAAAAATCCTCACACTTTAAGTTGCCACTCTCCCACTAGCTTGCTCACTATGCCATCCTAGACTGGGAAAAGTGAAGGAAATTTTAAAAGCACATAGGAAATATTATACTATAATAAATGGATATTATAGTATATATTAAGTCTCAATATCTCTCCTAAATTTTATTTCATCTTTTAAAACCCCCTATAACCTTAAAAACACCAAAAATAGTTAAAGAAAGCTAATTTATTCTTTGTTCATATAATTAAGGAACACCTCAAATGAGTTGGAAGGATATTTTGAGAGTTTTATAGAAGTTCCAACCATTTAAAAAGTCATTATATGCCATTGGGATGCATCTCTTGCTTCATCTTCCTAATCAGGTGTTTGATAAGCATTTATTAGGGTTTTAGGCCATTTTCATCCTTAGCCTTTGTTCATAAATGTATAACATTTAATTTTCATAAAAATTATAAAAATAAATTTCTAAATACCTTATTCATCATCCCCAAACTCCTTATATCCCCATACACAACCTCCAAGTAGGTATGAGCATCCTAAGTTGGCCTCTCGAGCTTTGTTCCTTATTCTACATAGGTTATGGTGGTGGTCTTGAACCAAAAATTTATTTCCCTATGGTCTATTTTGCATATTTATAGATTAGAAACACATTATTTAACCTTACCAATATGTTAAAACTCATTATAATTTTCATCTAATACTAGAGATAAAATCTACCCCCCACTTGGGCTTTAGGCCTAAACTAAGCCTAATAGGTTGTGTCTGCATCCTTGAAGGTATACATCATTATAGAATGTTTCAATCACTTATGAATGGTTATTCATATTGGTATAGATGTGACACAACTATCCACACCTCCTTTAAATGTTTTACCAACCTTGATCTCATCTTTTTATCCCCTTTCTTCAAATCCTCTAGGTTTGTATCAGAGGGGAGTACCCTCTATCTGAAACAAAACAAAGGGTACTTCCACTATTGCCATAGAATAAATAATGATATTATGGGATTCTCCAAGTGATTTATATTATTTTTACAAGTTTTTAGGACTTTATAACATGTATAAACCTTCCAAATGTATCAAAAACTGATACCGACTCATAGGGAAGCTTATTGAGTGTAGGGTCTTGACATATGACTATAGGTTACACTATTAGAGTCCCTCATATTCTTAATATATATGTTATAATATTTATTTGAGATATATAACATTATTTTTTAGGTTTTTTCCATGATTTCACCCTTCTTATCATCATGTTTACACCCTCAAACCATGTCCTTGTTCCACTAGGCCTGAGTACTAACTATGTTTCTTTCTTAAAAGAGGCACCTGTGTGTGCATTTACATGATTTAGGTGTTTTTTTAGTATTAAATGAACTTTTTGGAGTGTTATTTACCATTTTAAATCCATTTATATTCATTCTCTTCATGTTCAAGCTATGATAACCTTAAGAACATAGTTTCTTATCTAACTACTAGGTCACAGTCAGCTATAGTTGACTATTTTGGAGCTAAATAGAAGTCCTTTGGAGAGTATCATCCTTGAAAACTATGACACATGGTTTGTTACCATTTTATATGTCTTGAATCAACTTCTCATGTAATATTTTTTATGCTTATAGGCTTATTGTCTTCCAAGTTTCCTTATGAATTTCATGCACATCTATAGTCAGGTTGTAGGTGCATAATCTGAGGGCAAGACACCTATAGCTGCATCTATGGGCCAAAACATAGTAATTCAACCTCCATTGATTCTATTTGAACCACAATTAAGATCTTTAACTACTTATAATCACTTTTCATAGTGATAAGCTTTGGCATTGATATCTTAGGGTGTAAGGGCACTTTCAAAGTTTCAATCCTATAAAATACACTAAATGATCTTAGTGAACAAAAGTGCAACTTGGAGACCCTCAAACACTATTCTCCTCTAGTCACACACCCTATTAATTTTGCATTGATCTTCCCCTATGTGGAGGCTATAAAATATAAACATTTGGATTAATCAAAACCTTATGTGACATCATCATAGGTTAACCACAAAAGTGTTGAGTGCTCTATTTTTGTGTTTTAGGGAAATTATTCCTAAACACAATCATTCAACTTTGAAGATAACCTCTTAACTTATACCTACTAGTCTATTGATTTAAACATGCTATCATGTCATTTAAAACATCCACAAACCTCAAAGAGGTTTGAAAACATGTCAAGACTCTCTATGTAACTCCTTCATGACTCTATGTAAGCCACCTATAGGTGGCCATTTGTAGGTATATAGGTAGTGGGTGTGAGTTTAGGTAGTATGCATTATATGTGATCTCATACTTGGTTATCAAGGTATGTATATATTATTAAAATCTAATAGAGACCTCAAAACATGTTAGAACACCTCTAAACAACCACCTCAAGTCTCTATGAGAGCCTACAAATGCATACATAGTATCAAATAAGGTAGAGATGGTAGAATGTTTGGTGTGCATATGATCTATGTTGATCTTAATAACTATATAATTCCATGAGGTATTCAAATGAAACTTCTATACCTCATGGGGACTTAAACCAAATTGAATTATTCTCTTCCTTGTGATCAATCTCTTTTTAGGCACCTATAGGTGCATGCCAACAGTGTATGAATGTGTATATATGGGAAATGGTCAACATAATCAATCATTTGTCACTTGAAATGGTTTATATTTATTTATCCTATTTTAAGGATATATCCAACACTTCTTGGAATCTTTATCACACTTCCATGATCATTATGAAAACCTTCATACACCATGACTATAGTTAGTAATACGTAGAAGACTAACTGTGTACTCCATATGACTGTGTTCTTCATCATGTTGATCTTAGAGGTTAATATTGGAAGGAAGGAGTTATTAATTATATTAAATAAATCAAATCACACTAATTTTAAATTTTTGTAGAGAAAGAAACATTCTACAAGTAGTGAAACTTGGTTGCAACCTCCATTAATGACATCTTCTTATAATCTAAGTTTTTTAACCTATAAAATCACCTAAAATGGTGAAAAAAATAATAATAAACATGATATTATGTATTATACATCTTCTATAATCAAATTATCTAAGTTATGTGTCCCAACTCAAATAAGAGCAAAACTTGTAGGGTGTCGGAAACAATAAGTAGAAAAACATAGTCAACTTGTTAAAAATGGTTCATAAAGTATAAAATACCATTCCTTGAAATAAAAACATGAAATTTAATATGAAAAAGTTTAATATCACCCCCCAAATTCATTTGACCTAAAACTTATCCTACTAGTTGTACTATCCAAAAACATGTTGACCAATTTCATGTGCATAGTGGAGTGATGGAATAGTAGAATGGTTTTATCTCAATTTTGGCACTTAAAAATCATTTAAATAATGTAAATGAGTCTTAAGAAGTTTAATATCCATCCCACAAGCTTTCCCATGTGCCACTCTCTCTCATAGGTTGTATAACCTTTGAAACTCTTTCTTTTCCACTTACTTTCATTATTTTTAGTTAGGAACAACCTACAATTTTAGTTAGTCCTAACATTATTAATAAGGAATATGACACATTAGACATTTAGGAGGAGTTTAGAACACTTTTCTTACTTTTAAAACCATACCACTTGCATTTAATGCTCTAAAATGTCCCCTAAATGATATCAAATGACACAATGACTAAACTAGACCATGACCAAGGATAATATGACATTAAATGACATAAATAAACTATAACACACCCTATAACATTATAATAGGCCCCTTTATCAATTTTTTTACTATAGGGGGTTGATCCATTTTGACTTATGATCAAAATGGTCAACATTCTTGGTGATTTCACAAGGGTGGTATGCTTACTATGCCATGACCAATTTCTTAGTCATATCCATTGGGCCATAGATTCACCTATACACTAGTTTTACTTATAATTTTCCTTTGAAAATACAATAAAAGGTATAAAAAAATAAGACACCCTCAAAATAAACACACATGTGTTTAATTGGAACACTTATGGAACACAACATAACTTGAAAGAAAACATACACACCTAATATATTATTTACAAAACCTCACTCTTGAGGTGAAACATCTGATCATACCTCAACTAAGTTCATAGATATTTCCCCTTGCATATTTTTCTCTCCATAAAGGCAATCTAGCATGAAAAGCATGTTCATCATCAATATACACTTGCATATGTGTATGGTCAAGAAGCTTACCAACTCTATACCTTCTCTTATTTGTAAGTGGACTATTTTTGGCCTTCATGAATGCTTTGTATTTCTCTCTAAGATCCTTGATTGAGTCTTTAACTGCTTTTATATCTATCATATTCATTGTATGCTCTCTAAAAAATTATAGATTGGAGTGTATGATAGCTATCTCAACCTCTCCACCTTCTTGGATAGAATGTGCTTGATGTTTTGGAGTATCTAATTCTTTTCATTTATTTCCCAATTCCTATTAATGTATATCAACATTATATGTGGCTCTTAACTATCCTTGAGGCATAACAACTTATATATTGACCTCTTTTCCATGTTCACAACTCTTTGGGCACTAACTTTATCAAGGTCTTTCATGGTTGCAGGCTATTGATCAATAGAATGACCTTCATCCTTTTGCTTGATGGAACACTCAACAACATACTTATTAGTCTCATTAGAAATCTTTACATTAGATATAGAATCTCTTGGAGAAAAGTAAGTCTTACCCAACATGCCAAACTCTTTTCATATGGCATTGAACCTTTACCATAAGTCCTCTTCATTAATAACATGACACTCCTTTTCATGCTTGATAAATCAATTAATATCATTTTTTTTAGAATCATAAACACATATATTAGATATATATTTCTTAAGAGGGGAAGTGGCATTACCTAGCTACTCAAATTCTTGACATATGGTATTGTACCTTAGCCATAAGTCATCTTATTCTTCTTCATGATTGTCATCATCTAAGGTATCTTCATCAATAGTAGGAATGAAGACATAATTATTACACTATGGTGTTCAATTAGATTCATCAACCTATCATCATCATACTCATTAATCATGTAGTTACATTCATTAACATGAGAATGTTTGACACTTACCTCAACTCATTCAAATGGCTCTTCATTCATGATATAAGTGCCAAGATCAGTTTGCTCAAAGTATGCATAAAGATCATGCTCATATTCATCTAAACCATACTCATCCAAGAACAAGTCAGAAATTCCTTCAAGTTTAGAGGCTCCATCATCCACATTAGGCTCCTCCTTATCATTAATCACACAATTCAAGTTAGAGATTGTTTCAATGTAAGGCTTGATGTGAAACCTTGAAAGAGGTTGAGTTCTTATGGTCACTTTTTTCCCATATCTTGTCCTAAAGGCAAATAAGGACCAATTATCTAAGAGATATCCACCTATCTTGGCTATAAAGTCTCTTGAAAGGCAGATTTCAAAATGAGTTAGGAGGTCAATAACAACTATGTCTTGAAGGATAGGAAAACTAGGACAATCATGAAATAAAACCTTTAAGTTTTTTATCAATACTATTATCTTAGTAGGTTTAACATCTAGTTGAATAAATCCTTTGCTATGAGGTTCATATTTTAGGACCAACTTATTAGCTATAACTTTGGGCATGACTGAAGTAGAAGCTCCACTATCAACTATGAAATTGTGCACCAATTTGTCACCCACTATGAAAGTGAGTTAGAATAGTGGAGGATTCTCAACTTTAATAGATGGTTCAACAATAGTATTATGGTCATTTTTAATAAAAACATGAATATGACTTTAACTTGGAGGTGATAGACTAGTAGGGATAGTGGATAGTTGCTTTTGTAATGACTCCTTTTGGCTAGGCATATGGAGGACATCCCACAAAGAGATTGATGATTTAGAAATTTTAAAATAATCCACTATGTTTAGGGTAGTTTTACTCACATTATCTTGAGTCATTTGATTCAAAGGATTGCTTTTAACTTGATGAATTGAGATACCTTGAGCAGATCTTACTACATTTTGACTTAGAGGAGGTGTAGGTGTGTTTGGATATGATATGCTTGTAGTCATGCTTTTCTTCTTTAGAGGGAGATCAAATGAACTTTTAATCATGATATTTTAACCTCCTATATCCTTAATCTTGACCCTTTTATTGTATTTAATTAGGTTCCTTGATTGATTACAAAAGTATCTTCCACCAAGAAGTTGGTGAAGCTCTCTCCATGAGGTTGCCAATTCTCATTTATTTGCATCATGATTTAATCTTCAATTTATAGGATAGGAGTGACTCCTCCTTAATAAAATATATATTTATCTCTTATCTCATTATCATCCATGAATTGGACTTATTTCCAATCCTCCCCTTTTACCAAGTTACTATGCATCGGTGCCATCTCCCTTTCATTGGTAGTGGAATTGGGAGTGTACATATTGGTAGGCCTATTAAAGTTAGGCTACCCTTGACCTCTTCCTCTCCCATATTGTTGGCCATATTTATATTAATAAGGATAAGGATTTTTATAGGAAAATTATTTCATGTTGTCTTGCCTATTTTGAGCCTCTAATGATTGGCATATTATCTCAAAGAACTTAGACCTTGACTACCAATCAACATCATCTTTTGCCTTCTTAGAGGTAACTCTAAGCTTGGTATTAGCATTAGTAAATTTTGACACACTTGGAGTATTAGTATAAGTATGGGAAGAAAATGAATATATACCTTAGGAGGTAACCTTATATCTTGAATGAGACCATTTTCATCTCTGATGGCAAGTTCATATTCTTTAGGAAGATTTAAACCACCCATGTATTGAAGCATGATGGAAATATCAGTACTGATGGATCTCAAGTATGTAGGGAACACAAAGCTAGTAGGTGGTCTCATGGGAGGAGGCAATCTATACCAATTCTTTTTAAAATTCTCATTGAAGTCATGCATTATTTCCTTGTAGCCTCTTTCGATCACATTTAGTTGATGGATAAGAGAGGTATGGTCACTTTCATCTTCAAACCTTGAAGTCAACAACACTCTAAAGTCTTCCCATGATGTTATAGATCCACTGAGAAAAGTCCTATACCAATCAAGATATTTCCCTCTAAGGGACATAGCAAGGAGTCTAGTTACAATATTCTCTTTGATGACATTATGGAAACAAAAAAAAATTGAGATATCCCTAATGTGTTCACTATTAAATGTAGGCACACTATTTTTGGCATTAAGAGGAATATCATCATAGGCTTGAGGGTGTATTGGATTTTTAGTATTAAAGGTAGGAAAATCATGTTGACTAGCCATTTTTTCTTTAATCTCTTCAATATCTTTAATTTATTTATTAGTAAAATCTTATTGATCTTCAAAGCACTAATTAGGATGAGGATATTGAACTCTAAGAGAAAGTTCAGGTTGAATAGGTGGATTGATAAGATTGAGCAATATACTAGATGATTACCTAGTAAAAAACATGAATCATGAGAGTATAAATATAAAAAGACAATGTCATTCAAATAGATTATACCTTGAATGGAATCACAAAATGTTGAGTAGCACACCAGTTTGTCGATGATGTTGTCAAGACTAGCATTCACCTTGATAAGTTGTCTTGAAGATAATGAGTCCCATTGGTCATGCCAAAAGTATTATCACCTAATATTACACCCTAGAATAGGGTGTTCAATATTCTTATATATTTTGGTAACATTGGAATACTTCAAGGTATGTGGGTTTACCTCTAGGTAGAATTAGACCTCTAGGATTAAGGGCTAACTCCTTGAATGTATCTTGAAATGCTTATCACCTACTAACTATTTAATTACAGGGAAAATAGTTATAAATTTACATGAATTGAAACTAATCTAAGGGTTTGATACACCAAAATTATTTCTACATGACCATGATACTTATTTCACTAAGAAATAAGGCATATAAACTAACTTTTAAGTCCTATAAGGTTCTAACATCATTTTTTCAATATAGAGGTGATATACATGAAAAAAATAAGGTAAATGAACCAAAGGGTAGGTTTCACACTCCAATAAAATTTATATACTTTAAAAGAGATTAACACACTTGACTACACTATATATGACCTGTTAGAATAGGAACTCTTGCATAGACATGAAAGGATAAGGCAAGCAAGGATATAAGATTATCACTAACTCCATCATACATCATTATGCACACTTAGAAAAATGTTCATGAGCTCAAAACCAGATTTGAATTAATTTTTAAAATGAAAAATACAATGTCATTCTAGTAGGGATTCATCATACATGGTTTGGTATTAGCTTATTAATAGCTAAAATGGCTTCTACTTATAGAACATGAGAGAGAAGTGAGAAGAGATAAATCCAAGATTCAAAAGAACACTTTTCAAGTTGAGAGGATTTAAAAATGAAATATAATGAAGTAAGAGGCATACCATGAATTTTTTGATAGGAAAAATGGCCCTCAAATGCATGAAACTCTTGAAATGTGGCATAGGACTCCTCATTGCTTGCTTATAAAACTACCTTCATCATTTGTCCCTTTTGTAATGTCCCATAAATAAATATTGATAGATGTGATGATTTAACTAATGGTAATGGGTTTTAGACATTTTCCACCATGTATTGGTTACATCCCTAATCATTATAATTATTTTGCATATGAGCTATCAATGATTATAGTCTAAATAACTCCTCTTCCACTCACCCTTCACACTTGGCACTAGGATCCTCTTAAATTTTCCAACCTGATCCATATATATGATTTATTGAAACCTATTAGTACCCTTAATGGACTTATATTCATTAGGTAGTCCTTAAAAATCCTCACACTTAAAGTTGTCACTCTCTTACTAGCTTGATCACTATGCCATCCTAGACTGGTTGAAGTGAAGGCACTTATATAAGCACTTAGGAAATATTATTATGAAATAAATGGATATTATAGGATATATTAAGTCTTAATATCTCTCCCAAATCTTATTTCATCTTTTGAAACAACTAGAACCTACAAAAAACTAAAAACAATCAAATAAAGCCAATTTCTTCTTTGTTCATATAAGTAGGGAACACCTCAAATGAGTGAAAAAGATATCTAGAGATTTTTATACAAGTTTAAACCATTTCCCAAATCATTATATTCCATTTGGATTCATCTCTCACTTCATCTTCCTAGTTAGGTCTTTAGCAAGGGTTTGTGAGGGTTTTAGGCCATTTTCACCCTTAACCTTTGTTAGTAAAGGTTTGATGTTGGATTTACATCAAAATTTAATAAAATAATTTATTAAGACCTTATTAATCATTCCCTAACACATAAAATCCCCATGCACAACCACTAAGTTGGTGTGAGTATCTTAAGTTGGCCTCTTGGGCTTTGTTCCTCATTCTGAATAGGCTATGGTAGTCTTGAGCCAAAATTTGATTTCCCTATGGTTTATTTTAGATATTTATATATTTTAAACACCTTATTATCCATAAAAACATGATAAAAATTTTCATCTAACACTGGATATGGAATTGACCCCTCACTTGGGCTTTAGGCCTAAACCAGGCCTAATAGGCATGTCTGCATCCTTAAAGGTCTAGACCATTCTAGAATGTTTCAATCACCTGTGAATGTTTCCTCATGTTGGTATATATGTGACACAAATATCCACACCTCCTTTAAATTTTTCACCAACCTTTAGATCATGTTATTATTCCCTTTCTTCAAAACCTGAAGGTTTGCATCATAGGGGAGTACCCTTTATCTAAGACAAAACAAAGGGTACTTACCCTATTTCCGTAGAATAAATAATGATATTTTGTGATTATAAAACTGATTTTTATGATTTTTACAAGTTTTTAGGACTTGATAACATGGATAAACCTTCCAAATGCATAAAACCCTAAGATAGACTCATAGGGAAGCTTACTGAGTGTAGGTCTTGACATATGACTATAGGTTGAACTATTGGAGTCCCTTATCTATATTATCTATATTTTATAAGAGTTATTTTTGATATCTAACATAATTTTTTAAGTTTTTTCCATCATCACACACTTCTATCATCCATGTTTTCACCCTCAAACCATGTTCTTGTTCCACTAGGCCTAATTATTGGTTGTGTTTCTTGCTTGGAAGAGGCACTTATGGGTGAATATTCTTGAATTATACATTTTTTAAATGTTTAAATACATTAATATAGTGTTATTAACCATTTTAAATCCATTTATATTCATTTTCTTCATGTTTAAGTTATGCCAACCTCAGAAACATAGTTTTTTAGCTCACTACTAGGTCACATTCAACTATAGTTGACTATTTTGGAGCTAAATTGAGGTCCTTTAGAGAGTATCATCCTTGAAACATATTCCACATGTTTTTTAATCCTTTTATAAGTCTTTAATTAAATTTTTATGGAATATTTTTCATGTTTACAGGCCTAGTGTCTTCCAAGTTGCCTTATGAATTTTGTGCACATCTACAGTTAGGTTGTAGGTGCATAATCTGAGGTCAAAACACCTATAAGAGTATCTATGGGACAAAAAATAGTACTTAAACCTCCATTAATTCTCTTTAAACCATAAATGAGCTCTTTAACTACTTAGAATCACTTGTCATAGTGATAGGATTTTGCATTACTATCTTACGGTGTAAGGGCACTTTAGAAGTTCTAATCCTGTAGAATACACTAAATGATCTCTATAAACAAAAGTGCAAATTGGAGGCCCTAAAACACCATTCTCATCTAGTCACACACCCTATTCCTTTTGAAATTATCTTCCCCTATGTGGAGGCTATAAGATAGAAACATTTGGATTAATCAAAACAATATGTGACATCATCATAGGTTAATCCCAAAAGTGCTAAGTGCTCTATTTTTGTGTTTTAGGGAAATTGTTCCTAAACATAATAATTCAACTTTGAATATAACCTATTAACTTTTGCCTACTATTCTATTGATTCAAACATGCTTTCATGGCCTTTATAACATCCACAAACCTAAATGAGGTTTTAAAACATTTCAAGACTCTCCTTGTAACTCCTTTAATACTCTATGTAAAGAACCTGTAGGTGGCCATTTATAGTTATACAAGTAGTGAGTATGATTTTAGGAAGTATGCATGATATATGATCTCATAATTTGTTCTCAATATATTTACATCTTCTTTCAACCTAATAGAGACCTCAAAACATGTTATAACACCTCTATACAACCACCTCAAGTCTCTATGAGAGCTTACATATGCATATACAATATAAAATAAGGTAGAGATGGTAGAATTTAGTTGTACATATGATGTATTCTTATATTACTAACTCTAAACCTATATGAGGTATTCAAATGAAACTTATCTACTCATGGGGACTCAAACCAAATTGAATTCTTCTCCTCCTCATGATCAATCTCCCTTTAGGCACCTATTGGTGAATGCCAATAGTGTATGACTTTTAATATATGGTAAATAGTCATCACAGTCAATCATGTGTCACTTATAAGGGTTTAGAATTGATTTATCCTATTGTAAGGATATATTCAACACCTCTTGAACTCTTTATCACACCTCCATGAACATGATGGAAAACTTCATATACCATGACTATAGTTGGAAACAAGCAAAAGGATGATTGTGTACTCCATATGGCTGTGTTCTTAATGATGTTGATCTTTGAGGGTAATATTGGAAGGAATGAGGTTTTCATGAAATGAAATACATGAAACACATCATATCACACTTATTCAAAACCTTTGTAGAGAAAGAAACATTCTACAAGTAGTGAACTTGGTTACAACCTCCATTAATGACATCATCTTAAAATTTGATTTATTTAACCTAGCATGAGAAACATTAAATGAGGGATTATAAATCCTCCATAATCAATTTCATCAACTAAGTTGTATAAACTAGCTCAAATAAGATAAAAACCTATAGGGTATGGGAAACAACAAGAAGAAAAACTTAGTCAACTTGTTAAGAATGGTTCATAAAGTATAAGCCACCATTCCTTGAAATACAAACATGAAATTTAATATAACCAAGTTTAATATAACCCCCCAAAGGAATTTAACCTAAAATTTCTCTTATTAGCTATACTATCTAAAAACATGTTGACCAATTTCATCTACATAGTGGAGAGATGGGATAGTAGAATGGTTTTAGCTCAATTTTGGCACTTCAAAAACATGTCAAGAATGGAAATGAGTTTAAGAAATTTGAATATCCATCCCACAAGATTATTCCAGGTTCCACTCTCTTTCATAGGATGCACAATCTTTGAAACTCCTTCTTTTCCACATACTTTCTTGATTTTCAAATAGGAACCTAAAAGTTTTAGTTAGTCCTGACATTTCTGATAAGGAATCAGACACATTAGATGTTAAGGAGGAGTTTACAACACTTATTTTTCTTGGAAAACTATACCACTTTCATTTAATGCTCTAAAATGGCCCCTAAATGATATCAAATGACATATTGACTAAACTAGACCATGACCAAGGCTAATATGACATTAAATGACATCAAACAAACTATAACACACCTTATAACATTATACTAGGCCCCTATATCAAATTTTTAACTATAAGAGGTTGACCCATTTTGAATTGTAGTCAAAATGGTTAACAATGCCCACATTTGTAATAATTATGTGGTGGGAACATTCCACCTATGTTGCCTCCACTTCCATGGCCTCTTTTCCTATATTGCTTCCATATCCATCATACTCCTAGTTATAAGGACCTAGCATAATTTGACTTGTACCTTGGTATCTCACCTAATGTAACTCAATAATTACCATGAATTGCATAATATTATGAGAATTGATGTCCTAGATATGGTAGTAGAGATAAACTCTCACTTTAGTTGAGTATGGTATAAGGGGGTAATTTCACATGTCATGACTTATTGTTAAATCTCACATGAAGCTAATAAGGTGCATACATTTTGACTTTGGTAGTTATTTTTATTATACCCTTCTACTTTAGAATCTATATACCATAGTCCATTTTAAGTATCATGTGCATTCTTGGCTACAAACATTTTTAGTATCAACTTTATTGATTCAGTCTACACTTCCATGAGTAGGCTAACTCTTGATTATATGGCTACCTCAGCGTTCAATGTGGATTATAAGGCCTCCCATGGATCAATGAATGTTTTTATTTAAAAGGGAGTTTTAGTAGGGAGTAATAAATCCCTTGATAAATTAATACACATAGGGAAATGGGTGAAGTTCATAGGAGATCTTAAACACTAGAATTATAAATTTAGCATCATATGTGTGAACATTTTGAGTCACATCTTTCTTGATATATTTTAGTGAAATAGTGATATAATGCTCCAAATTAGGTATATCAAACACCTTTAATAAGTATACCTTTATAAGGATGTAGTACACAATGACTTTATTTGGTTTGAGGTTCCTATACTAGGTATGGATGAGATAAAGCAAGGTCATAGAAAAATGAATTGCCTTACACTCTGATATATTAATCCCTTTAGCATGCTAAATAAGTTCACATATATATACATAATCCATAGCATTACCCACTCCCCTATACTATGATGGACCTAGGGACATCTCATAGAATACCTAAAGGGAAGATACATGTGAAAAATAAAATTATGGAAGATGTTTTATTAGGGCACTAAATAAGGGCACACCCAAACTATGACTACCTATAGCAGTTCCTTGTGTTGGTGACATGACCCCACCACCTCCTAAGGTAGGTAGTACTATTATTCTACTAATTTCTTGAAGGGTTTTTTGGGCCATAAATTTGAGGGGTTACAGTCCCTCCCATTTATGGTACTCCAATATACATATATAATGTGAAATGTGCATGGTCTATGCAATTACCTATTTGATCAAGTGGTAAAGGGTAATCTATCTTAGCATACTACTTACTCCCTATTTATGTTATGAAATTTCCAATATCTAATTTCATAGTTATGATCAAATATTTTGTGAGTTTTTTATAATAGTGGGTGAGGTTTTCATTAAGGCACTTTAGGTAAAGGTGAATTAGGCATCTCTATGGTGGTATTATTTTGTGTAACTTATTTCCAAAGTAATGTAGCTTCTTCTTCCAAGACTCACTCATACTCCTTGGTGCATAATTTTTCATAGTTCAAGCAAAAATCCTCTTGGAATAAACATTACTCATGTCATTCCTATTTATATGGGTCATCATATAATTTTTTGAGTTGGGATCATGCCTACTTAGGGTCCTTCTCAACTATCTTCTCCAGTTGATTCTCATGATATTTATGCTTTTAGAGATCATTTATGTATACATAATATTTTTAAAACTTTATCATTTATTGATGCTTTCTCTCTTGTAACAAACTATCAAGTTTAAATCTCTTTGATTGTAAACCTTAAAGGGTACATTGATAAATCAATGGTCAAATTAATATTTCTTTGTGAGAGACATTCTTGTTTATTGATCATTTCCATATCCATTCTAGCTTCCCTAGATTTGATCGCCCAAGTTATCTCCTTCAATATAGTGTTATCCAACTATGTCAAGACCTATAATTTCATACTATCAACCAAATTGATGTAGTTATAATTATTATCTATCCAATCCCAACTACATCGATCAGAACAATGTATTTATAAACTTTCTAGCACATGCTTCATAATTAGGTCAACCTAGTTGACCTAGTTTGAGGTTATTTGGCCCATTCATGACTAAATCAAGTTGTATGATTTTGTTAGATAAATATTCAAGAGGGATTAGGTTCATCCATCACTATAAATATAAGTCGCCACATTGATCCAATAGAGAGGGGTATTCATTTTCTATTTATATTTATTACACTTTTTCCCTAAGTCTATATTTGGAGGATTTATTCCTTAGATATTATCTTAGAGGGAAAAACTTGTCTTGTGGAATATTCAATAAAATAAGAGGAGTCATTTTAGTCTAGAGATTTATTTAGCCATTGATATCCTTATAACCACAACAATTTATTGCAAATCCCCTTTATCCAAGGGAGAGATTGAGGCTCGACAAGTCTTATTCAAGGTAAGTATATTCTAACCATAGTTATTTCATTTTGATAGAGATAAGATATATAATTGCTAAGTTAATGAATGTATATATTCTTGTTTAATTTATCACTACACTCAAACTTAGTGTGGCTATCTAATTATTCAAACTTTCCATTTATACAACTTAGGTAGCTTAGGCCCCCATTTTCCTACCATGGCTCCTTTCCCATTTTAGTATGTTTCTAACCCATCCCCTTATATTTATTGATTATGATATTTGATTAATTTCTAATTAGATACATAGTTAGGGCTATTGCATTATGTTGGTCTACTAGAGGATTTGGAACCCTTTCTCTTGAGATTATGTTGTAGTTTCTCCCCTTGCTAGATTTAATAGATCCATTAGTCCCAATTTCATTAATTTTCAATGGGCTCTACTTTATTTGCCTTATTTAAGTCCAAATCTTTAGATAGGGTAGCTGTAAGTCAATCCTATCTCATTACATACATTCTAGTGAAGTTGATGTGAACTAACCATTGATTTCACCTATGTAGTGAACTATATCAAATAATTCAATCCATTTATGTTTCATTTATCTACTAGTGAATTATATCAAATAGGTTGATATAACTCAATATTCATTTTAACTTACAAGATTTTATATCAAATAGTGTTATATAGTTTCATTTTTGTGTTTTTCCCAATGAACTATTTTGACTAGAATGAAATAGTTTTATATTTGGATCTAATTCTTATATTCTCCATCCAACTATGTCAACCTGATTAATTAAAAAAAAATATTCATCTATCTAAGAAACTATATCAAACAAATAGATATAGTTTCATCTTAGACTAACATTTCCAATCAATTATATTGATCTAATCAACATAGCTATGTAGTTTCATCTTTAATAATTATCAGCCCTATTTCTAGTCAACTAGATCAATCTCTTTGATTTAATTATATATTTACATTTCTACTCATGTTTAATTTATTTTTCATCAAAAAATATTGATATTTTTTATTTAGTTTAATATTTCATTTCATTTTTAGTAAGACATATGAATCCATTCAATTTATTTATATATTACATTTAATTTTCACTCTTAACAAACTAAATCAACCTGTTCAATCTATTCTTATATATTTGTCTTTAATCCTATTTTACACAAACTTTATCAATCTAATTGATACTATTTTGTAATGTTTGTACATCTACATTTACTAGTGTTGATATAGTTTAGTTTGTTTCATTTTTAAGCATAATCAATGAAAATTTTCTTTTCCTTTCAAAATCTAATCAACATTTCATTTCAAGTTGTTTGCCTATTTATTTCAATTCACTAAATGTTACAAATTAGTTTATAATATTTATCTTCAAAATTTATTTTTTATTTGTTTGGTTTTACCTAAAATTATGTTCTAATAATTTTTAAACTACTTACCTACTAGAATGAAGGGATAAATTATATTAATTTTATAATCCTTGACTACTTTTTATAGACATCATGGCATGAGGGGCTTGGCCCAATACTAAAATCCATAGTTCATAGATAAACACAGACTTTAGTTTCCATGTGTTTCATAGTATATTAGAAATGACTAGAACTCTCTTTTCATTAAATTATAAGAAACAAACCATTCATTTGATTTATGGTGCACCTAAGAGGACCATATCACCTAGGGAAGTTTCTTTCAACATACACTTGAAAATGGGTTTAGTGTGCTATAATCATGGTTTTATGTATGTAGTTAGTTCTATAAAAAAATTAGGCTAACACTATCCAATAGACAAGTTAGTATCTATGAAACCCCAAAACATCAAATAAATCATGTTAGTATATTGACCTGATCTTATTTTCAAAAAAATCATTAGCAAAAAGAATTAACTTTCATTTTTTTTCTTTTTATTATATATTATATTGTAGACTGTATCCTCCAAGGTTGGTATAATTTTATGTTGTGTATTATAACTATATTGGCCAATGTCAATATAGTTAATTATGTTTATAAACTACAACTAACTTGATATAGTCTCCTATGTTTTTATATTTCATCAACCAATTTAATAAATCTCTTGTGTTTGCATTCCTTATTGTATCAACCATCGTGACACAATCTATCTCCCTATATATTAATACTTTGCCTATGAAATTATATCAAACAACCTGAAATACTTCAGTTACAACATATTTTTCTTAAAATTTATCCTTCAGACTGTATCAAATAACTTGATTTAGTCTATTTACCATCATTTCTAAAAACATCTCTAGACAAAATTTATTGACCAATGTGATAGTTTATTTTTCATTTCCAACCTATGTAGTTGAATTAAATAGTTTGATGCAATTTAATTCTAAATTTTGGTTTGAATTTATAATAAAAAATACATCACACTATTTGATATAGTATGTATATCAAACATCTTGATTATTAAAACTACAATGAACTACTTGATATAAATTTAATTACCTACTTTACTGATTTAGATGATACAATTACTTTTTATGTATTTTATCCAATCCAATTCAATGTTTAATTCAAATATCCATCATGAAGTATATCCCTAACAATTATGAATAGAGAACATAACAAGTTATGATGTATTTTAATAACTCCCATAAAAATCCTAAATATTATTTTAATATTATCAATAGCTAGGATAAACTAAATATTCATATAACTATTAGAATAATATATTATAATTCACTCCCTACATTCCAATCTCTATATCCTTTTAACTATCCTCCCCACATGCCCATGATTGAGGATGAGAGTGATATTGAATACATTATTTAAATGATCATTTTAATCAATGAAAATCCTAGACATAAGAGCAAGGATCCTATAATCATTTATAACCTCATGATGGGACACCATATAGGATGTCCCCCTTCAACTACACATACTAATCTAATAGGATTTAGGGCAAGTTAATACATGACTTTTTCTCTTCCTTCCTCTTTTACTATGCATGTTATAACCACTAATATGATAGTTCTTTCCTTTAGTGGGCCTAATCAAATTCTCATATTATTACTCATGTTTATGGTACTACTAGTGAAGCTCAAGCCTCTTCTATTATTTAAATCCATGAATCAAATGGAAACCTTTCAGACTAATAATGTCAATAAAATGATTCAAATGCAAATTCATATTTTAAAATTAAAAAGTCATCCTCAACAAATAAAATGGGGAGTGAAAAATACAAATTCCCCCACCCCCTTCAAGTTACATAGGGTAATATCATTCCCCAATTCCCACTTTTTCATAAAATGAATTAGGAATCCCTCAAATTGTAAACATAGACATAAGAAGTATCACTCTTACTATCACTTATAATAGATCTACTGATCTTGATTTGCATTTTAAATATTTTGGTAACCTTTATAAGGATCATATTGAGATAAATACCTTAGATAATACAAAACTTAGAGCCAAAACATTTTTAGGTGATGCCATAGATTTTTAAAATAAACTTAAGCCTCATTTTATCTCTAGTTTATAATACTTAGTTAATGCCTTAATTCAGGAATTCCAAACTAATTATCTTCCTAAAAATAGTTTAACCCATTTCATATATTATAAATAGGAAGAATTCAAAACTACACAAAATTTCATTTAGTGAAGGCCTTACCTAAAAAATTTGAACATAACATGTTAGAAGACAACTTCTTCCATTTGTTTTCCAATTCTCTCCATCCTAAACTCTAATCTAGAGTTAGGAGGCTCTCTCTAAATTATTTAGAAGAAGATTTTGATCAAGATAAATGTTGATATTTCCTCATAAGATAGTTTGATCCTTCCCAATATACATGGAGAACTTTTATTCTTATGATATCTAAAAATAAACATGCTACCAAGGATGGTTTTATGTACACTTATGATTCTATACATGCCATTCTTTTTAATCTTCATAATGGCCCCAATGAGGCAAATCCTTCCCAAAATTTCATAGAATGCCCCTCAAAACCTATTCCTTATTCATCATCATATGCAAAAAAAATTGATGTTCATAAACCTCTTTCCCTAATATAAATTTAAAAACACATTTGTAAACATTCAACAATATAACTTGACTATACTCTCCATAGTAAACATTGGTATGATCCAAAAACATTTTGTTGGCATCATGAAATTATATAAATTCTCATGAAATATATAGGAAACTTAGGAAATTTCCCTTGAGTTTCTCCTTGGTCCTAATTTTGATCATGAAACCATGATCCATGAATTTTACTAGTCCTAAAAAAGGTAGATAAATCCCATGGTTCCAAAGTTAAGCATGATGTTCTCAATTAGTCTAATGCTTACCTTTTCATTTATAAGGACCCAATTCCAAATCATACATATACTTATATTCAACCTCCCTCTTTCAATGTATTGTAATCCTTGGTTGATCTTCATTCTTTAACCAATGATGAAAATGTGGTCAACATGAACAAAATGAGGCTTGTAGTATCCTATATTGACTTTTATCCACATTTCACTTATAATAATTTTCCCACTTACATAATTATGTATGACACATATTCATATCATTTTATGTATCTTTAGTATAAAAAACTCAATACCATATCATTTTTTATAGCTGAATCTATCAACTTGATATAGTCACCAATACTTCCAAAAGTTCAAACTATATCAATCACTTAGATCTAGTCTTAAAATATTTCATCAACTATATCAACCAACCTAATATAATTTTTAATATTTCATCCTTATATTAATAGTGCATTGGCCAACCCAATTTCATCGGCTAAATCCAAGTAAACTACATCAACTAATTTGATGTAGTATATTTTTATGAGATCTAAACAAACTATATCGACCAATTTAATACAATCTATTACTATTCCTTCTCTAATTGTTACTGAATCAACCAATTTGATATATGAATTTTTTAGTTTTTAGGTATGTTATTTTTTTAGTGTTAAACCATTGGTGTTTTTATTCATGTTAAATTCAAGACAAATGTCATTAATGTCAAGGTTAAAATTGAGGGTATGCATGGTGAGATGATATGTGTCAAAGAAGTCTCATGACAAGAGAAAATTTTGAGGAAACCTTTAATATATTTATTGAGAGATAATTTTAAGGCAACCTAGTAATTATTTTTATTTTAATGGCATTTAAAATTCAAGATCATGGTATAAGGTAATCTATTGTTATGTACTAGGTGTCTTAAGAAGCCTAGTCTAGCCCTGAGAAAAGGTATATGCATGAAGCACAAGTGAAGATTAGTTATGTGTGTTAGTATAGGAATGAGAGACTATAAAAAGATATTTAAACATTATAAATAGTAAAATAATCCTTCAAATGAGTTTCAAGGTCTAGTTTTGAGGCTTATTCCTTACACAAAGACCTAGTGAGAAGACATAAGCCTAATAACATGATGAGTTGAGCCATATAACACTTATGTGAAGAAGGATAGAAGTGTGTGATCATAGTATTAGTGAATTTTATATTTATATGAGTTATTTTTAGTATTTAAATAGGTTTTAAGGCATGATCATGGTCTAAGTATGGCTGGTAGTTCAAGGTCTAGTGTGCAAAGAGACCTAATATGGCCTAATGAGGGGTCAAGTTTATTTACCAAGATGTCAAATATATTGATATAATTTATAAAGGTGTGATAATTTTTTTTGAGTTTTTTTACCAAGTTTTAGGTCATATCATAAAGTATAAATCATGAAAATTGTTATTAAGGTTTTTTATGTGCACATAATGGGGTGTTATAGACCCAAAAAGGATTTTTTTATGCTTGTTGGCACATGCAACCTTTACATGAGATATTTATCAATGAATGGAAGATTTATAAGTTTCATATCCTTAATTTCCTATAATTTTTTTATTTGAGAGGGAAACTTTTATAAACGATTGCTAAGAGGGCAAACGAATTAAAACCCTACTAAAACCCTCATAATGACTTGACAAGAAATATATTATTGGTTATAGATTATAATGGTTATTTTAATTTATTTTTATGTTTTTAAAATGTAAATTACTCTTCCAAGTTTATTCATATGGTTTGGTTTGTCATAATAGTGAGTAGAAGCTACAATAAACTCCTTATTTCTTAGAATTTTGATGTAACAAGTAGGGTTGACTAGTTCAAAGCATGAAAATGGATGAAATATGATGTGTGATAATTATAGTTTAGTTTCATGTATGTTTTTTATCATTTTATAGACCTAAAGTGTGATAAAATGGTCATGTAATTTGGCCTATCACTAAAAGGGCCTAATGAGCAAGATAGTGAGAAAACTAGGCAGTAGTGAAAAAGAGATTAAGGATTGGTTTCCAAGGATTAGGGATGGATCCAAATGCATGGTGTCATTTTTAAATAAATATACCTCATATCCCCTTTGTTTATATTTTTTTTAATGCACAAAAACATGCTAAAATTTGTTCTCAAAGTGATCTGTTTAACATAAAGAATTCTATGTAGGGTAAAGATGGGAGATTGGTCTATAAGACCAATATTGATATTAAAAATTATAATATATATTTTAAAAGATGTTATATTTATTATAAATTACCATTATAACCCATTATAATATCACAAAATTATTCCCTCATGTGTTTTAAGACTTGATCTTCATGACTGTGTTTTTGGAGCTACAAGTGGATTTTTATGTGTGAATGAGAATATTATTCTTGAGTGTTTTTGCATAGTGTTTAAGAATATAATGCACATTAATTTGATAAAAATGTCTCATAGGTTAATTTTAACACATTTTTATTCATTATAAACTCTTATTTATGTGTGAAAATTCAAACGTTCTTGATTGGGTTTTTGAGGCATGTGTGCAGTTCTGAGTGAGCAAATGAAGTTGATTAGCTAGAGGTTTTTTGCCATATTTGGGGAATTATAATGAACATTATTTTAAAATTAATGTCATTTATATCCTATAAATGTATTTTATTAGTGTTTTTATGTCTAAAATTTGAGTATTTATTTAATATTTGGAAGATAAACTTTTTGGCACTAAGAAGGCCTAATGGCGAGTAGACCGAATTGGGTGGTTTAAGGAGTGAAATAAGACAAATGGTGTTGGTTACATAAGGTTAAATTATCATGGGTATATTTGGTTCATTTTTTAAGTTTTTAATCCATTTTTTGAGACTCAAAATTTTCTAAGAAGTTCTAATTGAAACATGTGCTTAGAGAAGGCCTAATTGAATATGTCTCTATTAGGCCTAATGGTGATTTTAGAACTTAAGGGTAATGACTGACCTATGTTGTGGTTGTTTCACTTGTGAAACATTTTTTTGATATATTCAATTTTTTATCCACTAGTTAGGTTCTTGGTTGACTAACATAGGTGAGAGCAAGAGTCAAGTATAAAGAGGTCTAATAGGCCTATTTTGATTAGTTAGAATATTAGTGATACGAGAGAATGATATAGAGTTTTAAAAACAAGGTAAAGATATTAAATATAATAATATATTTATGTTTAATATTCAATTAAGAAATACATATATATATATATATGTTTCTATAGGTGTTGATCAAGGTCATTTTACCTAATTCTACCAAGGAAAGGGATAGTTAAGTGAGAAGTCCTAAGAGGTTATTTGAGAGAGATTAAAGAGTGAGAAAAGCAAAAGAAAGAGGTCATATTCAATTTATTGAGAAATATGTATCCAATGGTGATCATATATTCAAGTTATCTAAGTTGTTTCTAATTTACCTAGGGGGTTGGATCCTCCTTATAATTTGGTGCTTTCTAAAGGACTAGTTAAGTTGGTGCTTGACTAGTGAGGGGTTAGTGCTCCTTATGGGGTTGGTGCCTCACTAAAATTTTTATTAATTGATTATAAGAATTTATTACAAGCTATGAATTAGTTTTTTTAATCCCCAAAGAGTGTTTCCCACATATTTATTATGTTCTTATGTTATTTACTTTTATAGATGATTATATATGCATTGATTGATGTATGTATGTGAATGAATGCTTCATGGATGTTAAGTAAAATTGAAAGACTATTTTAAGGAAAATGATTCACCCATAACCCCTTATAATTATATGTAATTAAAACATTTGGTATTATATTATGTCATTTTAATGAGGTATTATAGCCTAAAGAAGATTGTAATCAAGCTAAGATGGCTAGTCAAGCACAAGGTGGATTTTCTATAAGCAAAGCTATCTTGTTTAATGGATCTAATTATGATTATTAGAGTGTTATTATGATGATATATCTAATTTATATAGTTAATTATGTTTTTAAATTAGTCTTGGATGGATATACTTCACCCCATATTCCTCCTACAGATGCAGTCGGTAAGAAGGCTAGTGACAATAACTCAAAAGCAATGAATGGTATTATGTGTGGCCTATCAGAGGTAGAAATTGTAAAGGTGATGAAATATATGTCTAAAAACTAAATGTGGTAAAATTTTAATACTATTCATTAAGTATACTCCTAGGTCAAATTTTCCAAGTTTCAAACCCATAGAAGATAATTTGAAAGCCTAAAAATGAATGAAGATGAGACCATTGTAGCCTACTTGTTGAGGGTTGATGAAGTGTTCAACATCATAAGGGGTCTAGGTGAAGAGTTGAAATATTATAATGTTTTTAAAAATGGTTTAAGATCTATAACTCCTAAATTTTATTCTAAGGTATCTATTTATGAATAAATTCAAGATCTAGACAAACTAGAGATTGATGGACTTCATGGCACCCTAACAGCCTACGAGATGAGGATAAGTGAAGGAAAACCTAAAAACAAAGAATCTACATTCAAGGTAGAAAATAATCCAAATTATAAGAATAAATAAGGTAATAAATTCAAATATAATGATGAATCTGATATTGATGATGATGAGTTGATAGCTATGTTTACAAGAAAGTTAAAGATAGGTTCAGGTAAATACAAGGGCAAATTTCCCTTTAAATGCTTCAATTGTGGAGAGATTGGACACTTTGATAAAAATATTCCTTATAATCATAAGGATAATTATGATTAAGGTCATGATGATGATAAAATTTCATACAATTTTGATAAGAGCAAGAAAAGCTTTATAAGGTATGATGATAAGAAGTTTTTCAAAAATAAAAGAAGTTTCTACACCAAGTAAGATTGTAGCTCATCTAATGAGAGTGAGATAAGTGATTCTAAGAGTGAACATTAATGTGATAGAATTGATGTCAATGAATTTATCTTCATGGTTTAAGAAGAAAGATATTCAAGTTGATAAGAGTCCATATAGATTGGAGGTGTTATTGGTGATTCAGATGAAGAAGGAAATGATGTGGAATTTGAGGTTGAGTTGATGAATACTCTATAAGAATTGAAGATAGAAAAGATGAAGAATAATTTTATGAGTTATGTTATAAAATATTATGAGGAACAAATCAACTTGTTTGAAGTTAGACCAAGAAACAACTCCAAGGAACAAGAGGAAATAGTCAAATAGGTGGATACTCAACTTGAGATTATGATCACTAGTCTAAAGACCAAAAAATAAGAATGTGCAAGGTATGTAACTGAAATAAAGTATTTTATAGATGATTTAGATCATAAATAAAGTAATGTTAAGTCATTTTTGATATTGTAAAAGAGTACCAATGATCTAGACAACACTCTAAGTAGTCAAAATGTTGTTAATGACAAAACCTGCCTTGGTTTTAATAGAGACCAAGAGAAGAACACTAATGTAATCATGAAGGTTAATAATCAATAAAATAATGAGGATTATGGTAGAATGAATGATAATACTATAAATTAACTTAACTCAATAAGTTATGCTAACCCTTTCAATGGATATTATTATTCATGTAACTAATTTAGACATAGAGCAAGGCATTGTAAAAGGTCCTCCAAGAATGAATATGCATGACACTATGAAGAAATTCATCAATAGATAGGTATGGGTCATGGTGTATTTCCTTCAAGAGGAATAATGTGTTTCAATTTTCCCAAGGTTATTCATATTGAAAAATACTATAAGCATGGATTCTCAAGACAAAATAAGAAAGTTGATAACCCTAAAGTATAAGAAAGAAGATAAGACAGTAAGTGAAAAACCAAGGTAGCTAAGGTTGATGACCAGTCTACAAGTCCAAGTGGACTATTTCCCATGCTATATCATAGTTAAGATGCAAAGGAGTACCAATAATTCTCTTTGTTGGCTCATATTATTGATGAAGGAGATAAAACCAATAGAACAATCCATAATGTTTTTAAAATTAAGATTAAGGAGTTCAATCCAAAAGGACTATTCAAGACTAATAAAATAATGAAGGAATGTTAATTTAGTAAGGACATGGAGATATTATAATATCTTAATTTTATGTTATTATATTTCCCTAGAGTAGAGGTGACTTCATTAGGCTTCATAGAGGCACTCAACTAGTAAGAAAAAAGTATGAAGGATGATCAATCATAGGGTGAGTTTTTGTGTTCTTTGGTGACTTTAAATTTCAAGGTTTGGTCAAATAGTTTTCTATATATTTTTTAATAAGAGACAAGTCACAAAGAGTTTGTATGATGACTTGATCAAACCAAGTCACAATTTTGATAATGTTTGAATCTCTCATGGAGACAAAGGGAGCCAATCATGCTCTGAGAATAGGTATGTAATCCTAATATATGATAAGTTTATTTGAAAATAAAAGTTATGTTGTTTTAGATCCAAGGATCAGATAGTTTCCATGAAGATGACCCTTTTTCATTAATTTCAAAGGGGGATAAATTTCCTATTTGGGAAAAATACCAAGTATTGAAGAAGATCCAACTTCCAAAAATGAGAATGATATGCTATGTTAGAGTGTTTTACATTAATGAAAAATGGGAATATTTTTTAGTTATGTTCCTCTTATTTGTGTTGAAGCATTGGTATTTTCATTTATGTTAAATTTAAGATAGATGTCATTAATGTCAAGGTCAAAATTGAGGCCATGCATGGTAAAATGATATGTGTCAAAAAAGTCTCATGACAATAGAAATTTTGAAGGGAAAATTTTGTCTCTATATTAAGATATAATTTGAAGGAAACCTAGTAATTATTTTAAGGTTGATGTCATGTAAAATTCAATATCATGGTACAAGGTAAGCTACTATTATATACTAGGTGTCTTGAGAAGCCTAGTCTAACCTTAAGAAAAGGTATATGCATGAATCAGAAGTCAAGCTTGGTTATGTGTGTTAGTAAAATCATGAGAGAGTATACAAATATTTATAAATATGAAGAAATATTTAAATAAGCGTTCAAATTAGTTTCAAGGTCTAGTTTTGAGGCTTAGTCCTTACACGAAAACCTAGTGAGAAGGTATAGGCCTGATATCATGATGAGTTGAGCCATACGAGACTTATGTGAAGAAGGGTGGTAGTGTGTGATAATGGTATGAGTTTATTTGAAATTTTTATTATTTATTATAAGAAATGTAAGAGGTTTCAAGGCATGATCATGTTTTAAGTATGACTGCTAGTTTAAGGCCTAGTGTACAAAGAGACCTAATATGGCCTAATGAGGGGTAAATTTCATATCAAAATATGATATAGCTATTAAGATAATTAAAATAGGTTTGGTATGTTTTTTTAGTGTTTTTACAAAGTTTTATGTCATATCCTAAAGGATAAATCATGAAAATTATATTTAAGGTTTTATGAGTGCATAAAATGGGGTGTTACAGACTTGAGAAGGAATTTATTATGTTTGAAGGAATGTGAAACCTTTAGATGATATCTTGAGTAGGTAATTGAAGTTTGGTAATGTCCCTATCTTTAATTTCCTATCAATGGTTTTGGAGTTGATGGGCAATCCTTTATGAATGATTACTAAGGAAGGAAACCAATCAAAACCCTATTAAAACCCTCATAATGACCCAACAAGAAATATCTTGTTATTTATGGATTATAATGGTTTTTTTTACTATTTTTATGTTTGGAACATGTAAATTACTCTTCCAAGTTTCTCTAGAAGGTTTTGGTTTGTCATGATAGATAGTATAAGTTATAGATGGAGGATGTAGCAAGTAGGGTTGATCAGGTCAAAGCATGCAAATGGATGGAGGATGATGTGTGAGAATTATAGTTTATTCTCATGTAATTTTTTGAGTATTTTAAATACATAAATTTTATAAACCATTCATGTAAGTGGGCCTATTTATAAAAGGGCCTAATGAGCAAGACAGTGAGAAAACTAAGTAATAGTGAGAAAGAGATTAGGGATTAGTTTCAAAGGAGTAGGGATGGATCCAAATAAATGGGGTCATTTTTAAATAAATATAATTCATATAAACTTATTTTATAATTTTTTTTAATGCACACAAACATGCTAAAAGTTATTCTCAAAATGATTTGTCTAACATAATAAAGTCTATGTAGGGTGAAGATGGGAGATTGGTTTGTAAGACCAATATTGATATTAAACTTTGTAGTATATATATTAAAATATATTATAAATATACTAAATGAAAATTTTAAATAATTATATATCAATTTTTTTTCCCATATGTGTTAAAATACTTGATCTTCATGATTGTGTTTTTGGAGCTACAAGTAGTTTTATATGTGTGAGTGAGAATGTTGTTCCTGAGTGTTTTTTCATAGTGTTGAAGAATCCAATGCACATGAAGTTATTATATATGTCTCATAGGTTAATTTTAATACATTTATATGCATGATAAAATCCTATGAATGTGTGAAACTTTAAATTTTCTTGACTGGGTTTTTTAGGCCTATGCATAGTTCTAAGTGAGCATATGAAGTTGATCAATTAGAGGTATTTTGATTTGTTTGGTGAATTATAATAAACATGATGTTTAAAATAAGTTAATTTACATAATTTCTATGTGTTTTTTTATTATGGTTACATGTAAAATTTTATTATATGTTTCAAATTCTCAAAATAGACTTTCTCATGCAATAAGAAGGCCTAATGGCGAGTAGACCTAAATGGGTGGTTCAAGGAGTGAAATGAATCAAATGGTGTTGGGGAAATAATTTGAGATTATAAGGGATATATTTAGTATTTTTTTAAGTTTTTAATCCATTTTTTTAAGCTCAAACTTTTCTAATGAGGTCTAAGTAAAATGTGTGCTTATAGAAGGCCTAATTGCATAAGGTGTCTATTAGGCCTAATGGTGGTTTTGGCCCTTAAGGGTAATGAATGACCTATGTGGTGGTTTTTAAATTTTTAAACATGTATTTTTATCTATTAAAATGGTGATCCAATTATTTTTAGGTTGTTTTTATTCCAATAATGGTCAGATCAAGAGTCAAGTATAAAGAGAAGGTCTAATAGACCTATTTTGACTAGTTAGAATATTGAGCATATGAGTGAATGATATAGAGTTTTGGAAAATAGGTAAAGATATTTAAGATAATTATATCATGTTTTAAATATTACATGAATATATAACTATGTTTCTACATGTGTTAAGAAAGGTAATTTGACCTAATTCTACCAAGGAAAGGGCTAGTTGAGCAAGAAGGCCTAAGACGTTGTTTGAGAGAGATTAAAGAGTGAGAAGAAGAAAATAAAGAGGTCATATTTATTTTAGTGATAAAAATGTGTCCAAGGGTTATTATATATTTAAGGTAGCTAATTTTTTACTAAATTACCTAAGCATTCAGATCCTCCTTATAAGTTGGTGCTTATTAAAGGGCTAATTGAGTTAGTGCTTGACTAGTGAGGGTTGGTGCCTCACTAAAAGTTTGATTCATTTCATATATGAATATATTACAAGATATACATCAGTTTATTTTATCCTCCAAGAGTATTTAATATATATATATATATATATATATATATATATATATATATATATTATGTTTTTATGTTGTTTGCTTTCATAGATGCTTGTGTATGTATTGATTGATGTATGTATGTGAATGAATGCTTCATGGATGTTAAGTTAAATTAAATGACTATTTTAAGGCCATTTATTCACCCCCATAGTATTTTTACTTCTAACATGTATTCCTCTCATACAAAATCTATATCAAATATTTTTATGTCATTTGTTCCACCTAATCAAACTAGGTCAACAAAAATAAAATAACATGATTCATCTCCATTTAAATGTACTTCAGCTCCTCCATTATCTAGATTAATTCAATATTACACACATTTATCTTAGTCTAGTTCAATACCATCAGGATATGATGATTAGGATCCCATTACATAAATTTATCACCTTCCCTCTCATATTAATTTTATTGAACTCATAAAGACTTCTCATCATCATCATAATATTTTAATGCCACTTTTATGTGAAATTAATATCCCTTGATTTCCACCTATAGGTAAAGAACCCACATTATTTATATTTGAGGATAGTATCCTCAAATAATGTATATAAATGTCCATAAAATTTTATTAAACCTTTTATGTTTCTCTTTCACTTAATTTTCCTACATCTTTTATGATTCTTGACAAATATTAATTCATGTAAATGATCTTAATTTATTCATTAGTATCCAAATGGGTGATATTAAATTCAAGCATGTCTTGATTGATGAAGGGTTATGCACTTGTGTTTATTTTATTGACTTCATTAATACTCTTGGATACTCAAAATGCAATCTTAAATATACCTAAAGTATGTTCCAAGGTTATGATCGAAGAAAAATGCATCCCCTTGGTTGTGTTTGGATCTCGATCGTGGTCCCTCTCATAATGTTTAGATTTAAGGTCATGGTTTTTAATTTCCCTCTATCTTATAACATTTTACTTGGATGACCTTAGGCACATCTCATGAGAGCTATTGCCCCTTCTACATGCTAGTGTGTCAAATTTCCCCATAAAAATGCTACATATAAGTTCAAGGAGACATTAATCATTAAAATTTTAAACAATTCCAAGATCATGGTGTTTTTAAAATACCTTCCCTTAAACCTTTTCCTATCATCCCCTTTCACAAATATCAATGATTCAACTATCCTATTAATTCTAATCATGATTATAATAGACAACCCCAAACTTGTGGGAAACATACCTCCTAACCTATTAGATTATGATGACAATGAGCTTGATGAGATCAGTGTTAAGATCAAAATATTGGACCTTCCTCATAAAATTAATGCTCATCTACCCCCTTCTTTGTGACCTCATTCTCTCTAAAAATCAGCTAAAAAATTATTGCCTCAATAGTCAGGCCTAAATAATCAATTGTTTATTCTTATTCAACCAATAGAATAAGTGATACCTTTTATATCAGTCTTAATACACTTGATTATGATTATGGATATTACCTAGATGACCCATTCATATTTGTCTATGATCAATCCAAGGATTAAAAAGTCTTCATTATTGATCTTCTTTACAACATTATTATGAGTCTACTTTACATGTACATAACATTCACTTGGTATATGTAGCCCTTCTCCTTATACTACACCTTAAATTATTTCTTCTTCCATTGATGTTCATAGGTTTGGGATGGATCAAGTACCAAATTCTACCTATTCTACTCTAGTTACCTATGAGCCTCTTAGGAGTATGCTCTTTGATCATGCCATGATGAGACCTTATCAATTTTATAGACTTTATGATCATTCATGCAACCTTCCCTAGAGATGTTGGCCACATTACTTCAACCAATGTTAATTCTATCTCTTCCAACTATATAGCCTACACATAGGTACATGGAACATGATGATTTAATTGATGAGGTATTACCCATGCCAAAACTTGATTCTCCACATAGATGATGTCCATATGAGACATATTGTGATTTTTATAATATAGTTGGTCATTAGGTAAAATATTTTCATGCATACCAGAGACTATTAGTATAACAATAGACATAAAGCTTTATTCCCACCATATATAGTAAACCTCTCTACTCAATTACTCCTAGGTTAACTTGTTATTTTCATGGCATGACTACACATACTTAGATGCACTGAAGATAACTTTGATAGTATATTCATGTGCTTCATCCTAAAATAACATAACCCTCTATTTATAAGAGATTACTACATCCTAATATATATACAAAATATATTCCCAAAAATGAAGAATTCTATTTCCTTTAGCATTAATATACTATACATCATATAGACAAATATAGAGTACTCCAATAGTAATTATATAATTTTCCATGACCTTCACCTTCACAACAATGTCATCAAGATCATTCTTGGATGAAGGATCAACCTTATCCTAAACACACATATTATCATAGATTATAGGATATTAGGTATACCTTAGTGTAGGTTCATTATAATGATTATACCTCATAGGAGGAACCACATCTACCTCTTTATTATTCTCATTCTAATACTTTATCCATAGAGCTAATATATCAATAAGTTCTTATATAACTCTTAATGAAGATAGATGAGACCATGAATAAAGCTAGATGTTAGTTACAATAGGAGTTATAAAATTTTATTGATGGTGTATGTTAGGATATATATAATCATTTATGATAACATATACATGTGACATATCATATTATTAAACACATTATCATATGATTGTATTTGAAATTTACTTTTTATTAAGAGCATTTTTTATACCTTTTGGTTTATATATAATGTTTTTATTTCATCTTCAACATTTTAATGTTTTGAATTTATTTTACATATATGACATCTTGTTTTTATATTATTATTTCTTTCATTATACTCATTATCTTTGTTTTAAACATTAGAACTTGGGTAACACCTTCAGGTCCTCTTTATAATATTTCAATTTCATTTCTTTATTTCCCATCTTTTTGACATTATCACTAATTTCATAGGTACTTGTATTATATCTTTTCTGAGATAGTATAACTTCATAGTGAATTGAATATATTCAATATATCCCATTCCATTTGAAATTACACCACCTTACATCTTTGTAATAAACTACAAGTATACAAGTTATTGTACCACTCATAACATGAATGAATCTTCTATGATCCTCATATTTCATTTTTTATTCACTTCATTAGAAGCATACATAATGTTTTGACCAACACATCCCTTTTTATAGAAGAAAAGGGGGCCTTTGCATCAACCAAAATTTGAAAATTCTTGGGATTTTGTCAATCATAGTCTAATATTTAATTTTTTTGGCGACCATGATAATAGCCCATTTTTTATATTTGAATACCATTCATAACTATGTATGTTTAAAATATAGTTATCCCATTATAATTTTAAATTTTTTTCCATACATGATTTTTCATTTAGAACTATTTTTGTAAAGCATTCTTACACATGTGTTTTCTTGTTGTCTTAGTCTTGAAGTCCTAGTTCATTTTCCAAGAGCTCTTTTGACAAACATGTAAATGTTAATTCTATTACAAAGCACTTTGGACTAATGTGGCCTTTTTCATATAGTTTTTGTAAATACCATAGGTGTCAGAGCTATTAGGACCCTGAGAGGCCTCAACTAATGAGAAGGTGTCATGTGTCTCCATGCACCTAGAGGTGTTAGAGCTATAAGATCCTTAGAAGGCATAAACTAATTAGGAGGTTCCATGTGTCTCCATGACCTATAAGTATTAGATCTACTATGGCCTCAAGAGGCCTAAACCAATGATGAGGTGTCATGTTTCTCCATGCACCTAGAGGTGTTAGAGATATCATATCCATAGGAGTCCTAAACTAATGAGGAGGTTCTACATGTATTCGTGTACCCATAGGTATGAGAGATGTTAGAGCCCTAGGAGGCTTGAACCAATGAGGATATTCCATGTGTCTCCCTGCACCTATAAGTATTAGATATATCATATATCCAATAGGCCTAAACCATTTAGGAGGTTCCACATGCCTCCATGCATCTAGAGGTGTCAAATATATTATATCCCTAAGAGGTTTGAACCAATTAGGAGGTTACATGTATCTATATGCACCTAGATGTTTCATAGATATTAAATCCCTAGGAGGTACAGACTAATGAGGAAGCATCACATGTATTTTTAAACCTCTAGGTGTTATATATGTTAAAAACCTAGGAGGTTCAAACTAATGAGGAAGTACCACATGTCTCCATGAACCTATAAGCTTGAACAATCTTCTCAGGTCACTTTGTAGAACATACATGAAAACACAATAAAATTTGAACCTTCATAACTTTGACTATACACAATTTCAGATCTTAAAATCTATATTTATAGATGCATGTTGGAGTCCTCTACAAATTTTATTTTTACACCATGACCAAATTCTACCTGCGCCAAAAGATATGGTCAAAATATAAAGCATTGGTTTTTCCCTTTGTAAATTCGAATATTCAAATGCCAATAGTCATAGTGACATTGACTACTTTGCTTGCATCTTGTGTCCTCAAATATATAGATAAAAAATGAACCATCAATATTATTCAAAATTTAATTCATAGTGTGCCACTTCCCAAATGTTAAACCTTGAACATTTGACCTCATCTCATGAAATCTTGTAATATTAAATCAATGCACACCATCGATATTTTATACGTAGCTCGTTCTTTATCTATATTAAATATTAGACACATTGAAATCATCTCTCTCAATGAAAACCATTGATATACATACAATTGATATACATACATACATACATACATATACATATATATATATATATATATATATATATATATGTATACATGAATACCTAATTTCATTTATATCTTGGAAGAATCTTGATCTTTATCTCTGCTTGATGTTAAAATTCAAACAATTGTCCTCATCTCGCTACATCCTGACACCTTGGAATGAACATGCTATGTTGATCCTTTTGTAAGGAGCTCGATCTTTAAATTAATTAGCCATTAAATAATTTTAACAATTCAAATTATTATTCACCATATATCTAGATGTATGAACTCTTGTGAACCATTCAATCTCTATCTATTCTTGATATTTAACATCATGTAAAAATGACTAAGGGGACCATTGCTTATCTACCTAGAAGGCCAACTTTGCATAGTTATAAATTTTACCTCACTCACTCACATTTTCTCAAATTTATACCATGTGATCTTAATTAATAGGTTAATCCAACCATGTGATAATTTTATCCTAAAACCTTTGCATGTGTGAGATATAATTCCATTAGTCTTCTCACTCAAATTTATCTACCAAAGAGCTAACTATGTTAAGAACTGTCTAGAAGGCCAACTTTACACATGCATATAATTTGATGCACTATATCACATGACCTAAAAATTAACAAAAATGATATATGAAAAAATATAAACAAAACCATATGATTAGTTTCTCCTTTCACCTTCACACATGTAAAAACAACATCAAAATGCCTACTCAACTTTTCTTGCCACATTGTAAATTTGACTATGGGAAAACATTGTCAAACTACCTAGGAGCCTAATTTTATACTTGCATATATTATGTTTCACTTAATTTCATGACGTAAAATTTATCACATATAAATTAGGAAAAAATTCAATCAAAACTATATGACCAACTCCCCTGACTCATTCACATGTGGCAATGATGATGTTATCAAACTACCTACTCAAATTTTATGTGACTGGACCCAAAATGTCTATATGACAATAATGATCAAATATATGAAATCCAATCATATATACAAGCACTAAAATAATAAAAAAACATCTTAGAAACTTATTTCACATCCTCAAATCACCATACTCATCCTTGGCTATCTCTAACCATGCTAAAATTGAAGATCAACCAAGCCTCCTTCAAGCATACTAGGACAAGCACTTTGCACACTTTGTCATTATCACTTATATTATCAAGGCACTTCATCCACACACTTGTAAAAATTCATGACATCATTTAAAACTCTCCAAAAATCTCCTACTTTGTCATTTATGTCAACACCCATCATGAAACAATATACAACTCACCTTCTTTCTCTCTCTTTAAGCACTCTCACAATAGGAATCTTCTCCCCCTTTGACACAATGATAAAGTGGGAACCAAATTATCTTGAGGAACTAAAAACACCAAAAATAGGATATGACCACCTTATAAATATGATATAAACTCCCCTTACCTTGATCCTACCTCCTTTTGCCTTAACAACTTCCTCTTATTCTATGCCAACACTCTCTTAAACCAAGTACTATAACCAATGAAGAAAGAACACAAAAAAAATAATAAAATACAATTAAACATACTAATAAAAATATAATATGGACTCCCTCTAAGACATCTGAGCCATTTCACATTTTGAGCATCTTCAAATCTTCATACACCATGAAGAATCACCACACTAGCTTACTAGCCTCTTCTCTTAAACCACCTCAAGGACCACCAACAAAAATTCATGCCAATCAAAAAATAGGAAAAATTCTCCCATTAAACTTTATAAATCTAATTAAAACACTCATTCCTTGTTATTTTGGATAAACTAAAAAAAACATCACATCTTCATTACTAGGCTTGTCTAGACTCCTTGTAGCCCTACCTAGAACTTGTAAATCCCACAACTTTCATTTAACACACCTTCAAGACTTGAAACTTAATATATAGAGCAATCTCATATTCCCCTTTAATAAAACAAATTTTCATTACCTATCTCATCCTTTACAACATACTTTATTCACAAACCTACTTGCTAATTAGGCCTCTATCTTGACAAAAGCATGAATAATTTGAAAAACACAAACCTTAAAATATCTATGAAGCTTGATTTTACAACCCATTTAACCCATTAAATATATTAAAAATCCTCAAACCTTAACTCATAAGTTAAACCACTTTTATAAAATAGCCCAAAACCCTAGAATTTCAAAACAAATAGAGTCAACAATCCTCTTTCTGGTCAATGTCCACCTATAAAAATTCTTGTATACCTAGAGATAACCATTAAACATTTTTGGCCTAAAAATTAATCCTCCATAAATTTGGTAACATTGACTTCCTATAACCCATTTTAGGCCTGCTTGACCTTAAGCCAAAAACTAAGAAAATTGAGAGTACTAAAAAATCTTCAATTGGCACAAACAAGATCATCAAGACACAAAACTACTTATAACACATCAAAAATAAGTGTATAGATCTTTCTGAGAATTAAAATCTTCTTGACATTTCATCAATCTCATTATGCCATCTAGAAACACCCATTCTGACCTTGCATAAAAACTCCATAAATCTTTAGAACAATCTCATGATCTTGTTATTACCTCTTAATCAAAGAACTTATCTAATTATCATTATGATCTTGAGCACACAAAATTTATTTTCCACATTAAATAGATCTCTTAAAAATCATAGGCCAAGACACCCTACTTCACAATGTCTTAGAACAATGTTAAACTAGGTGTTGCCCATAACTCCTCATATTCCTTCTCCTCCTTGGTCATCTAATACTTTTAGTTATTATTCTTATTATTAGGCTTAATATAATTAGCATGCTCAACCACTACAACATTCTCCTTCTCTTATAAGATTAAATTGACAATACATGGAGACAACAAATACTCATGACATACCTTTTCATTTGAAGAATTCACCTTGTAGCTAGGAACCTCATCACTAGACACTGACAATTGATGTTATTTTCATGATACATGCTAATCAATAGTAGGATTTCACTTGGATCCATAAAAACATTATAAATAATTTTAATCAGCACCTTGGTCTTCTCCTTGAGTTTGGTCTCTTCATTCTTGACATGAGCAGACAATGAGAGCCCTTGAAACTTTATAATTTCTATAGAATTCTCCACCATAGTAAATAGATTACTTGGACCAGTAGACTCATCATGACTCATACTTACCACCTTTTTTTTCCATGAGTTAACTTACCTTCTTCCTTACACTCTAGGAGCCTTATTGAACTCATTCTATCTTATAGGCCTTTTCTTGTAGAATCTATAAATATGACCTCTCTATTGATAATTGAATCACACTATACCTATTGTAATAAATGTATCTTACCTTATCTTATTTGGCCAAAAACTTGCAATGTGTCCTATGTAAAGACAAATGAAATAACCTCCTCCTTTTGAAGAGGACTCACCTTATTTAATCTTATGCGGATAATGGTTTGTAATGTGTTTGACATCAAGAAAGTTAAATCACTTAACTTTATTCACACCTTTTGATTAATGACCCCCTATCATATTTCCATGCAAACTCATTTCTAATAGGTCTCTTACATTCTCTAGCTTTATGCCCAAAGTGATTACATGTGTAACAATAACCATTAAAACTTACATACCTCATGACATTTGGTTGTCTGATTTGATTTATCTTCATTCTGTCAGCACCTTCATTCTTTGTTTGATGATTTATCTTCAAAGTATGATTGTCCTTGTTCACATTAATATTTATCTTGTCTTGAGTTACATTCTTTTGTTCTTCTTTATATCCAAGACTAGTTTTATCATTAACATGATTTTGACCACTTAGAATATTGTCTAAATCACTTGATCTCTTTTCAAATCTCAAAAATGACTTCACCTTACTAGATATCTTCTCTAACTCAAATTTCAATGACTCATTTTCAATAACATACCTTGAACATTCATCTTCTTTGGCTTTTAAGCTTGTAGACAGAATTTCCAATTGACAACTAAGATGCTTGACCATATCTTCATACTCCTTGGTGTCTTGATTCATTATTTCCTTATACACATTGAATTTTTCCTTATAGTCTTTTCTTCTCAAACTTTAGTTCTTCAAGAGAATTTATCAATATAGTCTTATAGTCCATCTCATCTTCATCATCATCTGAATCACTCCAATTAAACTCCTTTTGATGTAATCAACTTCATTTCTCAACCATGAATAGAGCTTCATCTTTGACAAAACCATCATCTTCATGATCGTATTCTGAGTCATTGTCTTCACTCACATCTAATAAGCTATAATCTTCTTTGGTGTAGAGACTCTTCTTATTCTTGAAAGACTTCTTGTTGTTGTTATACTTTATGAATCATTTCTTCATATATGTCTTTTTGTCTTCATCTTAGCCTTCACCATGCCCTTCATCATCATTCCTCTCATGCTTATGAGAGCACTTATGAGCAAAATGTCCTATCTCTCCATAATTCAAACATTTTAAGGGTAGTTTACCCTTATACTTCCCTAAGTCTATGTTTAATTTTCTAGTAATAAAATAAATTAGTTCATTCTCATCAATATCAGATATGTCATCCTCTTTGGGTTTCTTACCTTGAAAATTTTTCTTTGGAATCATTTTTGTCTTGAATTTTTCTTCCTTCTTTGGTTTTATATCATCATTTACTCTCATCTCATAGGTAGTAAGGGTGTCATTCAATTTATCCATCTTCAATTGAGCAAGATCATGAATTTCTTATATAGCAAATACTTTTGGATCAAACTTGAGAGATATATACCTTAATAACTTTTGAACTACATTATCCTCTTTAAGGTTCTCTCCAATACCTCTGATGATATTCACAATCTCATCACCTCTCTGTAGAAAGGATGCCATAGAATCTTCCTCCTTCATTTTAAGACTCTCAAATTGTCTTCAGTGAGTCTACAACTTTGCCAACATAACCTTTCAATATCCTTAATGAATGATCTATAATTTATCCCATCTCTCTTTAGTAGATTTACAATGGATTACCTAGGTGAACTTAGTCTTTGTAAGACCACAAGTAATGGCATTCATTACCTTAGAATTATTCTCAAATAGCTTCTTATCTGTAGCATTAGATAGAGGAGTAGTAGGAGAAACATAACCATCCAAAATAGATTTACATACATCAAACCCTAGGGACATAATGTATATCCTCATCCTTGCACTCTAAAAAGTATAATTATATCCATTTAACATTAGTTCTTGCTTTGTATAGAAACATCCTTGATGACTACCCATATTGTACTTTGGATCACCTTCAAGTTGTCAAGCCTTTAACAAAGGACCTACTCTGATACTGATTATTAGAGGTACAATAACTAAGAATGGGGTGAATCAGTGAGCCTAGATATTTCAATTTTAATTTTAATCCCTTCAAATACTTAAGCAATCAATACAATCATTCATGAAGTATATAGATCATTCATAGCAATGAACAAGAGATATAATGCAAGATCAAGCATATAACACATGACATATATGGGGAACCCTCTTGGGGGATAAAACCCACTAGAACCTAAAATTGGACCACTATCCTATAATAATAACTAATTTAGGCCAACATTAACTAATCAAGGAACTACCATCCCTTATTTTAGTGAGACTACAATCCCACAAGGAGCTTCTACATCTATCTAGCTAAGTAGCCATAATAAATAGACATTTATCAAGTTTCACCTTGAAAGGAGGATATAAAAACCTATATATTGAGAATCCATAACAACACCTAATAACAAATCCACCTTTTAACTAATGTCTTCAACATTTGATGATGGACCTCTGATTATCACTCTTTACCTTCTCAGTAACAACTATGTCACCACATGACCAAATGGCCATACACATAGACCTCAATTTTATTTTCTCAACAACCCATCCATTGAGCACACTTCTTATCTTTCTCCTCTTAACATTTCACTCTAAACCACACACACAAGCCACTCTCACATCTAGAAACCATCATCTTTGGTTTCACTATTTATAGAGCATACATGATTATAAATACCTTGAGTAGCCATTAGTCATGCCTTAACCTATGAGGAATATTTCACATTAATACATGGCTTAAAATAATCTTCATAGGTTTTCCATATCACCCATGGGTTACCCTTAAGTAGCTACACCTTTCAATTAGGCCCTTGTAGCTCTTATAAGTCTCATGAAGACCTATTCACCCATTTAACACTTCATCAAGAAAAAAATAACAAATGGCCACTTAAAATGCATAGGTATACTACACATGACCCCTTTGAAATTCTAAAATGATCACAATCATCTCTATTCACCTCTGTATATGATCAAGCAAATCAAACATAGACCTTGTTCATAAGGACACCATGAACAAACACACAATCAACTTATTAAGATTTCTTCATACTACATATGATTGATAAAATATTCATAATACACACATATAGTACTTATATAGTATAAAACACTCCCTAATATCCAATTCATCAATAAATATCAAAATAACATCAAAATAATCTTGAACAATCTTCTCGGGTCACTTTGCAAAACATACACAAAAGCATAATCAACTTTGAACCTTCATAACTTTGACTGTACATAATTTTAGATCTTTAAATCTATAATTATAGATTCACCTTGGATTCCTCTACAAATTTTATTTTTAAACCATGGTAAAATTGTGCATGTATCAAAATATATGGTCAAAATACAAAGCACTATTTTTTCCTTTTGTAAATTTGAATATTCAAATGTCAACAGTCATAGTTAAACATCGACCACTTTGATCACATCTCATGTCCTCATGTCTTGAGATAAAATACACATCATCAATATTATTTGAAATTTAATGCATAGTATGCCCTTGACCAAATGTTAAACCTTGAATATTTAACCTCATCTTATGCAATTTTGTAATATTAACTCAACGTGCACTGTCAATCTTCTATATGTAGCTTGGTTTTTATCTATGTTAAACATTGGACACCTTAAAATCATCTTGATCAATGTGCACCATTGATATATATCTATATGAACACTCAATAACTATTATATATTTATATAAGCTCAATCTTTACCTTTGCTTGATGTTAAACTTTGAACACTTATCCTCATCTTGTTGCATCTTGACACCTTGGGATGAACACACTTTGTTGATCCTTTTGTAAGGAGATCAATATTTAAATTCATTAACCATTGAAAAATTCCACATATTTAAATTACTACACATTTTATATTTATTTTTTACTAATTCCTATGAATCATTCAATCTCCATATGGTCCTCATCTTTAACATCATGTAAAAATGACAAAGGGGACCATTGCTTATTTGTCGAGAAGGTCAACTTTGCACAATCATAAATTTGATCTTTCTCACTCTCATGTTCTCAAATATTCACCATATAATATTAATTAATGTGGTAATCCAACCATGTGACAAACTAATCCTAAAATCTTTTCACATGTGATATAAAACTCCATTAATCTACTTATTCAGATTTTTTCTCCCATAGAGCCAACTATGTCAAGAACTATTTGGAAGGCCAAATTTTCACATGCATATATTTTGATGCACTTAATTGCATGACTGAAAACTTAGTGAAAATAATCTAAGCACAAAAATTAAAAAACCAATATGATCATTTTTTCCTTTCACCTTCACACGTGTGAAATATAATAACATCAAAATACATACTCAACTTTTCTTTCCACATTGCAAATTTAGCTAAGTATGGGAAAACACTATCAAACTGCCTAGGAGCTTAACTTTGAACTTACATATCTTATGTTGTGCTTCATTTCAAGACCTAAAATTTAGTGCATATAAACTAGGCACAAATTTTATCATAACCATATGACCAACTCCCCCTGACTCATTCACACATGGTAATGATGATGTCATCAAACTACCTACTCAAATTTTTTGCCACTAGACCCAAATTATCTAGATGATAATAATGATCAACCAGATGAAATATGCTCATGCATACAAGAACTCAAATCATATAAAAATCTTATAAACATATTTAACATCTTCAAATCACCATACTCATCCTTAAACATTTTTAATCATGCCAAAACTAAATACAAATCAAGTCTCCTTCAAGCATACTAGGATAAGCACTTTGAACACTTTATCATTATCACTCATAATATCAAGGCACTTCATCCACTCACTTATACACCTCCATGACATAATCATGACATCATTAAAAACTCTCTAGCATTGATAAGACTGAACTAGTGAGGAAGTGCCACATGTATCCATGCACCTAGAGTTGTCAAATCTATTATAATTCTAAGAGGCTTGAAATAATGAGGAGGTTCCACATGTCTCCATTAACCCATAGGTGTAATATATATCATATATTTAAGAGTCCTAAATCAATAAGGATGCATCACATGCCTCTATTCACCTAGTTGTGTCAAATCTGTTAGAGCCTTGAAACACTCATACTAATGAAGAGGTGTTATAATTGTATGTACACCTAAAAATTTTAAAGCTATCAAAGCCTTAGGATTCCCTAGAAATTTATGAGGTTTCATGTGTCTCCTTCTACCCAAAGGTGTTAAATATTTTATATCCCTAAGATGCCTAAACCAATAATGATATGCCATGTCTCTATGCACATGGAAGTGTTAGAATTGTTAGAGCCTCAAAAGGCCCAAACCAATGAGGAGGTGACATGTGTCTTTATGAAATTATAGGTGTCAATGTTTTTAGTTATATGTGAGGCTCAAAAAAATTATGATGTTCCACATGTCTCTATGTACCCTAAGGTATTAGATATGTTAAGAGTGTTAGGAGGCCTGATCAAGTAAGAAAGTGTCATGTGTGATTCTATACACCTAGGTAGTAAAAGGCCATGTAAGGCCTCAAATGAGTTATAAACATTAAAATACATACCCCTAATGTAATCATAGAGTGTCATGTGTAATTTTTAGGTTAACTCATGTAGTCAAATCTACCAAAGCAAATATATTCCTACCATGCCTAGTCGACATAATAATTTATGAGCCCACCAATCCCCAAGTAACACATGACCAACATTAATGAAGTTTATAGTGTTATGAGGACTAAAATAGGCATTTGCATACCATTCTCCTTGTTTTTATTATCTTGGATATGGGATATCATGATCCTATAGTTGGAGGAGTCTTATCACTACCAGCCAATATAAAAGAGGCTTACTTTTGAAATTTTTAATTAATAACAAATTAGGAAAATAATAATTTGGGATTACATGATAAACTTAGAGTTTATTTTGTGCAATGTGATCCTACTAATGCTATTATTGAGGAAACTATAATATATCCCTATAAGTTTTCAATAAAAATTAATTCACCATTATCAATTCTACACTTTTTAATCATTTAGAACCCCTTACCTTTAGTTCACTCTAAATCATGGAGAATCTCCTTTGTTGAATTTTATTTCTAAAATATTACACCATCTAGCAATGGCCTCCTCAACTTATAATCCTAGAATAGATCTAAAAATTTTAAGACACCACATTCCTAAAGGGTGTCCCTTAATTCAAACATTAAAATGAGATATTATAACAATTGAGCACATCTAAAGACAAGAAACCAGTAATTAAGATAATGAGGATGAGACTTAGTATGTAGATGACCTTGTCACCATTAGATATTTATGACTGCACACATTCATGGCTAGACCAAAAATTTTCCCATATACAGACCTCTTTAATGACCTACTACTCTCTTCCAAGTTTGGTATGGATATCATTACTCACTAAACAATAATTTTAAAATAATAGATATCTATGGGCCTATGTTCAATAAATACTACAAGCTCCTAGAATACATAATCTATTATAACAAGGAACTCATAAATTCTTGTTTAAAAACTCACAACATCCATGAAGTCCTTAAAGAATGGGTTGAGGACATATATAGGTGGGTTAACAAGGAAGATATTGATGCATACATGATTGAGACATTCTAAGAGGGAATGCACACTAGTATGTTGTTGAATCACTTGTATGATAAAGTGATATGGTGAGCATCAATAAGTTCTATATTTCCCTCCTTAGCATCATCATGAAGGGAGAAGAAGTCCTAGATTTGGGGAACATCATCATGTTTAATCTCACTCAATAGGTGAATAGAGCCTACACCAAAGGTATTTTCTACATGATGTCCTACATATTGGATGTCAATGGCATCCACCCTAGACCTCAAGCACACAATATTATATAAATGGATACAAATGGAGTTTATGGTACATGTAGTGTTTTAAAAACTCTACATTCACCACTTTTAGAATCACATATAGGGCATTTGTGACCACTTCTACCCCATTGTTGTATCATTTCATCAATGAGAGGCCTATGCCAATGCTCTTAGAGGAGGTAAGTCTTCAATCCAACCCCTTGGTACATATTGATACTATAGGGATAACACCATAATCAGAGTAAATGGTATCCTATTAGATCCTCTCTTGTTATTGTGCATGGTACCATAATAAGAAATAGCTTGGAAATTGGCCAATGGCATCTTGGGTTACTACCTTGATAAAATATAAAATTCCTACACAGTGATCCATTTGGTCATTGGTCACCATGAATACAAGAGTTTGTAATAATTGTAGGTAATGGACCAATATAGATATGCTTATAACCTAGGCAAGGCCAAAGATAGATAGTGGGATCTTTAGGGTTTAGTATAAGCTCATGTGGAGAGGTACCAAACACACATCAACACCATATATCACCATGAGATCCACTCAAAGGATTAAATTCACCTCAACCTATAAAATTATGTAGAGGTGATATAAAATATAGAGGCCACCACCTACTATAAGTCCTAATCTCAAGCTTAATATGTGCTTGAAGAAAGGTCAATTCCTCCATAACCACCTCTAATGAAGCCAGCCCCTCCATAGAAATCTCCACAAAGGATAGATTTGGGAGGCCTATAAAATTTAAAAAGGCTCACCCAAAAAATCATGAAATGAGTCTAAATTACCTCCACTAATCCAATGGCCTTAGAATTAGTTTCACCCATATTAATTCCTTAGGTAATCTAGCCCTGGGTTACTTGTGCCCTGTACTATGAAATTAGTCTTAACTCTAGTCCCATCAGAGACTAGAATCTAACTTTGCATGAGGTTCCCTCTTAAATTTTTAGTGTTTCCAAGATACCCTTTAAATCCCCCTTGGTTTCCTTATTCTATCACAACCCACCCATATTATACTTCCCTTTATTCTTATGGTGATAAGTGCCAAGTTGTCTTCCTTTCCTATGGTTTTGGCCAAGGTTGGTATCCTTGGTTCCCTAAATATTCCAATTCATCTTGTAGCCTTTTTAATCCCTCTTCAACCCTATTATCATTCTCTACACCATTAGATACTCTTGGCCCATACCCATAGGTTAGCTCAGCTTCTTGTACATTAAAAATACTAATTACTCATGCATTCTCGATGAACTCTACAATCATAATTTACCCATAACCATTAGTGGTTCCTACTTAAATGGATTTTATGACTACTAGTTCCCAAATTCCTCCTATTCATCTCTTCTTAATAATGGGTGATTGTTAAGATAATTAATGTGATGTTGAAATAGGAATCAAAGGTGGAGTGGACCCCTATAGCTAGGAAAAATTTATAGGACATCATAGATGTCATTATGCAATAATTGATGTTGATTAACTTAGAATACATGAAGGAATTTTATCTTTACTCATTTTAATAATAACATACCATAGTCATGGTACTCACTCAAAAACTAGATGAAGATGAGCATCCAATAGCCTTCAAGACCACTAATTTGAAGGACACTATGCTAAAATATTCCACCTTGGACAAGCACACATATGCCTTAATGAAGGGTATAAATAAGTTTCAATATTACATATTAATAATTAAGGTACATGATTTTATCCTCAACCCCACCATAAATCCTATGATAGGGTAGAATGATTTGGGAGAGCACGAAGGTCTATGGATGACCAAGTTACAAAATTATGACTTAAAATTCAAAACCAACCAAGTTAGTAAGGGCCAAGGTCTCACTTAGTTGATTACTAAAATTCACCCAAGGATTAATTTAGTATAATTGGACAAGTTATAAATATTTTTCCATGATTTGTATGCTTCAATTATCCTTTACCTTCTTTACAAGAATCCTCCTTTAGGATTGAACCAAATTTTAAAGAGATCCCTTAGGCTAAAGTAGCCCATTACATGTTAAATAAAGGAGTGATATAATCAAATAATTATGAATGAATACACCTCAATTTTATATCATAATAATAAGTAGAGGATGTCATGACAAACATTCATGATAAATTGGGGAATGGCCACCTCCCATGAATGGTAATAACCCATAAGATCTTGCAAGATGGATATTACTGGCCCACAATCTTCAAGGATTCTTGTACTCATGTTTTCACCTACCATGAGTGATAAACATTCACCAAGAAGGATGTTCATGCAACAATTCTCCTCCAACCTATAATAAAATAGCATCCTTTTTCTTAATGGGGACTTAAATTCATAAGAGTCATCAACCTAAGTTGATTAGTGAGCTATACATTTATACTCACATCCAATGATTATTGCATTATATGGATGAAGGAAATAAAAAAAGAAATAACACAACTAAGGAAGTGATTAACTTCCTTTATGAAAACATAACTACATGGTTTTGTACCATAGCATCATTAGTTTGTGATAATGGTCCTACATTCCAGTTGGCTAAACTCACTCAATAGGCTTATGATAATGACATCACCCTAAAGTTATAATCAATCTAATACATACAATGGAATCAATTAGTTGAATTAATGGATAAGAAAATGATAGACATAATTAAAAAAAAATCATAAAATTAACCTAGAGACTGGCACTCATTGTTAAAATATGCACTTTAAGCTTACTAAATTAGATACAAGTGAGATCTTAAAAGTTTACCATTTCTAATGGTATACGCTCTCAAGCCAATATGCAAATTACTCTCAAGATACCAATGTATAGATTCATTCAATAGTACATGAAAGATGATGGGAAGACAAATTCAATGCTATTAGATATTATTTAAATGGAAGATGCATGTGAATAATCCCTACAAATATTCTATAGGCATAAAGACACTATCAAAATATAGTTTGACAAAAGGATGAAGTAAAAATCATTCTAGTATCAGACCTAGTCCTACTATGTGACAAAACACATGAAAAGAAATGGTAGTATTCTAGGTTAGACCCACTCTGGATTGGCCTTTACCATATTTTTGAGTTACTTGGGATGAATTCTTATAGACTATGATCTGATAGGAAATTATCTTCCATTGCCTATGAAGGGACAATTTTTAAATCACTAATTCTCAGATGTGTCATCTAATGTGATCTCAAAGTATATTTCTAGGTGACATCTGGTAATGTAAATAAATATTAGAATTAGATTAGTTTTCTTTTATTACATGTTTGCTTTTATCATGTGTTTACTTATTTATTTTTATTGTTCATTTCTTTGGTTGTGTTCCTTTACTCTCCCTATGTTTTCCTTTTTTTGTTGTCCCCCACAATAGTTTATACCTACACCCTAGAAGTGGAAACCCATTCCCACAATAAGACTATAAAATCAGTTAGCACTATAATATATGTAAGACTAGTGCCAAATAGTGGTCCATGTATCCTTGGATTTATTCTTTAAAAGGTAGGTCATGCATTGAAGACATGGTTTAGAAAAAATAAAATAAAAGTGAGATTCTATAGTAAGAAAAAGGCCATTGATTCAAAACTAAGTGGGTAAATTGATAAATGTTTTATTTATAAAAAGATGTCATCACCACCCTTAAAATAAAATCAAAATGCCATCATGAATTCAATGAATAAGCAAAGATTCCCATTTGGTGTTGAATAACTAAATGAATCAACCATTCACCTTGGCTAAATAGGTTCCCAACCCTCATGGATAATATTTAAATAAAATATCAAAACTAAAGAAAGATTGAAATCTTAAGAACATCTCAAAGTATTTTCCTAAGAAAAGGTGATTTGGGAAACCTCCATCATAGGCTTTCCTACCTAGATATCAATCGAGTAAAGCCTAATGTTGAATCAAAAGGTATCTCTACCAAGGCTATAGATACCTAGATAAAAATAGATAAATGACTAATACTTCCCTTCCTTAACCAATCTATGTGAAATAATAAGTACCTTTCAGTAACTCTACACACTTAACTCACATCTAAACTTATTCTTGGATTCAAAGGGAAACCAAAGGAAATAAATCATTTACCACATAGGATGATCTCTTTAAGGAAGTAGAGTTTAGTATGTTATTTACTAAATTAGACTTATGTGCTTCTTTATCCTTTGTTTTTATTGAAGTAAGTTCCAACCACTTATCTACTTAATCAGTAATGGAGGTCTATAGTCTAAGTTCTAATCATTAGGTAATGTTTTCCCTACATAGTCACCACTCGTTTTGAGTAACATGTTCATTTTTGTAAAATAAAAGAGACCTTTATATCACCAAAAATTCAAAAATTATCGACCCTCTATCGATCATAGTCTGATCCTTAAAATTTTCCATGGCCTCGATAATAACTCATTTATTAATATTTTAAGACTATTTCTAATAATGTATAGTTAAAATATAGTTATCCCATTAAATTTTAAAATGTGTATTCCATATTTATTTTTTCAATACTAGCTATTTTTATAGAAAATTATTACATTGGCATTTTCCTATGGCCTCAATCTTGGAGTCTTAAATGGATTTCCTAGAGACCTTTTGGTAGACATGTAAGTGTTAATTTGTTTAAAAACAAATTTGGAATGACTTGGCCCCTTTCATATAGTTTTTTAGATCTCAAAGGTGTCAAAACTATCAGGTCTATAAGAGGCCCAAACCAATGAGGAAGTACCATGTGCCTCTATACACCTAGAGGTATCAAAGTTGTCAAACCCCTAAGAAACTTAAATCAATGAGAATGTGCCATGTGTCTCCATGCACTTAGAGGTGTCAAAGCTATGAGAGACATGGGAAGCCTAAATTAATGAGAAGGTTACATGTATGTATGTATGTATATATATATATATATATATATATATATATATATATATATATATATATATATATATGTATGTATGTATTTGGAGATATCATAGCTATTAGAGACTTAGGAGGCTCAAAATAATGAGAATTTGACACATGTTTTCATTCAATTAGAGTTGTTAGAGCTGTCAAATATTTAGGAGGATTAAACCAATGAGGGGGACACACATATCTATGTGTACTAAGAGGTATCAAATCTATTAGATCCCTAAGATTCATGAACCAATGAGGAAGTTACACATACTATATGCACACAAAGGTGTTAGAGTTGTCAAAACCCTACGGGACCTAAATAATTATGATGTTTCATGTGTTTTTTTTCACCTAGAGGTGTCAAATTTGTCAAAGACTCGAGAGGTTTAAACCAATGAGGAGGTTCCACATGTCTTCATGTACTTAGAACTCTCAGAGTTATCAAATCCTTAGGAGTTTTAAACCATAGAGGAGGTGCCACATATCTATATGCACCTAAAGGTGTTAGATCTATCATATCCTTGAGAATACTAGACTAATGATGAGGTACCACATGTCTCCATATACCCAAAGTTATCATATATGTCAGAGAATGAGAGGCCTAAACCAATGAATAGGTACCACATATATATACACCTAGAGGTTTCAGAGTTGTTAGAGCCATGGGAGGTTCAAACTAATGAGTCACCATGTGTCTTCCTACACCTAGAGGTTTCATATCCCCAAGAATGCTGAACTAATAAGGAGGAACCATGTGGCTCCATGCACCCAAAAATGCCATCATTTTTAGAGCCATAGGAGGCCCAAACTAATGAGGAGGTTTCACATGTCTTTGTGCACTTATAGGAGTTAGATCTATGAGATTCCTAGGAGGCTTGATCAAGTAAGAAATATCCACATTTACTTCCATATACCTAGGTGGTAAAAGTCCACAAGGCCATAAAGGAGTAAAAAATGTTATAGGATAGACCCTCAACCTATTCACATATCACCACATGTATTTTTTACACTTAATATGTTAACTCATATAGTTAGAGCTATCAAATCAAGTAGTTCCCCATCATGCTTAGTTGGCATAGTACTCTATGAGTCCACCAATCCCCAAGTGACACATGGTTGACCCCAATGAAGTTCATAGTACTACAAGGACTAAACTAGGCATGTACTTACCATGTTCCTCTTGTTTATTAGATTATCTATGGGAGATTATGATCCTACATTTAGAAGATTCCCTTCACTACAAACCAATCTAAATGGGACTCGTTATCAAAATTTTGAATTGATTCCAAATTAGATAATACCTATTTTAGGCTTGTGCCATCAACTTAGAGTTTATTTCACACAACATGAGCCCACTAAAGTTAATACTAAGGAAAATATCATAGAATCCTATAAGGTTGCATGAAGACCTAATTTATTATTATTAATTATGTGCATCTGAATTATTTATAACCTTTGGATTGAGCTCACTCCAAAGCAAAAAAAACTCTTTTTTTGAATTCTACACCCAAAACCTCTTACCATATATTAATGGCTACGTCAAATTATAATCCCAAATTGGAGCCAAAGTTTTTGGACACCAAATTCCGATAAAGTTTCACTGAATTCAAAAATTACAACTATATATTCAAAAAAATTGAGGACACACTGATATTGGACATTGGTGATGAATCCGATGAGGATGAGACTCATTATGTGAATGACCTTTTCAACATCTACACAAAGCCATAGCCAAACCTAAATTATTCTCTTGTAAAGACCTCTTTAGTGACCTACTAATCTATTTCAAATGTAGTATGTATATCATGTACTCATTGAACATCAAGTTAACAATTATATATATATATATATATATATATATATATATATATATATATATATATATATATATATATATATATCTAGGCCTATGTTCAAGTAATACTAAAACTTTTTAGAATAGACAATATCTTTTGAAAAGGAGCTCATATACACTTGGGTGGAAACTCACAACATCTATGTGGTCATCAAATACTAGGTTAAGGATATAGATAGGTGGGTTAATAATGAATATATTTACGCATATAAGATTAATAAATTCCAAGATGGAGTGTACATTAATATGCTACTATTGAATCACTTGTATGATAAAATTGATGTGGTACATGTCAATAAGTTTTAGATTTCCATCCTCACCATCATCATGAAGGGAGAAGAGGTTTCATATTTAGGGAGAATCATCACATTTAACCTCAATTAGTAGGTGAATAAATCCCATACTAGAGGTAAATTCTACATGATGTTATACATAGTGGACATCATCTACACCACCCTAAAATTAAGGCACATGATTATCCATCAGTGGATACCAATGGGATATGTGGTTCATGTAGTGTCTTAATAAATCTATATTCACCACTTCTAGAATCACCTCTTAGACATTTATGACCATGTCTACCCCATTGCGTATCACACCATCAATGAGAAATTGATGCTAAGGATCTCAAAGGATATATAGGATTCAATCCAGCCCATTAGTGCATATTGGTAATATAGGGATAATACCATAAGCAAAGTAGAGGGTATCTTAGGGGATCCTCTCTAGTTACCATACATAGTGTCAAACCACCTAATATAATAATAAATAGCTTGGAAATTAGCTAATGAAATCTTGGGTTTATAACTTAGAAGAATATAAAATTCCTAAAAAAATTCCCCATGGTCATTGGTCACCATGAATAAAAGAGTATGCAAGCACTATAGGCAAAGGCCCAACACAAAGACTCCTACAACATGGGCAAGGCTAATGATAGACAATGGGATATTCAAGGTTTTTTGTGATCTCACATGAAGAGGTAAGAAGTGCATATAAACACCACATATCACCATGAGATACACCCATAGGATGTAATTAACCTAAACCTAACTAATGATGTTGAGGTGATATAAAATATATAGATCATCACTCATCAAAAGGCCTAAATGTAAGCTAAAATTACACTTGAATAAAGGTCAAATCCTCCAAAACCACCTCCTATGTAACCAACCCGTCTAAAACAAGCTCCATAAAGGTTAATTATTAATTAAATAACAAATTAAAATAGGCCTTCCAAACAAATCTTACAAGGAGTTCCAACTACCTCCACTATGCAATTGACCTCAATGTCATTCCCACCTATATTAGTTCCTCAGGTAAGCTAGCCTTAGGTTATTTGTACCTTACATTTTGATTTCATTATAGAGTCTAGTCCCATCATGGAATACCATGTAGTTTACCCTAACTTTCTCTCTAAAATTGATGGTGTAGGTTTCCCCATTGTAACACAACCCACCCCTATCTTACTTCCCTTTGTTCTTATGGTGGCAAGTGCCTAGTTTCCTTATTTTTTTATGGATTAATCCATGGTCAATAACCTTGGTATCTTATTTAATCCCATTTATTATATATCCCAATTTTGGCCTTATTTAAGCCCCCTGGCATGATTGGCACAATTAGTGACTCTTTACCCTTCCTCAAAGGTTAGTTCAGATCTTATGTCAAAATTTCCCCATCACCATCAATAGTTCCTAATTTAGTGATTTTTGTGACTACTAGTGCCTCTATCTAGTTGAACCTATCACATTTATAATCCCAAAAATAATCACACATCTCTCATATGCTCTAACTAAGACAAATTTAATTGTAGTGACATAAACAAAAGTAGACCTTATGAAGTGGCATGCTAAAAGACAAAATTGTACTACACCCATGTCACATGCGAAACCCCTAGTTACATATATAGTTCATTTTTGGGCCATTATCAATCACACCAAGTATTCAATAATTTGGAGTTAACCATCTAATACCCTATTTCATGTTGAACACAAAACTCCTAAGCATAATTGGTTCCTAGGTTTTCATGACCCTAGATCAATTAATGTCACATGTTCCTTTATAATTCACCTTTGGTACCTCATCCCTTTAATTCCATGCTAGCTTCCCCACCCTTTATTCAATTTTAACCTTCACCTTCATCCTTACCTCCTCCACCCATGCATCTACCTTCCACTTTAATTATCACCACCCCTGTTGCCTCATCTTCTACTACCTTGGGGACTATTGTTGGGAAAGGATGGATGGGTCCTATTGAATATGTAGGTACACAAATACTAAAAATGATCTATCATGTGGAACCATATATCCAATTTGGTTTAGTATGGAATTGGGTGAGATGAAGAGGGTGATGACACAAACTCTCACACATGATGTATATCATGTTATCTAGAGAATAGATCAAGACATCTTATCCCTCATAAGAGTGGGGACTTCTACAAGAGAAGATAATATAACATAATACCCATTATCTATGATATGGGCCACCAAAAACCTCACTTATAAGCTAATATAAGACCTTAAGGACCAAGTCAAGACTCTATAATCCCAAGTGAGGAGCTCATTCCCTATTAGTTTGATTAGAAAGGTTGAAGAGGCTCTAGTACACCTCAGGAAGATGATTAAAGATATTTAAAAAATAAATTCACTCTTCAAAATATAAAAATATTATTTGGATAGGATTATTAGAGTATACAAAAGGTATAAAAATATGCTAGTGGCTATCAATAAGGGGATGTTCCCAGAGCTTAGACTCATGCCTCTCACTAATTCTAATTTGTATCACACATTAAATAGGAGTATGAGGACTTATCTTGAATATTATCTTAGGGACATCCAAGACACCATTGGGCCCTTGGAGAAGAGTAAGTACCAGGTTTTTTTATATTTTAAATAGGTTAGCATCACAAACCTCATCCACCTAGATGGAACCCTACTTAGCTTGGATGAGTTTAGGATCTACCTCAACCACTTCAAGGTAGTAATTAAAAAAAAGGTTAAAAAATCCAAAAATTACGGATCCAAGGATATATTAGAGATTTTATTGTAGTGTACCATAATAATTATCCAAGTCAATAAGGTGAAAGTCTCATTAGAAGCCCCTCTCAAATTTCATGATAGGTTGTTGACTTAAGAAAAAGTGTTCTTTCAAGAGCCACTTTTCAACATACCAAAGCTTGACCAAGAAGGTAACTTGGTGGAATGAGAACTGGTAGCTTATAATGACATCCTAAATTAGTTGGGAAGTGGTCCCCCATTGATCTAAACTTGAATATTTTAATTATCCCAATTAGGGGTGTACTGTCAATACTTTGGGTCCTCTTTCTCTATTTTTTCTGAGAGAATCATTGTAGTGATTGAATATGTATCTATTTTGGGTCATGATGGCTTTGAGTGGGATATCATGCTATTTATATATGTCCCCCATATATTTTTGTATATGTTTTTGTGAATCTATTTGTAAAGATTGAATTTTTTGAAAAACAACATTAGGAATATTAATACGTAGTTTTGTTTTCATCTCATTGTGTATCATTTTCATGAATGCCTTCTAGTATTCTATGGTATAATGTATGATGTTGATGTGAAGAAATATATTAAATGAATTTATAAAATTTATATGATGGTCAGTATGGGAGGCATGTTATTATAATTAGTTTTTTTTATTTTTTCCATTTCATTAAGATCCCTATGACTCTGTGTGCAACTAGAAATAGTTTAGTAGGTGTTTATTCTTGGAAAGAGTTATTGAAATTCAACATATATCTATTTCCATTTACTTGATTCATTATGTTTCTAAAGTCTTATCTCATGCAAAACTTGGAATACAGTGGTAAATTTGTAGATGGGCATATATTCAGGTCTCAAGCATTAATGTTCTTTAACTTGCTTAGAAACCTTCTTTTTATGCCTTACCCTCCCCTCCTTTTGATGTTTATTTATTATTTATAATATTTTCCCTCTTTTCTATAAAATATGATATGAATTTTATCAAGGAACAAACCAATTGAATTGTATCAACTATGTGCGAAGGAGTTTTATGTTAGTGAGAAATAATAATTGAATCCCTAGTGGTAGAACTACATTTCTTGGAGATATATTTTAAGTAGGCTATTTTTTGGATCCCAATACATACATCTCAAGCCCTAGATTATTTCAAAAAAAATATTAAAATTATATGATGAAATCCCCCAAATTTTCTCCGAATCTCACTTAGTGCATCTAACTCATTCAATGTATATAAGACTAGGAGGTCCTAGGCTAAATAACACATAGGTCAATTTTGATATTTCACACTTACTTATGGGAAAGTCTAGGAAATTTTTGATACCATGGTCTTTGGTACTCTTATTTAGTTACCAAGTGTAATCTCTCTTGTGTTTTTCACTTATTTCACCCATGTTTGGTATTATGAATCCATATGGAGGACTAGAAATTTCCAAAATAGTTAAAATCTATATCATACAAAAAAGAAAATTATTAAAAAAAGAAAATATATTTTAAAAATCAGATCAAACCAAAAGACATGATATTTATTTGGAAAATATCTTATTTTATTTAAATCCCAAACTACCCAATTGGCCTTATAATAGATTTAAAGTTCATTTGGGTGTGGTATTCCATTAGAATGAGATAGAGGTCTCATTTTATCATATAGTTCCACCCACTTTCTTACACAAATACCCAATATTTGCAATAGGCCAATGAATATATAAGGGGTCTTAAGTAATGGGGAACATATTGTGGGAAGGTACATCCATTTTAATTTTCATACATGTAGCATTCATGGGATGATCTATGTACTAAATTGTTTATCCCAAATTTATCATTCACTAGTTGGAGTGTCATAAGTCTTTGATGTTGATAATTGTTAGCACTGGCATACTTGTTTACTATGGATCATCATTTCTAAGGATTTATATATCACCTATGTAATGATTCAATCTCCATATTCACTTCTTATCATCCTTGATATTCCCCTTGATGTATATCACTTATAGTTTATCACATCCTTGATCACACTTTCTATTTACACCTTTTGATTTTCCTTTTTTTGAGTTACAATGTTAGACTTTGATAGGACTAGACTTTACTCACATATACTCACCTTGTCATGCCTCTTGTATTAGTTTTTTATTTATAGTATAGTACCTTGGATAAGACTAGGATTTCCTCATAAACATATGTTTCATAGAATATTATAAACATCATTCACATGTCATTCTATGGTCATACTTTCTTCCATCGCATGCTAGCACAAGCACTAAATCTTATTTTTTCACTCTTTTTGAGTTTCTCATTTTTTTCATTGCTTATTTATTGTTATTTTTGGTTTGTTTTATTTATAATTTAATTATTTTCTCATTTACATATTTGATTCATACTTATCATTCTGATTTCATTTACTTACAATGTTTTACATATCTCATCCTTTGGGATGTGTTTTACATTCATTTTGACCATTAATCGATTATTTTTAAAAATTTATATATACTTACAACTTTTTGTTATATAACATTTATCATTATTTTTAATCATGCATTTTCTCACATTTACTAGAAAAGAATAAAACATACATTATACATTTTCCTATATCATAATAAATCACAATCACATGTGCTAGACATAAAATGGATCAATAAATAACATACATGATTTATACTGAAGCACATATCTAAATATATGTATATGAATCAAAACATTTATATACATCATGATATATATAGTACAAAAAAAAATAGAAGGTTGAGGTCCATCACAAGGATATGTTACACTACCCATATAGCCCTGAGACTACCATATCTATATAGTATATTATATAAATTACATCTAAAAATGTATACCATCCACTTTACCCCTATAGATTGGTCATCTAGGCTTGTAATATTGATACCTAGATAGTTTTAGTCAAATGAATGGATCTCTCTTAAGCCAATGCTTTCCACACCTAAAACTCTCCCTTGTCAACTCTTGATGGTGTTACAACCTAAACTCCATCTAGTAATTTGTGTATCTCTTAAGAAGTCTCCCCAACCAACCTAAACTAGTCAGCATAACCCTAGGGAAAATTCACCAACATATCAATCAGCGATGTAGTATCATGCTATGGTAGCATGACATCAAAAATGTCATGGTGGGCTATTTCCACTAAGGTCCTCTATCGGGCCTCCTTTATTGTAGCATATGTGAATTGAAAAATAAAATAAAATTAAAAATCATATGTAATATAAAACCTCAATCATTTGTCTATTATTTATAAGTAATAAATCCACATAATCACATTTTACTCATCCATAATATCACCATTATCTTGACTACCTAACACGTCTTAGGTGTCCTATCTCTAAAGAGGCACAAAGCCTATATAATGGCCAAGTAGATGAAAGTTTTGTATCATGATCTCCTAGGTACCTATCACACTATCGTCCAAATCTAAGATTGATATGATATAGGATCCACTTGATGTATTTGTAGTTGTGGTTATGGTAGTGGTTGTGCATACCACTATCAATGCCTCCACAATGGTGTCGATGGTGATGAATTTGTATGTACTTACTTTTTTTTTTAGAAAACTACCACTACTCCTACTATATTTTTCTCTCCTCATAGCCACCTTTGTTGTGATATAAACACCCTAAGATGATGAGGCTATATAAGTGATACCTCAACATGCAACCCTCTACCTCTCACACCATGTTACTCCATTACATGACAAACCTAACTAGTTAGAACCACAAGATGAGTTATTTTATGTGATAGTTAAAACTAACCTAGAATAAGATAACATGGTTGAGAATTTATCCACCACAGATAGTGCTTAGTGATCATAACTCATGCCTATGCATGCATAGTGGATGGCAATGATAGCCAAGTGTAGATAATATTTTATGATTATATAACACCTTTATATTTTACACTTGGAAAACTCATAAATTAGTTGTTCCACTCATTTATCTACCTTACCCACTTTCATAGGTCTCGCATCTACTCTATATTTGTGCCCCTTATCATATATCTCTTAGTTTGACTAGTTTTATGTTGATGACCCAGGTCTTCTATATTGCCCAGAATGCTTAAAATTTACTTATCTTCCATCTCTACAAGCTCATAACCTATACCTACTCTCTTTGTCTCTAGACACTAATGCCTATGAAAGTAGTAGCATCAACATTATTATCCTATCCTGAAGCAAGGTTCCAATTCCCTAAATTCATCTAATTTATAAATGAAACATATCCTAATGGTTATCCTAAGTGCTTTAATGTGATTTATTAATCTAAAGGGATTAATATAAATATGAGATAAACACTCATTCATTACACACTTATGAATACCTATCAAAATATTAATGAGCATTCAAATAATTTTCAATTGATCAAAATCTTCCCTATTTATTCTTATTTCCATACCAGTCATAGGGACTATACATCTACAAGTTTAAAGTAATAAAGGAAAATACCAAGAGCCTTATTTTTCAAGTTACAAACTAGGTCACTATTGTACTTTCTTTGCATATAATGTATGATTCACACAAGCAAAAACATAGGGGATAACTACATGCATATAAGGACCTCTTTAGATTATTGACTATGTAAGAAATGACCACTAATATAGGGGACTTTGGGGCAGCTCTATGCCATGTGCCCACTTACCTATTTTCCCCAAAGTCACTATAAAAATGAAAAACTAGGTTTTGACATTTCACAAGGAATGATTATCCATATGAATGTACTAGATTGAAGGCAAAGCAAAACCCATAATCATCCAAGTGGTCACATCCTATTTTATCAAATATTATATATAAGACACTAATGTCAAACCCAGACATTAGCATTGACACAATCATCCTAGGGTGACATTACTATACAGATATCTAGAAGCATCAAATCTAGATTATAATGATTATTCTATAATCTCCTTCCCACCTATTTTTCACCTATTCCAAATTCATAATTACATTAACATTAAAACAAGCTAAGTATATCACTTCTTTTTCATTTATATATCTATCATAGTTATGCTTTCCATATTTAGACTATCCCAACATAATAAATTTAGTGTATGCTTATATCTGAGTTTATCATCTAATTGGCCTACTATATATCTTATTATCACCCTTATGCCATTTAATTTATATATACCCCTTTAATATTATAGATAACCCCAATTTAAATTATTTTAGGGTTAAACATTTGGTGAACCTAAACTTTGAACATCAAGACCCTAGGTTACTTAGGGTTCTCTTATTCTTATTTTTTTGATCCCTAATTATCATAAAATATGTATGACACAGATGCCTCTACTACCCATTTTGGATTCCAATTTATCATAATTAGTATGGTTGACTACATTACTTGATTTATCAGATCTTATAAGTAAATAAGTTCCAATAAGGAGAGGGTTTTTGAGTGAAAGCAACACTTAATCTCTTTTTTAAATTAATTTTACAATGTTATAGAGATAACATCTAGATGCCAACATGAATGTTCTCAACCTTTTGTCCTACTTATATCTTATTTGAATGACATCTACGATCCCACACCCATTATTCACACATGGATTATATTGGATCTTATGTTCCATGTTATTACTACTCAAAGAGGTAAGGTTTCTCAACCCATCTTGCCACCTGTTAATATACAATAGGTGATTTCAAGCCTAAGTTGGTAATAAAATCTAAGGGATATGAAATTATTGACCAATTGATTAACACACATTAAAAAAATTCAATCTTTGAGATCCTAAAGGAATCTATTTTTTATAAGGATATCTTATATGAAGCATTGCATGAGATAGAAGTTCCAAGTGATATTGAGCCTACATATTTTGTATATATTATGAAGGATACTAATAAAAATAATAATATCATCACATTTGATTTAATATATTTTCCATCCAAAACTATTATTGACCAGAATTTGCCTTTGTTCTTACAAGTAACAACACAAAGTAAAGGTATCAAAAGAGTTGTCATTGATAATGGATCCGGTCTAAACATTTGTAATATTTAATTCCTAAACACCATGGGTATCAACACAAGCCTTATTTAAAATACTATTATGCACATAAAATGGTTTGATAATTCAAATATACCTCTAGTTGGACAAATTACATTGCATGTGACCTTAGAACCAAAAATAATTTCAACTATTTTCCATGTCATGTCTCAATCCTTAAATTATAATTTTATTTTGGGTAGACCTTGGATAAATTTAATATAATGTCTCATCTACACTTCATTAATTTGTAAAATTCATACATGAGGGGACCTTATGATCCATGCCTATCAATGATGAATCCTTCAAATTTTGAAAAATGATACATTCTAAAACTAAGGGCATTCCTATAGAAATATCACCTTAACAATCCATCCTTCTTGAGGATATTCACATATATGAAATATATGATTCAATTAAAATATCTCCTTTTTATTAGAACTCAAATAAGTGACACCATCTTAAAATGAATATAGAGGCATATAAAGAGAAAGAACCATTACCAAAACCATTATTAAAAATAAAATAGCCCTCAGTATTTGAATTTCCTTTATTGGTCAATACTGATAAAAAAAATATGGCCACATCTTAAATTACTATGATAGTGATGATGATATAGTTTATGATATGATAGATTATAAAATGTGAAATTTAAAATTTGACCCACTAGAATTCCTATCACATAACTTATTTGAACCTATGGGTCCTAGCACATATAAGTTAAACCCACCTGTAGAAAATATAACATTAAATTTAGATAAGGTCATATCAAAACTAACATACGATCATGTAAATGCTTGTTATTACATACATCCATCTTAGTTAAAAGAATTGATTCAACCTAACAAAGGAAAAATTAAATCACATCATGTGAATAATGTGGAGTCTTCTAAAAATTCTTTCCTCCAAATACTATAGATCATAATATAACATGATATCACTGACACCATCTTATCCTTGTTACTTGAAAATAGAATGATTTATTTACATTCTACTAGACTCATATAAAGTATTAGACTACTTGTTAAGTTATTGTAAATGATGTCTCTAAGATTTACAAGAGTGTTCATGAGGTGTCAAGTAAATTACTAGGTCAATGGCAAAGTGTGCCTTAGTGATCATGAATGGATCTTGTAATGTTTAATTGGTTAGGCAAGGTAATGGATGTTGATGATGTGTTGACCATGTTTGATGGGTCTTATGGGGTGTAAGAAGTGATTTTTTTACTTTTTTAAGTGAAAATAATCCATTTGAGTAGTCTTGTGAAGGTCTAGGTTATCCAAGTCATCTTGGTAGAGTTTACTAAGTAAGTAGATTGATGACATAAAAATTCACATGTGTGAAGGTGTCAACAAAAATTGGTCACATGGGTTTATTTATTTTTATTCCTAGATCATGTGTTTCAAATTTCATGCCTTGACATGATGCCTATCAAAATTTATGATAGTTCAAATTTCTCTCCCAACTAGATTTCATTAATTCCATACTTAGCCAAATTTGCATTTTTTAGTGACCTTTGGAATTCTAATATTTGAATTTTACAAATGAAAACTAGCCTGCAATGTTTTTCTTATAAATTTTGATGATGAATGATTTTTATGATTAAGTAAACATAAAAGTGGTAAATAAATTCAAGGGCAATCCATTAAAATTTATTAAGAGTTTTGACTGGTCATACAATTGCATTTATGGAGCTTCAAAGTTGACTAATAATTTGACTTTCTTCTGCAAGTGAATAAGAAGGGTGTTTGTTTTTTTATTGATGATGTTTGTATGTTTCATGATGATTTATATATTATAAAGTGTTTTAGACTCCCTGATGATCATATTTATGGATTTTGGAGGTTTTACCAATCTATCATCAGTATGAACCATTGCTTGGAATTTGACTTTTTATTCATTCATGGTGTTTTTATGTACAAGGAAAATTATTGAAAGGTTTTTCATATGCATATATATGTATTGATGAATTTAATCACTTGAAGTTATCTTATGGGTTATGTGGCATGGACCTATATGCTTTGAAGTGGTCTTGTGTTCCAATTTTTGCTTGATAAGTGTTAAAGGGATGAATAGGTCTCCATGGACCTAAAAGGGATACTTAGGCCTATTTGAAAGGTGTTTTTACTTAAGGGTGATATATAAATTCTATAATCAACCTATGTAGGTGGTGTTGATATTTTTACAATTGGTATAGAATCCTTAAGGGTTAAGGAATATCTTATAGTCGACCAAGAATATGGTCATCATGAATACTCTATAAAGAGAAAAAATAAAGATGAAGGTTTCTAGAGAGAATGTGTGAATAAAAGAGAAGTGTGAGTAATATTTGTGGATGAATTGAAGAGAAGAGTAGTGTAAGTTATATGTGTGTGACATATTGGTCATATTTAATATGTGGTAATATTTCTTTGTAAGGTTGATGGTTGAAGATGAGCAAAGAGGTGTAGAGTGATCCAAAAGGTTATTTTTGATGCATTAACTATGTGTGAAGGCTTGAAAAAGTGTAAAAGTTTGAAGAGAGTTGTTATTAATTATTTATCCATCATATTTAAATGCATTCAAAGTTTTGGATCTATTGATATCAGAAGTGTTGTGTGGTTGCTCAACATCTAAGGGCAAGTGGGTACTTGTCCATGCTTAGGGGTTGGTGTTCCTTATGAAGTGGGTACTTCACCAAAGTTTCTTGTTTGTGATCTCTTGTAGGACTTCAATCCATGTGTTTATAGTCTTGAGAGTGGGTTTTATCCCCCATGAGAGTTTCCCATAAAATTTATGTGTTATGTGATTTGATCTTGCATTGTTTTTTTGTTCATTGAAATAAATGGTTTATTTGCTTCATGAATTCTTATGTTTAATGGTTAACATTTTTAAGAATTGGAATTGAATTTGATTTATTTGCATCACTAATTCACCCCTAGTGATTTCACCTCTAATAATTGGTATCATAGCCACACCTTCTTTTCAATTTTAACCACTTAAAGGTGATTAAAGATACAATGGGTAGTCATCAAATGTAAGGTGGTTTTTATACTAAGGGAACACCACTATTTAATGGATATAACTATGATTTTTAGAGTGCAAGGATGAATACCTACATCATGTATCTAGTGTTTGGAATTCAAAAATATATTATGGATGGTTATTACATAACCCCTACTCCTCCAACTAGTTCAACTAACAAGAACTTGAGTGACAACAATTATAATGAAATGAATGCTATCATTTATGGCCTATTAGAGGTTGAGTTCACCAATTTTATCCATTTCAAGTCTACCAATGAAATTTGGGTCAAATTTTAGACCATCTATGAAGGGGACTCAAAGGTTAAGTTGGCTAAATTATATACTTATCAAAGACAATTTAAAGGCCTCAAAATGAAGGAAGAAGATACTATGGAATCCTATCTTCTAAGGGTTGATGAGGTGATGAACATGATCAGAGGTCTTGGAGATGATATTGAAGAAACTATTGTAGTATATAAAGTATTAAGGTCTCTCACCCTCAAGTTTGATTCAAAAATATCTATTATAGAAGAAAGTCATGATCTCACCAAGATGAAGATGGATGAATTGCATGTCATGCTTACTACCTATGAGATAAGAGTTAATGAGGACACCCCACCAAAGAAGGAAGAAGCCTTCAAGGTGATCAAGGACATAAAATTTAATAAGAGTAAGTTAAGTCTTGAAGACTTTTATCTAAATGAAGATCAACTTGAAGCCATGATTGAAAGAAAATTGAATATAGGATTAGGTAGATATGAAGGGAAGCTTCTTTTTAAATGTTTTTCATGTGGTAAAGTTGGTCATTTTGTAGCTACATGCCTAGATAGAGGTAATTCTGAATATAAGGAAGCTCATAAGGAATATCATGAGGATGAACATAAGAAATTTGAGGGTCCTAAAAAGTACAAAAAGTTGTTCAATAGGATAAATGGTAAGGAGTCATAAAAAGGCAATAAGAGTCCTTATCATGAATAATATAGTAACTCAGCTATTGAAGATGAAGGAAACATATCAGATAGTGATCATGCATCTCATGATGAGAATAATGAGACACTATTCATGACCTTTGAGGATGATGATGGTGAATGTTTAGTATGTAGAGATCTATTTGGTGGAGATAGCTCAGAAGAAAAATATGAGAAAGTTACTCTTAAAGACAAATATTTGAACACTTTAGAAGATTTAAATCTTCTACAAGGAAAAAACAAAAAGAAAGTATCCTTGATCAAGACCTCTGAGGAGAAAATTATCTTCTTTAAAGAAATAATGAGTAATCAAGTCAAATATCATGATGAGACCACTCAACATATTGAAACTCAGGTTTGTATCCTTACTAAAGAGGTAAAGAATAAGGATGAATAATATGTCAAGTATAAATTAGAGATGAAGTCTTTTCAATTGAAACTATATCGATCTATGAGCAAGCTTGAAACATATCAAAAGTTTGATACAAGAAATAAGAATCTTGGTGAGATGCTTAACAAACAAAGAGTGCTTAAATATGGGAATAGTATTGGTTTTAATCATGATAAAGTAAAGGTAGATGCTATGATAATTAGGTTTGTTGAATAAAACTATTAATATTCAAAGGTCTTCAAGTGATAGGTCAAGCCTTGGTTTCACTAAGAATCAAAGAGAAAATAAAGGAGTCATCTTTTAAGACATTAAGAGGGCAAATCAGATCAAACAACCCAATGTTATAAGGTGCACAAATTCCTTTCAAGGTCACTATAATTATTGTCATCAGTTTAGTCATAGGATCATTGAATTTAAAATAAAATCTCCTAGTAAGATATTTTCATGGAATTATGAGCAAGATAATGACAAGCATGAATAATATCATCACTCAAGATAGTCAATTGGTCCACAAAGAAAGCATGACATCTTGTGCTAAAAGTGTTAATGTATTGGTCATATTAAAAGCTCTTGAAATGCCTTCATCAGGAAATCAAATGATCATGTGCATGAATGGGATGATGAAACTTCAAGGATTCATCATGTAGCCCATACACAAGGTATGTACAATCAGAGAAACTTCATTTGTTTTAAGTGTCAAGAGAGAAGTCACATAGCAAGGTTTTTTAGGAATGGTTAGAATTATAATTCAAATGATGTCAATCCTAACATGAATAAAAAGAGACATAATGAATGGAGACCCAAGGAGGTGAATGAAAATTAGGTTCAAAATGGATTGTTTGTCATAACAAAATAAGGTACAGGTTTAAGTAGTCAAGACTAGGTCTTATCTGCCCAAGTGGATAAAATAATTAAGAAAGATTACAAGTATTAAGGAAAGAATGCTGTTAAAGACCCATTCAAAGTTAATTTGATGATGAGTTATGACTATAAGTAAAATAAGAGTATGGAGATATGGGAGTCTCTTGAGTTTTGGGATTTATAGTCTCTCTTTGACAAGAAGGTGTATCTACCTATGATTCTTAGGAGACATATTTAATATGTAAAAGCAAGTGTGTGTTCTCTAGGTGATGTGAAAGATAAAATAATAAATATTAGGTCATTGTTTAATGGGGAGAAATAATTTCATGTGCTTGATCTAGAGGTTTGTGATGAAAAGCTTCAAAAAACATATTCAGGGACATTGGTCCTAAAAGCATGTTCTTATCAATTTTTACAGCCTGGTTTAGGAGGCCTAATCATGAATAATGAAGGTAAGGATGATATGGAGTGTGTAAAGGACATATATAAGTGAAATACATGGGGTTTCATGTATTGTATTGGTCACATGGAGCTTTAATGATCATTTGTTTTTTCAACCATTTTGTTCAGTGTTCACTACCTAATGAGAGCTCATCATGCAAAATTGGTGTTTTTGAAGTTTATAAGGATAACCAATGGTTGAGTATAGTTTTATTTGATGTGTATATATGTATAAGGTTACTTTTAAGTGTAAAAATGATATCATGACCTTTTGAATGTACTTTGGCATAGTGATAGGTGTATACACAAGTTTTGCAAGCACAATATGATTGGTTCCAAGTGTCAAATCAAGATTTGTGAGAATTCAAGGTAAATTTTTAGATTATAATGGTTTTGTAATATCATATAGGTGTTATATAGGTGGTTTTAGGCTTTGAAGGCCTCTTGAGGGAAAGTTGAATATTTTTTATGGCTCTTAGGTATGACAATCTTTGATTAAGGGCTAGCAAGACAAAAACCACATGCATGCATGTATGGGTTCCCCAAGGAGTCTAACCTAAATTTTTATTCCAAATGGTTTGTTTTGGTTACATTTAGGTGTGAGATAAGTTTTAAGAGTTAGCACTAAGTATAAGATGGTAAGTTGACCATGTTTCTTATTGATGCCCTAGCGTTATATCCCATGTGGGTTAGTGACTTTAACAAATTATTTAAGTTTTGAGGCTAATTAATCAATTTAAATTTCCAAATTAATGCTCATAAAGTACTTTATAGTCATTTAGAAGTGTATTTTTTATTTTATGGTTGAACATTTATGCAAATAGAGGGCTAATTTGTAGGTCAATTTGTGAAGGAGCTATGGTGCAAAGGAAGAGTAGAATGATGAATATTTTCATGAAGTAGGGTTAATATGAGTATGATCTATATATGGATTTTAAATTCATGAAGGTGTATACATAGTAATTTATGGGCTTTGTAAGGTTCAGGAAGGGATACTAGGCCTTTAGGTAAGGCTAGTGTGAAGAAAAGTTATTTTTGGTCATTTTATTCAAAAGACAAAGGTATGGTTATCCCTAAATATGTTTCTCAATTTTATTTATGCATCATTTATTTTTTAGAAAGATATTTAATGTCTATTCTTCATTCTATGGGTGGCTTTCAAGAGAGAATTTGAAGATAACTATGAAGTTTCATCATGGTTAGAGATGGTGTGAAGGTGCTCAAAGGGTGACGAAGCTTAGGTGACTTAGGGGGGGTCCTTCTTAATTTTATTAAGGTATTTTCAAATAATTTTTATTACTCTTATGTGTTTCTTTTTTCATATAGCAATGCATAGCTAAAGAATAAGTGTTATCAATGAATAGGTTTTCAGGTAGTCATGGAAAGAAATGGTATGGACAGTGATAAGGGGAGTTTATATCAAATATCAAAAGATTTCCCTTACTTTTGTTGGCTTTGAAAACATTTACAGGTCCTTATGATTAGTAGGTAAGCCCATTTTGTCATTGTGACAATGGGGGAGAAAGTGTTTATAAAGGGAGAAAAAGTATGTGCATAGATTTGTGTTGGTATTTACAAATGTTGACATAAATAAAAAGGGGGATATTGTTGAGGTGTTTTAAATGGTGTCTAAAAGATATCCAAGAGTTTTCATGAGGTGTCAAGTAAGATAGTAGGTCAATGACAAAGTGTGCCTTAGTGATCATGAATGGATCTTACAGTGTTTCCTTGGTTAGGTAAGATGATGGATGTTGATAATGTGTTGAATATGTTTTAGGGGTTTTATGGGGTGTAATAAGTGATTTATGTACTTTTATAAGTGAAAATAATCCATTTGAGTATTCTTGTGAAGGTCTAGGTTATACTATTCATCTTGGTAGAGTTTTTTGAGCAAGTAGATTGATGACATCAGAATTAGCACGTGTGAAGGTGTCAGAGGAAAGTGGTTACATGGGTCAATTCAATTTTGTGCATAAAGAATATGTTTCAACTTTAATTTATTGAAATTATGTCTATAAAAAGTTAAGATAGTTAAAATTTTCTCTCCCAGGTAGATTTCATCATTTCCATACTTCACCAAATTTGCATTTTTTAGTGACAGTTGGAATTTAAATATTTGAATTTTACAAAGAAAAAGAAATCTACAGTGTTTTTCTTATAAATTTTGATGATTGATGAATTTTATGATGAATTAAAAATAAAAGTGGTAAATAAATTCAATATAAATCAAGGAAAACTGATTAGGAGGTTTGGCTAGTCATACAATTGCATTTATGGAGCTTCAAAATTGACTAAGGGTTTGACTTTCTTATGCAAGTGACCCAAGAAGGGTTATTTTGCTTTTATTTATGATGTTTGGATGTTTCATGATGGTTTATCTATTAAAGATTATTTTATAATCCCTAATGATCATCTTTATATATTTTAGAGGTTTGACCAATCCATCTTCAATATGAACCATTGCTTGGAAGTTGAATTTTTATTCATCCATGGTGTTTTCATGTAAAAGGCAAATGATTTAAAGGTTTTGCATATGCATAGGTATGCAGTGATGACTTCAATAACTTAAGGGTGTTTTAAGGGTCATGTGACATGGACCTATGTGTGTTGAAGTGGTCTTGTGTTTCTATTTTTTCTTGGTGAAGTTTTAAAGGGATGAATAGGTCTCCATGGACCTAAAAGGGCTATGTACACCTATTTAAAAGGTGTCGTTACTTAAGGGTGATCTATCAATTCTATGGTCAAACTATGTAGGTGGTGTTTATATTTTTCCAATTGGAATACAATCCTTTAGGGTTAAGTAATGTCTTTTGGTTGACCAAGAATATGGTGATCATGAATACTCTATAAAGAGCAAAAAAAAGAAGGTTTCTAGAGAGAATGTACAAATAAAAGAAAACTGTGAGTAAGATTTATGGATAAATTGAAGATAATAGTAGTGTGATGTTTATGTGTGTGACATACTGGTAATATTTTTAATGTGGTAATAATGTTTTTTTAGGGTTGATGGTTAAAGATGAGCAAAGAGGTGTAGAGTGATCCAAAAGGTTATTTTTGATGCATTACTTTTGTGTGAAGGCTTGAAAAAGTGTGAAGGGTTGAAGAGAGTTTTTATCCATTATTTCTCCATCATATTAAAAGGTAATCAGAGTTTTAGATCTGTTGATATTAGAGGTGTTGTGTGGGTGCTCAACATCTAAGGGGAAGTGGGTGTTTGTCCATGCTTAGAGGTTGGTGTTATTTATGAAGTGGGTGCTTCACCAAATTATCTTGTTTGTGATCTCTTATAGGACTATAGTCCATTTTTTTATAGGATTGAGAGTGGATTTTATCCCCCATGAGGGTTTCCCACATAATGTATGTGTTATGTGCTTTGATCTAGTATTTTTTTTGTTCATTGCAATGAATGGTGTATATGCTTCATGAATACTTATGTTGAATGGTTAAGAGTTTGAATAATTGGAATTGAAGTTGATATGTTTGCATCATTGATTTACCCACCATAGTGATTTTACCTATAATAATTGGTATTAGATCCACACCTTATTTTCAATTTTAACCACTTGAAGGTGATCAAAGGTACAATGGGTAGTCATAAAATGCAAGGTGGTTTCTTTACTAAGAAAGAACCACTATTTAATGTATCTAACTATTCTTTTTAGAGTGCAAAGATGAATACCTAAATCAGGTCTCTAGGGTTTGACATTTTTAAATCTATTATGGATGGTTATTATATAACCCCTACTCTTCCAACTAGTTCAGCTGAAAGAAGTTGAGTGAGAACAATTCTAAAGCAATGAATGCTATCAATTGTGGTCATATTAGAGGCTAAATTTAGAAAGGTGGTCCATTGTAAGTCTACCAAGGAAATTTGGGTCAAATTGTATACCATATATGAAGGGGATTCAAAGGTTAAGTTGGCTAAATTATATACTTACCAAAGGAAATTTTAGGGCCTCAAAATTAAGGAAGAATATATTATGGCATCCTATCTTCTAAGGTTTGATCAGGTGGTGAACATGATCAAAGGCCTTACAAAGGAGATTGAAGAAACTACTATAGTACAAAAATAATTAAGGTCTTTCACCCTCAACTTTGATTCAAAAGTATGTGCTATAAAAGAAAGTCATGATTTTTCCAAAATGAAGATGAATGAATCGCATGCCATCCTTACTACCTATGAGATGAGAGTCAATGAGGATAAACCAACAAAGAAGGATACAACTTTCAAGGTGATTAAGGAGACAAAAGGTAAGAAAAGTAAGTTAAGTCTTGAAGACTTTTATCTTAATGAAGATTAACTTGAAGCCATGATTGCAAGAAAATTGAATGTAAGATTAGGTAAATATGAAAGTAAGTTTCCTTTTAAATGTTTTTTATGTGGTAAATTTGGTTATTTTTTAATACATGCCTAGATAGAGGCAAGTATAAATACAAGGAATATCATAAGGAATCCCATGAGGATGAGCATAAGAAATTTGAGGATTCTAGCAAGTACAAAAAAAAATTAATATGAGAAATGGAAAGGAGTCATAAAAAGGAAAAAAGAGTCTCTATCATGAAGAATATAGTAACTCATCTACTGAAGAAGAAAAAAACACATCAAATAGTGATGATGCATCTCATGATGAGAATAATGAGACACTGTTCATGGCCCTAAAGTATGATGATGGTGAATGTTCTTTAGGTAGAGATCTCTTTGGTGGAGATAACTTATAAGAATAAGATGGGTAATTCACTCTTGAAGATAAATATCTAAAAACCTTGGAAGGTTTTAATTTTATACAAGGAAAGAACAAAAATCAAGTATCCTTGATCAAGACCTATGAGGAGAAAATTGGCTTCTTTGAAGAAAGAATGAGAAATGAAGTCAAAGAGCATGATGAGACCACTCAACATCTTGAAACTCATGTTTTTACCCTTGATAAAGTGGTAAAGAGTAAGGAAAAAGAATATGTTAATTATAAATTAGAGATGGAGTCTCTATAGGTGAAATTATATCAATCCATGAGCAAGCTTAAAACATATCAAAATTTTGATACAAGTAGTAAGAATCATGGTGAGATGATTGATAATCAGAGAGTACCTAAAGATAGGACTAGTCTTGGTTTAAATAATGATCAAGTAGAGGTAGATTATATGATAATTACATGTTTATTAAATAAAACTATGAATAATATAAGGTCTTCAAGTGATAGGTTTGGACTTGGTTTCACTAATAATGAAGGATCAAATAAAGGAGTCATATTTTAGGCCATTCAGAGGGCAAAAAATATTAGACAACCCAAGGCTATAAGGTGTACAAATTCCTTTAATGGTCATTATCATTATTTTCATTAGTATGGTCATAGGATCATTGACTACAAAATAAAATCTCCTAGTAAGATATTTGCATGGAATCATGAGCCAGATAATGACAAGCATGAAGAATATCATCACTCAAGAGAGTCAAAGCATGACATCTTGTGCTACAAGTGTCAATGGATTGGTCATATTTTAAGGTCTTGAAATGCCTTCATCAATAAATAAAATGATTAGGTGCATGAAGGGTATGATGAAACTTTAAGGATTCATCATGTAGCCCATACACAAAGTATATACAATCAGAGAAACTTCATTTATTTCAAGTGTCAAGAGAAAGGTCACATAAAAAGGTTTTGTAGGAATGGTCAAAATTATAGTTCAAATAATGTCAATCCTAACACGAATAAAAGGATCCATAATGAATGGAGACCCAAGGAGGTCAATGAAAATCATGTTCAAAATTTATTATTTGTCATAACAAAACAAGGTATAGGTTCAAGTAGTTAAGATCAGGTCTTATCTACCCAAGTGGAAAAAAGAATCAAGAAAGATTCCAAGTATGAAGGAAAGAATGGAGTTAAGGACTCATTAAAATTAAATTTTATGATGAGGCAAGATTGAAAGTCAAATAAGATTATGGAGATATGGGAGTATCCTATGTTTTGGAACTTATAGTCTCTCTTTGACAAGTAGGTGTCTCTACCTATTATTCTCAAGAGACATATTTCATATGTAAAAGAAAGTATGTGTGATCTCGATGATGTACAAGATTCCATAATCAATATAAGGTCATTGGTTAATGGGGAGAAACAATTTCATGTGATTGATCCATAGTATTGTGATGAAAAGTTCAAAAAACCTATTTAGGGACATTAGTCCTAAATGCATGTTCTTATCAATCTTTGAATCATGGTTTAGGAGGTCTAATCATGAATAATTAAGGTAAGGTTGATATGGAATATTTAAATGATGTGTCTAAGTTTAATCCATGGGATTTCATGCATTGTATTGGTCACATTAAGCTTTAATGATCATTTTTTCTTATCACTGATTTTGCTCAGTGTTCAATGGCTATTAAGAGCTCATCATGTAAAATTAGTTATTTTCAAGTCTATAAGGATAACCAAGGGTTGATACCAGTTGGATTTGATGTTTATATATGTATAAGGTTCTTTTTAAGTGTAAAAATTATCTCATGGCCTTTTGAAGGTATTTTGATATAGTGATAGGTGTATACATAAGGTCTGCAAGCACAGTATGATTAGTTCTGAGTGTCAAATCAATATTTGTGAGTATTCAAGGTAACTTTGTGGAATATAATGGTTTTTTAATATAATATAGGTGTTCTCTAGGTGGTTTAAATGTTTGAATTCCTCTCTATGGAAAGTTTAATATTTTTTATGCTTCTTGGGTATGACAATCTTTGCTTAAGGGTTAGCAGGACAAAAACTATGTTCATAGATGTATGGGTTCTCCAATGAGTCTAACCTCAATTTTCAATCCAAATGGTATGTTTTGATAACCTCCAAGTTTGAGAGAATTTTCAAGAGCTGTAATTGATCATAAGATGGTAAGTTTGCCATGTTTCTTATTGATGCCTTAATGTTTTAGCCCATGTGGGTTAGTGACATTACTAAATGATTTGAGGTCTAAGGCTACTTATTTAATTTAAATGGATAAATGGGTACTCATAAATTACTTTATAGTCATTTTTAAGTGTATAATTTATTTTATGTTTGAGCATTTATGAAAATGGAGGGTTAATTGGCAGCTCAGTTTGTGAAGGAGTTATGGTGCAGAGGAACAATTGAATGATTAATATTAGAATGCATGAGAGTTCATATTATTATGCTATATATATGGAGTTTAAATTCATGAAGGTGAATACATAGGAAGTTATGGGCTCTGCAAGGTTCAGGAAGGACTATTAGGCCTTTAGACAAGGCTAGTGGGAAGAAAAGTTATTTTTGGTCATTTTATTAAAAATACAAAGGTATGGTTGTCCTTAAATATGTTTCTCAGTTAGAGTTATGAATCATGTGTGTTTGATAAAGATCTTTAATGTCCAAACTTCATTTTATGGGTGGATTGTGAGAGAGAATTCAAAGATAACTATGAAGTTTCATCATGGTTGGATATTGTTTAAAGGTTATCAAAGGGTGCCTAAGCTCAAGTGGCTTATGGGGATTCCCTATTAGTTTTATTAAGGTATGTTAAAAAAAAATGGTACTCTTATGTATTTCTTGTTCATATAGCAATGCATGGTCAAAGAAGAAGTGTTATCAATGAATAGGTTTTAAAGTAGTCATGGTAAGAAATGGTATGCATAATAATAGGGGGATTTTATATCATCTCTCATAGGATTTACCTTATTTATTTTATCTTTTAAAACATTTAAAAGTCCTTAGGATCAATATATAATCCCACTTTGTCATTGTGTCAAAGGGGGAGAAAGTGTATATAGAAGGAGAAAGAGTATGTGCATTGATTTGTATTAATGTTTATAAGTGTTGACATCAATGAAAATGGGGAGATATTGTTTAGGTGTTGTCAATGATGTCTACAAGATGTCCAAGAGTGTTCATGAGGTGTCAATTAAGCTATTAGGTTAATAACAAAGTGTGCCTTAGTGTTCATGAATGGATCTTGTAGTGTTTGCTTGGCTAGGTAAGATGATGGATGTTGATAATGTGTTAACCATGTTTGAGGGGTCCTTTGGGGTGTAATAAGTGCTTGGTATACCTTTTTAAGTGAAAATAATCCATTTTATTAGTCTTTTAAAAGGTCTAGGTTATCCTAGTCATCTTGGTAGAGTTTCTTGAGTAAGCAAATTGATGACGTCAAAATTAGCACATGTGAAGGTCTTAGAATAAAGTGGTCACATGGGTTTATTCAATTTTTTTCCTAGAGAATGTATTTCAAATTTCATGTCTTAAAATTATGTCTATAAAAAGTTATGATAGTTAAAAATTTCTCTCCGAAGTATATTTCATCGTTTCCATACTTAGCCAAATTTGCATTTTTAAGTGATCGTTGGAATTCAAATATTTGAATTTTACAAAGGAAAACCAATATGCAATGATTTGATTATAAATTTTTGTGATGGATGAATTTTATGATTAATTAAAAATCAAATTGGTAAATAACTTCAAGGTAAATCTAGGAAAATATATTAGGAAGACTTACGTCATATAATTACATTTATGGAGCTTCAAAGTTGACTGAGGGTTTGACTTTCTTCTGCAAGTGACCCAAGAAAGATGTTTGTGTTTTTATTGATGGTGTTTGGATGTTTCATGATGATTTATATATTTTAGAGTGTTTTATACTCATTTATTATCATATTTATGTATTTTTTAGGTTTGATCATTCCATCTTCAGTATGAACCATTGCTTGGAAGTTGACTTTTTGTTCATGCATGGGGTTTTCATGTATAAGGTAAATAATTGAAAGTTTTTTCATATGAATAGGTATGTATTAATGACTTTAATCACTTTATGGTGTCTTAAGGGTCATTTTTCATTAACCTATGTGCTTTGAAGTGGTGTTATGTTTTTTTTTCTCGGTGAAGTGTTAAAGGGATGAATAGGTCTCCATGGACCTAAAAGGGCTACTTAGGCCTATTTGAAAGGTGTTGTACTTAATGGTGATATATAAATTCTATGGTTGACCTATGTATGTGGTATTTATATTTTTACAATTGGGATATAATCCTTAAGGATCAATTAATGTCTTTTGGCTGACCAAGAAGATGGTGATCATGTATACTCTATAAAGAGAAAAAACAAAGATGAAGGTTTCTAGAGAAAATATGTGAATAAAGAGAAGTGTGAGTAATCTTAGTGGATGATTTGAAGAGTTTAGAAGTTTTAGGTATATGTGTGTGACCTATTGGTCATTTTTTTGATGTGGTAAAAAAAAAATTTTAGGGTTGATGGTTGAAGATGAGCAAAGAGGTGTAGAGTGATCCAAAAGGTTGTTTTTGATGCATTGCTTATGTGTGAAGGCTTAAGAAAGTGTGAAGGGTTGAAGAGAGTTTTTATTCATTGTTCCTCAATTATATTGAAAGGTAATCTAAGTTTTGGATTTGTTGATATCAAAGGTATTTTATGGGTGCTCAACATCTAAGGGTAAGTGGGTGATTATCCATGATTAGGGGTTGGTGCTCCTTATGAAGGGGTGCTTCACTAATTTAGTCCATGTGTTTTTAGGCCTGAGAGTGGTTTTTATCCCCCATTAGGTTTTCCCACATAATTTATGTTTTATATTTTTTGATCTTGCATTGTTTTCTTTGTTCATTGCAATGAATGATTTATATGGTTCATGAATGCTTATGTTGAATGGTTAAGAGTTTGAAGAATTGGAATTGAAGTTTATTTGATTGAATAATTGATTCACCCCCCATATCAATTATTTTACATCTAATACTACTACCCATAAATGTCATACCATATTTTAATTACCATCATATTATTAGACACACTACTAATTAGTATGTGGCATTGTAAAATCTAATCCAGTAATATGAGAATGAAAGATGCATATACAATGCATCCATAATGGGAAAAAGGAATCATACTTCTTATATTTTAGAATAAAGTTACACTTGTTGACTAATTTATACTTGTAATCCTATAAAGGAGTCAACCCATGCATGAGAACCCAAGAACACCACTTTTGGTCACCCTTATGTTTTTTGAGGTGTTAAGGTAATCTAAATCAAGATCATTGGTTATCATGTCGAGGATAGAAAGTCCAATGTTTTTTCATGTCATGAAACATATAGTGGTTATCTTTATCCTCTATTTTAACTTATGTCAGGTGTTTTCCTTATGTTTATACATGTGTAAATATCTATAAGAGGCCTTGGTATGGTCCTAATAATATAAGTTTGCTCAATAAGAAGATGACTAGACATCATAATTTATGACTTATCATGAATCTATCTAGTATGTTGAAGGCATGCAGGTTATGGATTGATCATGAGTATTAATAAAATTGTGATGTTATATGATAACCTAATTGAAGTCTCTTAGGATGTTCTAATACCTCTTAATAAGTATTAAAATACCATCCAATTAAAACCTTCACTTGAAGTCATATATATTATCTTAAAGGAGAGTATTTGACCCAAAAGTGATGATATTTGAACTTAAAATCCCTCTAAAAACATCAAATATGCCTCTAAAGACCCCCACGATCACCACATTTCCATAATCAAGTGGTTTCATATGTTAATGGTGTCTTCCCACAAGTCAAAGACTTTAATTTACCACAAAATAACTTCCAAAATATTACCAAGAGTTTTCAAATGTTTTTAAACCCCTCTTTTCCCTCCTCTTGCCCCATCAAAGGTGATTCATGATTTGAAACATGAGAAAATGTAGGAAATTTTTAGGTTGTAAAAGTTTTTAGGATTATACTAATTTGTACTATAAAAATTTGGTTTGATAGAGTCAGGGGTATGTAAAGGGAGTTTAGTATATGCATAAAATAAATAAATCCAGATGTTTCAAGGCTAAAAGAGTTAAAAATTGGTTCAATTCCTCCACCAAGATCTTTGGCAATCATGGAGATCACTTTAATTTTGTGCTCAATTTATACAAGATAGAGAAGGTGAGGGTCTAAGATCTTAGCCAAATGAAGGAGACTTAATGACCTTCCAATCATGAGCATTAGTTTCAACATTAGTCTTCTATGTTGTATGAACCAACACTAATAATTTGAATAACCTGGTAACCATCTCCATCTACACATGGCCAAATAAGGAGGATGGTTTTAATGCATTATAGGATTTTTAGATCAAACTAGTGGTTGATCATGTCTCCTCCAATCCTATAGGGATATTGTATGGCATCCTCTACCTTTGATTCACACATGTGAGCATATAGGAGTGATAAATAAATAATATGTCATCATCTATAGACTATAAGCAAAGTTTTCATTAGTGAAAAGGGGGTATTTAGTGCATATGTCTAAAATTGAGAGGTATTTGATGGTACAATGATGATGACTTGAATTTTTCCACATATATTTAGTTTAAATTGAATGGTTAGATGGACCTCCAACTCTCTCAAATGATGCTTTCAAATGAGACTACTTACATGTTTGGGTTTCACTATAAAGAAGGGTAGTGTCTGTATGATAATGGTTTAGAAGTCATTAGAACATAATGAAAGGCAATAGAGGAGTGTTGTAATCATATTAAAATTTCATTATCTTAAGATATTCTTGTCTCATTATAGCACTTTTAGGCTAATAAAATGATAATTATCCCTCAAACACCTTCACAGTCTTGTTTAGCTAAAACTAAGCTTATTTAACAGAGTTTGAGGTTTTTGGAGAGTCATAAGTTTCCATTTCTCACTATATATGCCTAATTTATGACCCCAAAGTGTTTTATTTTGTTAAGTATGTGAGAATAAATTCTTAGGGTCCTTATAATTCATCTTGGGTATGAGTCCATAGTCCAATCCAATCCCTCAAGGAGCCTTCACTTTTTGATAGCCTCATCACTATCAACCTACCTCATTCTATCCCTTGAGTTCCAAGTTTCAAGCTCTATGTGACCTTACAAATTATCACCCATAGGTTTTACCCCTCTACCCAAGTCCAAAGCATAGGGAAAAGGTCTAGATACTCCATAATGCTATCAAGTGTTATCAGTACTATAAGGATATATACCTATGCAAGTTTAATCCTTATTGCGAGAGAAAATTATCACCTATAGGTTACAACTCAAATCCATTTTTCAAAGTCCTTCAATATGTTATATTAATATGATCCTTAAGCATAAGTAAGGTATTAGTAATTTGACCTATCAAGGCCAAATTACTACCCTTATAATATGAAACTTTCCTAAATTTGATCAATAACCCTTTACAGCTGGTCAAACCAATAAGTTGTGGCCTAAAAATGAAAATTTTGGTCAAAAATGTCAAAAATGAAATTAAAAAAAAAGGTTCATTATCATTTCAAAAAAAGTCTTTTAACATATTAAAAAATATGACTTTATCTTAAGTCTAGAGTTTCAAATCTTAAAGAAGTGTTTCCATATGCTTTTTAAGCCGAAAAGGCCCAAAATTATTCCCACACATGCCAATTTTCAATTTAAAACATGATAAAAGGTTTTAAAAGTATAATTTTTCATGATATGGCACATATTTTTTCTAAAATGTTCTATTTCAAGCATTAGAAGACTTGAGTTGGCTTTTAAAAGCCAAAATAAAGCTTATTTCTCTCATTCTCAAGTAAGAGTATGGATTCCGTACATCCAAGGTAGGGGATATCAAGTGAAAGACATGGAAAATCCTCATCAGGAGTTTCATGGATTTTTCTGGCCATATAGGCTCGAAACCATTCATCTATAGGTAATTGCCAATTTTGCACATAATGACCTGCTTGCAAGTTTTTAGATGGTATAATCTACTGGAGGAATATACAAATCTAAATTTTGGGGTGAAGAAACTAGATTCAGAGTTATTCTTGATGAATTAAATGGTTTTTAAATTGTAATATCTAGTCTCATGAACCATTTAGTTTAAATTAGATAATTTTTTGCAACCTTGCAATTAGAAGGGCAACTAGTTTTCTTTAGTTTCTGCTCACCAAGGTCATCATTTCAAGAAAATTCTAGTTGGTGAAGCTTCTCAAAGAATAAACCTACCTTCTCATGGATTTATTTATGTATTTTTAACATGTTTAATCATTAAAACAAAGGATATTTTTTAGGAGGAGTCCATTTCTATAGTTTATGATCTTTAAAGGTGAATTGTACGATCAAGAGGAGAGACGACAACTTCAAGTTTTCAAAAAAGTTTTCTTGCAAGGTCTTTATAATTTTTATCATGATTTTAAATCATAATTATCCAATATTATTATCAATAATCCCATATCCATCCTTTTAAAGTACCTAAAGAGGCATAAATTAGCATATTTTAAGGTTTCTTTGCAAATTTTAAGGTTTTTACAAAAAACCAGGTTTCATTTTTGACTCCTTGCCCTCATCCAATGGTCTCAAAATTTAGGTATAATGATGAGCATGTGTTCATATTTGAATATAATCCTTATTTTTTTATTTTCATGCCCCCTCACCCTTCTTTCCATCTCCATCCCCATACCACTACCATACACTACCTCTTCCACTGTGCTTTCACTTCTTTTCCATCTCCACTCTTGTCCTTTCATCATCTTTCACATATTTCACTTGTAAATTCACCTCTATTCCATGAAATATTGGTCAAGGATCAAAATGTGGATCAACACCAACTACAATCATGAGAATATGGTATAGGCCACTTGAGAATCACAAGTATAGTCAAGGAAAAGGACCTACAGTAGCATGATAATAGCTATGTCATTTCATGGCTCAAGGAGGATATAGGCCAGAGAAAGCATCAGGATCATCATATAAATGAACTAATAAATATCATGAGGATTATCAAGGGATAATTCATTTCAAGTTACAAATATTCCTAATAGAAGATACTTTAAACACCTATAGCCAACCTTGGGAGCTAGAGTACAGTCAAAAAGGTAAATTAGTATGTTGAGTGTGCATAGAAGGTTTTTTACGTTTCCAATAAGGTAATTGATGTTGTGAAGTAGTAATGGAATAATTGAGATAAAAAATATCATATTATGATGTGTTCATTAATAATGATCCACCATAAATAACCTACAGACAACCAAGCATAAACCCTATAGGCTACTTAACATAGTCAGATCTTCGTTGAGAAAGGAGATTATTTTTTAAGTAAGAAATAAATAAAGATAAAGGGGATGAGGATTTTGGTTTATAGGAAGATCAAATATCATGAATTTAAATCGTTAAATAACTCTTGGGTCATCACACAATGACCTACTACTAGGAGAATAACATACACGTATAGCTAGATAATTAAGAATGCTAGAATAATATGAGGATAGTTTAGTCATTTGAAAGGCATGAATAATATGAGGATAGAAATATCATGAAATAAGTAGGATCCCCAAACATTTAAAGTTATAAATAGACCTTATACAAAGAAATAATACCCTATAACCATCAAAAATCAAGACCTACAACTGCACTAAGAAGAAACCAAGTAAATAGGCCATTGATGCATCAAGGATGCTTTGAGGGTTTTAAAGGATTTTTTTAAATATAAAAAGGTTTATACTAGGAAGGTGATAACATTTAGGTGAAATTATTGAAAACAAGTATGTAAAGCCTTGAGTAAGGCTAATAAACTACAAACCCTACCTATAGTCTTAAGGATAGTACTTTAAGAGGGTTACTTCATCATGTAGACTTTCAAGGATAATGTTAGTTATTAAAGAATCATGATACCAATGGTAAATTAATTTACATTTAATTCTTTAGCTAACTCCATGGGCCATCTCAAACCTTGAAACCCAGTGTTTCTCTAAATTTTCACTAATTCATTCAAATGAGGAAGAAACTAAGGTTAAGAGGTTTTGGGTTTAATGTTACCCAGATTTAGTGTGCACCGTATCGAAGCTTTGTGAGAACTCCTCTTTGGCTGTGGAGGAAACACCTATAGTAAGAAAGAAACTTAAACAAGAAAAATGTTAGAAGATGATATGGTGGACTGCCAAGCTACGCGCTCGGTCCTGGATGCGTGAAGCTCCTTGAGGGATCGCAGTCTACTGTTTAAAGGTAAAAGTGTTGTATAAAAAGAAATGATAAAAGACTAAAGAAATGGAAAGGTAGAATGTTGTGTACCTATTCCCTATAGTCTGTGTGTCTCAGAATGCTACACAAGGCTTGTTAAAGGTTCTGTCTGGTCTAGATGAGCTGTTTGGATAGCTTTCTGGTTTGCTAGTCTAGAACACAGTCACCGACGTTGGTTGGTTTGCCGAGGTCGGTGGGGAAAATGGTGCTGATGTCAGTTGTGTTGCCGATGTTAGTCAGGGATGTTAGCCTTGGATGGCTTTCAAGATATTTCCATGGTGGACAGAGGAGTTTCTAGAAGTTTAGAGGTTTGTGCAGGGTTGTGGGAAGGTGAATGAGGTCTGAGGAAGGGTAAAGGTAGAGGATAGGTGTGAAAAGAGGGTAAGAATAAGGGGAAGGCCTTTCAGCCCCTCCACGAAAGAAGTTGGGCCTCTCAATAGTATTTAGAAATATTAATGAAAACTAATTAACAATATATTCTAAAAATTTGAAATGAAGACTAGAGTACTTAGCTTTATAGGGTGAAGACCCAGAGGTGTCAAAATGGTGATTCTTGTTGTGGCTGATATGACTGGTGTTGTGATCTAATGAAGTGAACATGGATTACTTCAATTTAGTAGCTCAAGGTCCTCGTATAATCTTTCAATCCAGTCTCTGGAATGATTTGTGTAGAGTTTCGGTAGCTAGGAGAATGATAGTCAAGTTTTGATGCTTGAAATCTTAGAGTGTGCATGTGAATGTTCGAGAAGGTGGGGTAGCTCAATGTTTAGAGATTGGCTTATGTAACTGACATTGGTGATTCTACCGGTGTTAGCCGAGGGTTGATTGATGTTAGTGGAGAGAGAATAGGTAAAAGGGCTATTTTTAGCTCTTTGCCCATTTCTCCACCTACCAAGTGCCTTTTTTATTAGAGAACGGTCAAAACAAGGGTTTATAAGGCATGGGAGTTGGTTAGGGAGTTAAGATGGAGTGATAATAGGTCATGGGTAGTTAGGATTTAGAGGACCTAGTCTCAAGGTGACTCATAGGCTAAGAAACAGTCTTAGGGTGAGGTGTCTAGGTGAGGTGTCCAAGGTGAGGTGATTAATTTAAAATAAGTAGTTTTTAAATTAATAAGGTGTGCAAGTGTGGGTTAAGAGTTTTAACATTTAGAAGGGGACCAAGGGGGTATTGAAATGATATTTGTGTCCACATTTGCCCTTTTTTGTCTTGTGGTTTGTTTTGACAAATTGCAAGAAAAAAATAGATGTAGGTTACCCCAGGTATGGGGTGAGGTATTCCCCCTCAAAGCGGGAATAGAGAGAAGGTAGTCTAAAATCAGGTGTCAATTTGATAGGCAGTGGATGGGTAGGGTGAGGTTGGAGTGTGAATGTTGCAATAGTTGAAATTTTGTGTATACCATGTCACTTGATAGGCAGGTCAAATTGTTGTAGGCAAGGTCGAGGAGGACTAAAATCAAAGTAACTGGTCCCCAGCTTATTAGTGGTAGCAGATTGGGTTAGATCGATCAAATCTATAGCTTTAATGGTCTAATAAGACTAAAATCAAAGTAACTGGTCCCCAGTTTATTAGTGGTAGCTAATTAGGTTAGATTGATCAAAGTTGTAGCTCCAATGGTCATCATGTTCCAAGTATCTGGGCTAGGAAGTGCTGCTAAAAAACATGAAAAAGTCATAGATATTGGGGATCAACTTGGGCATGATCCAAAAATAGGTTTGAGGGGTGCGTACAATTTGCTAACTATTCATGAGGTAGCATACGCAATCAAAATAACCAAGGCAAAGTTGTCTCTAAAGTGGTCATGGTCTGAGGAGATAGTCGTGATCTCCAAGGTCATTTGTCGAGTCTGGTTGAGATATAAGTGATCTCAAGTGTTGTTTGTTATGGTTAGGGAGATGTATGTGATCTATAATATGCTCCATGAGAAGTCTAAAGTGACTTCTAAGTGTCAGGGCTGGTTGTTTGGTCATGATTTTGGGTAGTTTTAGAGAAGACCTAGGTTTTTAGGTTAGATAGTTGGTCCATTAGGTAGACAAATGAATGAATGGCCGAGCTAACCTCAGAAGACCCCATGTCAATTGAGTGTTACCTACATAGCCCCTATTTTAAGGGCCTCAGGCCAATGTAGTTCTCCTAAAAAGGGAAAGTGGAGGGTAGGTTATGGATTAGGTTTGACTAGGTTAGGTCATGGTTAAAGGTTAGATGGTTAAAAAGATTAAAAATAAGGTAGTTTAGGATAGGTGGTGAGCCTAGGGTCAGGGTAGGCAATAAGCCTTGTGTTTAGATAGTTGGTCCAGTAGGTAGATGAATGAATGAATGAATGGCTAAGCTAACCTTAGAAGACCCCATGTCAACTGAGTGCTACCTACATAGCCCCTATTTTAAGGGCCTCAGGCGAATGTAGTTCTCCAAAAAGGGAAGAAGAGTCAAAGAAGTTGGTAGTTGTTTGCGTAATGTTTGCTAAGATTGTTGTATGTGTGTTGGTTGGATGTAGGCTAGCTAGACATTGATGTTGTGAGATCATCTCCCTACATTGCTGACACAGATGCATCGATACATCATAGGAGAGGAGTGGGCACATATGGCCATTATAGGGCTCAACAGGTTGTGGTGATATTGCTGAGTTGCCAGAGATGTCAGTTTGATGGTGGCATTGATCGAGCAGTGGGATCATACCACCAACACCTTTCACCTACTGACCAGAGAGTTGACTGTGATATTAGAGGACATGTATTGAATTTTGTGGTTATTGATACATGGGGCAGATTTAAATGCATGCTCGAGAGAGGAGCATGACATTCATATGGTTACATTATTTGGGGAGCACATTGTTGAGGCGACCTACCATTCAGTGAGTTTTGCATATGAGTTGATTTATGCTGCTGATGAGGATGAACATTGACTAATGATTTTGATGATGATTAGCATCAATGTTTACACCCTTCTTGATGTACAGGGAGGGAGATTCCCAATTGTGATGACTGGGGTTTTGACAGACATGTTAATGGAGTAGACAGTTTTTATGTGGGCTCCAGTATTTTTACTATAATTATATAAGGAGTTGTGGGGGATCAGTCGGTGGTGATGGTACAACTTGTGTGTGGGCCACCTCCTGCACTATTGGGATTATGAGCATATCATGGTCATATGACGTCTTGGCCTCCCAGTAGCGATCTAGGCCAGCTTCAGAGTTGGTTTCAGATGATGGTGAGAGGTCATGGCATAGACACATGTGGATGCCATCATCTGAGATATTGATTATTATAGGGGGTATTAGATGCCTTGATTTTAGTAGATATCATTTGGAGGCCGTATTTGTTATATCCATCATTCAGAGATCAGGTAGAGTAACTAGTGGGGGTCTAAAGCCTATGATGGGTGAAGGGCAGGTGAGCTGGTAAGCTTGAGAGAGTTCTTACTGAGAGGGTGTGGTGCCAATACAAGCTTTTACAGGATGTGCCACCTACTTTCCCATAGTATAGATGGGATGATATTGAGGCACCCCTTCCACTACTAGAGGAGATAGAGCAGCTAGATTTTGAGGAGATACCCATAGGTCTAAGTGTGGGAGATCTAGGGTGTACTATGGCCTACTTGGCTTGGTGGGTAGGTCATTATGATAGGATTCAGAGGGGACCACCTCCTAATCTATAGGTGGTTAGTAGAGAGAGGGATGCCACCATCTAGGAGAGAGATGCAGCATGAGCATAGGTGGCAGTGCTTCAAGGATAGGTGATAGTTTTGATGGCACAGGTGGCTACCCTGACAAGGTAGGTTACTACATTACAGGGGCAGTTGGTTGCGACCCAGGCACATGTATTAATAGGGTAGGGTTTTGGAGGGTAGGGCCCTATTCAGCTACCACCACAATAGCTAGTGTAGCAACCAGTTCAGCCACCACCACAATAGCCACTGCAGCCATCATTTTAATAGCCACCTCAGTAGGTAGTGGAGTAGCCACCTCAGCCACAGCCACAAAGTTCTTTATAGGGCATGGTATCAAGATAGATGGGTCCACTACAGACTATACCTATATCTAAGTATAATACTGCATTAAATGAGATCATGTATTATGAGGGTGCCATCAAGGAATTTTTGTAGATCTAGTGGTATTCTAAGATGTTAGCTCAATAGCAATATGTGTCATGTGCCACTACCTCTAGTTCTCAGAGATGATGATGGTCAAAGAGTGGAGATGATTTGGCATCTTCATGACCATGACCACCACCACAGCTTTGAGGCATTTTTTTGTAGTTAGTTGAGTTGTATATTTATATTGGCTTGCATGTCATTGATGTGAGATGTACATACATTTTGAGAGAGGCACATATATATGTTGTACTATTTCAGATATACTTTCATTTGACAGTTATATATAGATGAGATGTTTGAGATATGGACATGTTATAGATGTGACTTTGTGTTAGTTGTTTTGGTTATGTTAATGTTTTTAGCATTTCCCATATGTTCGATGGTATATGCTTGAAATGATAAATATATGATGATGTTATAGCCTTTTCCATATTGTGTGATGGTGTATGCTATAACATAGGTTATGTGGTTTTTCATCCTTATCAATCTTCCATATTGGTGATGGTGTATGCTAAAAATGAAATGAGTTTATTTATGCTTCAACAGGTTTCCATATTAGTGATGGTATATGCTTGACATAAATTGTGTTTGGTTGATAGTTTCCATGTGTATTTTTTTCCATAGAAACTAATGTGAATGGGCTATGATAATTTATATAACACAAAGTGGTATTTGCATTAAGTAAATCATGATGTTATGTTAGTGGCTAGAAAAAATTTTGGTTGTATTTTATCAGAAACATGTGATGTTATTTATGATAAAATTGAGTCAAATGTTAGGTTCATAACTTCATAGTGAAAATTATGAGATGACAATATGCGAGCATATAGTTTTAAGACACTGCATCCTAAAAGATACACTGGCACATGACAAAGGTGTGTAAGAAGTGAAAGGCATGTTGCTATTTCATTAAAAAGGACCATACTGATAGCATAGATAGGGTTTTTGCAAACAAAAGCCCCATTCATGCATTACATCATTGACCATTGGTTTTTGTTAGAAAAGTACCCTAATCACTTGACATTAAGTGAGCTCAAAATCCCTTGGCTATTTTGGGGTAATAAGTGTGATTATGTGATATGAGAGGATAGCTGTAACCCTTTTTAGCAGGGATAACTTTGCCCCTTTTATAGGTGACCTTGAGAACAACTATAGGCAAGTCCATGACTTAATAGTTTGTTTGTCAATTTTTTTTTTGGTAGACTGATCAATGCGAGAAGTCTACTTGGGGATGTTTTTATTTTGTGGTTATGTGAAGCTGATCGATGCAGGAATCTTTTGAGAGGGTGCTGTGTTTGCAACAAAATTTGGGCATAGCCATCCTTCGAGGGAGTGGTCTATATTTTGCTTTGTATGTTTTGGTTTCTTTGAATAGCTGTCCTTCAAAGGAGCAATCTACTAATTACACCAATAATGCAACTATCCTTTGAGGGATCAGTCTACATTTATAGTTTATGACCTTTGAATATTTTTTTAGGCATCCCAGTTTTATGTTTTTTTTTAACTGATCTTTTAGTCATGGACTAGACTATAGAGGTTTAGGGGCTTCCATTTTATTAGGACAAAGCATTAAAAAAAAGGGTTAACTAATTTTTGTATGGAAAAAGGTTTGAAAGGAATAGGAATGAGGATGACAGGGGTTGCTCAAAGGACGAGCTCAAGTTAAACATCAAGTGAATGATTACTTGGTTAAGAGTAGAATGGTCATAGATGCAAGGAATTAAGGGGCTTAGGTTTTGGCTAGCCTTTGAGAGAAGATAGATGATAAGTGCCTGATCCATACTTGTGCATTATTATATAAGATCCAAGCCAATTAGGAGCAAACTTGCCTCATTTGCTTCTTTCCATATTGGTCACATGTTGGTTTTCTTTAAGGATGAGATCTCTGATTTTGAAATCTCACTCTTTCAAATTTTTGTTGTAGGCATGCTTGATGTGATCTTGGTAGATATGAAGATGATTAAGAGTGGCAAGACAACGTTCGTCAAGTAACTCAAGGTGTGTTAATCAATCTTGACAAAAGTCATCATTAGAGAGTATGTCATGCATGGAGATGTGAAGAGAAGGTATTTTTACTTCAAGAGGCAAGATGGCCTTGGTTCCTTACACCTAAGGAGAAAGGTGTAGCACCTATAGGGGTTCAGATGCTAATGTGGTAGGCCCACAAAGTGAAGGGAATGTGAGTGTGCCAATCCCTTCCAATGTCGTTGACCACCTTCATTAGGATTTTAGTTAAGATTTTATTAGAAGCCTCTACCTATCCATTTGCTTATGGATAGTAAGGTGAGGAGAAGCTGAGTTTGATGCCAAAAGCATCACAAAGCTTTTGGACAGTTATATTTTTGAAATATTTGCCATTATCGATGATTATCTTGTGAGGTACACTGAAATGATAGATGATGTGGTGGTTAATGAAGTCGATGATTTTATCAGCTTTAGTAGAGATGAGGGGAACAGCTTCCACCCATTTAGTGAAATATTGAATTGTTGTGATAATAAACTGATGTCAGAGAGATGAATGAGGGTTAATCTCACCAATTAGATCTAAGCCCCATTATGAAAAGGGCCAAAAATCCTTAGCAACTTGTAAAGCGTGGCTAGGGACGTGAAGTGGGTTAGCATGTTGTTGGCATTTGATACAACGTCAAACATAGTCACTGCAGTCTTGGTGAAGAGTGGGCCAATAATAACCCAAGCAGAGGATACACTTTTCAACTGAGTTACCATTGAAATGTCCTCCATAAATCCCATCATGGACTTGTTTGATGGCATGAGATGTCTCAGTGGTGGTCAGGCATCAGAGAAGGAGGTCATCGAAACCCTTTTTGTAGAGAGGACCCCCTAGCATGGTGTATCAATTAGTACTCTTGATAAAATCCCATCGTCCATTGATAGAGAGGTTAGGAGGAATGATAGAATAAGTTAAGTAGTCAACAAGTTGTTTATACCAAACATAATGTGGACTACAATCAATATTGCCAACAAATTTGATGTCAGTTGAGATATATGAGGGCAATGCCAAATGATGTACTATGACATAAATTCTTGAGGAAGCAGATGAAGATGGGATATGTGAGGTGAGAGAGGCCATTGTGTTGGCAAACTTATTCATAGAGCAAGGAATAGTTTACAAGAGATAACAGTCAAAAGACCCTAACAATGTGTCAACACGGTGTTTATATCATTGCAAAACTTCATTTTGACAAAGATATGAATCGTTAATCTGATTAATGACTAGTTGCGAGTCACCAAAGATATTGATTGTGTTATGGTCATGATGAAGTTTGGATTTCCTCAGTAGGTCATCCACATAGTCTTCCATGATTTTGCGGAGGAGATTGTGAAAGATATAAGTCATGGCATGTTGGTATGTAGCACCTACATTTTTGAGGCCAAAAGGCAAGACCCTATAGCAGAATGTCCCCCATGGGGTGATGAAGGTGGTTTTATGTTGATATTTTGGGGCAATCAAGATTTGGTTATATCCTAAAAACCCATCCATGAGGGATAGCATCTCATGACCAGCCATAAGATCAACAAGTTGGTCGATGTTTGGCAAAGGAAAGTCATCCTTTGGGCAAGCTAGGTTGAGGTCACATAGTCTGTACAAATTCAAATTCCCCTTGTTGCTTTTGTGATAGGGACAATATTTGACACCCATTGTGGATAATCAATGGGTTGGATAAATGAGACAGAGAGAAGACATTGAAGCTCCTCTTTGATAAGGAGTGCGATGTGAGGATGCATCATGAAAAGCTTTTGCTTGACAAGCTTAGCTATGTGGTTCATGATGATGTTGTGGATGATAATGTTAGGGTCAATATTGGGCATATCGCTATAAGACCAAGCAAAGGCTTTGATATGATCTGTAAGGAATGTGGTATAGTCAAGTTGTTCCTAGGCTTCTAAAGATTGACCAATCTTTAAAATGTGAGGAACATCAAAAGATGGGAGATTAATGTCAATATTTGATTCGTTTAATATAACTTGTGTTTCCAAAGGAAGTGATCATTATATGAAGGAGTCATCTGCACCATGTAGGTGAGTATGGCATCATCATCCAAGCATTGGATAGTGTTGATGCTAGAAGATTCATCATCTATCATGTCTAGATAAATGAGAGGAAGAGACCTTAATGCCCCACCTAGTTGATAGGTTAGGGGTTCCAAGTGAATGGCATTTATGAAAAAAAAAACTAGGAGGGATGGAGATCTCTGACTCTATAGGTGAGGGTGGGGGAATAGGCAAGGTTGGAGGAGAATGCTCTATGATAGTTTCATGGTGAGGGATCTTAGAGGGTTTTGTAGGTTCTTCAAAACCCATCCCATGTCATTTCTTGGCATTTTTAATTGCCTTATCATTTGGAGGCTCAATGGGCTTGTGGGGACCTTGTTCATAACGCCCAAAGCCAAAACCTTTCCACGTGCACCTATGAAGATAGGTGTGAGAAAAGCTAGGGTTGCCGAGGAAGGAGAAGTCACAAGTGAATAGTCAGGGTGATGAGAGAGGATTTCCAATAGTAGGAGCCTGATCTAGCCCTCCATAGGTGAGATTAGTTTGGAGATCAGGAGGACCATATGGGATGACCATTTCGATACAATGGTCATAGTTAGGGTGGTGATGAAGTTTTACATATTCCTATGCAGAGTTTGGAACATGTCAAGGGTAAGAAAATGATACTCCCCAAGTGAAATGCATTGGAAGATATCTTCCATAAGATCTTTTGTGGTCACTTGAGGAGTAGGTGTAGGTGTGACCGGTGTCTACGAGCTTGTCGAGGCTTCCATAGGTAGAGGTGGTGTTTGGATGGATGTTTTCAAAGGGATGAGAACATCAGTAGGTTGGTAGGTTGTGTTGCATGTTTTAAAGGGGGATGGTCAGTAGGAATGACATGAACCTGCCCCTCATGTTCAAACTTGACACAATGATGCAATGTGGAAGGGACACAGGTCATGGAATGTATCTAAGGTCATCCCAACATCATGTTATATTAGAACTCCCCCTTGATGATATAGAAGATTTATGGAATTGTATGTGGGCCAACATGAACATGTAAGACCATATTGCCAATGGTAGTAGCAGTGGCATCATTGAAAGAACAAAGAATTGCATCAGTTTTTGACATGCAATTCTTCAAGAGGGCTAGTTGATCATATGCATGGGTAGAAATGATGTTGATGCTAGCACCTCCATCAATCATAACCTGCTTAACATGAGTTTTATCAATGTAGGCTATGATAAAGAGGGTGGGATCCTGATCTTTTAGGTTGTAAGTAGGAATCTCAGAATCACTGAAGGTAATGGAGGCAACAGTGGGTATTGATTTGACTAAAGCAACCAGTGGTTGGGGGTCTTCAAGTTGGACCCCCACTGCCTATAAAGCTATGATCAAGGCTTGGTGATGTTGTGGATAGATTTGTATTAGGTCATACAAAGACATCTTCACAGGGGTTTGGTGAAGTTGTTTCACCATGGAGTCGCGAATTGCCCTCGAAGATGTTGGTTGAGATGTGCCCAAGATAGAAATCTTAGGCCTTGGTGGTGGAGCAGGGCTTGGAGAATGGATATGTCTAAGGGGTAGAAACCTGCTCTTTTCCTTTATCCTTTAGGGTTTGGGACCTGGTGGCCACATTAATAGTGTTGATTTTGAATAAAGGGGGAGAAGGTGGTAGAGGGACCATAATCTCACGTTGGGATCCCGATTCAAGTGAGGAGGTTTGGGAGGCATGGGATGGTGTTGGTAGTTTATCAAAAAGATGGTCAAGAGAATCCTCAATGAGAAGGGTGTCCTTTTTGAGGTGTTGTCAAATGACAACCTTAAGAGCATTACAACTCTTAGTATCATGCCTAGGTGTGCGATGATACAAGCAAATTTGAGTGTCATCGAACCAGGATGGTTTTGATCTGAGAGGTTGGTATGGCTTAATGGGTGGGAGAACGATACTATAAGATACAATAATTGGCATAATAGTGAAGCATAGGAACCCACTAATGGGTTTGCACTCATTTTTATAGTAGGGGTTAACAACTTCTATTTAAGAGTTGTAGGGGGAGTTTTTCATACCACCTTTTTGGTTGGTGGTGTGGCCACACGCGTAGATGGCACTTTCTTGATGAGAGGTGTCAAATTTCTTGGAGGACATATGTTTTTGATAGGTAGAGGGAGTAATGGAGGCAGTTTGTTTTTGTGAGGTATTGGAATAAGGAGCACTCCTATTAAAGTGGAAGGATGTGGACCCAAGATAGAGGGTAATGGTGAAGGTGGGGGAGGAGTAGACTGATGTGGTTTAGCATCCTTCTTTAGTATGGTGTGAGGACTACTATTGTGCGGGGTGAGGTTCAAATCTAACTTCACTTGTGGGTGAGTCAAGTTTGATACAGGGTGAACACTGAGAGATCTAATCTATTTTAGCATGGTGGATGCCTGTGAGGGTTTGGATTCAAATGTGGAAGGCTGAGCTTCTGAAGATTTAGAAGTGGAACCCTGATCCTTGTCAGAGACTTTGGGGTAAATCATCGTGGAAGGGTTGGCAGTATAAGGCAAAGCAGGATGTGTAGGATAAGAAGCTCTAAGTCACTCCCAAAATGCCTCATACTCTAGGTTCCTAAAATGGAGGAATCCTAAGTTTTTTGCCAATCGAGAGAAGGGTTTAGATGACATCGCATGAGGCCTTATAGTCAATCCTTTAGAGGATTTGGGTGATTGCAAGAGTGGAAATGTGTTGGATGCAGCGATCATGGGCCAAAGGTGAGAGAGAACCATCACCGGATCTTCCTCAGCTGAAGTGGGTGAGGTGGTGAGTTCTTCTCTTGGCGGAGAAGGGATTGGAGAATTTGGCTCTTCAAGTGGATAGAGTGTAGGGATGATCATACCTTCCACGTGTGGTCTAGGAGCATGGAAAGTATGATCCTTTATTGGTAATAAGAAGGATGAGGGTGGGGCCACTAGCGCTGGTACCACCAAAGCATCCTCCAATATGGGAGAGGTCAAAGTAGACTCACCTATGTGTGAAAGGGGGGTGGATGGAGGACTATCCTCCATTGATGGAGGAAAAATAGGATAGGAAGGCTCCTCTAAAAGGCAAAGTAGAGGGATGGCCCCTTCTACCTAAGGGTGTGGGGTATGAATGGTAAATTCTTCCAATGGTAGAAGAAGAGGGAAGGTGGGGTAAGAGGAACATGTAATACAGGATCCTCACGAGGTAGAAGAATGGGTAGAGGAGGTGCTTGATGTCATATGAGTGATATAGGTGAAGCAGGTTCATCCACATGAGGAAGAGGGCAAGGCAAAGGGAGCTCTTCATTACATAGGGGTGGTATGGGTAAAATAGGCTATTCTACCCATGGTGGAGAAATGGGTTGACCAACCTCTTCAGATTATGGGAGAGGTTGGATAGGAATGAAAGGAAAGACCATGTTGACCATGCATATGTTGCATTTTTTAGGGTCATCGATCATGGTCTGAACATTATTCTAACTTGGGGGATGGTTAGGAAATGGTTTCCTAAAGACATCCATGTTTTGGTTGGCCGGTGCATTAGGGTTATCCAAAACAAGGTCTCCTTTGTCTAACATGCCTTGAACAATGTTTTTTAGGGTCTTGCAATTATCCGTGTCATGACCCTTGACACGATGATAGTTACAAAAGTCATTTTCCCTATACTATGTAGGGATGGCTTGTGAGGGGTCCAATTGGATAGGTGGTTAGATTTGAGGGAGGTTGAGGACTCCTTGCTTCACTAATTTATCCAATATGGAAGCATATGATTCTCCTATTGGAGTGTATCATCATTGTTCATACCATTATTGGAATTATCTAGTGATGTTTCAAAATTAGAGGGCTCAGACTGGTTGGTTGTGGTAGAAGATGGTGACCTAAGGACCATAGCGTTTGTTGATCCCTTGGACTTGGAGTGGGAAGAAGAAGGGTCATTGGATTTTGTGTTGGTATTTTTGTTATGCAATTTGACCCTGTTTTCTTCGATTACATGGAGTTCAAGCTTTCGGGCCATAGTGAAAGCTTCATCGAATGTGCAAAAAGTTTGAACCCATAGAGTGGATGAAATATGCTTGGCACATGCTCTTAAAAAGATCTCAATGAGTTCAGGTTGAGGTAGTGAGAAGGAGAGTTGGTTGATCAAAACTCTCCAATGGGCGATGAAGTCTGCTATTGACTCATCCTCAAATTATCTAATGGAATAAAGGTCTGTGATGGAGACCTTCTTGGTAATATTGTTTGAGAAATGATCAAGGAATAGCTGAGTGAGTTAAACAAAGGTGAAGAGAGAATGACTGGTAATGGAGCTATACCAATCAAGGGCGACACCAGAAAGTGACATAGGGAATGTGCGAAGTAATAATGCAGCATCGTGTGTTATGAGGTAGCAAGTGTGTCTAAATGCTCGTAGATGTTGTTGTGGGTCCTCTTTACTTTGAAAGCAAGTAAATTTTGGGAGTTACCACTGGCTAGGGTATGGTCGAATAGGAACTGAAGGGTGGATAGGTTCATTGCAAATTTGTTCATATGAAAGAACACTCCTTGAACCTGAAATAGATGTCTCAAGGTTAGACATCTTATCCATCAGCATCTTAATTAGATCAACAGATGGATTGGCATGAGGGGCACCCCCTAAGTTATAAGGATACCTAGAAGGCATTAAAAGGGGCATATGACATACTTGGTTGCATTTATGTAGGTGAAACATAGTGATAGTTCACCATAGGGGCCGATGTCAAGGCCAAGGGGTCTTGTGCCGTGAAGTTGGAGGGCAAAACTTGACTAGATGTTGCCAAGGGTGGTTGAATGGTGGCAACACTAGTTAAAGGATAGGTGGTCACTCTCATATTTATAGGTGCAATAGTGGATGGGATAGAGACAATCAAGTTTTGAAAAGGTGTCAAACTTGGTTGAATTGTTTGCGGTTGAGGGGGTACGATAAACCCTGATGGAGGTGGGGCAAGAAAGGATAGAAAGAGAGCCCAAATCTTGAACATTGGCCATGGTTGGGTTACTGGTCAGGGCAGTGGCCTGAGTGACCATAGGTTGGGTAGTAGATGATGTTGATATCATTGCTACTTCAACCAAAGAAGTTGGCATCCCATAAATATGGTTACTTGAAGAATCTCACATTTGGCTTCTAGCGAGATAATGTTGGAGAGCCTTGACATTGTGGTCAAGGAATCTTTTAAAATCTTGATCCCCTTCAGGAATAATAGGAGGTTGATCAGGGGTAGGTTGGATAGGAGTATGCTCAGTGTTTGAAGTATACTCCATTAGATGACTTGGCACGAAGGGAAAAGGTGGGAGTGGTTGTTGACTCATGTGGTCAATAAGGAATTTGGCTTGAATGCGTGTCAGGACCATCCAAGGCAAAAGGGGTTCAGGTTCCAAAAACTATGTGTTTTAGTTTCAAAAAACTAGAATTTTGTGTTAAACAACAAGAAATTTGGGTTTTAAGCTTACTATTTGGAAAGAAAATTTATTGACAGTGACCGATGTCAGTTGTTTAACTGATATCAGTTATAAAATGTTGCCGACATCAGTGGAGAAATTGATGTTAGTTTCTGTGTATTTCCAGAAACACAAAAAATTGATAGTTTTTTGGAAGAAAAAAATATTCTAAGTTGTTTTGGACTTCAGAATGGTATGACCTTACAAGCTCAAACACTCAGATAAAACTAGTAGAATAGATGATTAGGAAAGCAACCTCTAAAATGTTAGATTCCTAGGAATGAGTTTTAAAGTCGTGGTGGCTTATGCCTTAAGAGAATATGTTGGGAGTTGGGCTCGTAGAATAGGTCCTAGAGAGGAAGTCTATGGCTAGTTTTAGGTTGTGTTATGGTGCTCAAAAATATCTGTATTAGGGTCAGTACGTGGACTGGTGCTGGGGCTTGCTCCCTTCACTTCATAAACCTAGAGCCAAGCTGGGCCGCTTAGCCAAAATATACCTTGCCTATAGTTTATACTCTGCCAGAGAACAGAGTGGGTCCTCCTCTTGGTGGTGAAATCCAAGTAGGATCGCCGGTTGGGGTAAGGTATCCTCTAGGTGATGAAATCCTAGATGGGCCTTGTCTCAAGTAAGTTTATGTGTTTAATTTGAAGTGATTGTGATTTGGTTGTGTCACATTTGTGCACTATGATTCATTCATAATTCTTTAATTACTAAGTGGACTAAGTGTGCATCCAAGCAAGAATGAAATGCAGTAGTTTTTAACCCAAATCGAAATATGTTATTCAAATGCAAACAAATGGAGAAGAGGTAAAGAGTATGAGTTTTTCACTACTTTATGATGCATGTAAGAAGTAACAAGAAGAAAAATAGATGTTCTTTTTAACCTCTGCTAATGATTTCCTTTCGAAACAAAAAGATAAAAGAGGGGATGCAAGAAGAGAATATTTTTCTAATGCATCTATATGAAAGTTTGATTTTTTAAAAGAAGAAGAATGAACCCAAGGAAAACTCCAAGGGTCCCACCGGGCGTGCCAAAATGTTTCTCTAAATTTTCATTAATTCATTCACATGAGCAAGAAACTAAGGTTAAGAGGTTTTGGGTTTGATGTTATCTGGATTTAGTGTGCACCGTATCCAAGCTTTGTGGGAACTCCTCTTTGGTTGTGGAGGAAACACCTGTAGTAAGAAAGAAACTTAAACAAGAAAAATGTTAGAAGATGATACGGTGGACTTCCAAGCTACGTGCTCGGTCCCAGAAGCGTGAAGCTCCTTGAGGGATGACAGTCCACTATTTAAAGGTAAAAGTGTTGTATAAAAAGAAATGATAAAATACTAAAGAAATGGAAAGGTATAATGTTGTGTACCTATTCCCTATAGTCTATGTGTCAAAGAATGCTATAGAACGCTAGTTGAAGGTTATGTCTGGTCCAGATAAGCTGTTTGGATAGGTTTCTAGTTTGCTGGTCCAGAACACAATCACTGATATCGGTTGGTCTACCGAGGTCGGTGGGGAAAATTGTGGTGACATCGGTTGTGTTTTTAATGTCAGTCAGGGATGTTGGCCTTGGATGGCTTTCAAGATATTTTTGTGGTGGACAGAGGAGTTTCTGGAAGTTCATAGGTTTGTGTAGGGTTGTGAGAAGGTGAATGAGGTCTGAGGAAGGATAAAGGTAGAGGATAGGTGTGATAAGAGGGTAAGAATAAGGGGAAGGCCTTTCAGCCCCTCCACGGAAGAAGTCAAGCCTCTCAACGGTATTTATAAATATTAATGAAAACTAATTAACAATATATTCTAAAACTTTGAAATGAAGACCAGAGTACTTAGCTTTATAGGGTGAAGACCTAGAGGTGTCAGAATGGTGATTCCTATTGTGTCTAATATGATCGGTGCTATGAGCCAATGAAGTGAACATGGATGCTTCAATTCAGTAGCTCAAGGTCCTCATACAATATTTCAATCTAGTCTCTAGAATGATTTGTGCAGAGTTTTGGCAGCCAGGAGAATGATAGTCAAGTTTTGATGCTTGAAATCTCAGAGTGTGCGTGCGAATGTCAGAGAAGGTGAGGTAGCTCAATGTTTAGAGCTTGGCTTATGTAACCAATGTTGGTGATTTCACCAGCATCAAATGAGGGTTGATTGACATCGGTGGAGAGAGAATAGGTAAAAGGGCTATTTTTAGCTCTTTGCTTGTTTCTCCACTCGCCAAGTGCCTTTTCCATTGGAGAACTGTCAAAACAAGGCTTGTGAGGCATGGGAGTTGGTTAGGGAGTTAAGATGGAGTGATAATAGGTCATGGGTAGTTAGGATTTGGGGGACCTAGTCTCAGGGTGACTCATAGGCTAAGAAACGGTCTTAGGGTGAGGTGTCTATGTGAGGTGTCCAAGGTGAGGTGATTAATTTAAAATAAGTAGTTTTTAAATTAATAAGGCGTGTAAGTGTGGGTTAGGAGTGTTAAAATTTATAAGGGGACCAAGGGGGGATTGACATGATATTAGTGTCTGTACCCAGTCTATAAAATCTCCAAAAGTATGCATAAGTAGTTGAGTGTTTGTTACTATAAGTATAATTTTAGGGTTTTTTAACCACTTCTAGAAGGTTTAAATATTGAGAAGATGATCGTATTCCAAGAAATTAATGATGGGTGGATTCCATAAAGTCAAACCATGATATTAGAACACTCATGTAGGATCCTACAATCATACAAGCATGCATGTACACCTAAAACCATATCTCCATGATGGCAAAGGTCAATAGGTCATTGTGGTATCTAGGTCTCTCATGATGAGTGGGTATAGGAGTAACCTCTAGTGAGAAATGAGAAAGATAGGTTCAAAAAACACTAAAATACATTCTCAAATATGATTACATTCAGGTCATTTCACAAAAATTTGCACCTATAACCATGCTTAGGAAAGGACAAGCTTGTAAATATGACATCTACAAGAGTTTTAAAATAGAGTGTGAAAGAGGGTTTCATAATTCATCATGATTATGGAAAATGGAGAGGTTTTAGACTTATAAATATGCAGGAATGTTACTCAAGGAAAATTATAGTTAGTTTACTTTACCATACTAAGATACATCCATGTTAAACTACAAAGTTCTTCTCACAGTCATGGCAAAATGAAACTCAAGATTCCCTCAAGACAAGATGGGCATATAAATACATCCCCATACATAGTGAAATGAAATATAGACATATTTAGAAAAATTCAAGTTAACTAAAACACTTTTGATCAACTCATGAAGTGAAGGTACATAGCTATTGTACAAAATATGCCATTCAGTGGTCAAGAATGCCTTATTTCAAGGTCAAAACATGCTAGAAAGAGGGGTAGAGGATGTTTCCAAGCATATTAAATGGACTATTGAGATAATTTAAGATTAATTTTATCTTTAAAACAAACAAACTCCATGAAATAAGCTCCAAAAACATTGAAATATTTTTGAGTATGCACACAATCCATGCAAAAGGGACATTTTTAAGGAAATTTAAGGATTTTAGCATTTACAGGTGGAGTTCTGACCCCAAATTTGGTGTGTATCATCATAATGAGTTGAGTAAACATATATAAAAAAATTTAAGCCATTTTATAAGCGTAATTACTCATTTTTTTGTCACATTCATCAACATGTCTTATTGAGGTCACCATTGGAGCAAGCAATGTTTTAAGATACCAAAGAGGTTTTAAAGTCTAGGTTAAAGTTTTAAAATCATGGTATTATGTTTTTAAATCATAATAATACATTTAACGAGTGTAAAAACTCTAATTCATATGTAAACCATGCTTATATAAGTTTTTACAAGCATACAGGCATATAGGCCAAAAGGGCATTTTTGAATTTTCAACCAAGAAGATGATTTTAGAGTGTTGAGATAGCATGGTAAAGAAATAATAATTATTTTTTAATTCATTTGGAAGAAATGGAAGAGTCATTTTCATCCTAGTGAAGAATTTCAGTTTTTGCAATTCTAGACAACCTTCCAAGCCACCTATTCAGATGCTTGTATCTTTTACCACATGAAGAGTTTGGATAAAAGATATTTTTATGTTTTGAGGACCCTTATGAAATTATAATTAATTAAAAATTAATTATATTTGAGTTACTATACTTTATGAACAATTGCTCAGAGTATAGGCAGCCTATAATGCAAGTAAAACCCTGCATGCAGTTTTCCTCTATGTCATAACTTTGTATATCTTTTTCATGGGAACCAAATATTTTAAATAATTTTAGGGGGCATATTTGATACACATAAATGGAAATATTTTTATATTTTGAGTTCTTTACTTCATGAATCATCATTTTTAAGATTCAAATTCAAACCCTCTCCAAACCCTCAAAAAACTAGTTTTGCAAAAAGTTGATTTTATTGACACAAAATCATAATGGATAAACCTAGAAACTCTTTAAATGTTATGTAAAATTTGAGAGGATTCCATAAATTCCAATTTTACATATGGATCTATACAGTTCAAGGAATAAATCATGTTTTTTATGGAAAAAATCATGGAAAATAAGGTACAAGGCAGTTTACATGAAAACAAATTCATGGAAATGAAAGCTAGAGACCGATATTAATTCTCAAGTCTTCATTTGGTCATAAATATTAATTAAAGTTCCCATAATATCTCAATCAAAAAGTCCAATCTACAAAAAAAGGGAGTAAAGTGGGCCTAGTTAACCCTATTGACTGAATGGCAAGAATTTTCTCATCAAAATCACATATCATGTGATGAGAAAAGTTATCCTAGATATAGTATCATTATTTTTGTATGTTTCATGATGTTTTGTGTATCTCTTATGGAGTTTCAAGTGCCCAAATAAACTAATATGCCTAGTTGGCTTAATAGGCCTATCTTATTAATCGAATTTGAATTTTGGCATTGAAGATTGGATATCAAAGAGTACAAAAAGGATTTTTCATGTTGCATGTCTTTTGTTCCTATAGATATTCATGCACATTTTAAATAATTCAAGTCCCACTTCAAGCATGTTTAGCTCAAAAAGAGTTGACTAGTCTTTACTAGTTAGCTAGTTCCATGTCATCTCATGCAAGAAGGTTTCCTTCATGTTACACTTCAGCTCCAACTCACTTCAAATGAAATCAAGACTAAGATTGGTGTATATTTACATGAAATAGGTTTTGAAAACTCATCAAGGGCCCACTACCTTCCTTTCTATGCCAATATTGAGGATTATGCATGTTTTGAAGACTTTGAAGATATTTATGGATTTGATTTTAATATTGTAAATGGATTTTGTCTTGAGTTAACTAAAGCAAGACTAATCCTTGTCTCCATTCTACGCCACATTACCTAGAGGCCTTCCTTGGCATGACCAAACTCTACCAAGATTGAGTTTTGTAAACTTTTTAGATGAATAAAATGACTATTTCCAAATTCATTATTCTAGTATAGTGTGTTTATATCAGTTTAATTTGCATATGTGATAGAAATTTCTCCCTTGTCAAGTCCTGATCTCACCTAGATATTAGTATGCTACTTATTCAGGTCATGTTTAGTATTTAACATCATTTGATTAAGCTAATAGTGGATATAAGTGGTTGGTTAGTGCCTTGAAATAGGTCTATTCCATCATTTTGCTTAGACTCTGATTAACTAATAAAACCTCTATTTGAAATATTGATGCATAAGAGTCAATTGGAGTTGTAGATTTAGTCTTACTTTTTATAGTCAATGTTTTAAGAGCTCAAATAGAGTGGATGAACTAGATATATAGGTGTATAACCAATAGTAGAGTAGGATTTCCATTTTAGTTTCCTTCTCTCCCTTTTCATCCTAATAATAAATAGTTTAGTAAGCAGTGCAAAGTGATACGTCAAAGGAGATAGCCTCACCAAAATCTAGAGGTCTAGTCTGATTTTAGGTGTCCCACACCTTAGATCATTCCAATGTTAGTCTAGGTGTGAAGGTTTTAGATCTAAATCTATCAAGGCTTCAAATAGGGTGTTATCTAGGTTGTTAACAATTCTAACACAACTGATGGGACACAAATTTAGCTACTAGAGTACAAGTTTTTAGCACATCATCTATAGATCTAGTTTTTAATACTCCTATGGTCCTCATCTCAAGGCATAAGGTATATCTTTTTTCATATTTTTAGTTATCTTCGTGATTTTCAATGCTATGGTAGCCTATAAATAAGAATTCTATCATTCTTCTCCTTATCAGTAGTTCCAATATGATCCTCATGACCCATATAAATCCTATCATGATCCCTAACAACCATATGATGAATATATATCCTTATCAACTATATCAAAGATCATACCAATCCTATTACATCCCTCATGAATCTTGTTATTCCCTTGATTAGCCTAGTCAAGTCCCAAAATAATCCATCTCAAACTTCAAGAAAACTATATTTGGCTAAGAGAAATAGATGATAAGCATAGATACTAAGAAGAGATATGGATAATAGGTTTTAAATCATGAAATTTATAACATGAGAGCTAATTTTTAGTAGAGTAAAGAGGTATGTACAACTTTCATAAGGCAAGGTTAGTCAGTTCTGATATTCTAGACATAAGAGATCTAATAGTAAGCATTGAAGAGAGGTTGGTGGTTTATGAGAAACCTCAGGGTCATCATTTGTATCAAAATTTTCCCATATAACTACCCTTTTCTATTTATGATCATCAAACTAATGTTTATCACAACCCTCAAGAGTCAAACCAAGCCTTGCCTAGCTTTCCTTCCTAGAAATATATCTAATTTTTAGATTGCATAGATCATAAAAGATCTTACATCCTCAAATTTGTAAGAAGGGATCTCTAGTGATTCAATCCATGATTTTTAGTTTGATTTAGCCAAGCAAATTGAGATTGCAAATCAACATCTTTAGTATTCAATGGTAGCTACAGAGGTAACACAATAGCAAATTCCTTCTTTCACACCCATGGATATAAAAAGTATAGAATCAGAGGTTTATAAACCCAAGTTCATAAATTAGAATTAGGTACAGAAGTCCATGGAAAAATAAGAACAATCAAACATCATTTAGGATTCTAAAGTCAAGCAAGAAATCATTTAGCCTCCACTCTTTCCTCCTCAAAATCCCAAGTCCTTTCCTTCATGGAAATTCATTCAAGAAAAAGTGCAATAGAGAGAGGAGGTGAACACGATCCAAGAGGAGCAACTACACGATCAAAATTAGGTATATATGGTAACTTCTATTGACCTTTCTCATTTTATTGAATACTTTCAAGGATCTACCATGCCACTTTTAGATAAATAACCTCTTCTTTGTGAGGAAAATGAAGAAGATACAGTCAAAGAGATAGAAAATGAAGGTGACTTGAGTGATAAATAGGAATAAATCATTATTGGGACACCACTTGGAAAGGACAAGAATGAATCCATCTTTCATGATGTCATAGAAGATGAAATAGAGGCTGAGATACAAGTAGATGAATAAGTGCAAGAAGAATTTTTAGGTATGCAACAAGAAGTTGTTTCTCATAAGTCTCTTGATCACATATCAACTATCTCACCTTAAGAAGCTCCTCAAGAACTTGTTGAATTGACCATTGATGAATGCAATCTAGCCAAAGAGGATAAAAGTGAAGGTATTTATTATGGATTATGGTATAAATATGTGGATATTTGTAATAAATATCAAGCTTTACAGGATCTCACACTTCCCTTGGAAGATCTTAAAGACCAACTAGTTGTTGAATCTATCCATTTTGGCTCACAAGAAGAGCAAATTCATGAAGATGATAAGAATAAAAAAGTGTTGGCTGATATAATACCTCAAGTCATTACTCTTTATCACCAATCAAATGAGGAAAATTTTCCCTTTAACATGCCTAAAGAGGTATAAAATATCAATCATGAAGATCTGGGCAAGTTACCTGTCTAAGAGGAGTAGAATCAAGGTATAATGGAAGAGATATCAGATCATTGGAAGCTCATAAATGAATAATAATTGAAGATGTTATTTCAAAGTACACATATCTAGGAGAAATATGATTAGGTCTTGGATCCATACCTTCAATCAATGTACCCGAGACTAAAGGTTGGAATCCTAAGTGCATCATCAAGAAGACATGAGCATCCAATCATTATTAGTTACAGAAGAGAGCTATCAAGAGATGAAAAATAAATTTCAAGGTTATATGGGGCATCAAATATCTTTACATTTGATCCTAGAGGAAAGCATGTTACTTCAAGTTAGTTGTTATAGGTTTGCTTTATGTTATTAAGTGATTATCACAAGTAGCAATCTACTTGCCTTTCATTATTTTTGGGGTTTCCTTAGTTTAATTGCCCTTAATTTTTATATTGATATTATTTCCCTTCAATCTTGTCGTTTTGGTCCAAAAAGGTATAACAAAGCCCAAAAGAGTCTCTTTCTTAATCAAAAAAGTTATCTAGTCAAAGTTGTTATGCTATAGTTTGTCAATGTCACATATAATCTGGTGAGTTATTTTGACTAGTAGGCTGGTCAAAACCTAAGAGTAGACAAAATTATTAGTAATTTAACCTATCAAATCCAAATTACTACCTCTATAATATGAAACTTTGCTAAAATTGGTCAATAACCCTTTGTAGCTAGTTAAACTAATAAGTTATGGCCTAAAAACACAAATTTTGGTAAAAAATGTCAAAAATAGAATTAAAAAAGGGGGTCATTATCATTTCAAAAAAAGGCTTTTAAAATATTCAAAAATATGACTTTAGATTAATTATAGAGTTTCAAATCTTAAAGAAGTGTTTTCATATGCTTTTGAAGCCAAAAAGGCCCTAAATTACTCCCACACATGCCAATTTACAATTTAAAACATGAAAAAAGGTTTAAAAAGTCTATTTTTGCATGATATGGAATTTATTGTTTCCAAACAATTCTATTTCAAGTAGAGGAAGACTTGAGTTGGATTTTAAAAGCCAAAATAAAGCTTATTTCTCTCATTCTCAAATAAGAGTATGGATTTCATATGGATTCCATACATCCAAGGTAGGGAATATCAAGCATAGGAAATATAAAATATTAATCAAGAGTTTAATGGTGTTTTTTGGCCATACAGGCTCAAAAATGTTCATCTACACATAATTGCCAATTTTGCACATAGTGACCTGCTTGCAAGTTTTTTGATGGTACGGTCTGCTAGAGGAATATGTAGATCTAAATTTTGGGGTGAATAAACTAGATTTAGATGGATTATTAATGGATCAAATATTTTTTTAATTGGATTCTCTAGGATCATGAACAATATAGTTTAAATTAGATAATTTTATGCAACCTTACAACCAGAAGGGCAACCAATTTTCTTTAGTTTCTCCTCACGAGGGCGTCATTTCAAGAAAATTCTAGTTGGTAAATCTTCTCAAAGACTCAACATACATTATAATATATTGATTTTTGTCTTTTTTCACATGTTTAGTGGTCAAACAAAGGATATTTTTCAAGAGGATTCCATTTTTGTAGTTTATGAGCTTCAAAGGTGAATTATATGGTCAAGAGGAGAGATGACAACTTCAAGTTTTCAAGAAAGTTTTATTGTAGGGTCTTTATAATGTTTATCATGATTTTAAATCATAATTATATAATATTATTATCAGTAATCTCATCTCAATCCTTTCAAAGTGCCTAAAGATGCTTAGATTAGCATATTTTAAGGTTTCTTTGCAAATTTTAAGGTTTTTACAAATAACTAGGTTTCATTTTTGACTCCTTGCCCTCCTCCAATCATCTCTAAATTTAGGTAAAATGATGATCAAGTGTTAATATTTGCATATAATACCATTTTTATTTTCATTCCTCCTCACCCTTCTTTCCATCTCTTTCCCCATACCACTACCATACACTATCTTTTCCATTGTCCTTTCACTTCTTTTCCATCTCCACTCTTGTCCTTTCATCATCTTTCACCATATTTCACTTTTACATTCACCTCTATTCCATAAAATATTGGTCAAGGATCCAAATTTGGATAAACACAAACTAAAATCATGATAAGAGGGTATAGGCCATGTGAGAATCACAAGTATAATTAAGGAAAAGGACCTATGATAGACTGATAATAGTTATGTCATTTCAAGGCTCAAGGAGGATATAGGCCAGAGTAAGCATCATGATCATCATATAATTAAACCAATAAATCTCATGAGGAGTATTAAGGGAGAATTAATTTCAAGTTATATACATGCCTAATGGAAGATACTTTGAACACATGTAGCCAACCTTGGGAGCTAGAGTACAGTCAAGAAGGTAGATTGGTGCTTTGAGTGTGCATAGAGGGTTTTTGAATTTTATAATAAGTTCATTGATGTTGTGAAGTAATCATGGAAGAATGTAGATAAAATATATAATATTATGATGTGTTCATAAATAAGGATCCACCACAAATAACCTATAGACAACCAAGCATAAACCCTACAAGCTACTTAAAACAATCAGATCTTCATTGAAAAAGTAGATTGTTTTTTTAAGTAAGGAATAAATCATGATGAATGGAATGAGGAGTTTAGTTTATAAGAAGATAAAATATATTGAATTTAAATATTTAAATAACTCTTGGGTCATGACATGATGAACTAAAGCTAGGAGAATAACATACACCTACAGCTAGATAGGTAAGAATGCTAGATTAAGAATCAGTTCAAGGACTCAGGGAGATTAGTTTATTCATTTGAAAAGCATGAATAATATGAAGACATAAATATCATGAAATTATTAGGCTCCCCAAACATTTCAAGTTATAAATATACCTTATAAAAATAAATAATACCTTACAACTATCAAAAATCAAGACCTATAGCTACCACTAAGAAGAAACCAAGTAAATAGGCCATTGATGCATCAAGGATGCTTTGAGGGTTTTAAAGGATTTTTTTAAATCTCAAAAGGTTTATACTAGGAAGGTGATTACCTTTTAGGTGAAAATATGTAAAACATGTATGTAAAGCCTTGAGTAAGGCTAATAAACTATAAACCCTACCTATAGTCTTAAGGACAGTATTTCAAGAGGGTTACTTCATCATGTAGACTTTCAAGGATAATGTGAGTTGTTAAAAAATAATGATACCAATGGTAAATTAATTGACATTTAATGCTTTGGTTAACTCCATGAGGCATCTCAAAACTTGAAACCCAATCCATTTAATCTCTAAAAGTATGCACAGTCAACTGAGTGTTCATTACTTTAAGTATGATTTAAGGGTTTTTTAACCACTTCTAGAAGGTTTAAATATTGAGAGGATGATAATCATCCAAGAAAGTAATGAGGGGTGGACTCCATAAATTCAAACCATGCTATTAAAACACTCATGTAGGAGCCTACAATCATACAAGCATGTAGGTACACTTACAACCATATCTCCATGATGGCAAAGGTTAATAAGTGATTGTGGTATCTAGGTCTGTCATGATGAGGGGGTATAAGAGTAACCACTAGTGATAAATGATCAAGATAGGCTCAAAACATACTAAAATGCATTCTCAAATATGGTTACAATCAGGTCATTTCACAAAAAAATTCACTTACAACCATGCTTAGGAAAGGACAAGCTTGTAGATATGACATCTACAAGAGTTTTGAAATAGAGTGTGAAAGAGGGTTTCATAATTCATCATGATTATGGAAAATGGTGAGTTTTTAGACTTATCAAGATGCAGGAATTTTACTCAAGGAAAATTATTGTTAGTTTACCTTATCATACTAAACTACATCCATGCTAAACTACAAAGTTCTTCTCACAGCCATGGCAAAATGAAACTCAAAATTCCCTCAAGATAAGATGGGCATATAAATACATCCCCCTATATATTCCAATGAGCTATAGACATATTCAATTTTTTTCAAGTTAACTAAAACACTTTTGATCAACTCATGAAGTGAAGGTACACAACTATTGTATGAAATATGCTATTTAGAGGTCAAGAATGCTTTGTTTCAAGGTCAAAACATGCTATAAAGAGGGGTAGAGGATGTTTCCAATCATCTTGAAAGGAATATTAAGATAATTTAAGGGACTATTGAAATGATGGAAAATAAGTATTTAAAGCCTTGAGTAAGTTCATTAAACTACAAACCCTACCTACAGTGTTAAGCATAGTACATCAAGAGGGTTACTTCATCATGTATAATTTCAAAGATAATGTGAGTTATTAAACAATCATGATACCAATGATAAATTAATTAACATTTAATGCTTTGTTTGACTCCATGATGCATCTCAAACCTTGAAACCTAGTTTATACAATCTCCAAAAGTATGCACAGTCAGTTGAGTGTTTATTACTTTAAGTATGATTTAGGGTCTTTTTAACCACTTCTATAAGGTTTAAATTCTTAGAGTATGATAATCATCCAAGAAATTAATGAGGTGTGGACTCCATGAATTCAAAACATGTTAGTAAAACACTCATGAAGGAGCCTACAATCATACAAGCATGCAAGTACACTTACAACCATATCTCCATGATGGCAAAGGTCAATAGGTTATTGTGGTATCTTGGTCTCTCATGATGAGGGGGTATAGGAGTAACAAATAGTGATAAATGACAAATATAGGGTCAAAAAATACTAAAATTCATTCTCAAATATGGTTACAATCAAGTCATTTAACAAAAATTTGCACCTACACCCATGCTTAGGAAAGGACAAGCTTGTAGATATGACATCTAAAAGAGTTTTTAAATAGAGTGTGAAGAAGGTTTCATGATTCATCATGATTATGGAAAATGGTCAGGTTTTAGACTTATCAATATGCAAGAATGTTACTCAAGGAAAATTATAGTTAGTTTACCTTACCATATTAATGTTACCTTAGTCATGGCAAAATGAAACTCAAGACTCCCCCAAGACAAGATGAAAATATAAATACATCCCCTTGCATATTCCAATGAACTATATAAATATTCAAAAAATAATAATTTAACTAAAACACTTTTGATCAACTCATGAAGTGAAGGTACACAGCTATTATACGGAATATGGCATTCAAATGTCAAGAATGCCTTGTTTCAAGGTCAAAACATGTTAGAAAGAGGGGTAGAGGACGTTTCCAAGAATATTTAAGGTAATATTGAGATAATTTAAAATTAATTTTATCTTGAAAACATACAAAAACCATGAAATCAGCTCCAACAACATGTAAATATAGTCAAGTATGCACACAGTCCATGTAAAAGGGACATTTGTTGAGGAAATTTGAGGATTCTGGCATCTACAGGTGGAGTTTTGACCATAAATATGGTTTTTAGCATCACCATCAGTTTATTAAACATATATATAATTTTTAAGGCCATTGGAAAAGTGAAATTACTCACTATTTTATCAAAGTCATTAGCATGTCTTATTGAGGTCACTATTAGAGTAGGCAACATTTTGAGATACCAAAGAGGTTAAAAAGTCTAGGTGAAAGTTTTAAAAGCATGGAATTATAATTTTAAATCATAATAGGATATTTAAATATTTTAAAAACTCCAATTCATATGCAAACCATGCTCATACAGGTTTTTGCAAGCAACAAGCATATAGGCCAAAAGGGCATTTTTGACTTTTTAACCAAGAAAATAATTTTAGAGTGTTTAGATAGCATGGTATATAAAAAATAATTATGTTTTCAATAATTTGGAAGAAATGGAATATTCATTTTCATCCTAGTGAATAATTTTTGTTTTTGTAATTCTAGACACCCTTCCAAACCACCTGTTTAGATGCTCATATCTTTTACCACATGAAGAGTTTTGTTGAAAAATATTAGTATGTTTTTAGAAACCATATGAAATTATAATTAATGAAAAATTAAGGACATTTTATGGTATTTAATTTATTAACAATACCTAAGAGCATACGCAACCTAGAATGTAAGTAAAACCCTACAGGTAGTTTTCCTCCACATGATAACTATGTATATCTTTTACATGGGAACCAAATATTTTCAAGAATTTTATAGGGATATGTTTAATACACATAAATTTAAATATTTTTAAATTTTTATGTATGTACTTCATGAATCATCATTTTGAAGATTCAGCTTCAAAACCCTCTCAAACCCTTAAAAAACAAGTTTTGCAAAAACTTGATTTTATTAACAAAAAATCACCATGGATCAAACTATAACCTATTAAAATGTTAGGTAAACTATGAAAGGATTCCATAAATGCCAATTTGACATATGGAGTTGTATGAATCAAGGTATAAATCATGTTTTTTGTGGAAAACAACATGGAAAATGAGGTACAAAGAAATTTACATAAAAATAAATTCATGGAAATGAAATATTGAGAATTAATATTCATCCTAAAATATTTAATTGGTAATAAATATTATTTAAATTTCCCCTACCATCTCAATCAAAATGGCCAATCTATAGAAAAAGGGAGTAAAGTAGGCCTAGTCAACCCTGTTGACTGAATGGCAAGAGTTTTCTCATCAAAATCACATATCATGTGATGAGAAAAGTTGTTCCAGTTCTAGTATATATATATATATATATATATATATATATATATATATATATATATATATATATATATATATATATATATATATTTCATGTTTCATGATGTTTTGTGTAGGTCTTATGTATTTTCAAGTGCCCAAAAAGACTACTAGGCCTAGTTGACTTAATAGGCGTATCTTATCAATCAAATTTGAATTTTGGTGTTGAATATTAGCTATCAAAGAGTTCAAAAAGGAGTTTATATGTTGCCTATATATTGTTCCTATAGATATTTATTAACATTTTCAATAATTCAATTGAAACTTCAAGCATGTTCATTTCAAAATGAGTTGACTAGTCCTTACTTGTTAGCTAGTTCCATGTCATCTCATGCAAGAAGCTTTCCTTTATGTTACACTTCAGCTCCAACTCACTTAAAATGAAATCAAGACCAAGATTGGTGTATATTTCCATGAAATAGGTTTTTAAAACTCATTAAGGGCCCACTACCTTCCTTTATATGCCAAGATTGAGGATTATGCATGTTTTAAGGACTTTGAAGATATTTATGGATTTGATTTTAATATTGTAAATGGATTTTATCTTGAGTTAATTAAAGAAAGACTAATCCTTGTCTCCATTCTATGCCACATTGGCTAGAGGCATTCCTTTTAGATATGTATTGTTGGTTTTCAAATCATTTTTCATTATCCATCCCTCTCTTGGTATGACCAGACTCTACCAAGATTGAGTTTTTTAACCTTTTCAAATGAATAAAATAACTATTTTGAATTTCATTATTTTGGTATAGTGTGTTTATAACAATTTGATTCTCATATTTGGTATAAATTTCTCCCTTCTCAAGTCTTTATCTCACCTAGATACTAGTATGCTACTTATGCAGGTCGTGTTTAGTATTTAATGTCATTTGATTAAGCTAACAGTGGATATAAATGGCTGGTTAGTGCCTTGAAATAGGTCTATTCCATTATTTATTTTAGGATTTGATGAATTGATACAACTTTTATATGAAATATTTATGTATAAGATTCAATTGGAGTTGTAGATTCAATCTTTGCTTATCTAATCAGTGTTTTAAGAGCTCAAATAGAGTGGATGAACCAACTATATAGGTGTATCACCAATAGTAGAGTAAGATTTCCCTTTTAGTTTCCTTCTCTCCATTTTCATCCTAATAATTAGTAGTTTAATAAGTAGTGCAAAGTGATACATAAGAGGAGATAAATTAACCAAAATCTAGAGGTCTGGTATGAGTTCAAGTGTCCCATACCTCAAATAATTCCAATGTTAGTCCAGGTGTGAAGGTTTCAAAGCCAAATCTATTAAGCCTTCAAACAAGGTGATATCTAGGTTGTTAATAGAAGGGTTATGAATAAGTATATTTTTATTTTAAAGAGGTGTATTTGATAATAATGAAGGACATAGGGGTCTTAAGTATATCAAATTAAATCCTCTTCTAACTTAGGGGTCTATATAATAGACCAATTGTTATTCAATACACATGAATCAATACCTACAATATTGTTTATAGTATGTGTACTACCCAAAATATAAGACCTAAATACAAATAATGAGAGAAAACTCAAACTAAAAAGTAAGATAAAACATATATGTCATGTCACCAATGACAAGGAAACCCTTAGGAGTGTAAAATGAACTAAGTTGGGCACATACAATCAATTAGGGTTACCTAGAAAGTGAGGGTGCCAAACTAAAGTGAATGGAAATGACAAGAACATGTGAAATGAGATTCTTATGGAGATTAAGACACATACAAATACCTCAAGTTTTTACATGATGGTGCCACTAAGCAAGGAAACTATCTGGGTTGAGTTATAGACCCACAACATGCAAACTATGATCTCACTATACATACAAATGTGTTGATAGAGTTAGAGAAGATGAACCTCAAGGCTATGATCAAGACTTTATATATGATGTTTGAGCCCTGATCCCACCCATATAAGGAACTAAAAGATATTTCTCAAGGAACTAACATCAACTATTCCAATCCCATACACAAGACAGTCTTAGCCAAGGCAGGCTTAAGAGAGAGGAGGGTTGACAAGATGGTCTGAGTGAATGAGAATAAATGTAGAATATAGAAAATATATTGAAGAAGATTTTATGAAAACATGGAATCTATAGATGCATCTATATATAGATTGAGTCTCTAAATCCTATTATGATCATGTCAATGCCTAAATCCACCATGAACCCTCAAGGCCCCATATCCACTTCAAGGGAAAATCCAAACCTCCATGTAGAATCAATATAGTGTGGGGGTATATGAAGATGCTTTAGACCATAGAGGAGGTGTTTGAAGAAATGGAGTGTAATGAGATATCTCATTTTGGGTTTAGCCCCATCTGGAACTCCATTACTTTGAGCAAACAAATTGAGTTGTCACTTTTAACACTCATATATTTTACCACAAAGGGACTCAATCTCAAAGATTTTAGGGAAATTTGAGAACCCCTATAGACTCAAGATCCATGAAGGATAGATGGGAATTTAGGGGTCCAAATTTATGAAATAATTTTAAGAATGTAACCTACATAAACTACCTAGTAGAGAGATCGAGACACACAATATTTTGCTCATATATCCATGTACAGTTTTCATGGGACCCAAGGCTATTAAAGAGATATGAAAGGGTTAATAGGCTAAAATTTTATGGAAATAATATCTAGTTTGAAGGTTTGTACTGTATGAACCATCATTAAGATGGTGGACCTCCAAAACCCTTCTTAAACCCTAGTTTAAACTTGATGAATAAATCATGCCCCTAAATGCATCTAAATAAGGTGATTGGATGAAATAGGCCTAATGGTCTTCTCAGGTCCCGTAAGTAATCATATGACCTATTGATTGGCACATGTAGGGTATGTATTATATAGATCAATCTTGAGAGATCTAATTTAAGCCTATGTGTAAGGATTTTAGAAGGATATGCATATACCATAGGTTTATAATTAGGTAAAGTGTCCCAATGGTCTCAAATTATTTCACATTAGTCAGCTATAAGTGCCTCCATTTCTAGTAACTACTTGTAGATAGGCTTAGGTACCCAAGTGAGAGACTATATGCATATAAAAGTAAGTAATTGTCTTGATCAATTTGATACAGATGCTCTAAGGGACCGTATGGGTGATTTTCATGTCAAATAAAGTGGATAAGTGCCTCATAACTCTATATTAGGGTAAAAACTTAGAAACCCTACAATCAAACCTATTGATCTAGCACCTCCCTCAAGGCAATGCCACTTGAAAGCTAGATTAAAGGATAAAATAGGATCAATTGACATCTTAGACCTTCATGGGAATGTTTGTCATACTATTTTATGTGTGTGATCTAGCTTAGTTTGGAGGATATAGATCATAATTGGTCACCTTGCCCTGAAATTACCTCAAAACTACTCAGAGTGCTCATTTCTCACCTAAGAGGCAACTTGGCAAGTTTATAATTGTATGGAATGGTTTTATGGGGATGTGAGAACTTTAGGAGAGTTAAGGGGAATTTTTCACAAGAGATTAGTGGAATTGTTTTAGAGTTTAAGTCCTTAACCTCTATAAACCATTTTTAAGAGTCTAGAACCCTCTTAAACCTCCCTAAAAACCTAATAAGGAACTAGTTAGGAAGAACTTGGAGAAAATTCACCCAAATTAATTTAAATCACTTGGTAAACACTTATATCACCTATTCCACTTAAATTATACCTTTTCTATGGTATATGAACACCCCCATAAAGTATAAATTTATAAGGTTTTTAGCAAAAAATAATGTACATGATTTGGTCAAGTTTCACCTCTTAAAATCATAAGGTGTTCATAAATCTACCTATAAATACTTTTATGAGTCCTTACCAAACAAGCAATCTTAGAATACAAGGAGGTGACCTAGTCATCTAAGTAAAGTAAGACTACAAGTGTGAACTACTTGTAAATCCTAAATATTAGTATAGAAGGTTTATTTAGATAGGTAAAATATAAATCAATTATATTTAAATTTTAATCCATCTCTCATATCCATCCAAATAGTTAATAGCTAAGAGACTAGACTACTTGTCTAGTAAGCCCATTTAGCCAACAAAATGAGGAAGTCCATGGGCGTAGAAGGATAGTATTGAGTTAATGAACCATCATAAAACCCATGTAACTATCTCTAGAGGTGATCAAGATCCATATCCATGGACATTATGGATGAGTTAGATAGTTTCTCTAACATGGTCAACATGAAAGAAAGGGAAACTACTTAATGCTTCATGGAGAAGGCCTAATTGGACCTTTTCATTACTTGGTAGCTGATGAAAGGAGAGGTAATTTACCAAGTATTTTGTGAATATGATATTCATGGGTTAAACCTTGATAAAAATAGACTCTAATTCCCTAAAGATGACCATTCAAGACATTAGTCAACCTAAGCAATGCATGGAGGAGTGTAGAAGGTTGTTTTAATTGATATGTGAGTGGGTTATGACCATTATGGCCTCTTAATTCCACTTATATGAAAATATTATCTTCAATATCTTGGTCATAGCTATATATATTTAGGCCTTAAGGCCTTTTTTTTCATCCCTTTGGTGGATCTAGTAAAACTCTTCCAAATTATATCTTGAACCTTGAGAATCAATAAAGAAAGGTCTATTTATAGACTTATTTATTGGAATTAGTGTGGTATGGTTTGTTGAATTGAATAAAGTGTGATGTTTATTCTCCTTTTTAGTTCTTCTCCTTCACCTAGTTTTTATAATTTCATCCTATGTAGGTCATGTGATGTGTTAGAGTGTGGTATTTGTATTGAAGAGTGATTTGGTTGATAGTGTCTCAAGTAGGCCTCTTTTCCATTGCCTTCAAGTTATAGACCTTCAACATATCCTATACATGAAACACTTATGTATAATAGTCCATAAAGAAGCTTGTTACAATCATTAGTCCTTAATTTAATTTAGAAAGTGTTGTTCAAAGATCAGTCAAGAGAGGATAAATAAATATTGGTGTATCAACATCCTTATAATAGGTCTCTTTTCATGTTTTTACTCTATCTCTTTTCATCCCAACATTATTAGGTCTTAGGAAGAGAGCTTAATTTGATGTATCAGGGGAGCTATCCCAATGAACTAGAGGTTTTGTCTTCCTATAGGTCACCCAGATCCTTGAGGCTAATCCCATGTTACCCCAATCTTGAAGAGAACTGAACCATATTTTTCAAAAAGTGTAGCTTGGAGTGTTAATATTTATGTCACGCCCAGTGGGACTAGTACTCAAGTGAGTTAGAACATGGATTTTAAGTCTTATAAAACATCAAAAAAGATTCAATTACTTTAGTGGTAGATCTATAGTAAAGTTACATGCAAAATGTGGTCATAAGATATTCCTCAAAGGGTAAGGAGACTAAATTTGTTGAGTTGTCATTTGAATTTGTTAGGAGAAAGAGATCTCATAGGTTTAGTCTAAATCCTACACCTCCTAACTCTCCTAAATTATCTCATTTAAACACTATTACGAACCCTATACCTCCAATGGCTAGGCCTAGACTTCAAGCCTTTGTGCCCTTAATGATGGAAGTCCCTTAAAACCTCATTCAATTTGATGAACTACCTTTTTATACCCTCAAAATCCTTCCTTATTTCACAAGTGAAAACTCAACTACCCCTATAGAACATATTACAAACATAGCCAATTTGTGTTAGTCCATAATGTGACCTAAGAGAATGTATCTATGAGATTATTGGCCACTTCCTTAAAGGGTAAGGCACTATATTGGTACAGGGGTTTAATACCTACATCCATCAATACCTAGGATGAATTTGGGGAAAATTTGTGAAAACACTTTGAGGATATGAGTGACAACCTTTCTTTGGTGGAGAAACTCACCACAATTAAAAGTGTTCCCCAAAAATTTATGGTAGATTTCAACTATAGGTTTTAAAAAACATGGGATATGATCCCCATAGTCATTGAGCCCATCCCCAATTATGAATTCTTGTAATACTAAGATCTCTCAATTTTGATATGGAAATTATGATACAGTCCATGGGGGGAAGCACTCTACCAAAAGCTTATGAGGTGGCCATAAGGATAGAAAATTATCTAATCTAAGCAAGTAAGCTCATACCAAGACCCATCATTCCTTTGTTCCTATAAATTCAACCCTCTATGATTACTATTTCTCATTTACCAACCCCAACCAATCATGATCAGGTAGATGGCAATCAAGTAGATAGATTGGGAAAGAATGAAGGGCTGTTCAAGGCCCAAAACAACAAGATAGTGGCCTTAGATGTGAAAAATTCCACCCCATAAACCTTATCAATCACCCTACCAAACCCCCTATCAACCCTAACAATATAACAAACCTCCCTATTAGCCTAAGCAATAATTTCATGGGTAGATCACTCAAGCAAGGCCTTATAATAGTTACAACCCCAATTTTGTTGGTAGTTCTAAAGCCCTAGTCCCAACATAGAATAATTATGCTCAATAGGGTCAATGGTCTTCTCAGTTGGGGAAGTCACATGATATGTAAATGGCTCCAATTGATGATGTGTGTTAATAAAATTTCATGCATTAGGGTCTAGCTCTTCCAACACATGACAATTAACCTCCTACATAACACAAGGAAGGTCATCCTATGCTACATAGAGACACTCCCTTAATGACTCAGGATGATATTCCAAGTCAACAAGTCACAATTAGAATTAAATCACCATCTAAAACTACATTTTTTAACTTTCAAGAAGGTGATCACTCTTTTGAATAAGTGGCAACCAATCAAGGTTAGAATGCAACCAAGGCAAATAATTCAGTTGCAACCCATACAAGGGCTAAGAGAAGGGTAGTTGGTGATGGTTTAGGACTTGAAAGGGTGGCTTCTCCACCTTATCAAATTCCACAAAGGACTAATATTAAATATGTATCTCTTAAGTCACCATAAACATAACAAAATTAGGATGGGAGAGGGTAGAATCATAGAGGTCCTTTCATACCTCAATTCACACAAACTCTAAATAATATATCTATTCCTAAGTTATATTCCAAGGAAACCAACCCTCATCTTAGCATTTTGGACTAGATAAATAAGGCCCATGTTACTATACCCATGTGGGACACCTTACTCATTCCAAGGCAAAATATCTTCTTCCAAAAGAGCTTACCAAAATCCATGTCTTGGACAAATAAGCAAAAAAGGTGGGTGAAATCTTCACTAATTCCAATCAACCTCATGAGTCTCAAAAACCCAAGGAAATAAAACCCCATCCTTTATATCTCTCTATCATCATAGGTGATTCTCTAGTGTATAACTACATGATATATAATGTTTTTATCAGTCTAAGTCTATAGTGGATAAATTAGGGCTCAAGTATGAACCAAATGTGAAATGAGTCTTAAAGTTGGATGGGTTTCCCACCAAGACTATTGGTGTCCTTAAATATCTAAAAATAATACTAGTTGCTTGTCTTAATTTCACTATATCTATAGATGTAATAGTATTTTACCTCCCTCCCTAATTTGCTTTATGCTTGTTTAGGGATTTTAATGCTAAAATAGGGGTTATCTCTCTTTTGATTGGTCTTATATAGTTTTCAAGACCATTTATAGGACAAAGGTTACCATAAGGTCTAAACCTATCTATAGGTTCCACTTCAAACCCTACATACCTAACCTATCAAATGTCAATTGTACTATCCTAGATTAAGATGAACACCCTAATGACCAAGAGCTCATTGAACGACTTGAGGGTATATCAGATTTGCTCATTGATGAATGTGAAGAATATAATCATGGCTATGATCCATATAAAATCATTAAAGAGGTAGGTTTTAGGTGTTATGATTGTCTCCCCTTCCAATAAAAAGTACTATTCTTCCCTAATATTTTAATTTAGTTACACCTCTAATACAAAAAAATATGAGGACCTCATCCATGGGCTGTAATGGGAAAGAAAGAGGCATCAAGCTTCTACGAGTCATGGGAGATAGTGAGCTAGTAGTGTATCAGGTAAGAGGTCAAAGTGTAGTCAAGAATCCACTCTTGAAGGCATACAAACATAGGTTTTGGGAACTCTTGGAAGAATTTCAAGCCTTTAACATTCACTCCATTCCTAGAGAGGCCAATCAACATGCAAATCAGTTAGCAACCATTTGGGCACAATATGACATACCAAGTGGAGTCAAATACATCAAAGAGAATTCCTAAATCAAGGCGTTATCTAGGCTTTCAATCCTTGAAAATTAGGTGATATGGAAAGTGTTTGAAAATGATAAGCATATTGCTTATTTCATTCAGTAGGAGGAAGAATTCTACTCAAAGAATCATGGTAGATTGAAACATCAATATGGGGACCAAACCATATTGTCTAATTGAGGAAAAATAAACTACCTAAGGTATTGGTAATATTAGAAATATTTTTTAATGAATATGACTAGCTAAGGAAGGATAAGGTGACCATATCCACTAAGGAGGAACACTATGAAAAGGTCACCATATTAAAAGATAAGCTGCTCAAAAAAGGAAAGGTGAACCCCAAGGAGGAGAAGGTATCCTTCATAGAATTACACCAATAATTTTTAGATATTTTTTATTGGGAATATCATGACTTGAAGGGGTTTGAACCTAGTTTGGATAATCATACCATAGAGTTGGAGGAAAGTGTTAAACCTATGAGACAAAATCAAAGACTAATCAACCCCAAGATTGAGATCCTTATGAGGAAGGAGTTGACAAATATTACTGAATCCAACATTATCTTCCCCATCAAACATTCTTCATGGGTGGAAAATCATGTGCCTATGAGGAAGCAGAATGGTGAAATAATATTGTGTGTGTACTTTATATATCTCAAAAAGGTGTCACTAAGAGATCACTACCCTCTACCATATATGAATCAAATTCTTCAAAGAGTTTTAGGTTCACAAATGTTTTTTCTTACTTGATGGATACTAAGGATAAAATTAGGTGTTAGTGAGGGAGGAGGATCAACATAAGACTACCTTCACAACCAAGTGAGGCACTTATGCATACAAGAAGATGCCCTTTGGATTGTTCGATGTAGGGGATACCTTTTAAATGGAAATATATGTGGCCTTAAAAGTGATCATATATGATATGGTGATCATCTACCTTGATGACATAATTTTATTATTGAAGGATCCCAAGGATCACTTGACACAATTAAGGTTGGTGTTTGATAGGTACAAGTAGTTTGGGGTCTCCTTGAACCCCTAAAAATGTATATTTATAGTCCATGAGGGAAAAATTATAGGACATGTTATGTTAAAATATGTCATCTCTATTGACATTTAAAGAATAGATGTAATCCTTGCCCATCACTACCCAATCATAAGAAAGGATTGCAAAATTTCTTGGGAAAAATCAACTTCATCAGAAGACTCATACCCAAATTTTTAGAATTGGTAAGGCCTCTAACTCACATGCTCAAAAAACACAAGTATTTATCATGGACCAAGGAAGTTAAGATAATTTTGTAAGTCATAAATTAGGTTATTTCCCAAGCTCCCACCTTCCTCAACCCTAATTTTACAAAAGATTTCTTCATGCAACAAAACAATAAATGCCTAGATCAACCCATAGCCTTCTTCAGTCAAGAATTGGAGGGGTATAAATATAGGTACACTTTTATTTAAAAAAATTTAATTTCATTAATTATATGCCTAAATAACTTTAGATATATGGTGTCTAATAATAAGATATTTGTAGTGGTGGTTCATCCTAATATCAAAGATTTCATCCTTGATAGAGACTTGTGTGAAAAGAGGGCTAGTTAGGTGACCAAGTGCATGGAGTATGAAATAGAGGTGAAGGTTAATAAGTTATTTAGGATTAGGGGACTATGTGAAAACCTTGAATCAGATGCTAAGGAAGATAATGAAGTTGTTTTGGTAGTACAAGATGATCAACAAGCAACTACAACTATGTTTCCTCCCAACTAGACCCAAGACATGGTGAAGTTCCACCAAATAGGAGAATGTTCTATATACTTATATAGGAAAATAAAGAGGTAATTAAAATAAAAATCCATTATTTATACATTTTTTGATTGTGTACTCTTCAAAAAAGACCTTTATGGCATGTTTTTGAGATGTGTAGAGACTAGTCAAGTTGATAAGCTTTTAGGATAGTTTCATGATGGGCCTAGAGGAGGTAACTTTGATTCCAATAACATATAATAAAATATCATACTAATAGCCTATTTTTGTCCAAGTTTATTTATTTACTCCCATTATTGTGTTAGGAAGTGTCCAAAATGTGTTATGTTCACTGGAAAACAAAGACTAATTGCCTTGCCTCTAAAACCTATTCAAGTTGAGCATCCCTTCATACAATGGGGAATAAAATTTATAGGTATGATTAATCTCCAATATATTATTTGAAATAAGTATTTTTTTACTTCTACTAGTTAATTTACTAGGTGGGTAAAAGCAAATGCACTCAAGGAATTAAATGAGAGCTCAGTTTTAGAGTTTTATGATATCCTAGTGACTAGATTTGGGATCCCCTACACCATTATATCAAAAATTTCATTGGCCTTCATTAATTAAAATGTGAGATAATGGGGCCTTAATCATGGAATCTACCTTAGTTATTCATATAATTACTATCCATAGGGAAATGGACTAATAGAGTCATAAGAAGGACAATGGAGGACAACCAAAGGGAGTGGCACATTAAGTAAAGGACTACCTTGTGGGAAGATAGGATTAATCCTAAGATTTTTAATATTCACTCACCATATCTTATTATTTATGTTAAAAAATTAAGACTACCCATATCACTTGAGATTTCAGTCTTGGAACTTGCACACCATCTTGAACTCATAGAAAGTGATGCAATGGAGATAAGGATGATTGAGTTGAGGGAACTATAATAGATAAGGGATGATTATATGTATTCCATGTGTTCCAACCAAGATAAATTAAAAATATCATTTGATAAGATATCTTCATCAAATACATTCCAACAAGGTGACATTGTACTTAAGTGGGATGAGGATCATGTTAAGCCAAGTAAGCATTCAAAATTTGAGTCTTTAGAGTGGGCCATATATCATTACCAGATCTAAGGAGAAAAATGACTTATAATTTTAAAAATTTAGTGGTGAGGAATTCCCTATCCCTATCAATGGTATGTTACTCAAGTATTGTTATTATATCACAAAACCCTCTTGTACATAGTAGTTAGTTTCCTTCCTCTAAGTGTTACAATACATACTTTGTTAGTTATTTGATCATCTAGTTGCTTGCCAATGTGTGTATTTATTATTTATTATTGTGTGTATTTTTGAGTTTGTTTTAGTCCTCAAGGTTTTCAAGGTACTAGTTAGATTGATAGTGCAGTCAAGAAGCCTTCACCTAGGCATGAGTGATAGGCAAAGAGATCTTGGGACCTCTTAACCAACAAGCAGGTCAAGCTTCTAGAGTCACAAGTAGTATTGAATAATTTATACTACCAAGCCTAGAAAGGATTCAACCCATGTATGATAAAACAATAACACAACTTGGTCACCCTTCTTATGTTTCTTGAGTTGTTAAGACAATCCAAAGTAAGATCATCAATTATCATATCAAGGACAGTAGGTCCAATGTTTTCTCATGCCATGAAACACTTAGTGGTTGTCTTTACCCCCTAATTGAAATTATTTTATGTGTTTTTATTATGTTTATACATGTGTGAATATATATAATAGGCCTTGGTATGGTACTAATAATCTAAATCTGCTAAATATGAAGATGATTAACCATGGTAGCTCATGACTTATCATCAATCTATCTAGTATGTTGAAGGTATGTAGGGTATGGATTAATCATGAGTATTAAGAATATTGTGAAGGTATATTATCACTTAATTAAAGTCTCTTAGCATGTTCTAGGACCTTTTAATATGTACTAAAATCCCATCCAATTGAAACCTTCACTTGAATCCATATATATTGTCTTAAATGAGAGTATTTAACCCTAAAGTGATGATATTTGACCTCAAAAGGCCACTAAAAACATAAAATACACCTTTAAATACCCCCAGGATTACCACATTTCCATAATCAAGAAATTTTAGATGCTAATGGTGTCTTCCCACAAGTCAAAGGCTTTAATTTTCCACTAAATGGGCCCCACACATGTGAAAATGTGTCACTTCAACTTCCCAAACCATAAAATGAGTTTTCAAATGTTTTTTGACCTTTATTTTCCCTCTTAATTCTTTCCAATGGTGATTCATGATCTAAAACATGAGAAAATGTAGGAAATTTGTAGGTTATAAGATTTTTCAAGGTTACACTGATCCGTACTATATGGATTTGGTTAGATGGAGTCAGGGGTATAAAAAGGGAGTTCAACATTGGAATATAATAAACAAATATATGTGTTTCAGGGAAAAAATTAAAAAAAACAAGTTCACTTCCTCTACCAAGCTCTTTGGCATCCATGGAGATCACTTCAATTTTGTGATCAGTATATATAGGAGAGAGAAGGTGAGGGTCCAAACTCTTAGACAAAAGAAAGAGACTTAATTACCTTCCAATCATGTTCATTAGTTTAAATATTATTATTATGTGTTGTATGAACCAAAACTAAAAGTTGAGCAACCTGGTAACCATATCCATCTGCACATGGCCAAATAAGGAAGATGGTTTCAAAGTATTATTGGCTTGTTGGATCAAATTAGTGTTTTCTCATATATCCTTCAATCATGTAGGGACATTACATGGAATCCTCCACCTTTTTTTTACATGAGTAAGCCTATAGGAGTGATAAATATATAAGCTAAAATTATCTATAGACTACAAGTAAAGTTTCCATTGGTGAAAAGGGGGTATTCAGTACATATGTCTAAAAGCAAGTAGTGTTTGAAGGCACAATGATGGTGACTTAAATTTTTCCACATCTCCTTAGTTTAACTTGAATGGTTATATGGACCTCCAACTCTCTCAAATGATACGTTCAAATGAGATTTCCTACATGTTTTGTCTTCACTATAAAGGAGGGTAGTGTGTGCATGATTGTGGTTTAGAAGTCATTAGAACATAGTGAAAGGTAGTAGAGGAGTGTTTTAATCATATGAAAATGTCCATGTCTAAAGATATTCAGGTCTAATTATAGCATTTTTAGTCCAATAAATTTCTAATTAGTCCTCAAACACCTTCACAGTCTTGTTTAGTATAAACTAAGGTTGTTTAGCAAAGTTTGAGGTTTTCAAAGAGTCTTAAGCTTCCATTTCTCATTGTATATACCTCATCAATGAACCCAAAGTGTTTTATTATGTTAAGTATGTGAGAATAGATTCCTATATTCCTTATAAATCATCTTGGATATGAGTCCATAGTCCAACCCAAGCCCTCAAGGAGCCTTCATTATTTGATAGCCTCATAACTATCAACCTACATCATTATAGGCCCTAAGTTCTAAGTTTCAAGATCTATGTGACCTTACCAATCATCACCCATAGGTATAAACCCTCTACCCAAGTTCAAATCATATGAATAAGGTACATATACTCCATAAGGCTATGAAGTGTTATCAGTACTATAAGGAATTGGACCTATGCAAGTTTAAGCCCTATTGAGAGAATAAATCATCACCTATAGGAAATAACTCAGATCCAGTTTTCAAAGTCCTTCAAGATGTTATATGTATATTATCCTTGATCATAAGGGATATGAATATGCATATGCCTATCTTAAGGAGGTGGATTTGAACATAATAAAGTACATAGGGGTATCAATTATAGCAATGGAAATCTTCTTCTAAATTAAGGGTGTGTTCGATAGACATATTAATAGTTAGTACACATCAATCAATACCTATATTAATATTGAAAATATATGTCCTAACCTAGATATTATACCTATATGAACATAATGAGAGAAGACTCAAACTAATAAGGAAGATGAAACATATATGTCATGTCACTAACAACAAGAAGATATGTAGGAGTGCACATTGAACTAATTTAGGTACATACAATCAGTCAAAGTTACCTAGAAAGTGAGGATTCCAAACTCAAGTGAATGGTAATGCTAAGAACATGTGAAAGGGGAGTCTTAAATAGATTAATACTTATCCAAATCCCTCAAGGTTATACATGATGGTACCCCTAATCAATTAAACTATCTGGTTTGAGTTGTAGACCTACAACATGCAAACTATGGTGTGACTATACATACAAGTGTGTTGATAGGGTTAGAAAATATGGACCTTAGGTATATTTTCAAGACTTTAAATATGATTTGTGAGCCATAATCCCACCCATATAAGGATCTAAATAGTATTTCTTATGGTACCAATAGTGACTATACATACAAGTGTGTTGATAGAGTTAGAAAAGATGAACCTCGGGTCTATGGTCAAGACTTGAAATATGATGTTTGAGCCCTGATCCCACCCATATAATGAGGTAAATAATATTTATTATGGTACCAACATTAATTTTTCCAAGCCCATACACAAGACAATGATATCCAAGGAAGGGTTAAGAGAGAGGAGGGTTGACAAGATGGCTTGAGTGAATGAGAAAAAATGTAGAAGATGGAAAATGGATTGAGGAAGATGCTATGACAACATGGAAGCTATATATGCATATAAATATGGATTGATCCTCCAAATCCCAGTCTAAGAACCTTAAGGCCTAAATCTACCATGTACCTTCAAGGACCCATATCCACTTTAGGGGAAAATCCAAACCTCCATGCAAACTCAATGCAGTGTTGGGGTATATGAAGATGTTATAGACCCTATAAAATGTGTTTAAAGTAGGGGAGTGTAATGAGATATCTCATTTTGGGTTTATGCTCCTCTTAAGATCCATTTATTTGAGTAGATAGATCAAGTTATCATTTTCAACACTCATATGTTTCACCACAAAGGGACTTAGGCCCAAGCCTTTTAGAGGAATTTGGGCACCCCTATGGACTCAAGATCCATGAAAGAGAGAGGTGACTTTAGGGCCCAACTTTATGAATGAATGTTAATAATGTAACCTACATAAATTTTATATCATAAATATTGAGACACACCATCTTTTGATCATATCTACATGTATATTTTACATAGGACCCAAGGATATTCAATAGATATGAAGGGTTCAGTAGGTTAAACATTCATGGAAAAAAAATTGGTTTGGATTTCCATATTATATGAACCATAGTTAAGATGGTAAACCTCCAAAACCTTTCTTAAACCTTGGTTTATACCTGATAAAGGAATTATACCCAAAAATGCATCCAAAAAAGATAATTGGACTATGAAATAGGCCTAATGGTCTTCTTAGGTCCCCTAAGCACTCAGATAACCTACTTGTTAGCAAATGAAAGGTATGTACTATATAGATTAGTCCTGAGAGAGCTAATTTAAGCTTATGTGCAAGGTTTAAGAAGGATATACATATACCATAGGTTTATGAGGAGTGATATGGGCCTAAAGGTCTTAAATGATTTCACTTTGGCCACCTACAAGGGCCTACATACCTAATAACTACTTGTAGTTAGGCCTAGGTGCCCAAGTAAGAGATTGTATGCATACAAAAGGAAGTAAATGGCTTGACAAAAACTAATAAAGATGTTCTAAGGGACCTCAGGTGTGATTTATATGTCAAATAAAGTGGATAAGTGAATCACAACTCTATCTTAGGGTCAAAACTTAGAAACCCTACAAACAAACCTATTGATATAGCACCTCTCTCAAGGCAATGCCACTTGAAATCTAGAGCAGAGGACAAAATAAGATCAATTTACCTCTCATCCTTCATATTAATGTTTTTCATACTATTTAAGGTGTGTGATCCACCTTGGTTTATAGGAGAGAGATCACAATTGGTCATCTTGACCTGAAAGTACCTCAAGACTACTCAAAGTGCTTATTTCTCACCTGAGAGGCAACTTCACAAGTTCATAATTGTATGGAATGTTTGTATGGGGATATTATCACTTTATGAGGTTTGAGGGGCCTTGGCCAAAAGATATTAGTGTTATTGGTTCATAGGCTCAGGACTTAACCTCTATGAACCATTTCTAAGAGTTGAGAACCCTCTTAAACCTCCCTAAAACCCTAATAAGGACCTAGTTATAAAGAAATTGGATACAATTCACCAAAATGATTTCAAATCACTTGGTAAACACTTTTATCACTTATTCCACTTATATAAGACCTTAGTTATGGTAGTGGTCTATATGAAAAATGTATAAATACCCATAAAAATTACAAATTTACAAGGTTTTTAGCATAAAATGAGGTGTAGGGCTTGGTCAAGGGTTTAAAATCATTGGAGGAGGTACTATGTGACTTTTTTCACCTCTTAAAATCATAAGGTGTTAACAAATATGCTTATAAATTCTTTTATAAGTCCCTATTAAACAAACATTGGTATAAGTCAATAAGAAGGTGAACTAGTTATCTAAGTAGAGTAATACTATAGGTGTGAACTACTTTTAAAGCCTATATCTTGGTATATAATGTTTATTAAAATTGGGTACAAGATCACTTAGTCATATTTAAGGTTTGATCCAGCTCTCATAACCATCCAAACAATGAACAACTAATAGACTAGACTACTTATCTAGTAAGCCCATTTATCCAACAAAATGAGGAAGTCCATGGGTGTATAAGGATATAATAAATTTAATGAAACATCATAAAACTCATTTTAATTTCTCCTAATTGATCAATATCCATATCCATTTCCATTATGGAAGACTCAGATATTTTCTTGAACATGGTCAGCTTATAAGAAAGGGTAGCTACTTAATGCTTCATGTAAGAGGCTTAATTGGACATTTTAAATGTTTGGTAACTAATGAGATGAAATTTAATTGAATAATTATGTCATTAATATTCTCTTCATGGTTCAAAAATTTCTAAAAATAGACTCCAATTCCCTAAATATGACCATTTAGGATACTAGTCTACCTAAGCAATGCATGGAGGAGTGTGGAGGGTTACTATAATTATTGTGTGAGTGGGTTATGACCATTATGGAATCTTTATTCCACTTATACACCAATATTATATTCTCTATCTTGGTCACATATCTATATATTTATTCCTTAAGGCCTTTTTTTCATCCCTTAGTTGGGTGTAGCAAAACTCTACTAAATTGTATCGTGAACCTTGAGAATCAATAAAGAAAAGGCTATTTTTAGACTTCTTTATTAGAATTAATATGTTATGGCTTGTTTAATTTCAAAACATGTGATTTTTATTCTATTTTTTTGGTCCTCTCCTTCACCTAAATATTATAATGTCATCCTATGTAGGTCATTTGATGTGTTAGAGTGTGGTATTTGTATTGAAGAGTGAGTTGGTTGATAGTGCCTCAAATAGGGATTTTTTCCATTTCCTTCAAGTTGTAGACCTTACAAATAGCCTCCACATGAAAAATTTAAGTCTAGGAGTCCATCAAGAAGCTTGTTATAATCATTAGTTTTTCATTTAATTCACAAAGTGTTATTTGAAGATCATTCAAGAGAGGATAAATGAATATTGGTGCATAACCATCCTTATAATAGGTATCTTTTCATGTTTTTAGTCTATCTCTTTTCATCCCAACATCATTAGGTCTTATTAAGAGATCTTAATTTGATGTAACAAGGGAACTATCCCCATAAACTAGAGGCTTGGTCTTTTTATAGGTCACCCACATCCTTTAGGCCAATACCATATTACCCCAAGCTTAAAGATAACTAAACCATCTTATTCAAATGGTGTAGCTTGGAGTGTTAACAATGCCTTAAATAAAAAAAGAATGATGATTTAATTATTATTATTGCTAATATTGATTGGGTATATTTCCACCATATTAGGTTTGATCCAAATAAGTGGGATACAACTTATGGGACTACTTTTCTTGTATGATTAAGATAAACCATAAATTAACTAATATATTATCCATTGGATCTTCAATATCTAGGATACATTCACTTACCCATTACCTATGGTCCACATGTCAAATATTTAACTATATGGGATATCAACACATGAACCACATTTAAAACTAAAGTTCAGACAAACTTGGCTAGTTGAGTGGAATGCTAAGATAGATAATACAAAAATATTTGTAAAATTTCATCATATGGGTACAAATATTTGTATACAACATGATATACATGATTATTTTCCTACACCATTGGACTCAGGTATACCATTATACATAAACATTTAAATGTTGGCACTAAATTGATGTAGACAATGATTAAAATCCTTTACAGGTGGCCCTACACTCTGAGGATGAGGATTTATTGGATTAAACCTATGTTGAAAAAAATTCAAAAATACCAAAAAAGAAATCATAAACATTTCAAAAATCCAAAAATATTTTCAGCACCTACATTTTCTACTACATCTTTGGCATATATGTGTTAATCCATGTTGATGGATGGCATACATAGTTACTAATACATACACACATATGTGTCACACTTATAATTTAGTGTGATATAGGCATACACAGATATGTGATCTATTACTATTTTTAATGTTGGGCCTTCCATCTACTCATGTCATGTAGACATTAGGGGCATCTACTTATTTGATCTAGATACACACAAGTTATATGATTTAATGATCACTCCACATTATCATGTTTTAACTTAGATATGTACCTACACAATCCTATTATCCATGATTATATCTTACACATGGTAATTGATATGTTATACACTTGATAAAAATTTTCTAACAAATTCAATCCATGGGCTACTATGACATGTTTACGATGGTTACTTATGCTTAACTTTATCAACTTCCTTGAGTATCTTGATTTGATATTATATTCCTTGTTCGAGCACTTAAATATGTTCCTTTGATTGCATCCCCCATGCCTATGTATTATTTCATTGACAATTGATTATGTCATTATTTATTGTATGAATATTTGAATATGTCATTCTTGATTTTATGGACATTTGACTAAGTCATGTCCATTTGACTGTGTGGCATTTGAACATTACCCTTATTTTTGGTCTCTTTCGACCATTGTTCTCTTGTGTGTGTGTGTTTATTTACTTGTTGATCATGTATTATTACTACATACATGTTTCCATGATCTTTATCATCTATCTTAGGCCTACATGTGATCGCCTTATGTGCTTCAATGATACATCAACCTAGACATGTTCCTTCTATATATTACATCATTACATTCATAGATTATACAATTTTATTATCCTTTTAAGGTGAGGTAACTACATGTTCTTGTCCTTCCCTCACCTTGAAGGGGGGTAATATTAGTGGATTAATGTCATAGAGGCATGTTCTCCACACTTTGCATAATTTTAAGATTTAGTGGGGCCATGATTTGGAAGCATGTTCTCCACACTCATTCAGTACATGGTACTTATATCACTTTTTAGATTTAATGGGGGCATGTTATATGGACAAGGATTCCACACATTCATAATTCTTATATTTAGTATGGAAATTCTTTGGAAGCATGTTCTCTACATTAATCCAATATATGATACTTATATTAGTTCTCAAATTTAGTGGGAGCATGTTTTGGACTCAGTATTCAACATCTCTATATTATAGTGGGGCCATGTTTTCAAAGCATGTTCTCCACATTCATAATTATATCATTTTTTATATTTATCCATATATATTTGGGTTATGATTTGGAATCATGTTATCCACACTTATACATTTATCCAAATTGGCCAAAACACACAATAATATGATTTAGATTAACAATTGGAGTACAATTCTATACATTGGTACTATTTTTATATATAGTTTAAGCACGAGACATATCTAAGGTGCATATTCTATGTAAAATGTGCCTAATATTACAAAATACAAATTATTTTTAGATTACGAAACTATTTTATGGACTATTACCATATCACATGCCTTTTCATATTGATATCTTATACTCTTTTACAAAATTTATTGAGCCAATATATTGCATTAGTTGGTTAACCTTTTGATATGGTTGAGGTGATCAAATCACTAAATCTTTCCAATTTTTCAAGTTGGACTTGATCATCCAGCCTCACCAAGTTATAATTATCATTAGGTTACATGGTTGAGCTAATCTTAATTACTATGTGGCAATTTACTTTTACTCCAAAGTTTGGGTCATGTGCCTTTTAATCTCTCTCTATCCCTATCTCCTTAGATATATGAACTTTAAATATTTATCTATATTTTTTTTAATCTTAGTTTTGAAGCCTTACAATGATGCATCTTTTTAAAAACAAATTTCCAACAGGCAAGGTGGTTCCATTAACACATAGTTGTACTCCTAAACCTTACTCTTTCAATTTCAATATATTTTAAGTAATTTCAACCCATATTATATGCAATGATTTTATATTATAACATGACTTTGGTTGTAGTTCAATCACTATCAAAATCACTCAAATTGGGCACATACAAAGACAAAGTGTGAATAAATTCCCAAGTACACATTCCTTTCCTTTAAAATAGTAATTTTATTACTATATTATAAGGGGAAATGTAGATTTTATTTTATGATTATACATCACCTTGGTTTTGTACACTTGGCAAACTCAGACCGTAGTTATTCCTCTTAGTTATCTATCTTTCCCACTTACACAAGTCTCACATCCAATCTATCTTTATGCCCCTTGGAATATATATATTAATATAACTAGTCTTATGTTTATGACCAAGGTCTTCTATCTTTCCCAAAAAAATTAAAATGTACTTATCTTCTATCTCTATAGTTTCAAAACCTATACCTATTTTACTACTACCTAGACACTAAAATCTAAGGTAGATAGTAGCATTGATGTTATTATCTTATCCTAACATAATTTCCTAGTGCCCTAAATTCATCCAATTTGAAAATGAAACATATACTAATGGTAAACCTAAGTTATTTAATTTGATTTATTACTCCAAATGGATTTATATAAATACAATATCAACCCTCAATCATTACACACCTACGAATACCTAGAAAAGTACTATAGGGAATTCAAAGAGCATTAAATTAATCAAAAGCTTCCATATTTATTATTATTTCCATACGAGTCATAGAGACTACACATCTATAGGTCTTAAGTACTAAAGTAACATCCTAAGAGCCCAATTTTCCAAGTTACAAGCTAGGTCACTATTGTACTTATTTTGCACATATTATATTATTCACACACAAGAAAACATGTAGGGGAGAAATACATGTATTTAAGTCCCTTTTTAGAGTACTGGTTATGTAGGTACAACTCACTAATAGAAGGTTTTTTTGGGTAGCTCAATATCATGTGCCCACTAACCCATTTTTCTCCAAGATCAATATGAAGATGGAAAACTAGGGTTTTTCCATTTCTCAAGGAGTGATTGTCCATGACCTAGACATTAATGCACTAGAGTTAAGCGGAAGGAAAATACATAAGCATCTACATGGTCACATATTATTTTATAAGATATTATATATAATACACTACCATTGAACCTAGATAGTAGCATCAATTTAACCATCCCAAGATGACATTACTAGATAGAGAGCTAAAAGTATTAGATCTAGAATCTAATGATTGTTATAGAATCTCCTTCCTATATTTTCCACCTATTCTAGATCTAGAACTATATTAGCATCAAAATAAGCTAATTACTTCACTTATTTGTCATTTATATATAACATAGTTGTAATTTACATATTTACACTATCTTAACATAATAAATTCATTTTATACTTATATCTAAGTTTAGCATCTAAATGGAATGTTATAGATATGATTATCACCCTTGTACCATTTCATTTCTATATACCACTTTAATATTTTAGATAACCCCAATCTAGATCATTTTAAGGTTAAACACTAGGAATACATCATTCTCACATATGGCTACCAAATAATCTATCTATGTTCCAATGTCTGCAATGCCAACACATGGGTAATATGACACATAGTGGTATCTTATTCCCATTTATGAACTCATGAAAGGGTGTCATCAATAGCATGGGTAAACCCTCTTATTATATACATAGGGAATCACTCATAAATCTTTTTCCCTAAAATAATAACATGTTCCATAGTATACTAGCCTCTCGATAAAATATTTTATAAATCATGCAGTAGATGCACCCAAATAACTAAAATTAAATCATATAATGTGTTAATATCTAGCATATATCAACATAGGCCTATAATATACAATGGCACTTTATAATCTAACTTATGATAGATCACTCAAGATGTCATATGTCTAATAATCACCTTCCAAATATATAAAATGGTTGATATATATACATAAAAAAATTTACATCCCTCACTCATCATACCTCTCAGACCCTATGGCCCACACAAAAAATGTCTTTCTCTCATCAAAGTAATCTCAGGTATTACATACCTCAAGTGTGGTGATAATATGTAAGCCTAAAAGTGTATGAACATCCTCTAAATTGATACCCACCATGATGGTATCCCCTTCCACCACCCACTTAAATATATTATCTATTTTATCCCATGTTCCTAAGAACATAAAGACTAACTCTACACTAAGTGGGATCCATCACACCTCCATAATACCATTGAATGTAAATGTCATAAAATTTGCTTGATTGATTATAATAAATTGATCCATTAAATCTAGTAACCATATAACATCTAACATTATCCACAATATTTGACACATCTAAAAAATATCAATCAACAAAACATAAATTAAGGCTCTATCTAAAAATTGAAATAAACTAGACATAAAAACAATAAAAACACTATTTATTTAAAATTAACTACTATATCAACAATGTACTTGACTATATCAACCATATATAAATTTAGACTATATCATCCATGACTTATTATATTAGTGTTTTCCTATACTTCATCAGCTTGTATACACACCATCAACCATCTATCCAAATTTTCCTATGCCATCGGTCACATGTTTAACTACATCAACAATTTTAATTTATAACACCATAAACCAATACATATGTCATCATACATTTAAATATTTTTCAACTATGAAAACCATGTTAAACAATATCATCCAAAACTAGTTTAATTACATCAACTAGGTGGAATGGCATTAGCTAGTTTCAATTGTCCTTGATTTCTAACTACATCAACTTGGTCAATACCATTCAGACTACACAGTGATTTTTCACTAGACCATAATAAATGCCCTTGACCTATATTTTGTCTTATCATATCCCACCCATTTCCTATCCTATTTTCAACTCTAAACCTATGTTTATTGGGGGAAAATTATTTACATGGTTTTGCCCCAACACCTATTTTTCCTAATTTAGTCAATTTTTAAAAAAATGATAAAATTCATAATTAAATACACCCCATACATATACAAAATTATTTATAGTTATGATACATACACTATCTCATCCACCTCATCGTATGTGGCTCATCATCTCTCAACTCACTAAAATTATATGCATGAATCTATAGTTTCCAAAACTAGCAAATATACAAATGAATAGTAATTTGCCCTTTTATAGTAAAATTTTCAGTTCTTTTAGCCTCAAATTATTTACTATGAAATTACCTATTTTTATCATATTTTTTTCCCATAGGTCCTTTTAAAAAATTTAAATAAGCCTTATAATATTGCTAATATAGATATTTTTTAATGCTAATAGAATATTTTTGTAAAAACTTCAATTTTTTCTCTTATTTTTAGGTCTATCTTTTGCTCCACACATTGGATGCCTATACTTAATTATATTTACCTATTTATAATTTATTTCCCTTTATTTATGTTCTACTTTTTACTACATTTTGTTACATCATGTATTACATTGCTATGTTATTTTCCAAAGTACCATCCCATGTGTAGACACTAAATCTAAATTATACAACATCTAAGTCTTGTACACTTATAAAATAACCATCATGGTTGTACCCTTCAGTTATAAGACCATTATATTACTAAAAGGATCGTGTTCACTATCTCTTTATGCCAAATTTATTATATCTTAGTCTGACCATTATTGATGACCAAATTTTCTATACTATGTAAAATGCCTTAAACATGATTATTATCCTTCTCTAAAATTTTTGGACCTATACCTATTTTATATCTTTCTAAAAAATTGAATCTAAGTTAAATGCCTATGTTGATGTTTCAATGAATTTCTACTTATCATTTTGGAAAGGGAAAAGAAGAAACTAAGTACAGGTATGGTTGAAAAACTTGATTGATGGTGCATTCATGGAATTAAAATATTGTGAAGAGCTCCCCTTTGGCTTGGGAGAATGACTTGAAAATATGAAACTACTAAAGAATTTTTTTTTGTTAGATAGATAGTTGAGTGGAATACCTAGTGATAGCTAGATCCTAAAAGAAAGAGCTTCCTTGAGGGCTATCAATACACACATTTCAAATAATTAATTTTATAAATAGAATACAAATTACTTCCATCAATAGTCAAAAGGTACTAAAATTGAATACAAAGAATTCTTGCTAAGAAATAGACTAAAAATGATTAAAAATAGTGTTAATATAATTAATACTAGTGTTATATGTCTAGGTTATGCTTCAAAAAATTAGAAAGGGGTCTGTGAATAGGTAGGGACATAAAGAATTAGGTTTGGTTGGTGATAAGTAGGTGAAAATAGCTTGTTGGAATTTGTTGCTATAATGACCATCAGTGGTTGGGATGATTATTAGCAATTAAGGTGACCATCAATGGTGAAGGTAACCATTGATAGTTGGATAAATCATTAGTGGTTATTATGTATAGATCTAGGTTGATAAATAGTAGATTGACAAGATCATAAAGTGAGATTCTAGGAGTTGGGTTGGTGTTGGGATAGATGCAAAAAGAAAATAAAGTAATTGAAGACTAAAAATCAAATATTTATCTTATAAATCACTGATTGGGTAGATTATTGAGGTGGTTGACTTGTTGATAGAGTCTAACATGATTATGGAAAAGTAATGATACCTGGCACTTTAGTGGAATTGTGGCAAGTTGGCTCTTTTTACATGGTTCACTAGATTGTTGATTATGATTAACCTTTAAAAAGAGAATTCTAGATGTACAAGCTCTTGATAATAATTACAAATGTATTTTACCTCCATGTTCCTCTCTTCTTATAGGTAAGGAAAAAGAGTTTCAAAAAGATGTGAACTGGGCTTCCTATTTTTAACTCATACATGTAATATCTCACAACTAGATTTAGATGAGTTATATTTAGAAAAACAAGGTGGGTGAGTTTGCATGTTGGTGGCTGAGGAGGTACACCCTAACCATCGATCATTAAGGGTGAAAGGTTAAATTGGGTAAAATTTAGGGTTAAGCTAATTTAGTCAAACTAATCATGGTTAGGTTTGGTTAGGGGTTGAAGGGTTAAATTAGTCCCAAGGGGGTCCTAAGGTGGTCTAGGGGTCCTTTTACACTTGACATTATGGTGTGTATATTTTTGGTGTCTATATTTTTCCCCTTTTTGTTATGTGGCTTGAATCAACAAGTTATAAAACAAAAATTAATGTTGGTCAAAGGTATGGTCTCCCTAAGCATGGGAGGAGGTGTTATCCCTCAAACTAGGAGGTGATGAATTAAAACAAAATTAGGTGTGGGTTTGGTAAGGTGGTTAAAGGTGGTGATGAAGGTAAATGTCATGAATGTATATGATAGGTTAGGCACTAAAGTGTAAATAGGTGAATAAATTATAACAAAAGGTGTGATAACTGAGATCATGCATAGACTAGGTTGCCATAGTTGGTAATAATAAAGGTCAATGCTAGGAGAACCATAGATAAGTGGACTAGGTGACCACATTTAGGCATGGTAGCTAGGTATACTTATAATTCTATTAAGTGTTGTTTATGTTTTAGTGGGTATTCAAGGTAGGAGGTACTCCTGGTGAAAACACAATACGTCAAGTGTCATGGGTATCTAAGGTAGGAAGTGATCCCAAAAAGACACAAGTAGGTTAGGTAAGTGTGAGGTATCACAAGGTCAAAAAGGGTCAAATGACAATGTTATTTCTATGATCAAAGGACCAAGCAAAAAGTGTCAAAAAATGTGTTCTAGTTGGGCCAAAATGGACCAATAGTGAGGTGATGAGGTGGTCAAGGTGGGTGGATAAAGTAGTCACCAAGGTTGGGTGAGTTGATTTGATACTACTTAAAGATTGCTTATTGAAGGTAAGATCAAAATATATGGGGCCACCTAACTTTGAATGGTTAGGTTCCCCAAGGGTGACTATTGATAATTACCCTAACCATCGATGATCAGGGTGGAAAACCTAAAATTCTAAGGGGTAAAAGTGAAAAGAGAATCACTTTTCAATCATTATTACTTTTAAAATTGTTTGACTTTGAGCTCTAGTGAATTTGTCACTTTATGGTGAAGGTGGTTACAGAGGGTACTTGCTAAGGTGGATTTTGACATTTAGTTAAGGTAGATTGAGGTGACTAGTTAGGATGTAGGGAGCATGTGGGTATAGATGAGGATGGGTAGGCCTATGGCTGACTCCATATTGTGGTCATGAAATGAGGTAGGGGTACCCATAATTTTATATATTAGCTTTGAATTTATAAATGCATTGGTTGAGAGTAGGTTTAAATGCTAAGTTTTGGACTATTATACCCTAGGTAGGGGTTTTTATGGGTTTTGGGTAAATTTGTGGGTAAAAATAAGAATTGATAGGGTGGGTGGTTTATTGGGTTTGGGTAGGGATTAGGTTATGAAATTAGGTTGTTTAGCTTATCATTAGGATATTTTTTAGGGTAGATATGGTTTGGGTGTTCTAGATTTGGAACACCCATAGTGACCATCGATGGTTAGGGTCGACCATCAATGATCAACCTCCTTAGAAAAAAGGATTCCTAACCATAGGTAGTTGTTATGACCACTATCCATTGACTAGGGTATAAGATAGGCTTGTAAACTAATTTAAATTATTATTACTAGGTATAGGCTGACACTATAGGTTTAAAAGGCAAGCCTAGTAGGTATTGAGTAGATGGGTAGGATGGATAAGGAAATAGGTCATTTACTTAAAGGTTAAGGTAGACTAGAGTAGGTAATATTGGTGTAGGTGACTTAAGCCATGTTTTTTATTTGGTGTAGGCTAGGGAGTAGATATATATGCACAACTGAGTGTCACATATCTTTTTAGATATCCAATAGGGGATGACCCTAGTTGATTGGGCCCACATGGAGGAGGTGGGGTTGGGAGTGATGAGGCACTATAATCATGTTCTTCATGATTCAACCATGGTCATAACACTCATTAAGAGATGGGACCCTGCTATGAACACCTTCCTATTATTGACTAGTAATATGACTATCTTATTAGAGGATATTCATAGGATCACCTAACTTCCTCTTTAATATGATCTAATCTACCACATAGAGTGAGAGGAGTGGGATGATCACATCAAGATTTTGTATGGGGATGATAGTGATTAGGTCAAATGGCATGATGGGGGGTTTAGGTATAGTGCTTTTTATGGGATGACTCCAAGTGAGAGAAGACTCATGACCATGCTCATGATTGTTATTTCATACTTTACGCTTTTTGACTTAAGCAATAGGAGGTTCTCATACTTTCTATTGGGGATTCTAGTTGAGATATTTCTACAGTGGATTATATTTGGTTGGGTGCCTATTTTACTAGTATAGATATACAAGGAGTTATGGGGGTTCAGGGCCCATAGGAGGTATGGTATCAATGTCAACTTGGTTTTACATTACTGGTCTTATGAGTACATTTGGGTGATAAGGCTAGTAGGATTCTTATAGTTAGGTTTTACATAGATTGATTTCCCCATTAGCTTTATACGGTAGAGGGGTGATATTGTTACATCATGTGTAGGAGGTGGTGCACATGATGTGGAGTGGTTCAGGGGTAAACTAGTGATAGGAGACATCACTTGGAGGCCTTATGTTTAGTTTTTAGCATGGCCTAGCTATAAGAGGTAGACACTTTACCTTCAAAGCTATATATGGATACTCAATAGGCAAGATGGAGAGGTGGAGCCCATCCCATTTGAGAGGGTGAGGATGTAGTTTGGCTTGGTACAGGGTATCCAAGTCCATTCCCCAAGTATAGGTGAGAGGATTCAAAGATCTTACTGCTAGACGCACATCATGTGCTAACTTTGTTAGACTATGAGGAGATACTAGATAGGGCATAGATCAATGATTCTAGGTTTATATATGGGTACATGGCCTGGTACCAGCCTATATATGTAACTATAGACATTGGTAGAGATGATAGAGGTGTGAGTCCAATGGCCATAGATCTAATTGGCCCTGATGGGTAGGCAAGAATGGATTTCATGATTACACATGGATAGGTGGCCACATTATAGGGATAGATTGCTACACTACAGGGTCAATTTTTTATCTTACAAGGTCAAGTTACTACCATAATAAGTGAGAGGGATCAAGTTAGGACCTCACTAGGCTTGGTGACCTAAGAGAGGGACTCTCTGAAGTAGAGAGGAGGAGGAGTAGTATCAGTATAGATAGGGTCATTGAGAACAATCCCCATGTCATGATATCTAGATATAATGGAGGAGATACAATATTATGAGGCCATAGTTTTGACATAGTATCCATAAGAGCCCCAACGGGGTGAGTATAGGGCTAGCTTGGTAGGTAGTTCTAGTGTGGTCACACTAGGGTAGTAGGTAGCATCTATAGTTGGATATACAAGGACATTTTTTGGATAAGTAGGTATATTAGGTTGGTAGGTACCAAGACCCCATGGTACTCTAGTAGGTAGTGGTGCCCCTGGAGCATAAATAGGACATATCTAGATTATGACATTTTGTATATCATTTTGATTCTAGTTTGTGAGCCGATGTGGTGAGATGTACATTTTGAGAGAGAGACATGTCTATATACTTGTACACATTATTATGTTATTAGGACTCATGAGATATGCATATGATCATGATTTATGCTCATGTTCATGGTTTATGGTTTAAGGTTTGATGTTGATTTTTAATGCTTATGGTGTGATGTTTCTATTACTTATTGATGATGCTTATGTTACGGATAATAGACATTGATATAGGCTTATCTAGGCATGAGATGGGTTTTATAGATGATAGTTATGCTCATGACATGCTAAATTTTAATGATTATATTCTTCATTATTTAGATTTTAAACATGTGGTGGAAAATGGTTGATTATTTTATTGCTCATGGATGTTGTGGTTTAATTATGCTTATGGTTATGAGTATGATTTTTCTTATGACACACATGGATATTCCTACTATGATTATGGTTTTTTTATCTTTCTTAAGTTAAAGCACATGAGGTAAGGTAACTAACAACACTAGATGGGAGAATAAAGAATATAATCAAGAGATAAATGTCTTAATGAAAATATCAACTAGTCACGATAGGATAAGAAGAGGCCATGATGCTTCTTCATTGACAAGGACTAAAACAAAACCAAACTTGGATTGGCTTAATGAACATAATCCATTTGAATATTTCACATTAACATTCATTAGTTGGTTAAAAAGGTGTCTTGACCACATAATGTCAAGTATGCTCAAAAATACCTTATGTATAATGTAAAAAAAAGCGGGGGGATGGATGAAAATGGAACCTTATTTTGAGACTAGCATGCCTCCTTTTTAGGTGTCCAAAGAGCTAGTATAAGCAATTTTATGCCAAACTGTGTAGACTGATCGATGTGGGAAGTCTACCTGTAAAAGTTGATTATGGCCTCCACCTTATTTTTCTATTGTGAGAATTGATTATAGCTTTCAAAATTAGTTTTATTTTGTTGTGATTATGATGATGGGCCTTTTGTTTATTATTGTATATGAGAAGTTGATCAATGCAAGAAACTTCCATGAAATTGCTATGCTTTTGAAAAAATAATTTACTCAACCATCCTTTAAGGGAATGCTCTAAGTTTATTTACTTTATTTAATGCTTTTTGATATTTATCCTTCAAGGGAGCAATCCACCTTATGTTTTATAAATTTCAAATAAATTTTTAGTAGTTGTCCTTCAAGGGAGAAGTATGTGAATGCTAGGAATGACCCATGAATGCTAATAATAGGGATTTTTACTTTTTATTGTTTTGATCTTACTTGACATAGACTTGCTTAGGCTGGCTTAGTGGTTCACCTTTATGAAGGCAAAACTAAAAGCACAAGAAGGTTGATTAGGTGTAAAGAGGTTCAGGTGACAACGATCATGGGAATCCATCCTATAAAGGGGTGTAAATTACCATGAGAAACATGCCATGGATAGAGCCATGATACCCATTGTTTAAGATAAGGCAATGTTGGTGATAGATAATCACATTATTTAGTTATAATTAGTTACCCCTAAACTAGGGAGATAAAATGTAGGTAGATAGAAAGGGATGAGCTTAAGTTAGACAAAAGGTGAAATTGATATTTTTTAACAAAATAACGGACATAAATGTGAAGCATTGAGGGGATCAAGTTCTAGGTGGCCTTCAAGAGAATATAACTGATGAGCTCTTGATCCATACTTGTGGGTTATGATATAAGGTTTAAGATAATTGAAATCAAATTTGTCCCGCTTGCTTTTTTCCATATTAATGACATGTTGATTTTACTTTAGGATGAGATTTTTGATATTGAATTCTTACACTTTAAGGTGTTTTTTATAGGTGTGCTTGATGTTCTCTTGATAGACATGGAGATGGGCAAGGGATGATAAATGATGCTCATTGAGTATCTCAAGTTGGGATAAATGGTATTGATGATAATCATACTCAGAAATAAATTTTTAGTAGTTGTCCTTTAAGGGAGTAGACTGTGAATGATAAGAATGACCCATGAATGCTAATGATAGGGGTTTTACTTTGAATTTATTTGATATTGCTTGACATAGACTTGCTTAGGCTGGCTTCGTGGTTCACCTTTATGAAGGCAAAACTAAAAGCACAAGAAGGTTGATTAGGTGTAAAGAGGTTTAGGTAACAACAATCATGGGAATTTCTCCTATAAATGGGTGAAAAGTACCATGAGATCCATGCCATGGGTAGAGATATGATACCCATTGTTTAAGATAAATCTATACCGATGATAGATAATCACATGATTTGATAATAATTGGTTTCCCCTAAACTAGGGTGATAGAATGTAGGTAGATAACAAGGGATGAACTTAAGTTAGACAAAAGGTGAACATAATATTTTTTAACAAAAGAATGGATGCAAATACAAAGCATTGAGGGGCTCATGTTCTAGGTGGCTTTCAAGAGAAGACAACTAGTAAGCTCTTGAACCATACTTATGGGTATGATATAAGGACCAAGTCAATTGAAAGAAAATTTTCCCCACTTACTTTTCTCCATATTAGTGGCATGTTGATTTTATTTTAGGATAAGATCTCTGATATTAAATTCTCACACTTGAAGGTGTTTTTTATAGGCACACTTGACATGCTCTTGATAGACATGGAGATGGGTAAGGGATGTTAAATGATGATCATCAATTAGCTCAAGTTGGGCTAAATGGTGTTGATGATAATTATACTAAAATAAGCTCTTGCAAAGATATGTGAAGAGATGGGATTTGGACCTTGAGAGGAAAGATGGCCTCTACTCCAAACACAAGGAAGAAATGGGTAGCACCCATAGGAGTTCTAATTCTAATACGATATGCCCATAAGGCAAAGGGGATGTGTATATTCTAATCCTGACTAGATGTATTGACCATTTTAGTTAGCATGTTATTAAGAATTTTGTTATAATCTTCTACATTTCCATTCGCTTGAGGGTGATAGGGTGAGGAGAATATTAACTTAATGCCAAATACTTCATATAAACCCTATAATTTATTATTTTTAAAGGATTTACCATTATCAGTGATGATCTTATGAGGAACATCAAAATGGTAGATAATGTGATGGTTGATAAAATTGAAAATCTTTTCCACTTTGGTCAAGATTAAGGGGATAAATTCTATGCACTTGATAAAATACTCAGTCACGGTGATGATAGAGTGCTTTCACTATGAGGAATGGGGGTTAATTTCACTAATGAGTTCTATAACCCATTGTGAAAAGGGCCAAAAATTGATGAAAAATCAAACTATGGCTATGCACATGATGTAAATTGGCATGTTGTAAAAACATAAAAACACTTTTTCACATAATCATAGAAGTCTTAGTTAAGGGTAGGCTAGTAATATCTAAGGTGAAGGATATGCTTAGCTATAATGAGGCCACTAAAGTGGCCTCCATAGATACCATCATGTGTTTCCTTGATAGTATGAGAGGCTTCTTAATTGCATAGGCAATGAAAGAGAAGACCATTAAAGTCATGTTTATAAAGGATACCTCCTAGTATGTTATAACATGAGGTACCCTAGATAAAGGCTCTTTGAGTGTTCCTAGAAATGTTAGGAACTTGGAGTATAATTGATTACTTTTGTATAAGCAACTAAACATGGAATTGAACCAGAAGTAATAAGTAACTAAAAATCAGAAACAGCAAATAATAGGAGATACAAGAAACAACCAATCTTGTATTAAACTCTTCCATAATACAATGAAGAAATCTCACTCTTCCCACACCTCTTGGGTGTATAGTATTTCTCTCAAGAGTTCTCTCTTTCAATCAATTACAATCAACTCAATAACTAAGTTTTTATTCCCTTGCTTCAGTTGATCTTCTTGATCTTGCACCTTGCAAATCTAATTGACCTTGCTTACTTGCTTGCTTACAATACATGCCCCATGGGTCTCCTAAATAGGATCCAAGGCATACAATAATTAGAAACATAGACTTAAGACTAAAATTAGTCTTTACATGCAAACACTCTATCCTCCTAAAATTAGAACAAATCTAATTCTAAAAACACATGCAAAAGCACACACACAGGTGAGCGACACTGGTCGTTATCGATCTGCATATGACCGACATCGGTTGATCCCTAACTAATGTCAATTGGATATAATCCATCCCTGATCGATGTCGGTGATACTGTTTATGCTGGTTATTGGTTAAGCCTAGCAACCTCCACATTTGCATAATAGTGAAGCTTTTAGCTCACAACTCAACAATCTCCCACTTGGAGATAAATAACTACACCTGTACCTGTACAACAACATCCTCTATCTTGTTTCTCTGGCTTGTTTCTCCCTCTTCAAGTTTAATCTTGAAGACCAATAAAAGTTGAATGAAGATTCAACTTCTCCTTTGTTACTGGCTTTGTCAACATATCTATAGGGTTCTTATCTATATGGATCTTTTCCAGCTTCAACTGACCATCCTCCAATAACTGTCTAATGAAGTGGTACCTAAGCTGTATATGTTTGGTTCTTGAATAAAAGGCTAAATTCTTTGCCAAATGATTTGCACTTTGACTATCACTATACAATCTACAACTCTCTTGTTCCTTTCCCAACTCTTCCATGAACTGAGTCATCCATATCATTTCCTTGCTAGCCTTTGCGACTGCAATGTATTTTGCCTCTATAGTAGACAAGGAAACAACCTTCTGCAACTTTGAAATCTATCTAACCACCATTCCACCAATAGTGAACACATATCCTATGGTGCTTTCCCTACCATCCAAGTCACCTACCATATCCGAATCTACATACCCATGTAGAGAGTGTTTGACCCTGCATAGCATAAATACCTGATACTGGTCCCTCTTAGATATCTTAGAATCCACTGAACTGTTTTCCAGTGTTCCTTTCCTAGATTGGCCATAAACTTGCTGACCACTCCCACTGCTTGGGCAATATCAGGTCTAGTACATACCATTACATACATTAAGCTCCCAACTGCTCAAGCATATGGAACTTTACTCATGTACTCAACCTCATCATGTGATTTAGGACACTGTTCTTAATACTCATGCAAAGGATTTTCTTTGTTGTTCCTAAATCCTTCATGGAAAATGTGTGAGCTAATTTTACCTTTACCTCAGTAATTACCTGCATGTGTAAACTTGCAACAAACATATCATCTACATACAGCAATAGGATAGTATAACTACCATTATCCAATTTGGTAAAATAAACACAATGGTCAGATTGACATTTACTAAAGCCATGCTCTGTCATAAACCTGTCAAACCTTAAATACCACTATCTTAGAGCTTGCTTAAGACCATATAAGATTTTCTTAAACCTACACACATGTTTCTCCTTACCTTTGACCTCAAAACCTTCTGGTTGATCCATATATATCTCTTCATCCAAATCTCCATGAAGAAACATTGTCTTAACATCAAGCTGCTCAAGATGCAAATCCTCAATAGCAACTAAAGACAATACAGTCCGAATAGAAGTCATCTCTACTACATGAGAAAATATTTCACCAAAGTCAATACCTGGTTTCTATGCAAATCCCTTTACTACCAACCTGGCCTTATGTCTCATTTGTCCATTCTCTCCTTATTTTAACCTGTATACCCATTTGTTTTTTAGTGCTTTCTTTCTAGTTGGCAACTCTACCAAATCCCACATTTGGTTCTTTTTCAAGGAATTAATTTCCTCATTCATGCCATGTTCCCACTATTTCCTAGATTCTACCTACATTGCCTCATCAAAAGTTTCTATTTCTCCACCATCAGTGAGCAACACATAGTATAAAGAAGGGGAATAATGAATTGGAGGTTTACTTACCCTTTCAGTCCTCCTTATGGGCATTTGAGACTCATTTATAGCTTGTTGTCCACCCAAATTCTCTGTTAGTGATCGATCCTAGTCAACTCTCGATCTGCACTTGATTGATGTCAGTTCCACCTGACCGACCTGACCGACATCGATTACTATCTGACTGACGTCAGTTCCTGCTTGACCATCGACATCGATTAATTGACCAATGTCGATCTCTGTGTTTTCCTATGAGTGATGATTTTTACCTGCAAGCTCATTTTGGATCATTACCTCATCCAAATCAAGATTGCCCTACTCATAATTATTCAGCCTCTTGAGCTTATCACTGTACATCACCTTCTCATTAAAAACTACATCATGGCTTCTAATAATTTTGTTAGTTTCTAAATTCCACAACTAGAATCTAAAATCTCCAAAGCCATAACCAATGAAAGTGCACCACATAGATTTAACATCCAGCTTCTTTCTATTTTCTTTATTAACATGCACAAAAGCTTCAGAACCAAAAACTCTGAGAAATGAAAGATCTACCTTTTTACCTATCCAAGCCTCTTATGGAATTCCACCATCCATAGCAGTAGAAGGTCCTCTATTAATTAGGTAAACCATAGTATCTACAATTTTTGCCCAAAACTTTAAGGGCAAACCAGCATGCAACCTCATACTCCATGCATGCTCCATTATTGTTCTATTCATCCTTTTAGCAACTCCATTTTACTGAGGTGTCTTTGGAACCATCCTTTCCCTGCGTATTCCACTCATAGAATAGTAACTATTGAATTTATTGCTGCAGTACTCACCACCATTGTCAAATCTAAGGCACTTCAATCTCAAACCTATTTCATTCTCAACCAAAGCTTTCCATTTCTTAAATGTGTCAAAAATATCATATTTCCTCTTTATGCAATAAACCCATACCTTTCTTGTAGCATCATCAATGAAAGAAACATAATACTATGATCCTCCAATAAAAGCTACCTGAGATGGTCCCCACATGTCTATGTGAACAAGCTCTAACTTGTGCTTCTTCTTTGTTGACCTAGTTTTGAGAAACCTTACTTTCTTATGTTTCCCAAAAATACAGTGCTCACAGAAATCTAGATCTATGCTTTTCAAATTTGAAAGATTACCTTTTGACTTAAGAACATTCATTCCCTTCTCACTCATGTGACCAACCCTATAGTGCCACATCTTTGCATCTACATCTAAAATAGATAAAATAGAAGTAGAATAATCACTAACACAAGTAGATAGATAAAGTGTACCTACTCTCTTACCTCTTGCTAATACAAGTGCACCCTTGGAAACTTTCCAAGATTCCACTGTGAGAGTTACTGTGCAACCCTCATCACCCAATTTTCTAATAGAAATTAGATTTCTCTTTAAGATGGGTACATGCATGACATCTTTCAACACCCATGTGTTGCCATTCTGCAATTTCAGCTGCACTTTTCCTTTGCCAACAATTTGACAAGGCTCACCATCCCCTAAATAAACTTTTCCAAAATCTCCATGGACATAATCATTGAAAAATTCTCTATTTGGTGTTGCATGGAAAAAATCACCAAAATCTAAAACCCATGATTCTACTTGAATATCCAAAGAAAATATAAGAGTATCTTGTGCAATAATACCTACAACTTTTGTTTCTTTATCACTTTCATGATAATTTTCTTTGTTGTCCTTCAACCAACAGTCTTTCTTTGCATGCCCTTTCTTTCCACAATTCTAGCAGATTATACCTCTATTTCTAGATTTGGATCTCCTTCCCATCTTTGACCTTGATTTCCTTTGCTTGCCCTTCTCTCTTTGCCTTCCCCTGCTTTCAATACTTAAAGCATTACCTGATGTTTCCCCTATGTTTTTCCTATGAATTTCTTCATTCAAGATTACACTAACAACATCATCAACTTTTAAGATATTCGAAGCAGATGCAGTATTGCTAACTGCCATTACCAAGCTATGCCAGCTTTCAGGTAAAGAGCATAATATTAAGAGAGCCTTAATTTCATCATCAAAAACTATTTTGATTGAATTTAACTAATTTACAATTTCATGGAAATCATTAAGATGACTATATATAGATCCACCTTCCTGCATTTGCAAACTAAATAATTGCTTCATAAGATATACCTTATTCGAAGCTAAGGGTTTTTCATATGATTTTGCCAAAGTATCCATTAACTCTACCATTATCTTTGCCTGTGATAAATTATAAATCACAAAAGATGCCAGGCTCAACCTTATAGATCTAAGAGCCTTTCTATCAAGAACATTCCATTCTTCATCTTGCATATCTATGGGCTTACTTGAAACCCCACCCAACAGTAAAAATACATCTTTCTGATACAGATAATCTTCTATCTGTATCCTCCATAATTGATAATTCTTTCCATTGAATTTCTCCATTATTAGTTTACTTTCTTCTGCCATTGCTTTGCTCCCACTCAAATAGAAACCTCTGTGAGTGAACCTGTAATCAACAAACACTAACCTGATCTACCACTTGTTAGTGATCCTAGCTCTGATACCAACTATTAGTGAACCTAGCTCTGATACCAACTGTTAGGAACTTGGAGTACAATTGATTACTTTTGTATAAGTAAATAAACATGAAATTAAACCAGAAGTAATAAGTAACTAGAAATCAGAAATAGAAAATAATAGGAGATACAAGAAATAACCAATCTTGTATTAAACTCTTCCAGAATACAATGAATAAATCTCACTCTTCCCACACCTCTTGGGTGTACAATATTTATCTCAAGAGTTCTCTCTCTCAATCAATTACAATCAACTCAATAACTGAGTTGTTATTCCCTTGCTTCAACTGATCTTCTTGATCTTGCACCTTGCAGATCTAATTGACCTTGCTTACTTGCTTGCTTACAATACATGCCCCATGGGTCTCTTAAATAGGATCCAAGGCATAAAATAATTAGAAACATAGACTCAAGACTAAAATTAGTCTTTACATGCAAACACTCTATCCTCCTAAAATTATAACAAATCTAATTCTGGAAACGCATGCAAACGCACACACACAAGTGACCGACGCTGGTCACTGTCGGTCTGCATATGACTGATGTCGGCCAATCCCTGACTGATGTCAGTCAAATTTGATCCACACTTAACTGATGTCAGTGATACTGTTAATGCCAATTACTGGTTAAGCCCAGCAACCTCCACATTTGCATAACAGTGAAGCTTTTAGCTCCACAACTCAACAAGAAATACTTAAAGGAATCATGGAAAGGTTGAGATAGTCAAAGGTTTGTTAATACCAAAGGTCAAGTTGGGTCTCTTTCATAGTGAAAATGGTGGGAGAATTTGGTTTGATATAGGAAGGCTAGGTGAGTTTTTGGATAAAATAGACAACTTAGAATTTGAAGGTGCAAATGGTATTTGAGAGGTAAAGGAAGTCATGGTGTTGGCAAAATTATTAGTAGATCATGAGGTTGATTGGATGTGGTAGTGTTCAAATGATGCTAAGAGTTCATCAACTAGTTGTTTGTACTACTACAAAACATCATTCTTACATTGGTAAGAGCCATTGATTATATTGACCACAAGCTAGGAGTCACCAAAGATATTGATTATTTTGACTCTTAGGTCTAAGTTAATTTGTAAGCCTATCACTAGGACTTCATACTCAGCCATATTGTTGGTACATTCAAAATCTAGCTTAAATGACAAAGGTATAGGTTCACCATCAAAGGGGATAAAGATGATACCCACTCCCCCACCACATTGACACTTTGATCCATCAAATAACATGGTGACTTGATAGGTGAAATATGCTTGAGAGAGGGTCATGATGGACTCATCAGAGAACTCAAGAGGAAGAGGTTGGTTATCTACTAAAGGTGATTTAGCTAGTTGTTTAGTAATGAATTTCCCTTTAATTAACTTTTGATAAAGGAATTCAAGGTCAAACTCTACTAAGAGCATGAGCCACTTGGTCATACACTAGTTTTGGTATGGCTTGGAGTGTATGTACTTGAGTAGATCAGTGTTGGTTATGACATAGGTTTTATGGTTAAGAAGGTAGTGGAAAAGTTTGGTATCCATAAATACTAAGGCCAAGAAAATTTTCTTAGTATGGGTATACTGAGTCTCGTATTATACAAGTGTGTGGCTAATGTAATATATGGCTTGTTCTTTATGTTTTTCATCTTGTTGAGCTAGAAATACCCTTAGGGAATGGTTGATGGTAGAGATATATAGCTATAAAGTTTGGTCATCCTTGGGAAGGATGAGGATAGATGGAGACAAAAGGTACTTTTTGAGTGAATCAAAGGCTTTTTGATAGTTTTTATTCCACTTAAAAGAGACATCTTTCTTCAGAAGGTGGTGGAAGGGTTGGCATCAATCCAAAAACTAGGAGATAAAATGATGAATGGATTGAAGCTTCCCTTGCAATCTATGGAGTTGCTTAAGGTTAGTTGGAGGAATCATTTTTAGGATGGCTTTGATCTTGGTGGGATTGACTCTGATTAAATGAAGGGAGATAATGAAACCAAGAAGTTTCCCCGACAAGACCCCACAAATGCATTTCTTGGGGTTAAGGTGGACATGGTAATGGATGAGGAATTAAAATATGATATTAATAATTTCTAAGTGATCTTTTCAAAGATTATATTTTTTTAGAAGGTCATCCATACAGTCATCAATAATCTTATGGATAAGGCCATGGAATATATAGGTCATAGAACATTGGTAGGTTGCACCAGCATTTTTTAGTTAGAAAGGCATGAATCCATAGCATAAGGTTCCCCATGAGGTGGTGAAGGTGGTTTTATGCTGATATTCAAGATTAATTAAGATCTAATTATATCCCAATAATCTATCCATGAGAGATAACATCTCGTGACTGGCTATGAGATCAACTAACTAGTCGATGCTATTAGAGGGAAGTCATCTTTAGGGCAAGGGAGGTTGAGGTCATGAAAGTATACAAAAATTCATAGTCCCCTTGTGTATTTGGTGATAGGTATGGCATTTGGGACCCATTGGGGGTAGTCAATGGGTTAAATGAAATTGATAGATAAGAGATGTTGAAGCTCTTCTTTGATGACAAGGGTTATGCAAGGGTGCATGTGCTAAATCTTTTGCTTGATGATCTTGGCATCATAGTTAGTGACTATGTTATGGGTAGTAATGGTGGGGTCAATTCTAAGCATGTCATTATAAGACTAAGTGAATGTTATGTTATTGTCTTAGAAGAAAGAGGGAAAATCCCAAATTTCCTCAACATTTAGTGATTGGCTAAGTTCGACAATGCAAGGGTTGTCTAGATTACCTAAATTGATATCTACGTTAGATTCATTCAACATGGTTGAGGTCTCAAGAGGAAGGGATTTGTGAATTAAATAATTTGGGGTACCAAGGTAGGTGAGGATAAAATCATCATCCTGACACCAAATTGTATTAATGATAAGAGAGTCTTCTCTTATCATCTCAGGATGGGTCAAATGGATGGTTAAGATTGTCCCTTCCTTTTTATAAGTTAAGGGTCCAAGGATGATCATGTTGATGAGAAAAAAAGTTAGGTGGGATGATGTCATCATCTTCACACACAAGTGGAGGAAAGTTCAGTGAGGAAGGGACATATTCTTTAATAATGGTGGTGGTAGGTGGTTTGGTTTGCTTCTTGTTAGGTAGGATAAAACCAAGTTCATGTTTTTCATGAGGCTTCATGGTTTCAATGGTGATCAGATCGTGTGGGCCATGCTCATATCACCTAAGGCCAAACCCTTTCCAAGCATACCAATGGAGGTATGTCTTTGTTAAGCTCAGTTTATCTAGGTAGGAAAAATCAATGGTAAATGGTATAGGTGAAATAAAGGTTATGAAGCACCAAGGGGTTTATTGAGTCCCCCATAGATAAAATAGGTTTGATGGTGGGGAGGTCCAAAGGGAATGGTATCTCTGACATTGGGGTCATATCCTAGTTGGTTGGTGAGTTTCCCATACTTGTGAGGAGTGAGGAAAGCATCAAGGGCTAAAATGTGATACTCTCCCAGTGAAAGGTGATGGAACATTGATTCCAAAGGGTCCATGGTAGGGATTTGGTCTAAAGAGATAGCGGAACTAGTTGATGCTTCATCAATGGAAGGGGATATGATATCTATTATAATGGTTAAAGGTTATGTTTTAGCTACTAAGGCTGTGTTAGATGGGGGTATGAGGACATCATTGGGGTGATAGGTCATGTTTCATGTTGATAAAAGACTTGGGTTAGTTTAGATGGTGATGACCTGGCCTTCATGCTCAAACTTGATGTAATGATGAATGGTGGAAGAGACACAAGCCATGGAGTAGATCTAGGGTTATCCCAACAAGACATTGTATTAAAATTCACCTTACACTACATAGAAAATTTTGGGGATCATGCAAGGTCCTAGATAGATATGAAGGATGATAATTCCCAAAGTAGTGGCCATGGTATCATTAAATGATTGAAGGATGGTTGAGGTTTTTGACATGACATTGTTTTGTAGGTTAAGTTTATTATAGGTATAGAAGGTGATGATGTTAATGATATCTCCCCAATCAATCATGACCCATTTGATATAGGTTTGGTTGATGTAAGTAGTGATAAAGAGAGGGGGTTCCATGTCCTCAAGATGGATGAAAGGTATTTACAAATCCTTGAAGGTAACAAGGTTAGAAATTTGAAGGACACTGACAAAGGCTACTAGAGGTTAAGGGTATTCAAGTTAAACCTTAATGAATTATAAAGCCTCTATTAGTGTTTGGTAGTGATGGGGAGAGGTAGATATTAACTCATAAAAAATCATCTTTTTTGGGGTCTGGTGAAGTTGCTTAGGGATAAGTCTCCTAATGGATTCTAAGAGGTTAGATTGGGAGGCACCTAAAATGACTACCTTAGGTTTAGCTAAAGATGGACATGGTTAGGTGTGAGTCAATTGGGAGATAGAAGAGGGATACATCTAAGTAATGGACACCTTAGCCTTCCCCTTATCATTCTAATATGATATCATGACCACATTGATAGTATGGATACAAAGAAAGGTCAAAGTAGTAGATTGTTTAGACTCATCTGCACTCTGAGGTGAGAGCGAAGGAGTAGGTAAGCATTGGGTAGTTATGGTTGTTGGCTAGATTAGTATGGGGCCCATAAGAGGTTCATTTTCTAATAGATTTTCCTTATTTAAAAGCTAGTGGATAATGGTTTGGAGAGCTTTACAGTTCTTAATATCATGGTCGGGTGTCTTATAATAAGAACACACTTAGTGGTCATTGTACCAGATGGGTTTTGAAGCTAGAGGGTCAAAGGGTCTAATGGGAGGTAAGACCAAACAATAATTTTTCAATAACTTATGGATAATAGTTGAGTAGGACCCAATTAAAGGTGGTAAAGGTGTAGTGGTCTTTACTTTGATGGTTGGGGTAGGAGGCTATTCTGAAATAGGTTCAATGCTAGGTGCTTTGAGTAGGGTAGTATTCTTGGTTGATGGATTTGGTTTAGGCAAGGAGGTTGATGAGCTAGAGGTGGAAGATCACAAGGTAGGTATCTTAGGTATTTCTAAGGGAGTAAAGAGAAGTACATTAGAAAGCAATTGTGAAGGTGTAACCAAAAGAGGTGGTGGGGTCTTAGTAGAGATAATTGGATTCTTAATCAAGGTAGAAGGATGAGGTGCTAAAATGGGGGGCAAGGTTAAGGGAGATAAAATTTAGGGATTCAAGCCTTTGGGAGGTTTTACCTCTTTGATTGCTTTGGTTTGGTATTTGGGTGTTGGTTTCAGTGAGGCAAGCTCTACTTTCACAAATGGGTGGTTAAGATTATGCATAGGGAAGGTGCTAAGGTTCTTGATCAGTTTGGTTAGGGTGATAGAAGAAGGTTTGGCCATTTGGGTCTTGGTTAACTTAGGTGGTTGGGGGTTGGTTGGTTTATTAGAGGTCTTGGTTAGTTAGGTGGAGGTTTTGGTTGGTTGGGTGGACATGGTAATACGTTGGTCAATAGAAGTGGTGGGTTGGTCTGCCAAAGAAAGGATTGGAGGTTTTGGTCTGGTAATATAAGGGAGACCTAGTTGTAGCCAAAAGGTATATGGGTCTAAGTTGGGTTTGGAAAAAAATCCAATCTTTGAACTAGTTTGGAGAATAGTTTATAGATTGATTTAGCTCCCTAGGTAGTAGGTTCTAAGGATAGACCCATAGGTTAGGAAAGAGAGATGGTAACCTTATCTTCTCCCTCAATAAAAGGATGCAAGGTTGAGATACGTGGATCCTCTATGGGAGGAGTGGGAATAGGGATTTATTCCTTGAGAATTATCTCCAAAGGAGTGGTTGGTTGCTTAGTAGTTAAAGGTGAAGGTTAGGTAGTGATGGTTGGTTGTTTTGATATGTTAGTTGAAAGAGAGGCTAGCAGATCCACTACCTCAATAAGTGGAGGGGGAGAGGAAAAAACTTCCTCAACTTGGGTTTTTGAAATAAGGGAAGGTAATTCCACTACCTCAATATATTGAGGAGGTGGAAAATTAGAGGATTGGGTACTAGGTTGTTTGATAATGAGTTCATCAAGCACCATGTTAACTATATGGGTATCATGAGAACACTCGACCATGTTTCTCTCATTTTTGGTAGGAGAATGGTTTGGGAAGGGTTTCCCAAATATATCGAGGGCTTGGTTTGATGGTAAATTGGGGTTGGCAATGTGATCTCCCCCTTGTTAATGAGGGATTGGATAAAGATCTTGAAAGTGTTACATCTATTGATGTCATGTCCTATTACTCAATGAAAGGCACACATATCATTATCATTGTACCAACTAGCTATAGGATGAGAGGAGTAAAATTGTTGAGGAGGTTTGATAGGAGTAAGTTTAGTGATATTAGCTTTCAATAACTTCTCCAAGACTGAATCATAATATTCTCTAAGTGGATTGAATTTATTCTATTTGCTACAGTTTTGGTTCCTTGTGTTTTTCTTTGAGGAAATAGAGGAATTTGGTTGGTTGATAGAAGGTATAGGAGTGGCCTTAAGGACAACCACATTTGTGGTTACCTTACTCTTATTATTGTTATTTGATTGGTTTCTTAACTTGAAGGAAGAGGCCTAATTGGTTTTGTAGGTTGAGTTCTTATTTTTGAACTTTAGCTTTCCTTCCTCAATGGATTAGTTCTCTAAATTATGTACCATGGTAAAATCTTGATCAAAGGTTCATAAGCTTTGGACATGCAGTGTATAGGAGATATGCTTGACACATGCCTAAGCAAAGAGATCTATAAGTTTAGGTTGAGTTAGGGAAAAGGAAATTTGGTTAATTAAGCAAAACTACGAGATAGAGTAGAGGTCAATGATAGAAACTTTCTTGGAGATATTGATCAAAAAATGATCCAAGAAGGTTTGATCCAGTTGGATGATGGAGAAAAGGGAGTGTTTGGGTGTATAATTATACCAATCCAATGTCAGACTAGTTAGCTACATGGGGAAGGTGTAGAATAATAGGGTATTATCACAGGTAATTAGATAACAAGCATGCCTAGATGCCCTAAGGTTTTGTTGGGGATCTTCCTTACTTTGGAATTTAGATAACTTAGGAATTTCCCATTAGGGAGGGTATGGCATGATAGGTACAGATTGAGGGATGGGCTAATTACATATTTAATCATATGACAAGATGTTATGAGCATCCAAAATGGATGAATCTAAGGTGGTCATCTTATCCATAAGCATCTTCATGAGGTCCTCTTAGGATTGTGCACCTAGAAGGTTATAAGATGCATATTGTTGCAGTGGTTGGGTGACATACTGATAGTGGGTAGAAGGTTGGGAGGCCACCATATATTGGTATGTGGATGCCAATGGTTGACATAATAGTAGGTAGATATATGTGGTTGGGTAGTGGGTAGGGGTACATTCCCTTGTAGGTTAGGTATGCATCCAAAGTTTGGTGCAAGGGGTGCTTATTGTATAGGAGTAGTAGTTGGGTTGGTGACCAATGGAAGGGTGGTGACCCATGTATTGATTAGTGGCAAGGTGGAGGGTATGGACACCATAAGGATTTGAAGTGGATTAGTGGTAAATGGATTGGGGGTAGATTAAGGAAGGTTGGTAGTGTTAGAGGTAGGCATTCCTATTATGGAGGAGTGGCTAGTAAGAGTGGAAGGTATAAGGGAAATGATAGTTTGGGTTGGTTGGTTTTCTAAGGTAATCTCAAAAGGGTTTTTGGTTGTTGAGGAAGCTTTGATAGTCAATGGTTAGGTAGTAATTGTGGTAAAGAGGTGTTCCCCATGAGGTGGAGATGCATGCCATATGGTGGATCTATGGGTGGGGATAAATCTAGGATACGATAAGACATGGTTGTAAGATAATATTTCCAAGTCTATGGGATTATTATCTAGGAAAGTGGAAAAATTTACATCTCCTTGAGGAACCTCTTGAGTGAAATTAAGAATTCCCAAAGGATGAAAAGAATTCATTGGTTCAGATATGTAGTCCATGGATGAAGAGGTGGAAGAGGTAGGTTGGCTTGGTGATGGGTTTTGGTCCACAAAGTCTCTTTTCTACTAGGAAGTGAGAGCCATATGAGATAGAGGAGAGATAAAACACAAACAGCCTCACTACTCAAATAAAAAGAAGACAAAAATTTTTATCAAAGAGATCAAATCACACTCTAAAAGAGATGTTAATCCCTAGAGTTTTAATTATTCCTACTTTTGGCTTATGTCTTAAGAAGTTGTGACTGAAATTGGTTTGTAGATTGGGTACTAGAAAGAAAGTATAGGGTTCATTTCAAGTTGTGTTTAGGCACTCAAAAAGAATATGTATTAGAATTAATACATGGATTGGTATTAGGGCCTATCCCCTCACTTCACACACTACAATGATAAGGGTGTCAAGTGCTTAACATATATGTGTGTATATATATATATATAGAGAGAGAGAGATAGAGAGAGAGATTATACTTAACCAGAGAGCCAAGTTGGTTCTCCCCTTGGTAATGACCTCTAAGTGGGATTTCTACGAAAGGGTAAGGTTACCACTAGGTGATGAAATCCTAGTCGGGCCTTGTTTCAAGTTTGTTTGATGTTTAATTGATGAAGGTGGTTTGGTTGAGTGTGTGCAACAAAGAATGAAGCTATGATATATTACTTTGCTTTTAAGTTAAGTTATGTGAATCGAACTTTCAAGTAATCAATTTATGCACTTAATTTTACTCCCAAAAGAAACTTTTGATTTCATTAATGAGCATATAATAGAGAGAGAATGCATGCAAAAAATAACCCCAAGTAAAGACACAAGGGTTCCACTAAGCATGCCATAATGTTTTAATGAATTTATGATTATTATTTTAGAAAGGGAAAAGAAGAAACTAAGTATGGGTATGATTGAAAAACCTGATTGATGGTGCACACATGGAATCATAAAATTGTGAAGATATCATCTTTGGCTTGGGGGTATGACCTACAAATAGGAAAGCACTAAAACAAATTTTTTTGTTAGATAAATATTTGAGTGGATTGCTTAGTGATAGCTAGATTCTAGAAGCAAGAGCTTCCTCAAGGGTTGTCAATCCACATGTTTCAAAAAATTAAGCTTATAAATAGAATAGAAATTACTTGCATCAATAGTCAAAAGGTACTAAAATTGAATATAAAGAATGTTTGCTAAGAAATAGACTATAAATGATTAAAAATAGTGATAATATAATTATTACTAATGCTAAATGGTTGGGGTGTGCTTCAAAAAATTAGAAAGGGGTCTATGAACAAGTAAACACATAGAGAATCAAGCTTGGTTGGGGGTAAGTAGGTGAAAATAGCTTGTTATAAATTTTTACCACAATGACCATTAGCAGTTGGGCTGACCATTGATAGTTAAAGTGTCCATCAGTGGTTGGACAGACCGTCAGTAGTTACTATGTATAGATTTGGGTTGATAAATAGCAGATTAACAAGATCACAAAGTGAGATTTTGGGAGTTGGGTTGGTGGTGGGATAGATGCAAAAAGAAAATAAAGTAATTGAATACTAAAAATTAAATACTTATCTTGAAGAATGCTTATTGGGTGGATGATTGAGGTGATTGACTAGTTGATGGAGTCTGATGTGATTTTGGTAGAGTTATGATACTTATCACTCTGATGGAGTTATGGTGTCAAGTTGGCTCTTCCATGGTAGATGGTTCACTAGATTATTGATGATGATTGACCTACAAAAAGATAATTATAGATGCAAAAGCTCTTGATAACAGTTGTAGATGGATTTCACCTCCCTACTCCTCTCTTATTATAGGCAAGGCAAGAAAGTTATAATAAGATGTGAACTAAGATTTTTAATTTTAACTGGCATATGCAATGGCTTGAAACTAGATTTAGACAAGTTACATTTAGAAAAGTAAGGTGGGTGAGTTTTCATGTTGGTAGTTGAGGAGGTGTACCTTGATCATCGATGGTTAGGGTGACCATCAATGGTCATCCTGACCATCAGTGGTCAAAGGTGAAAGGTCAAATTACTTAAAATCTAGGGTTAAGCTAGTTTAGTCAAACTAACTTTGGTTAGGTTTGGTTAGGGGTCAGAGGGTCAAATTGGTCCTAAGGTGGTCTAGGGGTCCTTCGACACTTATAATTATGGTGTGTGGATTTCTGGTATCTACAGTCGACACAAGTATCTCTTTTCAAAATAAGTATCTAGTCCCTAAAAGTCATCCAATTTTCAATTGAAATGTATCTTTATTATTAGCCTAAGTTCTTTAGTGTGATATATTTTCAAAAGGGATTGGTATATATGCAACATAAACCCTCATTCATTATTCACTTGGAAATAACATTAAAATCATAAGGAAACATACCAAGAAACATTAAATCAAGAATTCAAGTGAGTAGATTCTTCTTATTCATTTTTAATTCCATATTAATCATAGGAGTAATATTTTCACAAACTTGGAGTACTAAAGGATCATCCCATGAGCCATACATTTCAAGTGATAAGCTAGGTCACTGTATGTATTTTCTTATCACACATTTCATCCTCATGAACACACAATCCAATACTTAAGGAAGAATTACATAAGTCTGAGGCCCTCTTTAAACTATTGGATATGTAGGCAACACCCATTGATAGATGGGTCCTTGGGGTAGCTTGACATCATGTTCCCATTAAACTATTTTTTCCAAAAACACACCAAGGGTGAATAATATAGGGTTTAAAAAAAATTAGAATGATAACTTGTGCACACAAACTGAACACATTAGAGGAAAGGTGATAGAAAACCCAAAAGACTCCAAGTGGTCACATCTATATCTACTCACTATTTATTACTATACACCTATGTCCAACTTAGACACCAACATTAACATAAATGTTTGGATCTGACCAAGCATTGAGGCCAAAGAGTGAAAAAATGATAATCTCATGACTATTCGAGAATCTTGATCTAGTTCAACTTCTAGCCTATTTCAACCTAGATCTACATGTGAATAGTAAACCAGCTAAGTACTCTTGTTTCTAATTTATTAAAATATCAATCAATAGTTATATTTTCTATATTTATCATATATTAGAATTTAAATTTAGAATGTTATTTATTTGAGCTTTTAAATTAAATGGCCTATTATAGATTTATTTATCACCCTTATGCTTAATCATTTATATATTATTAACCCTTTGTAATCTACCCATATCTAAATTTAGGGATAAACATTTGGTGAACACATCTCTTTATGTAAACCATAGCTTGCCCTAGGGTATTCAACCTTTTGAGATTTTTCATTGCTATATTTTTCAATATTTACTTTATTATTTATATGTAACATAGGTGTAGCACTATATTACCTGGATTTTATATCAAACACTTATATATTCTTCATTGTCCACCTAAAATGGATCAAACCAATGAAGTGACAAATCCTATGCCTAATTAACATATCAATAATGAAACTGAGAAAAATACTAATAATGTTACCATAGAAGATTATTCTAATCATGAAAATAATGAACATGAATAAATAAATCAAGAGTAAGTATAAGTTCTTTCTATCATTAAAGAGCATATCTATAAAACCCCTAAATATATTGATGATATCCTTAGAATCATATTGGAAACTAAAAAATAAGAAAACATATATGAATAACTAGGTGCATCTATTTATCATGTTATTAGAGCTATTGGACATCCCCATATACCAACAACCACCCCATTGAAAACATCACTTAATAATTATAATGGGAGAATGAGATATGTGTCTACACCATTATTCCCCCAAAAAAATTCCATGAGTGCTACATCCTACATGGGAAACATTAATACTTCAACTTAATTACTAGTTTCAAGGCCTATATCAACACAAACTATGGGTATGCCTCCTTTGGTGGCTTATCAAAATCCAAACCTTAATGACTAAAATGTGCAAGATCTTGTCTGAACTATAAAACTTTTGCATGCCAAGGTTACAAATATTGAACAAAATTCTATGAAGTCTATTCATAAGAGTTGTTATATAACCATCTTGCACCAAATATTTTTGTACCCCCTGACACCTGATTTTGTTGCACCTAAGTTCCATTTTATGATGGCAAGGGTGATCTTAAAAAACATCTTGGATATTTCTATGCAGATTCCTTGATTATGCCTTCAATGATAAATTTTTGACTAAACTATTTATAATGAAACTCAAGGACTATACTCTAAGGTGGTTCTATGATTTACCAATCGAATTAGTAAAAACATTAAAACCATTTGGACATTAATTTTTAGCACACTTCACTATTAAAATTACACCAAAAAGGTTTCCTATGACCACATTATAAAAAAACAAACAAGGAACTAATGAACCTATTAATGAACATGTCTTAAGCTACAAGATAATGTTGGCTAAAATGACAAATCGGATGGCAGATAAAGATCATCATGACATATTAAATAAAATTTTGCTCTCCCCATTACATGAGTCCATTATTTTCAAAATATTCAAATATTTTTATGACTTATGCCATATTTTTTGATATCATGAAATTAATCTTATCTCATTGAAAAAAATAAGTATGAAACAAACACACGAACTACATCCAATACCAAGCTTACTATCAAACTAAGTTATAAGGTGAAACCTACATTACTTAAAAAGGAAACAACTTATCTAATTAATGCAATGTCATAAAAACCTAATTATATTATCTTATCCAATGCACCAAAGAAATATTTTGCATGCTTATTTGAGTTTCCAACTTGTTACTTACAAATCTTGTGGAGTGTCACCTCATATCTCTCCCTCATCCTATAGAAGTTGATATGAGTATACCTATACCCAAAGGATATGATACTAATGATTATTATAACTATTAATAAGACCTTGGGAATTTTATAAGCTAGTTTTTTACCTTGAAGTATAATATCCAAGACCTTATCGATGACCAAAAAACTACATTTTATGATTCTTCAAAAGAATCATGTTCATAACATGTTGATCACCAATATTAGAATATATTTAACAATCATTTACAAGACCATTATAAGAAGGAACCATAAGTGAAAATGGCATATAATTCACATCATCATCCACCACATTATGGGCACCCATTAGATTGGATTATTGGTACTTATACACATCACACACCTCCCATTATTCAAAGAACTTATATTTCTTTTGATGATAATGAGACTATGGATAATGACTCAGATATTCATTTGAGCATACCTAGAACACCAGCCTATACATAGTGTTATGATTGATAATGGTGTTAACAAGAATTTTTTCATCATGACGTTACTTACACATTTAGGATATCAATACTATGATATACACCCTTCAACCAAAATGGTTAGATCATTTGATAGAACCTCATAATAGGTCCTCTTTGAGATTCACGTATCTCTATAAGTTGGCTTGGCACATGTGATAACTACATTCTTTGTTATATGATACACAAGAGTCTTTGATGTGTTATTGGGATGACCTTGGATACATACGCTACATGCAGTACCTTCTATAGTGAACGGATGTGTTTATATATTCATGCCATTAGGGTAATTATAGTTTCCATAATTACATATGAACATCCACTTGAAAAAAATAATTTTATACCTATGTAGTTTATTAAAAATCCTACTAAGGTTAATCCTCTACAAAAGGGTAAGAAATGGGTAATCCCCTTTCTTAGGTAGTTAGTAATTGAGATACCATTTTATCAGAGATACACAATAAATTTTATAGAATCCTCATCTAATCCTACACAAAATATTGAATTATATATATCAACCAAACATGTTCCTATTCCTACTACTCCAAATAAACTAGATAACACTCAATGATGGGTTCCACAAATCCCCATTCCTTCTATTGTTTCCTCATGACAACACAGTCTTATAATACATATATAGAGAATCATAGATATAGTTTATTACACCAAGTTATGAATGGGGAGATACCTATGAAAATCCATTGGATGAGATTATATAATAGTATTTTTGTTTCAAATATCCTTAAAATACCAAAAATATTAAAAAATCCAAAAATACAAAAAAATAGTATTTCCATGTTTTTATTAGCTCCTTGGCATTTATGTTGGTTTCATGTTGGTAGATAGCTTATAAAATATTTATATGTATATACATATGTTTCATGCATCTCTTAAGTGTTATAAAAACATACCCAGGCACATGATATATGCATATATAGATGATGGGCCTTCCCTCTTCTCACATCATCAGTATGTTGGGGGCATCCTCTTATTTGATCATGATACACCTAGGTTACATCATTATATGATAATTTTCAATATCATGTTTGAGCTTAAAAAATTATGCATGCCTTTATTAATTCTTATATATTTTTCAATGTACTTGATATGCTATGTAGTTAATGTTTTTTGCTAACACTTATATCCAAAGATTAGTATGGTATGCTTATGTTGTTTCTTGTGACTCCATGCTTTCTTTTTTTCACTTCCTTGAGTGTCTTGGCTTACTTACTATTGTATTTCATTATATTTATTATTCAATTATTTGAATATGCTCCATTTATTACATCCCCCATGCCTATGTTTGCCTATTTAGACATTTTCATATGTCATTTTTTTTATGCAGACATTTTAGCATGTCATTCTATGATTTTTGGACATTTGAATAAGTCATGTCCTTAGACATTTGAACATTCCCCTTATATATAATATCCTTGGACAATTTATTTTTATCTTAATTTTGAGTGCTCTTGTGTGTGTGTGTTTGATTTACTGTTGATATTATATTGTTACTCTTTCAATGTTGCCATGATTTAAAGCATGCATATTAAGATTTGATGTGATCACATACTATGTATCACATTGTTATATTTACCTAGACATGTTACTTCTATATGATACATGATCCATACAAAAATTATACAATTATATTATCCTTTTGAGGTAATGTATCTATTATTTCATACTTCCCGTCACCTTAAAAGGGGGCATATCAGTTAGGGAATGTCATAGAGGCATGGATTTCACACCTTCATAGTTTCATATTTTAGTAGGGGATTGACCTCCATACTTATTCAATACTTAAAATTTTCAAATTACAATGGGTGAATGTTATGGAAACATGTTCTCTACACTTACACAAGTTCTTAGATTTTTAAGATTTAGTGGGAGCATGTCATGCGAACATGTCTTCCACACTCACAAAATTTCAAATTAGCCAACTTACACATTTACATTTAGATACACATTTGTGGTATCATTTTATACATTGGTACCATTGTTATACCTAGATTATAACTCTATACATATATGAGGTGTATATGTCATGTAAAAAATCACCTTAAATTGTAAATAAAATCAGCTATAATATTTCAAATACTACTATTAATTGTTATCCTACCCAAGATGGACTTTTATGGACTTTTATTGAGCCAATCTACTGTAGTAGTTGGTTGACCCTTTTGGAAAGGTTGAGGTGATTAAATCACTCAATCTTACCAAGTTTATAAGTTATAATTTATTAAATAATCTTGTTCAACTAGAATATAGTGTGATTTGATTGAATCACTCACATGCCAGGTTATAATTATGATTAGATTTCACAATTGAGATAAGCTCAATTGACGGGTGAAAACTCATATTTTAGGCAAGGTTAGGGTTATGTGTCCTCCATTACACACACACACACACACACACACACACACACACACACACACACACACACACACACACACACACACACACTTATGCACTTGCAAGTTTAAATTATTTCCTAAACTCAACTCCAATGCTTCAGAAAGAAGCATCTCTTTAAATCATATTGCCAAAATGAAAGATGGTTGCATAAATACATAGGTGTCCTCCTAAGCTTACTCTCTTTAATTTAAAACATGTCAAATTATTTCAATTCTAGATTATATCACTAATTATATACTATACATGTTATTGGTTGTAGGTTAGTCATTATAAAATCACTCATTTTAGACTCATTCAATGGCAAGGTTTGTGATAGTCACCTAGGTACACATTAGTTTTACTTTTAAAAAGTAATTTCATTACTATATTACTAAATTTTAATTATATATCACCTCAATCTTGTACACTTGGTAAATACCTATCATGGTTGTACCCTTCAATTCTAAGACCTTCCCACTACCAAAAGGCTTGTGTTCACTATCTCTTTGTTCCAAATTGATTATCTCTTAATCCAACCACTATTATTCTAATGACTAAGACTTCTACAATATGTAAAATTATATAAATCTAATTATTATCCTTCTCTACCAATTTTAGACTTGTACATATTTTTATCTTTTTAGACATTCACATCCAAGCTAAATGCCTATGTCGATGTAAGTGTCACTTTTCAAACTGTGTCTAATACCAAAAAGTAATCCAATTTTAAAATGAAATGTATCCTTATGGTCAACCTCAATGCTTTAGTGTGAGATATTTTTAAAAGGGATTGGTATATATACAATATCAACCCTAGTTCATTCCTCACTTGGAAATCATAAACAAATCATGAGGAAACATACCAAAAATCATTCAGTCAAGCATTCAAGTGAACAAATCAATCCTATTCATCCCTATTTCTATATCAATCATAGAATTAGTAGTTTCATATGTATGAAGTAATAAAGGATCATCCAATGAGCCATATTTTCCATGTTACAATCTAGGTCATTCTATGTACTTACTTATCACACATTGCATCCTCATGAACACAAGCCAACATGTAGCAGATAAATACATAAGTCTAAGGCTCAATTCAAAGTATTGTTTATGTAGGTGTTGAAATTTTGGCATCATATGCCAAATTTCAACCCCCTATATCAAAAAAAATTGGTGACCATCATCTTAACCTATTTTTGATGAATCCTAGCATGGTAATGTCATCCTTATTCTAATGAGAGTCTTGAGATCCTTTTAATAATGTAATGATGTGTCATAGTTCATGCTTGATACATGATGTCATTAGTGTCTTAAAGTCCTTGTGATGATGTAATAGGTGTCATAGCATTTTAGAATGAGAGATATCATTATTAAGAGGTCATAAATTCTAATGAACATTTATCATGTTTGAGGAGCATGTTGATCTTTGGTAATATGAGGGTGTTTCAATAAATGATTATAGGATATAATATGAGGTTCATAGTGTATTCAAAGTCCTTTATCAATAATGTATTCATATAAATCCCATTTAACTCCTTCATGACCCCTCAAACCACTTAATGAGCTTATGTCACCCTATAAAATCTTAGGATAAAGGGATATATTTTTAATTACATGGAAAATAGTGCCTTAAAGACATGTTATCCATGCCAAATTCCCTCACTAAGCATTTCATGCCACATAAAATCCCCTTATGGGCCAATCACACCCTTTCCACTAAGCCATGTGGGCCCTATGTGGAATTTTATGGCCTTTTCACTTCCCCTTGCATTTCATTTTTCTTTTAAAAAGCTTATTAATACATGGTTACCCTCATTTTACCCCATATGATTTTTCAATAGTTTGAAACTTGAGAAAAAAGTGAAAAATCAAGGATTTTGGGGGTAATTATATATATTGCATGGAATGTATAGAATGTACCATACATCAAGGGATATAGTGATGAATTTGAGATAATATGTGATGCTTCTACAAATTTTCATGGCCAATGGATTCCATTCAATCTCAAAACCATTATGTTCTTCATCAGCCCTTCTTTGTAAGCTTAGATAACCCCTTAGGTTTCTGCTTGTATCATATAGAGGAGAGAGAGTGGAGGTCCCATCTCTTTTTCATGAGAATTAAACTCAACCAAATTCCAATCATGGGAATTTTTTTAATATTGGTCTCCCAAAATTTATGAACCTTCCTTAAGAAGTTGAGGAATGTGTATGCATATCAAATGTGCACATGCCAATTTTGAGTCAACAATTTTCATGGATTTATGATTGGTTTGCTCAATTAATGACTAATCTTATTTTTTCAAGTCTTGTAGGAGCCTCGCATGGTAATTTATAATTTTTTCTTACATGTTTAATCTTTTAGAAAGTGAAAAACCTTATAACTAGTTCTTATGTGCAACCTATAGATAAATTTATGGAATGAGCTGAGGTTTCATGTCTTTATCAAGAATTATGAATTGAATGATAAATTTTTTAGAGGTGTTTTGGTGAATATAATTCCTTATTAATCAAATGAAAGGTATCATGTCCCCGTTAATATCTAAAGATACTTCAGAGAGAAGGGATTCATGCTTGTTTGAAAGTCACTATTGACAAAGATTGTGTGCAGTCCAAAGGCACCTACAAAACTTCAAGGGTTACTCAAGGGAATGAAAAGTAAAATTATATTAATGATGAAATAATTCCATTCTCTTTAAAATAGTCTTATCTATCTCCTTATCAACCTAAACATGATTATTAACCATCTCCTTGTCTACAAACCCACTCATTTCCTTTCTTAGCAGAGTTTAAGGTTTGTTTGGGAAAATTAAGGTTTTTTGAGTGTTTAAAGTTTCATTTTAATCCCCCATATGATGTGTTTATTCCTTTATAAGGTTATGGTTTCTTAGGTCTATATCTTAAGTTCCTTTAAAGTTTAATTTAGTTTTAATTATGAGGTCTTTCATATGTCATCCATGTCATTATACATGCTCTACCATTTTAATATATTTTCCCATGTTTCATGCTTCCAACACCCTTATCACTCCTCTTCCATATCTCTCCACCCACTCATCCTCCCTCTTAATCCTAAACTATAATAAATGATCTTCTATAACCCATAGCAGCGTTTGGATACTATGAGGTCATAAAAAAAAATAGTTGTATTGGTCATAAACCCTATTAAGGAGACCTCACAAGTACCTACAGCCAAGCATTTAACTACTATAATAAGAGTTTACAAAGGACATGGTTAAGGCCTTTAAAATGTAAGTAGGTAAGAGAAATGGAGATTGGTAATAACTTCTAGACAAGGACTTGACAATATATGATCACCCAAATGGGTCCAAAGGAATGTTTACCCTAAGTATCACGTATGGACTATCTCAGTCCACACACAAGGTTATAAAATTCAACCATAGAGGGTTGAAAGGACAATCAAAGTCTTGGCCTTAAGCTATAAAATATAATGAATTGCCTCAAGTGGATAGTGAGGGATCTCAAATTAATTTTAAATTTACTATATGGATCATTAACCCATGATTTATGAAGTCATCACCTCACATAGGCCATATAAGCACTTTCACTAACTTATCATTGGCATGTGAGCAGATTTGAGGAAAAGAGCATGTTAATCAGAATGTGGGGTTCCTCATGGAATATAAAAATGATAATTATTCTTAATAATCCAAAGACCTAAAAATATGAAGACATTAACTCCATAAAGAATGTATGACATAGGAAATGGCACCTACAGCCACCTCTACTAGCTTAGGTTTGACAAAAGGAGAAAGTTGAGATTATGATGTGCTCCATGATACTGTAAGGATACTGATGGAAACCCAAGATGTTGGTGATGCCAAATAGGCCCAATACCTGAAAATGGAGAGACTTTGACTCCCTCAAAATTCCTAGCATATAGTAGGATATACACCTACAATAGCACCTTAAGAGCTATAGTCATCTTGTCAAAGGGGAGAACATGAAAGTTGTAAGAAACATGTTTGAAGCCACCATGTGAAATCAAAGTGGAAGTTAAATGAACCACCATGAGGATGGGACTATTACATATTTAAATAGTGTAATGAACACAAGTGAAGGTGGTATTTTGATATCCAATCCCTCCTCTATACACATCTATAACCACTTGTTTGGCTTATATGAGACTAGTGCTAAGGGGTGAAGGTCATTGTCTTAGTGTAAATTTTTAAATGTATGAGCTCAAAAAAACCTCTCAAAAGAATCCATGCTATCAAATAGGTCCAAGGCACTCACATCAAGATGGTTTATCACCCTACTCAAGAAATAACATAAGATATACACCTACACGCTAAGTATAGAAGACTTGAAAATGTAACTTAAATGTTGTTTAAATGGATTAGAGGCCAATTAAATTATAAATTATTTTTAATCAATTATAATTTATTATTAGGCATTAGTAAAATATCAAGGTAAGGGTTTGCAACCTAGCCTGTACAACTAGAATCATACCCTCAATCAAATCACAGGAGGAAACACAGGGTTTCAAAGTGCAAGATAATCCATTAAAATAAAGCACAATGGTATTGATGCATAAGTATATTAATTAGTGATTCTTGTTCATAATCACCTAGAATGAGTTATGGTAATCACTTGAATCCCATCATCAATCAAGATATAGATAAAAAAGGGTATACACATGGTTTTAGCTAGAACTCTATTGATTAACCCTAGAAGAGTACTAATATGCAAAGGTAATGCCAAGTGAGTTGAAATAGAGGATTAATAAATGTGTTAAATTATAAGATAGGATAATTAATATTACCCAAACCATTCAATGAGTTTCAAATTCAAGGAACTTTAAGGGGTATTCTTACAAACCCCTAGGGTTAAATTAAGCCATTAAACCTAAACCCTATAAAATACATGATGTACAAAATAAGGAGTATTTTTATACTAACATATGAGTATAATAATGAATTAAATCACTTTAAAATAATCATCATGATTCCATAAAATTCTAGATATATTTTTTGGGGCTACACTCAAGGTAGTCACTCCTAGCACACAGTTTGTAGGCTTCTAGACTATCAGTTTGGGCTAAAATAGTTGGTTAAAACCCTTATATGCATAATAAAGTGTTTAAATTTGTAATATATTATAATTTTAACCTAATAAAACTCCTCATTCATTCCATATGACCAATCAAATAGGGTAGATAGCCTTTGTTTTATCTCAGAGGTAAGGCACTCTAGGGACTAAACACCCTATAAACTTGTCAAATAGTGCAAGAAAGAAAAAAATTCATGGTAAGAATATTTGGAGACATGAATATATGATGAGGGATTTTTTTTAAAGTTGAATAAGTGTTTAATATCATTCATATGTTCTCATAACTCTCAAAGTGGTTAGGAAGGCATCAAGGACATAGTCAGGCCTTTTAGGCCTACGGCCCTAAAGGGCCCTAACCTCATTTATAAAACCAATTGGACCTTGAAATAAATTGTATCATCTTCAGTGGAAATAAAAAAATTATTATATCTAATATATTTGATAATAATAATATAGATAAGTCAATTTGGCTTTATAACACATCATACCCTCCTAGAATGTAAGGACAAGCCAAATAGGCCATTTTCTTTCACTTGAAACTATATGGACATATAACATGGGAGTAAAAGGAGGTGAAAATAATTAGGGGTCCTATATCTCCACTTTGTGTAATTTAATCAGTGGTTGGACATCACATCTTTATGAATCATCCTTAAGGGTTCAAACTAGTTAAAACCCTCCCAAACCCTCAGTTTTAACCCGATGGAGAAAATCCAATTAGATATGATTCCAAAAGAGATATTTTATCATATATGATGATTTTATCATGTTTTAGACTCCTAAAATATCCTCCCCACATAATTATGATGTATAGTATTATATGAAATTGTATAATTTACGTGTTTTTTACATGATTTTGTGAATTTTACAAGTACTGAAGGGTTTAGAGTGATTCCAAAGAATTTAAAAGGAATATTGTCACTTTTTAAACCTATATAATGAACATAATTATCATAATTTTACCTATAAATTCTCCTACTAGCCTATGCAAAATAGCCAGTCTATAGAAATGGAAGAAAAGGTGACCTAGTCAACTTGTAAAGCAAATATGTAGAGGTTTCTTGATCAAGGAGACCTATTTCATGATGATAGGGGTTGATCCAGACTTTAAAATCATCCAAACATAGTTTTTAAAGGTCTCATACTAGCCTTTCATGGCCACCAAAGGTAAACCATCAAGATACTAGGCCTAATTGACCTATTTAGCCTACTTAATCAATAAAAGAGAGATGGTGGACCAAAATTGGAATAAGAAGCTAATGGAGGGAGTGGTAAAAATCATAAAATACACTTCATGAAAGTATTTAGGTATATTTAATTTCAATTTAATAAGAATGGATTGATTACAAAGCCTCATGGGCATGGAAAAGGGAGTTACATCACTTAATGGCTTATAGAGAAGACTTCTATTTGACCCCATTCAATGTTAATAACTAATGGAAGAAGGATAAATGGACAAAAGGTGGCATAAAAAGTCTCTTAATTAGTCATGCTTTTCCAAATTTGGACCTCAACACCTCAATGGGCTCATTTAATATATCATACACTCAACCCAAGTGGGGAAATGCAAGTGGGAGGCTACCAAGGTCAATGTAACTATAGTAAAATGGTCAATTATGACCCCTTCTCCACCCTTATATTCCATTTTCCCCTTCTCTCTCATCCTATTCTTCTATATATTCAAGCTTCTAAGCCTTGATTTATATCCCTTAGGTTGCTATGAGGAAACTCTACCAAAACTTGTACTTATACACCTCTTAGAGTGATGAATATCACATTTGTAGTTGTTTATCAATTAGAAATTAGTGTATCATGCTTTTTTGATATGAAAAAATTGGTTTCATCTTCCTTTTATAGGTCCAATTTCCACCTAAGTGCTAACAAACTTTCCTTTCAAGCCATTTAGTGTGTCATAATGTTGATGTCACAAGCTTGAAGTGGATTTCTAGCTATAAGTGTCTTTGATCAGGCCTTGCCCTCATTTCCCTCTAGCTTAAGCTAATCAAACTAACCTTTAGGTGAAACAATATTTCTTGTAGGTCATTGAAATCATGTGTTAGTTTTGTTCATAGTCCATTAGTGTGATGAATATTTGAAGCCCAAAGAGTGGATAAATGAATTTATGGTGCATCACCACACTTTAGAGTAGGTTTTCATTTATATGAAACTCCTTTACCCTTTTCATCCCCATAGGTTTAGGTCTTAGAAATATCATTGAATTTTTAAATCAGGGGAGCTATCCCCTTAAAATCTAGAGGTTTGGTCTAATAGTAGGTGACCCACATCCTGAGGTCATTCCCATGTTGGACTAGGTTTGGACATGAACAATCCTCTCCTTAGCTTGGGTATAACCTATAACTCCAACAAGTATAGCACTCCTAATGGTATGACCTTAAAGTGCCTTGAATCATGATTTGAAAACATGGAAGGATAACTTTCAGCCATATTTGAGAGCTTCAAGCACTATATCAACTAATTTTTAGTCATAAGGTTACATCAATCATAGCAAGTCTTCATTTTAGAGGTAAGATGGGTTATCATTCATGATTTCATTCATCTTCATGTGCCAAATGAAGGATTTATTTAGGTATATGAGGTAGTATTATGTTTTTAATACCCCTATGAATAGACCTATGACCCTTGCCAACTCAATAATGGTTCTTACACACACTCTTCTACCCCATATCAACCATATATTCACTCCTACTAATCTCATGATGAGTCTCCCTATTACCAAGATCACAAACCCTAATATGAGTCTCATGTACCCCCTTACAACTTTATTACCAAACTACTTTGTCATGGTATCATCAAACACCCTTGACATGCCTACTCATTCCATAAGTTAGTCCATATTTGGCCTTAATAAAGCCTTATTAGACCATGAGAAGAATATGATAAACATTGACACATTGAAAGGATATGGGCAAGAGATCCCAAAACATGTCATTAGGGGGGTTATAAATTTAGTGCAATAAGAAAAGGAAAATTAGATGTCCTTCATTAGGATAGGTTATTCTATAAACAATAGTGACATGATTGACATAGATGGGCTAATCTCCAAGATTGAGGAGAAGTTGGTAGCCCATGAAAATAAATAAACACCCCATCAATCATCTTGTCTTCCCTCATTTAACCCATGTCAACCTCATGCTAAGCTTCCCATCACCCTTAATAATCTCCCATCAAATGAGTTTCAAATTCATCAAGGTTCCTCCCAACTCCCCTCAACCTTCCCCTCATGGAAATATATTCAAGAGAGAGTCCAAGAAGAAATAAAAAGTTTGTGTTGAAAGAGTTAGTCATCATGAGAAATCAAGATATAATTTTGAAGCCTCCCTTTCTAGGAAAATTGAAGCTATAGATAATCATTTGTATTAGATAGTAGTAACTACAAAAATGAATCAACTTAAGCTACACATTCCTCCCTCCATGCCCTAAATAACACTAAAATCTATGCAAGAAAATCATAAGCCCAATTTTACATCTTAGAGTCAAGTCATGCAATCAAGTAAATCCAAAGTCATTAAATCCCCACCCTCCCCTCATCAATAATATAATTCATTTCCATCTTATAAATCCATCTAGAATAGTATATGAAATAAGGAGGAGAGCATGGTTGTTGAAGATAATTAGCTGGATCAAGGAGATGTCACATATATCTCATCTCTATTGGAGTCATTCTAGGATTGTCCTATGCCACTCCTTAAAGAGGTAAGTAATGAAATCCATATTGAACTCATAGTTGATGATGATGACTTGTTAGAGTTAGAAGAAGAACTCATAATAGGGACAACACTTGGTAAGGAAGAACACCTTTTAGTTTTCAAAAGTGTAGGAGATGAAAAGTTGAAGGAGCTTGATGAGCCACAGAAGAGGATGCTTCCATTAGAAAAAGTGAGGATGACCTCTAGAACCTTATTGATTATATGGAAGATGTTCTCCATCATGATATCCCTTAGGAACTTATAGTAGAGGTAGAATAAATTTTCAAACCAGTTAAGAAGATTGGATATCAAAACAACATTGAAGGTTTGTAAGGTTATAAAATGGTTGTTGAGGATGATATAATTTTAGATGATCATTCAAGTGATCTATTTAATATTAAAGGAGTAGGTTAAACCTCATTTAATTAATTATGGGTTAGTCTAAGGTGAAAATATGATCTCACCAAGAAAGGGAAGGTAGCTCCATAAACATGCCATCTCAAGAGGTTACCACAATAGAAGATGATTTGTTTGAATTCCTAAAACAAGGTTACCAACCTCTTATCCTAGTTATAGCTATCCCTTTCCTTGAAGATTAGTATATAAAACTTGAAAAACATGAAGAAGAGAGGCTTGATATATTTTCAGCACCTAGTCATCATTATGAATCTATTCAAGGTACTAAAATGGTGAGTCTAGATCGAAAAAAAAGGATTGTTTGAGCTAAAATGGAATCTTGAAGAGGTAAATCAAGAGAAGCGGTAAACCTTGAAGTAGCTAGTGATTGTGTGTTTATTGGCCGTATATTTATAGTTGATGTAGAATTTAAGAGCATCATAGGTGACTTGGTCAATGAGATGACTACTCCACCAAGTTTCTCACTCATAGAATTCCTTTATTCATACCATTACCTACCTTGTGGGAAGATAATGCAAAGAAGTTTTCCCTTTGATCTAAGAGGGAAAAGGTCCACCAAGGTTAATTGTAAATACTATTTATTTGAGTTATTTATCTTGCTTCAAATAATTTTAGTCTACATAAGTTTCTTATATGTTTCCTTGTTGGGTATATGTCTTATTTGGTGTGTTTCTTAGAGTGGATGTTAGATTTTTTCCCTTGTCTATCTCAGTTTGTTGTAAGTCCTTGGGGTGTCAAAATGGTCCTCAAGTCATATTTATTTGTTTGATCCATTATGCCACATTTGTTATAAAAGTTCTGAGTTCTCTTAACCATCAATTTGGTCACCCATCAGAGTCACCAAAAATGTTGACATTTTGGCCTCATAGGATAAATGTCAACCCCCTATATTAAAAACTTTTAGTGACCATCATCCTAGCCTTCTTTTGATGACTCCTAACATGGTCATGTCATCCTTTTTCCAATGAGAGTCTTGGGATCCTATCAAGAACATCATTATGTTTCATATTTTATTCTTGATCCATGGTGACATCAGTGTCTTAAAGTCCTTATGATGATGTAATAGGTGTCATAGCATCTTAGAATGAGAGATATCGTTATTAAGAGGTCATGAATTCTAATGAACATTTAGCCTATTTGAGGAGCATGTTTATCTTTGGTAATATGAAGTTGTTTCAAGAAATGATTGGAGGATATAATATGAGGTTCATAGTGTATTCAACATCCTTTATCAATAATGTATTCATATAAATCCCATTTAAATCCTTCATGACCTCTCAAACCACTTCATGAGCTTATGTCACCTTGTAAAATATTAGGATAAGAGGATATCTTGTTAATTTAATTGAAAAAAGGTCCTTAAATACATTCTATCAATGCCAAATTATTTCACTAAGAATTTCATGCCACATAAAGTCTCCTTATGGGCCACAAACACACCCTTTCCACTAAGCCAAGTGAGCCCCATGTGGCATTTTAGGGCCTTTCCAATTCCCATTGCATTTTATTTTTCTTGGAAAAGGATTATTAATGTGTGTTTCCATTCATTTTACCCCATATGGCATTGAAATATTTTGAAACTTGAGAAAATAGTGAAAAATCAAGGATTTTAGGGGCAATTCTACATATTGTATAGAATGTATGAAATATACCATACATATGGGATCTGGTGATGAATGTAAGCTCATATGTGATGCCTCTACAAATTTTCATGTCCAATATATTCCATTCAAGCTCAAAATTGTTATGATCTTCATTAGCCCTTCTTTACAAGCTTGGACAACCCCTTAGGTTTTTACTTGTATTGTACAGAGGATAGAGAGTGGAGGTCGTAGCTCTTGGCCATGAGAATTAGACTCAAATAGATTCCAATCATGGTCATTTATCTAAATATTTGTCTTCCCAAATTTATGAACCTTCCTTAATAATTTAATGAATGTGTATAAATCTTACATCTGCATAGGCCAATTTCAAGTCAATGGTTTTCATGGATTTATGATTGGTTTGATAAATATAATGGCTGGTCTTATTTTTATCAAGTATTAAAATATCCTCCCATGTAAATTTCTAAGTTTTTTTCACATGTGTGAGCTTGTAGAAAGGTAAAATACTCATAATTGGTTCTTATGTGAAACCTGCAAACAGATTTTGTCCAATGAGCTGAAGTTTCATGTCTTTATCAAGAGTTATGAACTAAATGAGCAAGCTTTAAGAGGTTTTTTGGTGCATATAATTCCTTCTTGATCAAATAAAAAGGCTCATGGCCCCCTTGTTATCTCAAGATACCTCAAAGGTAATGGATTCGTGCTTGTTTGAAAGTCACTATTGACAAGGAATGTGTGTAGTGCAAAGGCACCTACAGAACTTCAAAGGTTGCTCAAGGTAAGGAAAAGGAAAGCTATATTAATGATGAAACAATTTCATGACCTTTCCAACAGTCTTCTCCATATCTTTAGAAACCTCTTCATGCTTATCAACCATCTCCTTGTCTGCAGACACACTCAGTTCCTTTCTTAGAAGAGGTTAAGGTCTATTTGGTAAAATTAAGGTTTTTGGAGTTTTTAAAGTGTCATTTTAAGCCCCCATATGATATGTTTATGCCTTAAAAAGGTCATGGATTCTTAAGTCTATTTATTAAGGTCATTCAAATTTTAATTTGGTTATAATTAGGAGGTATTTCATATGTCATCCATTCCATTATAAATTCTCTTCCATTTTACTCTCTTTCACTACCATTTTACTATGTTTTCACCTATTCCATGCTTCCAACACCCTTATCACTCCTGTTCCAACTCTTTCCACCCACCAATCCTCCCTCCTAAGCCTAAACTATAAGAAATGATCTTTTATACCCCTTAGTAACCTTTAGATACTATTAGGTCAAAGAAATCAAAGTTGTATTGGCCATAAACCCTTTTAGGGAGATGTCACAAGTACCTATAGCCAACCATTTGACTATTATAATAAGAGTTTATACATAACATGATGAAGGCCTTTCAAAGACAAGTAGGTAAGAGAAATGGAAATTGGTGATAAATTATATATAATTACCTAATAATATATTATCAACAAAAGGGGTCCAAAGTAATTTTTATGCTAAGTTTCACATATGGACCATTTCAGTGCATACACAGGGTTATAAAACTCAGTCAATAGAGTAATAAACGGACAATCAAGTTATTGGCCTTGAATTAACTCAAGTGGATAGGGAGGGATCTCAAATTCATGATAAGGTTGTTATATGGATCATTAACCCATGATTTATTAAGTCACCACCTCACATAGGCCATGTAAGCACCTATAACACCTTGATTAACTTATCCTTGGCATGTGAGAAAAGTTGAGAAGGGCATGTTAATAGGATTTTGAGGGTCCTCATAGAATATAAAAGTGATAATGATGCTCAAGAATCCTAAGACCTATAAGTATGAAAAAATTGACTCTTTAAAAAAGTTATGACATAAAATGGAACCTACAGCCACCTCTACTAGCTTAGGTTTTACAAAGGGTGAAAGTTGAGATTATGGTGTGCTCTATGAAACTGTAAGGACTGATAGAAACCTAAGATTTTGGTGATTCCAAAGAGGCATAGTAACTTCAATTAGATATACCCTAACTCCCTCAAAATTCCTATCATATAATAGGATATACACCTATAGTATCACCTTAAAAGCTATTATCATAATGTCAAACGACAAAACATGAAAGTTGTAGGAAACATGTTTGAATCCACCATGTGCAAGTAAAGTGGAAGGTAAATGAACCACCATGAAAATGGGATTATTCCATATTGTAAATAGTGTAATTAACACAAGTGAAGGTAGTATTATACTTTTTAATCCCTCCTCTGTACACACAGCTACTTTTTTGGCTTCTATGAGGTTGGTGTTAAGGGGTGAAGGTCATTGTCTTAGTGTAAATTATGAAATGGATGAGCTCATAAAAACTTATAAAAAGAATCCATGCTATCAAATAGGTACATTTCACTCATATTAGGATGTCTTATCACCCTACTCAAGCAAGAACATAGGATATACAACTATGGGCTAAGTATATCAGACTTGAAAATGTAATTTAAATGTTGTTTCAATGGCTTAGAGGCCAATTAAAGTTGAAATTATTAGTACTCAAGTCCAATTTATCAGTAGGGATTAGTCATATATCAAGGTAAGAGTATACAACCAATACATCCTATGAAGCTAGAATCATACCCTCAATCAAATCATAGGAGGAAACATAGGGTTTCAAAGTGAAAGATGATCCATTCAAGGAAATCACAATGTTATTGATGCATAAGTATATTCATTAGTGAGTCTTGGTCATAATCACATATAATTAGGTATGGGAATCACTTTAATCCCATCATCAATCAATATATATACAAGCAAGGGCATACACAGGGTTTCAAGAAAAACTATGTTTATGAACCCTAAGAGAGTATTAATATGCAAAGGGAATTCCAAGTGAGTATTAATATGAAAATGGAATTAAAAGTGATTTGAAATAGAGGATTAATAAATTTGTTAAATCATAGGAGAGTCTAATTAATATTCCCAAGACCGTTTAGTTATTTTGAACTTTAATGAACTTTAAGGGGTATGTTTGTAGACCCCTAGGGTCAGATTAAGCCATTGACCCCAAACCCTATAGAATATAGGATATAAAAAGGAAGGAGTCTTTAAAAAATAAAATATGAGTATGATAATGACTTAAATAAATTTAAAATCATCATCATGATTCCATAAAATTCTATAAATAGTGTTGGGGGCTACACTTAAGGCAGTCACTCCTAGCACATAGTTTGCATGCTTTTAGACTATCAATTTGGGCCAAAATAGTTGGTTGAAGCCCTTATAGGCATAATAAAGTGTTTAAATTTGTAATATATGGTCATTTTGACCTAATAAAACTCCTCATTCCTTCCATAGGAGCAACCAAATGGGTAATATATCCTCTATTTTGTCTCAGATGTAGGGCACTCTAGGGAATAAACACCCTGTAAACTTGTCAAATAGTGCAAAAAAGACCAAAATGCATGGTGATAAGATTTGATAAATTAATATATGATGAGGTAGGTGTGTTTCAATTTGAATAATTTTTTAAAATCACTCATACATGATCATACCTCTTAAATTGGTCAAGAAGGCATCAAGGACACAGTAAGGTCTTTTAGGCCTAGACAAGGCCTAAGGCCCTAAAGGGGGATAACCTCATTTCTAATACCAAATGGACATTCTAATGTATTAGATCATATTTATGGTGACATAAAATATTTATTATATCCACTAAATTTTATAATAACATAGATAATTTAAGTTGTCCTTATAACACATCAGACCCTCCAAAAATACAAGGACAAGCCAAATAGGCCATTTTCTTTCACTTGGAACTGTATGGACATTTAGCATGGGAGGCCAAGGAGCTTAGAATAGTTTGGGGTTACTATAGATCCAATTTTTTTAATTTAATTATGGGTTGGATGTCACATATTTATGAATCATGCTTTTGGGTTCAAATTAGTTAAAACCCTCCCAAACCCTCAATTGTGACTTGATGGAAAAAATACAGTTGGAGATACTTCCAAAAGAGCTAGTTTATCCTAGCTGATTATTGTATCATATTTGGGACTCCTTTAGCATCCTCTCCACCTAATTTTTCCATATGGTATTGTAAAAAATAGTATAATTTAGATGTTTTTGCATTTTTTAGGTACTTAAGGGTTTGGAGTGATTCCAAATCATAAAAGAGGAAGATTATCACTTGTTTAACCCCTCCATGGCACCTAGTTCTCATAAATTCACCTATAAATTCTCCTGTCAACCTATGAAAAATAGTTAGTTTAAATAAATAGAAGAAAATGTGACCTAGTCAACTAGTGAAGCAAAGATGCAAAGGTTTCTTGATCAAAGAGACCTATTTCATGATGGGACAAGTTGATCTAGGCATAAAAATCATCCAAAAATATTTTTTCAAGGTCTCATTCTATCATTTCATGGCCACCAAAGGTAATCCATCAAGCTATTAGGCTTAATTGACCTATTTAGCCTACTTAGTAAACAAAAGAGAGATGGTGGAGTAAAATTGGTGTAAGAGGTAATGGAGGGAGTGGCCAACATCATAAAATCCACTTCATGAAGTTAGTTAAGTATATTTCATGAAAATTGAAGACCTTTATTTGACCCCATTCAATGTTAGTAACTAATAGAGGAAGGAGAAAAGGACAAAAAGTGGCATACAAGGGCTCTTAATGAGTCATTATTTTCCAAATTTGAACCTCAACACCTTAAGGGGCTCACTGAAGATACTGTACACTTAGCTCAAGCATAGAAATGCAAGTGAGAGGCTACCAAGGTCAATGTAACTACAGAAAAATGGTCAATTATGACCCATTATCCACCCTTATAATCCATTTCCCCCTTCTCTTATCCCATTATTTTATATATTCAGGCTTTTAAGCCTTGATTTATATCCCTCATGATAGTATGAGGAAACTCTAACAACACTTTTACTTGTACACCTCTTGGAGTGATGAATAACACATTTGAAGCTATTTATCAATCAGTACTTAGTATCTCATGCTTGTTTGATATTCAAAAAGTAGTTTCATCTTCCCTTTGTAGGTCCAAGTTCCACCTAAGTTCTAACAGACTTTCCTTGCAGGTTATCTAGTGTGTCTTGATGTTGATGTGATAAGTTTGAAGTGGATTTCTGACTATAAGTGTCTTTGATCAAGACTTACCTTCATTTAACTTCAACTTAAGCCACTCAAATTTACCTCTAGGTGAATCATTGTTACTTGGAAATCATTGAAATAATTTGTTACTTTTGTTCATAGTCCATTAGTGTGATGAAGAGTTCAAGATGAAAGAGTGGATAAATGAATTCATAGTGCATCACCACACTTTAGAATAGGTTTTTATTTCTAAACAACTCCTTTATCTTTTACATCCTCATAGGTTTAGGTCTTATAAAGAGATTTAAATTGTCAAATCATGGGAGCTAGCCCCTTAAAATCTAGAGGTTTGGCCTAATATTAGGTGAGCCATAGCCTAAGGTTATTCCCATGTTGGACTAAGTTTTAGGTTTGTACATGAACATTCCTCTCCTCAACTTGGGTGCAACCTAGAAATCTAACATTAGGAAACACCTATTAAAATAAGGGTCCTTGGGGTAGCTTGACACCATGTGCCCATGAACTTATTTTTCACATAGCCACTCCAAGGTTGAATAAGTTAGGGTTTGATCATTTGATAAAGAGAGACAACTTATGCATATTATTTGAACACATTATAAGCTAGGTCACTCTATGTAATTTATTATCACACGTTGCATCCTCATGCACACATAATCTAACATGTATAGAATAACTACATAAGTCTATTAGAGGTAAAATCATTGAGGGGTGGGTAAATCAATGATATTAAATAATCCAACTTCAATTTAAATCTCTATAAACACTTAATCAATTATCATTAGCATTCATTAAGTATACACATTATGAATAACAATGAGGAAGAGAGACAATGCAAGATCAATCACATAGCACATGACATATGTGGGAAACCCTCTTGGGGGATAAAACCCAAAATAACCTATAATTACACCACTATCCTATAATAACAAAAACTAATTTAGACCATTTGTAAATAATCAAGGACCTACATTCCCTTAATTTAGTGAGACTGTAATCCCACAAGGAGCTTTTACACTTGTCTAGCTGAGCTACAATAACAACAAAAATTTTATCCAGTTTTACCTTGAAAGGAGGATACAACCACATTAGATTCTAATCTACCACAAAAACACCTTTTAACACATCCACCTTTGAACTGATGTCTTCAACACTTGATGATTGACCTATGATTATCACTCTTCACCTTCTCTCATATTCATTATGTAAGATCACTATGATACCAATAGAATTATGACTTATAGGTCATACAAATAGTCCTAAATTTTTTTTACTCTTCATCTCATACATAGGGTACTCTACCCCTCCTTCACTCCATAAATCACACACACAAGCCTCTCTCAAATCTCTCCCTAGTCTCACATACAAGTCTATCTTCAAGTCTAGAAACTAACACATTTGGTTTCACTATTTATCTATAAAATATGATAATCACTACCTTGTTCAGCCATTAGGCATGCCTTAATCCTTAATTTATCTCTCACATCAAGACATGACTCAAAAACAATCTTCATAGATCATCCATAGCATCTATGAGTCACCCTTAAGGAACTACACCTTTCAATTAGCCCCTTGTAGCCCTTATAGGTCTCATGTGATACCATTCACTCCTTTATCACTTCATCAAACAAAAAAATAACATAATACCACTCTTTAGGTCCCCTTATACATACTTAAATAATCATAATCAACTCTACTCACCTCTGTGTATGCTTAAATAACTCAAACACTAACCTAGTACATAAGAACATCATGAATGAACACATAATCAACTTCTTAATCATTGTTCATACTCAATATGATTTATCACACCTCCAAAATCCACATAGAGCATCCTTATGGAGTCTACAACTCTCTCAAATAGCTAATTCAACATGAGACATCGAAATATCATTAATACAAGATCAATTATCCTTCCCAGGTCACTTATAGAATAAATACATAAACATATTAAAATTTTAACCCTAATATATTTGACTATACACACTTTTAGATCTTCAAATCTATATTTCCAGATGCATCTTGGAGTCTTATACAACTTTTCTTTTTACATCATGAGTAAATTCTATATAGATCAAAAGATATGGCCAAAATTCAAAGCACTAGTTTTTCCTTTGAAAGTTCAAATATTCAAATGTAAATGGTCATAGTTAAACCTCAAACACCATGCTCATATATCATGTCCTCACTACTCAAATTAAACATGCACCATCAATATTATTATAACTTTAACACATAGGTGCCAATGCTCAAATGTTAAACCTTGAACTTGTTGACCTCATTTCGTGCAATCTAGAAACTTTGACTCAACATGCTCTGTCAATCTCCTGTATGTATCTCTATCTTTAACAATGCTAAATAAATTTCACTTTGATCTATTAAATTTAATATGCACCATTTATCTCTATTTTTACAATCACTCATTCACCATTGATCCTTGGAAGAAGCTTAATATTCATCTCTACTCAGTGTTAAACATTGAACACATGGCACCATCTCGCTACTTCCTAACTTCTTATAATAAACATGATCCATAGATGTTTCTTGAACTTTAACTTGTTCAAATTTATCTATGGGAACCTTTCTTATCTACCTCAAAGTCCAACTTTTCACAATCATATCTTTTACCTCACTCATTTGCATGTTCTCAAATTTGGCTCGTATGATCTCCTTACATAGGAGAATACAACCATATGAAAAACTACTCCTAGATCCTTCACATGTTTGATATAAAACATGATTAAAATTCCTCCTCAAAATATTCTATCATAGAATCAACTATTCTTAGAATTATCTAGAAAGACCAACTTTGCACATGTATATCTTTTGGTTCACTTCAGCACATGATCTAAAATTTAGTGAAAATCAACTAGGCTCAAAAGAAATAAACCCATATGATCACCTTCTAATGAAACATCCACATCTTTGAGATATTCCACCATCAAATTTCTTACTCTGCTCTTTCTTGCCTCATGCAAATTTGGCTATGGGAAAATACTATCAAACTACTTGAGAGCCCAATTTTGCACTTACATATATTTTTTATTGATTAGGTGCATGACCTAAGATTTAATTCATAATAACTAGGCACGATAATTAACAAAACCATGGACCATTTCCTCTTAAAATCTCCATACATGTGAATGTTGATGTCATCAACATGCTTACACATATCTATTTGAACATAGAAAACATTGTCAAAATGCCTGAGAACCCAACTTTGTACCCATATATATTTGGATATGTTTAGGTGCATGACCTAATATTTAGTACATATAAACTAGGGACTAATTTGATCACAAATATATGACCAACTCCCCTTGACTCATCAGCATGTGGTAATGGTGATGTCATCAAACTGCCTACTTAGATTTTTTACCACTAGACCCAAAATGTCTAGATGACAACAATGATCAACCAAATCAAATCCACTCATGCACAAAAGAAATAAAATCTTATAAAACATCTTAGATACCATTTTCACATGCTCAATAATCCATAATCATCTTTTAACATCTCTAACCATGCTAAAATTGAAGATCAACCAATTATACTTTAAGCATACTAGGATAAGCACTTTACACACTTTGTCATTGTCACTTATATTATAAAGGCTCTTCATCCACTCACATGGATACATTCATGAAATAATAATTTATAGATCTCAAACAATTTCCCACTTTGTCATTGATGTCAACAACCATCATATATAGCAATATACAACTCACCTTCCTTTTCTCTCTTTAAGCACTTTCACAATAGGAACTTTCTCCCCCTTTAACACAATGACAAAGTGGGCACCATCTAATTATAAGGAATTTAAAATAATATAAATTGGATAAGACCACCTTATAAATATGATACAAACTCCCCCTTACCTTGATCTTACTTTTGCTTGCCTTAATAACTTCATCTTGCTCCATGCTAACACTTCAACCAAGCACTGCAAGCAATGAATAAAAAACACATAAAAACCACTAAAATATGATGTAACTAAACAATAAACATCTAATATGGACTCCCCCTAATATCTCTAATACATTTAACCTTTTTATTATTTTTAGATCTTCACACACCATGAAGAACCAACATACAAGCGTACTAGCCTTATATATCAAACCACCTCAAGGACCACCAACAAAAATTCATGCCACTCACAAAATAGGAAATTAGAAATAAACTATCATTATAACTCACCTTGAAATACTCATTATTTTCTCTTTTTGATAATTTGATCAAAAAACACTCTTCTTCACACTAGGCTTGTCTACTCTCCTTGTAGCCCTACCTAGAACTTATAGAGACCAAAAATTTTATTATACACACATTCAAGACCTAAAACTTAATATATATATATATATATATATATATATATATATATATATATATTGCTCTCATATTCCCCTTAAATCACACCAATTTTCATCATCTATCTCATCTTCTACAACATACTTCCTTCACAAACCTACTAGCTAATTAGCCTTCCATATTGACAAAAACTTGAATAAATTAAGAACCGCAAACCTTTAAATATTTGTGAAGCTTATTTTTACAACCCATTTGTCCCATTCAACCACTTAAAAATCCTTAAACCTCAAATAATAAGGTAAAATACTTTTATAGCATATCCCAAAACCCTAGAATCTCAAAACAAACAAAGTCAACAAACCTCCTTCTGGTCAACGCACACCTCTAAAACTTTTTACACACCTAAATATATACATCACACACTTTTAAACCAAAAAATTATCCACCATACATTTTGTAACATAGAATTCATATAACCCTTTATAGGCATGCTTGCCCTTAAGCCAAAAACTAAGAAAAACAAGATCACTCAAAAATCTTTAATTGGCACAAACATACCTTTAAACCAAAAAATAACCTATAGCAAATCAAAAATAAGTGTATATACATTTATGAGCATCAAAATCTTCTTGAAATTTCATCAATCTCATTATGAAATCTAGATATACCCATTCTGACCCTACATAATAGCTCCTTCATAATTCTCTGGATCAAACTCATGAACTTGTTGCTCCCCCTTAACCAAAGACCTTCTCTAATTGGAATTATCATCTTGAGCACACAAAATTTATTTTCCACAAGAAAATATGTCTCCTAAGAAGCATACACAAAGACACCCTACTTCACAATGTCCTAGAATAATGTGAAACCAAGATTTTCCCACAACTCCTCATATTCCTTCTCCTCCTTGGTCATCTGATACCTATAGTTCTTATTATTTGGCTTTAGATAAGAAACATTCTTAACCACTACAACATTATCCATTTCTTCTAGAATTATATTGATAATAAATGGAGATAACAAATATTCATGACATACCTTTTCATCTATAAAACCTTCCTTATATCTTGGAACCTCAACATTAGGCATAAACAATTGATTTTATTTGCATGATAAATGATTAACAATAATAACATGTTCACTTGGATCCATACATACTTTATAACTAGCTAAAAATGAATATCTTGTTATTCTCTTTAAATTTGATCTCTTCATTCTCAACATGAGAAGATAATGAGACCTCTTGGAACTCTTTAACTTTTGTAGCTTTCTTCACCATAGAAAATAAATTACTCAGACCTATAGACTCATCATGAAATAAAATTATCACCTTTGGATTCCATGTGTTAACATGCCTTCTTTATTGCACTCTAGGATCCTAATTAAACCTATTCTAACTTGTAGACCTTTGCTTGTAGAACCTAGCAATGTGACCTCTTTGTTCATAATTGTAGCACATCATACTCCTTAGTGAAAACACATTTTGTCTTACCCTGTTTGGGCAAAAAAATTCAATATGTATTTTATCATGACAAACAAAACAACCTCCCCTTTTTTAATAGGTTTCACCTTGTCTAATATTATGTGGACAATGGTTTTAAAAGTGAACCACATCAATATAGTTAAAGAACTTAATTTTGTCCATCCCTTTTGACTGATTATCCCCATCATAGTCCCATGCAAACTCATTTCTAATAGGTCTCTTACACTCTCTATCCATATGACCAAATTGATTACATGTATAATAATAACTATTAAATATTGCATACCTCATGGAATTTGGTTGTTTGAACTAATTTGTCCTTATTCTACCAGCACCTTCATTTCTTGTTTGATGATTTATCTTCAAAATATGATTATTCTTGTTTATATTAGTCTTCATCTTATCTACTTCATATTCAAGACCATTTCTATCATTAACATGGCTTTGAGCACTCAAAATATTATCTAGATCACTTGAGCTCTTTTCAAATCGCATAAATGACTTCACATTACTTATATACTTCTCTAACTCATCTTTCAAAGACACAATCTCATAAGCATACCTTGAACATTCTTCTTCTTTGGCTCTTAGACTTTTAGACATATATTCCAACTTAGAATTAAGAAATATGACAATACCTTCATGTTCCCTAGAGTATTCATCCAATCTTACCTTAAACACACTGAATTATTCCTCATAGTCCTTGAGTTTAGATTTCATATTCTTATTGATCTTCTTCTCAATATTCAATTCTTCAAGAGCATTCATCAATATAGTCTCACAGGCCACCTCATCTTCATCATCATCTGAATCACTCCAAGTAGGCTCATTTTGATGTGAGTAACTTCCTTCCTTAGCCATAAATAGAGCTTCATCTATAGTAGGACCATCATCTTCATGATCATATTCTGAGTCAATATCTTCACTCTCATCTTATGAGCTTCAATCTTCTTTTGTGTATAGACTCTTCTTGTTCTTGAAGGACTTCTTTTTATTGTTATACTTTCTAAATCCTTTCTTCTTATAAGTCTTCTTGTATTTATTTTGGCCTTCACCATGATATTTATCAACATTATTCTCATGTTTATGAGAGCACTTATGAGAAAAATTTCCTATCTCTCCACAGTTGAAACATTTGAAGGGTATTTTACCCTTATACTTTCTTGAGCCTGTGTTTAATTTCCAAGTAATCAAATAAATTAGCTCATCCTCATTAATATAAGAAATTTTATCCTCCTTGGGTTTCTTACCTTGGAACTTCTTCTTAGGATTTATCTCAATCTTGAATGTTACTTCCTTCTTTGGTGGTATATCATCATTTACTCTCATCTCATAGGCAGTAAGGGTGTTATGCAATTGATCCATCTTCAACTAAGTAAGATCATAACTTTCTTCTATAGTAGATACTTTTGGATTAAACTTAAGGGATAGTAACCTTAATACCTTTTAGACCATAGTATCCTCTTCAAGATTCTCTCCAAGACCTCTGATGATGTTCATAGTCTCATCAACTCTCTGCAAAAAAGATGCCATAGAATCTTCTTCCTTCATTTTGAGACTTTCAAATTACCTTATGTGAGTTTGTAAATTAGCAAGATTGACCTTTGAATATCCTTAAAAAATGATCTTCATTTTGTCCCATATCACTTTAGAAAATTTATAATGGATTACCTTGGTGTATTTAGTCTTTGAAAGACCACAAGTGATAGCATTCCTTGCCTTGGAATTATTCTAAAACAACTTCTTATTTATAAAACTAGATGGAGGATTAGTAGGAGAAACATATCCATCCACAATAGATTGACATACATCAAACCCTAGGGACATAATGTGTGTACTCATTCTTGCACTCTAAAAATCATAATTAGATCTATTGAAAATTGATATTTTCTTAGTATAGAAAACTCCTTGATGACTACCCATATTGTACTTTGGATCACCTTTAAATTTTCAATCCTTTACCAAAGGGCCTACTCTGATACCAATTTTTAGAGATACAATCACTGAGAGTAGGGTGAATCAGTGAACCTAAATAATCCAACTTTGATTTAAATCTTTACAAACACTTAATAAGTTACAAAAAGAATTCATTAAGCATACACATTATTCATAGAAATGAGTAAGAGAGACAACATAAGATCAATCACATAACACATGACATATGTGGGAAACCCTCTTAGAGGATAAAACCCACTCAAACCTACAATTGGACTACTATCCTATAATAACAAGAACCAATTTAGACTAGATGCAACTGATCAAGGAACTACCATCCCTTATTTTAGTGAGATTGTAATCCCACAAGGAGATTCTACACCTATTTAGCTGAACTATAAAACCAACAAGACTTTTAACAAGTTTCACCTTATAAGGAGGTTATAACCACCTTAGATTTTGAGCTTCCATAAAAACACTTATGAACACATCCACCTTTGATTTGATGTCTTCAACACTTAATGATGAACCTCTGATTATCACTCTTCACCTTTACTCATACTTAATCTTCAAGAGAACTATTATGATAATAGAATTATGACCTATAGGTCATAAAAATAGTCCTCAATTTATTCTGATCTTCATCTCATACATAGGTAATGCTACCCCTCCTTCACTCCATAAATCACACACACAAACCTCTCTCAAATCTCTCCCTAGTTTCACACACAAATATATCTCCAAGACTAGAAATCAACACATTTAGTTTCACTATTTATAAACAAAATATGATAATCACTACATTGGTCAACCATCAGGAATGCCTTAATCCTTAATGCATCTCTCACATCAAAACATGGATAAAAAATAATCTTCATAGGTTGGCCATAGTATATATGAGTCACCCTTAAAGAACTACACCTTTCAATTAGGCCTTTGTAGCCCTTATAGGTCTCATGTGAACCCATTAACTCCTTTAGAACTTCATTAAACAAAAAAAGAACATAGGATAAATTTAAATTACATGGGTCTACTCCTTATGTCCCCTTAGACATCCTCAAATGAACATAGTCAACTCTACTCACCTCTATGTATGCTCAAACAACTCAAACACTGACTTGGTTCATAGGAACATCATGAACGAACATGAAGACAACTTCTTAAGCATTGTTCATACTTAAGATAGATTGATCACACCTATAAAATCCACATAGAGCATCTTTCTGGATTCTAAAACAATCTCAAATATCCAATTCAACATGAGACATTAAAATAACATCAATACAAGCTCAATTATCCTTCCTGGGTCACTTTCAAAATAATTATGAAAACATAATAAAATTTGAACCTCAATATATTTTATAGTACACACTTTTATATCATCAAATCTATATTTATAGATGCACCTTGGAGTCCTCTACAACTTTGATTTTTACACCATGAGCAAATTATACATAGATCAAAAGATATGGCCAAAATATAGAGAACTAATTTTTCCTTTACAAATTCAAATATTCAAATGAAAATGGTCACAGTTAAACCCCAAACACCATGCTTATATCTCATGTCCTCATTGCTCAGATTAAACACACACTATTTATCTTCTCCAAACTTTAACACATAGGTGCCAATACTCAAATGTTAAACCTTGAACATGTTAACCTCATCTCATGTAATCTAGAAACTTTGAATCAACGTGCTCCATTGATCTCCTATATGTATCTCAATCTTTAACAATTTTAAATAGATATCACTTTGACCTCTTTACTTTGATATGCATCATTCATCTCTATCTATATGATCACCTACTTACCATTGATCCTTGAAAGAAGCTCAATCTTTATCTTTGCTTAGTCTTAAAAATTAAACACGTGACACCATCTTACTTCTTCCTAACTTCTTGGATCAATTCACTCCATCGATGTTGCTTAAATTTAAATTTTAAAATTTGACAAAATATGGGAACCTTGCTTATTTTCTTAGAAGGCCAAGTTTACACAGTCATATCTTTTACCTTGTTCACTTGCATGTTATCAGATTTGGACCATATGATCTCCTTACATAAGAGAATACAACCATGTAAAAAACTAATCCTAGAACCCTCACACATGAGATATATCACCATTAAAATTCCTTCTCAAAATCTTCTATCACAGAGCCAACTATGCTTAAAATTATTTGGAAAGACCAACTTTGCACATCTATATCTTTTGATGCACTTCAATGCATGATCTAAAATTTAGAATAAATTAATTAAGATAAAAAATTAACAAACCCATAATATCACCTTCTCCTAAAAATTCCACACATATGAGATATTCCACCATCAAACTGCTTACTCAACTCTTTCTTGCCTCATGCAAATTTGGCTATGGGAAAATACTATCAAACTACTTGGGGCCCAAAATTTCACTTTCATATCTTTTGTCTTCCTTAGGTGCATGACCTAAGACTTAGTGCATAATAATTATTCACAATACTTAACAAACTCATGTGACAATTTCCTCGTGAAACCTCCATGCGTGCAAATTCTAAAATCATCAACATACTTACTCGACTCTATTTGAACATATAAAACTTGTCAAAATCCTTGATAGCTTAACTTTACACCCACATATCTTTGACTTAATTTAGGTGCATAACATAATATTTACTACATAACAACTATGGACTAATGTGATCACAACCATATGACCTACTCCCCCTAACTCATCCACATGTGGCAATGGTGATGTCATCAAATTACTTACTCAAATTTTATGCCACTAAACCTAAAATGTCAAGATGACATCAATGATCAACTAGATGAAATCTAATCATGCACACAAGCACTAAAAGATTTAAAAATATATTAGGGACCTTTTACACATGCTCAATACTCCATACTCATCCCTGAACATCTCTAACCATGCCAAAACATAAGATCAACCAATCATACTTCAAGCATACTAGGATAAACACATTGCACACTTTTTCATTGTCACTTATACTATCAAGGCTCTTCATACACTCACTTGGACACCTTTATAACATCATCATGACATCATTGACAACTCTCTAACAAAATCTAATGCCCTCTTCATATTATTATCTATGTAAGCAACACCTATTGACAGATGGGTCCTTGAGGAAGCTCAACACCATGTGCCTACTAACCCATTTTTCCCACAAAACTCCAAGGGTGAAGAATATAGGGTTTTATAATTTTATAAAGAGTGAAAACCTATGTACATGATTTAAAAACATCATAGGAAAGGTGATATAAAACCTAGAAGGTTCGAAGTGATTGCATCTAAATCTACTCAATATTCCATACTATACACTTGCATCCAATTCAAACACCAAAATCAACATAACTATTTGGATTTAACCCAAGCATCTGAGGCCCTAGAGTGAAAAATTATAGAATCTAATGACTATTTTATAATCTTGATCTAGTCCACTTCTAGCCTGTTTTAGTAAATATCTACATGCACCTAGTAAACTAAATAAGTACTCTTATTTTTAATTTATTGAAATGTCATTTAATAGTTGTACTTTCTATTTTTAACATATTTCAGCATTTGAATTTATAATATTGTTTATCTAAGTTTGAAAATTAATTTGCATGATATAGATCTATTTATCACCATTGTGCTTAATCATTTATAGATTATTAACCATAGACAATCAACACATATCTAAATTTAGTTTTAAACATTTGGTGAAACCATCTCTTTATGTAAACCATAGCTTGCCCTACGTATTCATCCTTTTGAGATTTTTCATTGTTATCTTTTTCTAGATTTACTTTATAATTTGTGTGTAACCTAAGTGTAACCCTAGATTACCTGGTGTTTTTATCGAACACTTAGCACTTCCTTATTATCCACTTAAAATGGCTCAAACTAATGAAGTGACAAATCCTATGCCTAATGAACATGTCAATAATGAAACTAAGCAAATATTAAAAATGTTACCATAGAATATGATTATGATCATGAAAATAATGAATTTAATGAAATAATGAAAATCAATAAATAGATCAAGAGCAAGATAAGTTATTGATATGTTTCAAAAGTGTATCTATCAGAACCTTGAAGATCTTGATGAGATCCTCAGAACTATTTTAAAAATTGTAGACACCTATATTACATTTAATGTTAAAATTCACCTAAAACCCACTAATTCTTCCTAACATTCAAATTATAATTCATGACATTTATCTCTTATTAAATAATTGAATAAATCAAATTTATTCAATTGTGCACAATTTTAATCCATATTTAATTATTAATTCCATATTTTACACCTTACCCAACATATTTCACCTTTATCTCCCTCATATGTTGACTCACCCAAACTAATCCCATAATTTCCCCAACTTGTTTTGAGTCACCCCTTTAGTTGTCAAATAGTTTGACTCATTCTTGGTGACTCAGTTAACCATCTCCATGTTTCTCTCAACCATTTGAAATGGCCATCATCCTCATGGATGAGGAGTCATTAAACACTATAGATTATTGGGATTATTTGAAATATTCAAATATTCTTCCATTATTGTATCTTTCCTCCAAAAATATATAAATAAGCATGAAAGGAATCACTTTCATCATCCTGACTTATGCTAATGAAGTGCTATCAAAATCACAATTGAATCTAAAGTGAGTCAAAGCCACTAAAGAGCATTTTTACACCAAAATGATGCCCATTTTACCTTACATTGGAAGAGTGAGAAACCATAATTCAAAGAGATCTAAACAAATTCACATCATAATGGAAGAAGCTTTTTGAAACTAAGCTATAAGTTTGTGTTGTTTCTTTTGTTTATAGCTCTAGATTAATTTGATATAGTTTAGATTAAGATTTCTTAGTTTAATTTGCATTTCTATATTTTCTTCAATACATTTTGGCATGCCCCATGGGATTAATCACTCATATTCATCATATTTTTATTTAAAAACATTTTTTAATTGATTTTTTTTTATTTTTCTTCTACACATGCATATAATCTTGGTCTTGTAAGTGATGTTTGAAGTTACAAGTCATTTTATAGCAATTTTTGTTTAGCTATGTGTATTTACTATGTAACTATGAATTCAAAGACATTAAATATGAAATTGTAACCCAAAAATATGAAATCATTATTTACCATATTTTTATAATCTTTTTCCTAATTTTATTTTTTCTAACATCTTTCTACTTGATTTATGATATTGCCTATGTTTTTGGTTTTCTATAACTCTCTATTTTAGGTAAACTACAAATTTAGTGAGTTCATCAATGAAATCATTGTCCTTAACTATGAAATCGATCAAGTCAACTATGAAATCATTGAAATTATCTATGCAATCCTCCAAAAACTAAGTAATAATCTCCTATGTTTTTTGTGTTTTTTATGTATTTATTTTTGTGTATTTGTGTAGGTCAATTGTAAAATTATACTAAAACTACAAAATCATAGACATAAAACATGAGATCATTACCATCCACTACAAAATCATTAATATCATCTGTGAAATCATCATCTTAATCTATGAAATAGGTATCTATTTTTATGAATTCAGTGAGTATACTTGATAAAATGTTTTGAAACTATTAACTCATTTCTTTATATTTTTTGCTTTTTATTTGTTTTTTGTGTCTAACCAGTGACAATTTCACACTTTTGCTTAATTGTGTAGCTTTGAATTTGTAACAAAGAATATTTTTTATCTTATTTTTGTGTTTTTTCTTAATTTATTATAGGTTGACTTGGCTCTAATCCAAAATAAACACCCTAATAAATTGTTTGCAGGATGCTAGTCAAAGAAATTTTGCATAAAAGCTAAAATCAAAATCAAAATCTTTTTACTTTTGCTACTAAAATTTCATTTCAGATTTCATTTTTAGTTTCTAGTAATTAGCTCACATTTATTTTCTTGGAGTTAATTTTTTTAGCACAAATTTTTTTTAGCTTTTTTTTTTGTGTTATGAAATTGTGTATGCTCTTCCCTTGGCATCATTTTGGTGATGATACTTAGGAATCAAAAGTAATTTCATAAATTTTGTGTTACCTAAGTTATGTTTGTCCATACTCTTTCCTTAACATCACATTGGTGATGATACTTGGAAATAAAAAATAAGCATTAAATTTTTATTTCTTTGTTTAGGGGATCTATTGATTGTGTATTTCACCACCACATAGTAGGTCAAATCATATGTACCCATAGGGTATATAAATTGAGATCTAACTATTTCAACTTCTTAAGTGGTTTTGTGTTTTAAGTACAATATTAATTCAAGGTATTTCATGCTCTAATACCCATGGTTTCAATAGTTACCTTTAAATATGGTTTTACCAATTATCAACACAATAAAACCTCTATGGTTATGTTGGGCACTTTGGTATAAGACCTAATAGTGTGCATCCACTCTATCTATTTCTTCCATAGAATTAGGGCTCAAAATATTGAATGGTATATTAGATGACTCCCATTAGATAAGCTTGTACAAACCTTAATACTAATAAATCCTATTTGACTTTTGTGCATCAATTAGTGGTTTATGTCAAGAACTTACCTTCCACACACCCTTGAAACTAGACTCAGTGGGATACGGGAATGGTAATATATTCTATGATTAGTGCCTTGAAATGTTAGGTTTTGGTTGAGATCATGGATAAGTGACATCAAAAGGCCCAAACATTGTTCATGACCTTTATCCTAAATTTTTACCTTTTTGTGCAAATTCTTGATTATTTAAAGTGGGACTTTATTTGTTGTTTCCTTGTGTTTTCTCTAGACTGCAATATCCTTATGTGTAAACAAAGTTATTTTGAGTTTTAAATCCATCAAAACATCTTAAAGTCAAACTTTCCCAAAAACTCAAAGTAATTAGTTTAAAATCATAATTTTTAAGTCACTTTGGTTATTATTCCTAGTTTAAAATTTTCATTTATTTGTGTCAAATTCATTATCCTTAGTCATGTTTCCTATCACTAGGTAAATGATCATGATTAATAACCCAAATACAAGGGTTGATCCATTTTTAAATGACCATTTTCAATTCACCATCCAAGAGCATCATGTATAAGTACATGAAATCACTAAATAAGAAGAAAGAGGGGCTTAGCAAGATTAGGGTATCCCCAAATCTATCCAACCTCCACCCTCTTTTGATAAATATATCATGTCAAACAATAATTAATTCTTGATTCAAACCTTAGGCTTTGGAGAAAAATTCCCACTTAACTTTGATTTGTAAAACTTGTAATACTTGATTACAAGTAAAGATCCTTCACCTTCCATACATGATAAATCTACATCTCAAGGTTATTTAGAGGGTATCAATGCCATTACAACATCCTAAAATCCTAATCCCCAATCCTCTCAAGGTAAATGGAAAGATATCTTACGTGAGGAATTATCTTAAATAATGCATGGAGTCTCTATGGAAGTTCATGCACACTATGGTATCTAAGAGATTATACATTTTTAATCTCATAAACCAACTAACCCTTTTGGTAATCCTAATGTGAATGTGAATCTTACTTTACCTTTTCATATTAATTCAACCAATCCAAGTTTGAACATACACTCAAAATCACCAATCAACAACCCAATCAACTAAAACTTGAGTCTTCATTCAAGTTTACCAATCACACAACAAATGAATCCAAACATGAATATGCATTCAAATTTATTCAATCCAGATTTGATTACACCAAATTTGAATGTACATCCAAGTTTTTAAGTTCATGGTTAAATCAATCTAAGTTTGAATATTTATGAAAACTCACAAATCAACTTAAATAAGAGTCTCATAGGCATAGCCATCATTACCAATCCAAATCAAAATCAGAGTTTGAATCCTCATTATATCTCACCCATCCAACCATCTAATCTAAATTTGAGCATTACTTCATGTATGATCAATAATCATAATTTAAATAGTGGTTTACCAAATCAATTTTCTCATCCAAACTCTTGGATCAGTTCCACCCAATCCAACTCTAACTCTAACTAATGTTAACCCTAACCCAAATCTTAATTCATATTAAAACCAAAACCAAAACCCAATTAATGCAAATAAATCCAACTTTAATCCAAACCTTAACCCCAACAATTTAATACAATTCCTAACTATAACATTAACCAAAATCAATATAATTCAAACCAAAATCCTCTTCAACCAAACCAAGTTAATTCTAACTTAAACCTACACTCTAATATGTCCAATCTAAACTATAACATGCATCCACAACAATTTAATCCCAACTTTTTTAATTAATATAAATTTGGTTGCAACACTAACCCAAACCCCACAAACTTTAACACCAATCCTCCACCAATAAACTTTAACTTTAACATGAACCCAAATCAATCAAATCCAAACATTAACATTACAAATAATCTAAACCTTGGTTTCAACACCAATCCAAATCAAACAAACTTTGGTTTCCAAATCCAACCATCCTTGGTTTCAATGCTAATCTAAAACTAACAAATATTGGTTATAACATTAATCCCAACCCTTTTTCAAAATCTACAAAAGCTAACTTTAGAAACTAACCTCCAAATAACTTTAATCAACAACCTAACCAATTTCCAAAAAACCAAACTAACATAAACCAATTCATTGGTCAACCCTACAACTTCTATAATCCAACAAGTTAAATAAACCAATTATCTCCATATCTTATACGAGAGTTCCAAAATATAAATATAGGGTTCAAAACTTACAAGATGGTTCTTATTCTAGGAAAAAATATTTTAAATTTGAATAAATTTGTTCATATCCTTATGATTAAGTACAATGACCACACCTTTTCCAAAATACTTCTAACTCCCAAAATTTGATAAATGTAAAGGTAAAGGAGATCCCAAAAAACACTTAACCAAATTATATCACGCATGTGTGGATTTTTATTATATAAATGAGTAAATTTTATGATTATTCCCACAAAGTCTCAGGGATCAAGCCCTTAAATGGTTTTCACATCTTCCAAAAGGATCTATCTTTACTTTTAAGGATTTATTCAATAAATTTGTTCACCAATTTTCATATAACATTGAAAATAATTTGACCACTTTGGATTTTTAAAATGTCAAACAATACAATGGTGAAACTTTTACTTCCTTCCTAAAAATATGGTGAGAAATGGCAAGTCATTTCACATGGTCATTTCCCAAAAATAAACTTTTGGACATATTCATGAACAATATAAACTCAACCTTGGGACATCACCTGTTACTCCTTTTCCCAAGATACTTTGATGAAATCATTGAAAAGGGAGTTTAAGTTGAGAGAATAATAATTAATATACATGTTATCAAAATATTTAAACCTAATAATAATTCCTCTAAATTAGTGGAAAAAATAATTTTTTTTTGAAAGAACAAGAACCTTGTTAGAGATGGTGTTGTTGATGTAAAACAAATTCAAAACCCTCCACATCAAACACAAACTTACACACAACCTATGAATAACATAATTATTCTTGGTGGATAACCTAGACAAGGAATACCTAAGTGTAAATTCACTCAATTGGTTGACACTTATGAAAACATTTTCCAAAAGATGGCCCATGTTAACATTATCACTTGGCCTAACACCAAACCTTTTGATGATAATATTCTTAAACTTGATTTTTATAAATAAGATGAATACTATGAATACCATAGTATCAAATGGAAATTTACTAATTAGAGTATGTGCCTCAAACACTATGTTTAATACCTCATTGATAGAGGGGACATAACAATTGAAAATCAAATGGCCAAAACACTTTATATGGTTACCGTTCTTCTAGGTTCAATTAGGTGAATTTAGACAATAGGGATAGCTAGAGTGGTTGTGAGTAAAATAAGATGGGTCTATCAAATAAAATAAAACTAAAATTACAGCCTCAAGTGAGGAAAAATGAAATAATCTAGTTAACTCTGTAAGTGGGAGGATTTTCTAGTTTTATGGAGAAGATTAAAGGTTTTGATAGTAATTTCTTAATATTATTTGTGAAATCATGTGAGAATAGAACAATGTCAATCAATGGAGTTGCTCTTTATATTATTGAGTAACTCATTTCTCATATGAATAGATTGGCAATGAAGGAAATGAAGAGTTACTATACACCAAGGGATTTCAAATTGGATAAAGAGGCTTTTTAGAGGAGGGAGAGAAACGAGAGAAGTTACATAATAGTTTTTTACTAGGAATCCTTACCCAAGCCACTTACAGATGTGGCCTTCCACTTAATGTAGTAATCACCTTGGAAGGTAGGTACAATGTATTTAGATGGTCCTTGTTTAGAATGTTGAATTATTTTAGGCATGGTGTGCCCTTTAGTCTCCCATTTTTATCTTGAAATATATAGAGGTCTCGATCATAAAATTTAAACATGGAAACTATTCTACACCTATGCATGAGGGAGTGATCTACCTCATATTCAATTATTTTAAGGGCATGAATCAAATAAATCTAGGCATATCACAGACCTAGGGAAAAAAGATAGAAGAGGGACCTGTTGATATCAAAAAAAATTAAAAAGTATGGATAAAATATCTTGGGAGTCTGAGTAGGGTTAATAAGAATAATAAGAAACCTATGGAAAATATTATTAATAAGAGTGATGGAAAGAATTAAAAAAAAATTGATAACATCAAGAAAATAATTTGAAATGCATCAAAGCCTACAGGGCTCAGTCATGGGAAATAGGGGAACCATGGTCATCAGGATTCACATAGTAAAAAGAGAGTGGGGACTTTTATTGATGTTTAATAGGGTAGTGAGGATCCTAAGGAGAGTCAAAATGGAGTATAATAGGGAAGTAAATCAAATCAAAATATAATAATAATATAAAAGGTGATCAAGGAGCCTATTTATACCCCTCCAAAGAAAGGGGAGACTTCTTAAAATTAGAAGGATCTAAATGAGGATTTTAACAATCTGGTCACCTCTCTCAAAGCTAAGGAGAGTTAAAAAAAGATAGTGGAATATCTTGATCTCCAAAAATCTATCATGAGGTGGTTTATACAATATATCATAGAGCTAAAGGGTAAGGTTAATTTATTATAGTAGGAAAACTCAAGGATAAGTTAAATCTTCTCAACCAAGGAGGAAGACCATCAAAATTAGAGTTTAGCTTTTAGGGTGGAGCTGTTAGAGAAAGATAATGAGAACCTTAACAATAAATTAACTTTTTTAGTAAATTATAACCAAGTATCAATTTATGATGGCATACATAACATTTAAAACTTGTGAGCTCACCTTAGTGAGTTTTATGAGCCTAGTGTGACTAGTAAAGGGAAGGGCAAGAAGGGTCAGAGAAGTGGATCTTAGTATGGTTTCGACCAAGATAAATTATTGATTTAGATTGATATCAACATCAAAAATATGAAATCTTATTGAGAGGTTGTATCTAGGAGCTTAGATTTAGACTAGTTCTTTAGTTATTTTTAATTTGTTTCTAAGCTATTCTTTAGTTATTTATGGACCTAGTTGGTCTTATTTCTTAGTAGGTCTTTGTTTAGACTATTGATCTTTTTGTGTTTGTACTTATCCTAGGGTTTGGGTACCCTAGTTCAAAAAAATCCCCCCATTTAACTTGAATAAAAAAACAATTGAAAATCAAATATTTAACAACCAAAATCTAGGGATATATCAAGATCCATTCCCTAATCATGAGAAAAATAAAAACAAAAATAAGAACAACCTAAATCTAGTAATGTCAATCAAGAAAGTCATCCTTTCAACTCTATAGTTAATAATGTTTATTTTATTAATAATCACATCAATGTCATCAATTTGTAACCCTAAAAGTATGTTGTTACAATAAAGCATGAAAATCTTATTATTCCATGTGCATCATCATCTAATTTTAAATTCAAGTGCATCATTATTGATCATCTTGAGAAGATACCCACAAATATTTATATATTATAACTTCTCAAGATGTCCTTTTTATATAAATATATCTTTATAAAATACTTCAATAGTCTAGCATACCTTAAAAAATCAACCCTACCAACTTCTAAACATTAGTAGGCATTTTATCAAATAATAATTAATTAACATTTGACCATTCTGATGTCTCTCCTTTAGGTTTGGATCATAATCCTCCATTTTACATAGAGGTTATCATCTCTAGGCATAAGGTAAAGAAAGTGTTTATAGATAATGGTTTGGCATTAAATTTATGTATAATATGGATAATAAAACACTTATAATATCCAACAACAACACTAGAAACTAATATTATTACTATAAAGGCATATGACAATAATGAGAAGCAATCCATTGGCATAATATATCTTCCTTTGATGGTGGGGTCCATTATTAAATAAACTCTAATCTATGTACTTGATCTTGATCTACCATATAACATTCTCCTTGGACGTCCATGGCTATATTCCATGAATGCCATCCCATCCACCCTACACCAATGTTTGAAAATTTCCCATGAATGTATGGAAGTCACTATTCAATGAAATCTTCAACCCTTCCAATATTGAAATATATTGGAAGGAAAATATCAAAAATCCAATTATTTACCATTTATTGATAACAAATTTACTCCTTTGAGGATTATCCTTCACTTGAAAACTATATCCATCCTAAAAATTTATTTCAAACACCTCCTCTTGGTGGTTGGATTAACATACCAACAACTTCCATTTTACATTCAAAAGGCTTCCACTAATGAATATTCCAATCAACTATCTATAGAACAAGCTTCCAATCATCCTTCTATTGAGAAGATTCAAATCAACCACCCACTTTCTAATCATCTTCGTCCACCTCATCTCATTTCAAAATCATTGATAAATAAATGAATGAGTACATAATCAAATATTTCAACCATATAATTACAATCCATAAAAATCCACTTAATTATGGTAGGTCCTACCATCAAAAGGATAATATAGTGGTTAATCACTTCGACAAGACAAAATTTCCATAAAGATGGTTTCCTTTCAGATGAACATATTGAATATTACAACCCTTCTTGGATTTACTCTGATAAATTAGGTACTTGATTTACCAATAATAAATATCTCATTGATAAGTCCATCATGTGTAACATAATGAATTATAAAGGCAAAGGTCTCAGCCTCCATGAACAAGGATCCATTGAACCAACAACAATAAAATCAAATGATGTTAAAGATGGAATAGGGTTTAATCTACTCAATGCACATCTCACACTTTTCCAAAGTGACTCTTCTAATGAGTCAAAGGATGATTGTTTAGATAGTGAAATGGGTTCCATTATTATCCAATTTGAAAGCCTTACCCTCACCAACCTTTTTCATGAGAATGTCATTCTTACACTAGATCTCACATATCCATCCCTCATAAAGTATGACCAACATTCAACACCTTCACTTGATCATTTCTAAAATGATTAGGATATTTCTAAATTCTTGAGAACAAAGGACCATATTCCATAAGGTGATCAAAAGAAAGGGTTTTCAATTTAGTTAGATGATTCAACATAAGTTGGGGAACAACAACTACATTAAAATATCAAATTAACATCTATATCAAATAAAATGGACCTAGAGGATGATTTTAATCTTCTTTCACCACCCCTAAATTATAAATAATAATCAACTCTCCTTATTGAGGAAACTATTATTGTGAACATTGGCATAGAAGAAGATCCCAAAATTGTCAAACTTTCATTATCTATTACTCAATAAGAAAGAGAAATACTTACACTTTTGCTTCATAAATTATATGATGTATTTGTATGGTCTTATGTGAATATTTCAAGGCTTGATCCATAACTAATAGTGCATCATCTTGTTATACATCCATATGCCAAACCAATCAAACAAAAAATCTATAAGATGCATCCCAAGATTGTGCTACTAGTAAAGGAGGAATTAAATAAGTAACTTGTAGTTGGTTTCATACACCCTATTTACTATTTGTATTGGATATCTAAAAATGTACCATTATTAAGGAAACTAGAAGGGATCAAATCTTGCAAATATTTTTGTGACATCAATAAAGCATGTCTAAAAGATGATTTTCTATTGTCCAACACCGACCTGATTGTATATTCCACTATAGGTCATGATACATTATCTTTAATGGATGGTTTTTTTAGGCTATAATAAAATAAAAATCACTACTGAAAACTAACACAAAATATCATTCACAACATCATAGGGGACATTTTGCTATCAAGTGATGCCTTTCATTTTAAATAATGCTAAAGATACATATTATCAAGAAATTAGTGTCATCTTCCATGATATGCTTCATGATATTATGGAAGACTATGTAGATGATATTCTTTCAAAGTCTATATTATAGAGAAGAACATCCTCAATTGCTTTATCATATCTTTGAATGCATGAGGGAGTATAATATGAGAGTAAATCCTAAGAAGTGTGTGTTTGGTTTGACATCAAGAAAAAATTTAGGTTTCGTTATTTCACAATGTTGCATATAAATTGATCCTTCTAAAGATTAAAATATCATATAAGCCCCCACCAAAGAATATTAAATAACTTAGACTTTTTCAAGGAAAAGTAATCAATTAGGAATTTTATATCACAACTTGCAGATATTTGTCACCCTTTCACATTTTTTATTAAGAAAGACACTCCTTTCAATTGGAATGAGAATTTTTCAATAGCATTTTATAATATTAAATAATATCTTTCCAATCCACCAGTATTAATTCCACCTATTGTTGGTAAACCTTTTTTGTTATATATATTAGCTACTCAATTTGCATTGGAGGCATTGTATCACAACATGATGACAGTTGGAAATAAAGAGAAGTGTATTACTTAAGCAAAACTTTGATATATTATGAATTCAAATACTCTAAAACAGAAAATTCATGTCTTGCAGTTGTTTTGCCTCATAAAAACTATGGCATTACATGCTCAACAATCAAACTAAGATCATTATCAAAATCAACCCTCTCAAGTATCTTCTATCTAGAATAAATTTAATAGGTAGTGTGGATAATTAGGTTATGCTTCTTAGTGATTTTGATCTAGATTATGTCAATCAAAAATTAATTAAGAGACAAGTATTAACAGATGCATTGGTGGAATCACCTCTCAATGATAAAGCACTTATTATTGCAAAATTTACAAATGAAGCAATATTGTCTATAAATGAATCTCTAGTTTGGTAACTATTATTTGATGGTTACTTTACCAATCATGGATCAAGGGAAGGTATATTTTTGGTCACACCATATGTTTATTTTATTCCCAAGGTTTTAAGAATTGAGTTCCCTTTCACAAATAATATTGCAGATTATGAAGATCTTATAGCAAGTCTCAAAATTACTATTCAATGAGGCATCTAACATATTCTTATTTTTGGTGATTATAAGCATATCATTAATCAAGTAACCAATTAATTCTAAGCTCATGATGATAATTTAATACCTTAAAATTGGGTGGTGGATAGTTTAGTTATATTTTGAATTCATCCAATTTGAATCAGTACCAAGAATCAACAATAGGGTAACAGATGCCATGGTTATTATTGGTTCACTGCTTGATTTAATCAAAAAATAAAATAATTTACTTATGTAATACCTAATGTTACCATATTAATACCTAATGTTACCATATTATGATATGACTAATTCAAAAATGGTTTATGATGTGGTTGGTCCCACTTCTCCTTGGTACTTTGACATATATACCTATATTCATAATAACATCTTACTACCAAACCTATCCCATAATCAACGCAATTCATTTATCTAGCATACATTTTGCTATATTATCCTTGGTAACACCTTATATCTTAGAGGATATGGTGGAAATATTTTATGCTATTTTAATTTTGAGGAACCTCCTTTGGCAATTAGGGAAATCCAAGAGGGAATTTATGGTGCACATTTAAGTGGCATGATTCTAACAAAGAAGATTTTATGGATAGATTATTATTGGCCTACAATGGAATTCAATTCATTCACCTATGTTAAGAAATTCATACATTATCAAAAACATGGGGACCTTATACATATCCCATCACAAGCTCTACAACCTATTACCACACCTTGGCCATTCTCCAAATTGGGGTTAAACCTCATTGGAAAAATCAATCCCAATTCTTTTGATGGTCATAAGCATATTATTATGATAATAGAGTACTTTACCAATTAGGTTGAGGCAATTCCCCTTATGTAACTAAAAATCAAATTTCCAAATTCATCTTAAACCACATTGTCTATTACTTTGGTATCCCTTCCACTATCATTTATGATAATGGAAAATCATTCAAGAATAAGGATGTTAAATCTCTTTATCCAACTTACCACATCAAACATAAGTGATCCACTCCTTACTACCTACAAGATAATTTTCAAGTTGAGGAAACTGATAAAAACATTGTATACATCCTTAAATGAGTTGTCAATGAAGTTGGTCATGACTGACATACATAGTTATACCTCACCCTCTGGGCATATCGCACTAGCATCTACACACCCATAGGGGCAACCCCTTATTCCTTTGTACATGGTAGTGAGTCTATTCTATAAATATAAATCAAGGTTCCATATTTTTTATATCTATACCACAAATCATTGATGAATAATCCAATCATAATTCATGCCTCACTGAACTCGACCTTCTAGATGAGAAATTACTTAATTCTTTAAACCATTTGCAAGTATACCATAATTGCTTTTGTCATAGATATAATAAGATAATAAAAGATAGGGAGTTTGAAATCAGAGATCTTATTCTTAAGGAAAACCAATGAAATACAAATGTTGAGAGATAAAATAAAGGAAAGTTTGAGCCTAAGTATTTGGGCTCATATGTCATCATTGCTAAGTATGGATTAGGAGCTTAAAAATTGTCTATAGAAGATGGAGAAGAGCTTGATGAGCCTATGAAAATCATGCACCTTAAGATATTATATGCCTAAAAAAAATTATATGTTTTTGTTTATATCTTAGGTGTTCAAAAAAAATTAAAAAAATTAAAAAAATCAAAAAATCAAAAATTAAAAAAATCAAAAAATCAAAAATCAAGAAAAAATAAAAAATAAAAAAAACATATAGATCATCCAAAAGTGAAAACTAGTTTACCAGTAATTTGGGCAAGTACCATGGTGAAAACCATATTTTTTGCACCATGTGTAATACATTTTCTATATTCACCCTAGTCACTTGGGGGCATAATTTTTCAATAGTCCATTGTAAATTTTTGCATTATCTTTTGTCACTGGGCCTATATCATTTTAGATTAAGGTATGATACTTATAATTGTGTACTATGTCCTTGCTGCCATTTATATTACAATCATTTATCACAAATATTAAACCAAAATACAATTTTTTATTTTTTTTTAAAAAAGATAAAAAAACATCTAAAACTGCACATAAACATTTATCAAAAAACATATACCATCCTACTTACCTTCCAAACTTTGTTCACTCACCATTTTTGGGTGGGATAATTGCACATATTTTTCATCCAACACTTGATGCTTCAACAATAAACCACTTTCTCATCACTTCCCATATTGGGAGAACTACATCTAGCATTATATCCCCACATAGACTTTGTCTAGGGTGGATTATGTAGGTACTGTTTAAAGACATGGGGTCTCTAGGATCAGATCAGCCACCATCTTCCCCATTGTCCATTTCCCTAAGAGTGGATTTGTCTTTTCATGTGTTTCTCCTTTTGCTTCCTCATTATTTATTTAGTTATTATCCTATCTCTTAGCTACCAATTATATCAAACCTTACTTAGGATGTTAAGTCTTTTGTTTTATCTCTTTCACGTATTGATTACTTGTTTATGGTTTTCATTACTTAGTCTCTCATTTATTTTATTGTTATCTTGTTCATTTTTTTAATCCTTAACCATTAATTTGGTTATTCATATTTTCTCATCTCTAACCATTAATTTGGTTATTTATCCTTTTTAATCCATAACCATTGATTTGGTTATTTATCCTTCATACTCCTTAACCATTAAGCTGGTTATTTATCCTTTTTTATCCCTAATGATTAATTTGGTTATTTTTATTTTTTCCAAATTAACCATTCATTTGGTTATGTCTCCTCTTTTATGTCAACCATTCACTTGGTTATTTTTCATTTCTTACTTTAGTTATTATTGGTTACTTACTCTTTAGTCATCTTATTTATCTCTTATTCTTTTAATTTTGATTGTTTTACATCATTTTTTACTTTGTTTATCTTTAAAAACATTTTATATTTGTTTATTTGTTGTTTTCATAATCATTTTTTATGTTTACATAATCTAAAATACTTGTGTTTTTATATCTTACTTTAAATGTTTTATTTTAGTTTTGGTGTGTATGTCACAATTATTTTGTGAATTGCACTATAGTATGATTATGATTTATCTATATCATAATGTATTTTTATCTACACAAATTATTATTTTTCAGTCCATATGCCTAAAACATAAAAATTCATCATGTTTATTTAATATCATTGGTGATAGTTTGTTTTACACTATATTAAACATCAGGTTGCTCAATACTCATTATTGTTGGAAATCTAATGCAAGGAACAATTAAAAAATAAGTTAGTTATCTAAAATAATTATCCATGCATCCATAATCCAATCATACATGTCATAGTCCATAATAAAATGCTAAATATAATTAACATATACTAGTGTGACTCAAAATGTAGTAAATATAAAAGTAATCTATCTATCCATCAATCATGTATAAATGAAATAACAATCATACAAAGTTCATTAACAATATATCCATAGTCCATAATGTCAATATGAATAGTATAACTCTCATAATTTAAATGAATCATGTATATATATCAAAATCAAATGTGTTTATACAAAAGACACATCTCAAAAATATGTCTAAATTGACTCATCCATCCTCAAAAGTGTGTCAAGTCTCACACTTCCCCTCATATGGAGCATTTGATCTTGAACTCAGCTCATAACATTATGGTATTCCTTAAGGAGGACCCATAACATGATGTGAAATGTGTCCCACATATATCTTGAAATCTATAGGATGAATTGATCTCCCTAACATAGACTTTTTAGTCAAATACCCCCTATATGATGGTCCCTCTATGCATGCAAAATAGCCTCCTCGTATAAACTCCTATAGTTAGTCACCTGCTCCATAGTTATCATCACCCTATCTATTATGGCTACCTACCCATATATTACTAGTAAAACCTTAGCCTCTATGAGCTCTATCCCCATTGTATCCCTCTCTTACCTACACCTTTGAGTTAGTGTTGTGTAATCTAGAGTATGTGTATTCATTTCATGTGTAACAACTTCTAGTGTTATATCAATACCAACTCTCTCTAATATCTCCACCTCATCTTATAATTTATCCACCTCTCCCTAAATACATTTGATATTAGCCACTCTAATTACTAACTAACCCCCTCTACTATACATCTCACCCTATAATTTAGACACCTCTCTATGTAACCCTACAATATCACTATCATGGTCTTAGATCTCCTGATGTTGTTTTTTAATAAGGGTATAATCCTCCCAAGATTTACTTGTATGTGAAGGACCCATTGTGTCCCCTCTATATGCATGTGTCTCATGTCTTAATATCATTATTATGTACTCTCCATCCCTCTCTCTCTCATGATTAATAACAACTAATATAGTCTCCTCTCCATGCCTCTGCTCTATATCCACCCTCATCTTTGTGTCTCCTCCCACATCCACACCTACCTCTCATAGAATCTCAACACCCTCCACCTTAGTAATATCTACATCATGCAATTGGATCTCCTGTATATAATGTTGTTTGATTCATCCTTATGTATTATATCTTATCATTGCCATTCTGATATAGGCTCTTAAGCATGTGCCTCATGGCTGCCTAATCAAATTGGCAACCAATATCTACCTCCAAGTGCATGGTGGTGCAAATAGAACTATCAATATCATAGGTCATTATTGATCCCACTAATTTGTATATCCATCTACTAATATTATATTAATAACATACTTTCTCTCACTCAATGTAACCATCTATACCTAATACCAACCATGGTATGTTATCACAAGATTAATAGTAATTCCCCACTGAGCCCTCTCACTAACTACTCATACAAAGACATGATGACCTATAGGATTGTGTTGTCTAATATCAAACTATCTCATCACCTTATCAGGGAGATGTATCTATTTAATATAATCATGTATACATATAACATAACACTAAATCATCATCTAATCTATGTACAAATCATCTTATAGCCACTAGAACACAATCTCTCTATATGGTCTCCAAGTGATTTGATCCTCACCTATCTCATCTATATCCCTCTTATAAAACTCTAGGTCACCCAAGTGTGGTCTACAAGTACCTATGATCATATTCCATCCATATGACATCAACTCATTAGTAGAACATGTGCTCATATGTCCAATAGGCCTCTCCATTATAATTTACTCCTAGCAACAAACTTGTAATAGTGTGGAAGGACCAATCCCCTTCCCATCAACATCAACCACATGGTGAAAATCCTTGTATAAATGTGCAATAATGCATTTTCCCCATGAAAATATCTCCCCTTTCTCCATTATGTCTCTAATGATATCGATTAAACCAATAGGACATAATCTCCCACTCTTGTCAGAAATCATAATACCACTAATAATGGCCATAAGTACCATAATCAAAGAATCAATAGCCAATTTCATGTATTAGTTAATGCATACCCCTCCTCTCACAACTGAAATCAATCATCCTCCAAAAGTATTTTACAATTCCATCTCTTGAAGACTTTGACCCCAGTATACTCATCTACCCCATATCAAAGTACCCAAAACATAATACACTTCCTCTAGTGTCATCATCAAATCACATGTAGGTAGGTGAAATGTGTTGGTATAATTATGCCATCTCTTATCCATCACCCTCAGCAAATCCCTATCCACTTGAATCTCAAGCATCTAAAAGATTTATGATAACCATGTTGCCTCTAATACACTAAACTCATACTTAGTGAGTCTAACTATCTACTCAAGTGCACTAGGCCTTTTCTCCCATATCATACGTACTAGCAATACCTCTTGTCATTATAACACATTAGCATAAGGTTAATTCTATCTATCAACATAAAAATCCATTTACCACTACATTCAAACATTTAAAAACATAAAAATAAAACAAAAATCCATTTCTCTTCCTTATTATTATTTTCAATCCATTTATCACTTCTTTTTCTCATAATTTTACTAATTTTCCTCTAAGCATCCATTTTCCTCTAAAATTTTACATTTTCTCTACTCCCTTTATAGTTTTGCAATCCATTTTGACAAATTCTAAGTTCAGCCCTTCAATTTTGCATTTTTCACATTTTTGTAACCCATTTTTGTGCTTTCATTATCTATATATTCAATTTTTCTCCTCTGATATATAATTTCACATTCATCCTAAGATATTTTCCTCTTTAACAATTTTTCTACCCATATTGAATAATTTTCTACCCATTTTCACAATTTTGCAACTGTAAAAATGTGAATTAACTAATCCTTAACCTTATTTCTCCCCTAGTGATTTTGCCACCATGTTCAATGAATTCTTTATCTAGTTCAATGATTTCATAGTTTGATATAGCTAATTCACAACTTTCATTATGGAATTTACAAATAACCTAACTAAAAATTTATTTTAGTTAACTTTAAACCCTAATAAATGCACTTAAATCAAAAATTTAAGGCATGAAATTTAACTTACCAGAGGTTTTCTCCTTTCTAGTTTATGGTGTCTCCTCAAACACTCCCCATGGTATTGGTGTTGTGTAATGTGGTCCATTTTCCTCCAAGGTCTCAAAGCAAACATCCTCACTTAGCTTCTACTAGCCAATAACTCTACAAATCAAATATGCACAAATGGCTTTCTTACAACTAACTCTTCTATTTATATTATCCCCCCATTTCAAATATTTTTTCCCCACCCCTCCATTATGTTCATTTTTTATCCATTTTAATTTAAGTTTTAGGCAATCTCAATCAAACTATTCTGAATATATCTCAATCACTTGCAATTATTACTCTTGTAAAATTTTCATTAAAATTTTAAAAACCTTTATTTTCTCTATTTTCAAATCCATATATTACTATCACTAACAAATATCATTCCCACATCTACTCCATTGATATTTACATCATGATCATCCACTGATAGTGCAATATTTGAATGGTAAAATATTATTTTTCCACTCAATACTCTAGTTTTCACAACTAGGGGTAACCTATTTACATGTACCTTAATCTTGTAAGTCTAACATCAATTATAATACTTTGATTTCTTGATGGTCCAAACCACTTAATCATTTTATTTATTTCTTTCATTTAGAGCATTTGTCTATTTTATCATATAAACACTTAAGGGGGCATCATCATATTCATTATCATTCATTTGGGGTAACCTTTTCTTCTTAATCATCAACTCTCTACTTCTTCTACTATTCTTCAAAATGGTCTTGCTTTGCAACACCATTTCAAAAAGGGGCAAATGTAGATGCCTAAATTAAATTTAGTGTTAAAATGCACCTAAAACCCACTAATTCTTCCTAACATTCAAATTAAAATTCATGACATTTCCCTCTTATTAAATAATTGAATAAATCAAATTTAATCAATTGTGCAAACTTTTAATCTAAATTTAATTATTAAATCTATATTTTATACCTCACCCAACATCTTCCACCTTTATCTCCCTCATATGTTGACTCACCCTGACTAATCCCATAACTTCCTCAACTTATTTTGAGTCACCCCTTGAGTTGTCAAATAGTTTGACCAATTCTTGATGGCTCACTTAACCATCTCCATGTTTCTCTCAACCAGTTTAAATCGTCATCATCCTCATGGATGAGGACTTATTATCCACCGTAGATTATTGGGATTATTTTAAATATTCAAATAATCCTCCACCATTAGATATTTACTTCAAAAATATATAAATAAGCATGAAATCCATCATTTTCATCATCTTGACTTATGTTAATGAAGTGCTATCAAAATCACAAGAAAAACTAAAGTGAATCAAATCCATCAAAGGGCATTTTAAAACCAAAACTTTTCCCATTTTACCTTGCATTGGAAAAGAGAGCAACCATAATTAAAAGAGAGTTAATCAAATTCACATAGTAATGGAATAAACTTCTTACAACTAAGGTATAAGTTTGTGTTGTTTATTTTGTTTATAGCTCTAGATTAGTTTGAGATATTTTAGATTAAGATTTCTTAGTTTAATTTGCATTTCTAGATTTTATTCAATACAAAAACTAAAAAAAAACATAGATGAACAACTAGGTGCATCTATTCATCATGATATTAGATTTATGTGACCTCCCCATGTACCAATAACCCTCCCCTTGAACGTATTGCTTAATACTTCTGACAGGGGCACAGATATGTGTTGACACCATTGTTACCTAGAAAAACCACTATTTCTACATCCTACATGAGAAACATTAATAATTTAACCTAATTACTAGTTTCAAGTCATATATCAACTCAAACTATGGATATACCTCCTTTAGTGGATTATCAAACTTCAAACCTTAGTGATCAAAATATGCAAAATCTTGTCAAAACTATAAAACTTTTGAAATTCAAGGTTTAAAATATTGAAAAAACATATATGAAGTCAATTCATAAGAGGTGTTTCATAACCCTCTTACACCTAAGTTATTTTTACACCCCTTGAAAAATATTTTTGTTGTACCTAAGTTCCATTTTATGATGGCAAGGGTGATTTTGAACAAAATCTTAGATATTTCTATGTAGAATGCCTTGATTATTCCTCCAATGATAAAATTTTGACTAAATTATTTCCAAGGAATCTCAAGGACTATATTCTAATATTTTTCTATGATTTACTAATATAATCAGTAATAGCATTCAAATCACTTAGGGATTAGTTTTTGTCACACTTCTCTATCAACATTAACCTAAAAGAAATTCATATGCCCAAATTACAAAAATCAAGCAAGGAACCAATGAACCTATCAATGAACATTTATTAAGGTACAAGATAATGTTGGATAAAATGAAATATTCAATGGCAAATAAAGAACATCAAGACATATTCAAGCAAAGTTTAGTCTCCCTATTACATGAGTCCATTATTTTCAAAAACTTTAAATATTTTGATGACTTATGCCATATTGTTTTTTATCATGAAATGAAACTTATCTCATTGAATAAACTTAAGTATGCAAAAAACACACCAACTACATCTAATAATAGGTTTACTATAAAAACAACTTATAAGGTGAAACCTACATAACTTAAAAATGAAAAACGTTTATGGTTAATGTAGTGTCACAACAATCTAGTTATCTTATCTTATTTAATTCACTAAGGAGATAATTTTCATGCTTACCCATGTCTCCAACTTCGTTACTTATAAATATTCTGGAGTGTCACCCCATATCTCTCCATCATCCTATGGAGGTTTATATGAGTTGACCTCTACCCAAAAGATACGATACCAATTCTCATTTTGATTATCACCAAGTCCTTGGGCATATTACATACTGATGTTTTACCTTGAAGCATAATATACAAGACCTTATCAATGATCAAAAAATTACATTTGATGATCCTCCAAAGGAATCAAGTTCATAGTGTGGTGATAATAAAAATAAAAATATATTTAATAATTATTTGAAAGACAATTCTAAGAAGAAACCATAAGTGAAAATGGAATATAATGCACATACTCATCCACCTTATTATGGGCACCCATTAGATGGGATTGTTGGTACTTATACATGATGTACACTTATCATTATTATTATATCTTATATTGCTTTTGATGACAATGAGACTGTGGATGATGACTCAAATATTCATTCATTATTCATTCAAACATACCTTATCCACTAGCATATACACAATTTTATGATTGATGATGGTGCTAGTGATAATATTTGCATCATGACAATACTTATGCATTAAGGATATACATATGATGATATACACCCTTCAACAAAAGTGGTTAGATCATTTAATGGAACCTCACAACACATCCTTGGTGAGATTAAATTACCTTTATAGGTTGTCCCACCATATGTGGTCACTAAATTCTTAGCTATACCATACACTAGAGTATTTGATATGTTATTGGGATGACCTTAGATATATACACTATGTGTAGTACCTTTTATAGTGCATGTGTATGTTAAATATATTCATGCCAATAGGGTAATTATAGTTTTCCATAATTCCATATGAACATCCACTTAAACAAAATAATTTTATACCTAAGTATTTTATTACCAAACCTACTAAGGTTAATCCTCTACAAAAGGGTAAGAAATAGGCAATCCCTTTTCCTATGTATTTAGTACTTGAGATACCATTGCATTAGAGATACACAATGTAATCTGTAGAGTCCTTATTTGATCATGCATAACATATATTTTTGTATAAAAAAACCAAACATGTTCCTATTCATGTTATTATAAATAAACCATGAATCACTCAATGATGGATTCCAAGAACCCCCATTCTTTTTTATTATTTCCTCACAACTACAAAGTCTTAGTTTTACATATGTAGAGCATCATAGATACTACATTGCTAGATATTACACCTATACATGATCTTTAGTAGTACCCATAGTTTATTTCACCAAGTTATAAGTGGGAAGATGCCTATGAACATCCATTGGATGAGATCATATAATAGTTTTTTCTTTTCAAATATCCCAAAAATACTAAAAAATTTAAAAAAATTAGAAAAAAAAATTAACATTTCCATGTTTTTATTAGCTCTTTGGCATCTATGTTGTTGGTTCTATGTTGGTATATAGCATATCAATTATTTATAAATACACACATATGTTCCATGTATGTTTTTAGTGTGATACAAGCATACTTAGGCACATGATATATGTATATACATAATTGGGCCTTCCCTCTACTCATGTCATTAGTATGTTGGGGACATCCTCTTATTTGATCATGATACACCTAGATTACATCATTATATGATTGTTTTCAATATCATGTTTGAGATTATATACTTAAACATGCCTTTATCCTTTATATATTCCATATTGTACTTAATACGCTATGTACTTAACATTTTTTTATAACACATATATCCAAGGACTAGTATGATATGCTTATCTTAGTTTATTATGATTCCATGATTTCCTTATTTCACTTCCTTGATTATCTTGCCTTGATTACTATTATCTTACATTTTATTTATTGTTCAATCATTTCAATATACTCTATTTGTTACATCCCCCATGCCTATGTTTGCCTGTTTATACATTTGCATATGTCATAGTTTTTTGTGCGTGTATATATTTGAACATGTCATTATATTAATTGTAGACATTTTACTAAGCTATGTCTATTTTATTGTGTGAAATTTAAACATTCCCCTTATATGTGTTATCTTTAGAACATTACTTTTTGTCTTGATTTTGAGTTCTCTTATGTATGTTCTTGATTTCTTATTGATATTGTACTATTAAACTCTAAATTTTTCCATGATTTACATCATGTATATGAGGAATTGATGTGATCACATACTATGTACCTCATTTCTATATATACCTAGACATGTTACTCCTATATGTTACATGATACATACAAAATTTATATAGTTATCTTATCCTTTTGAGGTAAAGTAACTACTAATACATAGTTCCCCTCATCTCAAAAGTGGGCATATCAATTGGGTAATGTAATATAGGTATGGATTTCACACCTTCATAATTTCATATTTTAGTAGGGGCATGCCAAAAATGCATGACCTCCACACTATTTTAGTACTTAGCATTTTCAAATTACAATGGGGGCATGTTATGGAAACATGTTCTCCACACTTGCACCAGTTTTCAAATTCTTGAGATTTAGTGGGGGAATGTCATGGTAACATGTCTTCCACACTCACAAAATTTTAAATTGGCCAAATATCATAGTTATATTTAGATACACATTTTTGGTAGCATTTTATACATTGGTACCATTTTTATACCTAGATTTTAGCTTGAGACATATATGAGGTACATATGTCATGTAAAAGAGAATTTTAAATTTCAAATCAAATCATTTTTTAGATTATAAATACTACTATGGATTGTTATCATAAATAGGATGGAATTCTATGGATGTTTATTGAGCCAATCCACTACAGTAGTTAGTTCACCTTTATGGCAAGGTTGAGGTGATTAAATCACTAATCTTATCAAGTTTATAAGTTAGAATTTTTATAAATCATCTATTTTAATTAGATATATAGTGTGATTTTATTTAATCATTCATACTTACCAAGTTATAAGTATGATTGGGTTTCATGATTGAGATAAGCTCAATGTTGGGTGGTAACTCATATTTTCATCAAGGTTGGGGGCATGTGTCCTCTAATACACACACACACACAATATGCACTTGAAGGTTTATAAAATTTTCTAATCTCAACTCTAATGCTCCATAAAGAATCAACTCTTCAAATCATATTTCCAAAAGGAAAGATGGTTACATTGATACACATGTTTACTCTTAACCTTGATCTCTTTACTTTAAATCATTTCAAATTCTTTAAATTTCAGATTATATGCACTAATTATATATTGTAACATGTTTCTCACTTCATGTTAGTCATTATAAAAGCACTCAATTTAGACTCATTTAATGGAAACATGTGTTAAACACACCTAGGTATGCATTATTTTTCCTTTAAATAATTAATTTTATTAATATATTACTAAATATTAATCATATAGTACCTCAATATTGTGCACTTGGTAAATACTTATCATGGTTGTACTCTTCAATTATAAGACCTTCCCTTTACCAAAAGGTTCACATTCACTATCTCTTTTTTTAAATTGCTTATCTCTGAGTCTGACCACTGTTATTTTGATGACCAAGACTTATACATTGTAAAATTATATAAATCTAATTATTATCCTTCTCTACCAATTTTATACTTGTAACTATTTTCTATATTTTGAAACACTCACATCCAATCCAAAAACCTATGTCGATGCAAGTGTCCCTTTTAAAACTAAGTTTCTAATTCCAAAAAGTAATATAGTTTGAAAATGAAATGTATCTTTATGTATAAGTGCTTTAATGTGATATATTTTCAAAAGGGATTGGTATATATATAATATTAACCCTCACTCATTCCTCACCTATAAATCACATACAACTCACAAGAAAACATACCAAGAAGCATTCAAGTGAAAAAATCAATCATATTCATCCCTATTTCCATATCAATCATAGGAGCAGTATTTTTATAGGTTTAAATTATTGGAGTATCACATTAGACATATTTGACAAGTTACAATCTAGGTCACTATATGTGCTTTCTTATCACACATTACATTCTCATGCACAAAAAATCCAACATGTAGGGGATAAATACATAAGTCTAAGTCCCTTTTCAGAGTATTATCTATGTAGGCAACACCCATTGATATAAGTGGCCTTCAGGTAGATAGACATGATGTGCCCATTAACCCATTTTTCCCACAACCATTCCAATGGTGAAGAATCTAGGTTTTGATCATTTGACAAAGAGAGGAACCTATGAACATGATATAAACACATAAAAGGAAAGGGAAAAAAAATTATGGATCCAAGTGGTCACTTCCAAATCTTGACACTATTCTATACTAGACACCTATGTCTAACTCAGATACCAATGTTGATGCAACTATCTAGATCTAACATAAGCATCCAAGGCCATAGAGTGAAAATTATAGAATCTAAAAACTATTCAAAAATCTTGATCTAGTATACTTATAACCTATTTCAACCTATATAAACATGCACACAATAAACCAACTCAATAATATTATTTCTAATTTTATTAAAATATCAATATATAACTATAATTTATATTTTAAACATATCTCAACATTTAAATTTAGAAGATTATTTATCTGAGTTTGTAAATTCATTGTCCTAATATAGATCTATTTATCACCCTTATTCTTAATCATTACTATATTTTTAACGCTATATAATATACACATATCTAAATTTAGGGTTAAATGACATGTTACACTCGAATGACACATGATGAGCTTTATGTGAGACATATGTATACACAATATTTTTAAAAAATTATCATTTATTGATGATTTATATCTTGCATCAACATATCAAGTTTAAATATAATCTTTGTGAAAATTTATTATGCTTTGTGAGATACATTTTTGTTTATCTATCATTCCCATACCCATTCCAATTTCCATAGATTTAATTCCCTAAGATATCTCCTTCCATCTAGTATCCTATAATTATGTAAAGACCTATATTTTCCTAATATTTGATCCATATAAATTTATTTATAACCATTATCCACCCCATACCAACTACATTAATTAGATCTATGCAATTACAAACTTTCTAGCACATGCTTGACAATTAGGTCAGCCTGACCAACCTAGTTCAAGGTTAGTTGACTTGTTCAAGACTAGATAAATTTGGTTGATATTTTTAGCTAAATATTTGGGATATATTAGGGTCATCCATTACATAAATATAATTCACCAATTAAATATAATAAAGAGTAACATTCATTTTCAATTTTTATTGCAGGCACTTCTGGCCTAAGTCTACATTTAGAGTTATTGCTTAGATATTGTCTTTGAGGGAAAATCTTGTCTTGTGTAATCTTGGATGCAATAATAGGAGTCATTTTATAATATATATTTATTCATCCATTAATATCCTTACAACCAAAAAAAAATCTTTCAAATCACCATTCTCCAAAAGAGATATTGAGGCTCGATGGGTCTTGTTCAAGGTAAGTATATTCCAACACTAGTTATTTCCTTTTGATAGATAGAATTTACATAATTATTTGATTATTGAATGCACATATACTTGATTTAATGATCTCTACACTTTAACTTATTATTCCTATATGATTATTCAAGCTTGACATTTATAAAATTAGGTAGCCTGAGGCCCATTTACCTCCAATGGCTCCTTGACCATTTTAATATGCTTCTAGCCCATACCCTTACATTGATTGATTGAGATATTTAATTACTTTATTATTAGATACCTAGTTAGGGATATTTCATTTTGTTTATTTCCTAGAGTATTTAGAACCCTTTATCTTAACATTGCCATGTAGGTTCTCCCCTTGCTAGGTTTTTAAGATCCATTTGTCATATCTTGATTTCATTAAGTATCAATGGGATCTACTTGATTTTCCTTCTTTGATATCATGTCCACTTGGTCATTCCATACTGATGACTACCTTCTTTTATATCTCTTAGGCACCATGCTTTATACACCTTTGCCCTCCATGTTAGTTGTGTGTGTAGTGAATTAGCCCACCATTTATATTTCTTCAATCTCATTATCTACCATCAGCTTCCTAATATCTAATGTAAATTACTTTAGGTATGAGTCTATATACTCATGAAAGAACTAGTAATCAAACTCTTCAAGATAAGAATACATGGGTAAGGTAAATTGAAACATGTAGGTATTCAACATTCCACACCACCAAAGATTAATGGATCTAGTATAGACAACATCCAAGTTCTCTAGTTATTCTTTATGTTATTTAGTATGAGGGTGATTTTATCCAAAATTTATTATCTTATCTAATGTGTAAGATACAATCCATGAATGTATGTGGTTTGTTATTTCAAATAAAAAACCATCATACAATGAGTCATGGAAGTTATCCTCTACCCATTTCAATGGCTTTTGGTTGCCACAATAGTGTGATTATTTGAGAACTTCTATTCTATCTGCTCAAACTAGTGTTTAATATTTTCTAAGGTAAAAATTGGTACATCATATTTTTTCACCATTGCAACAATACAATTTGATCATTTGAACAATAAAACTAAAATTTTGCACTAATTTAGTGGCCAACCACACCTTATTCCACCTGTAGTTCAAAATTTATGCCTTCTAAACTTTAAAGTTGGCATATGACATGAGTTTTGGCTCACACACTCATCTTCGGTCTAGAGGGAGAAGACTAGGTAGGTTCAGGATTAGTAGGAAATGGAATCATTCATTGCACCATGCATAGCTTCTTTAAATATATCTTAACTATACTTAAAACTTGTAATTATCCAACTATGAGCATAGTAGTACTATCATTTTTAACTTTTATTCACTCCATAATCATAAACTATTTAAGTAAAAATAAATAATTTAATCCTCATAATAATATAGTAAAAAATTTAATGAGTATTTCTATTATAGTTGTAGTCATATAAAATGTCCAAATTGGTAGTTGGAATGTGGCTTGTGACACCCCATCCATAGGTCCTTTTTGCATGCTCTTGTAACCCTTCTAGATACCTTTTTTCTCATTACAAGTCATCTAAAACCTTATGGATAGTCATTCCACCTCAACCAGATAATATTCCCCATGCCAATCCTAATCCCTTAAGTCCCAATCCTGTAGGATAGGAGCACCCCATTTGGACTATAGTACCAGGCACCGAAGTGTCCCATTTTTGGCACTCCTATCCATTTGTACTTTGAGCCCCAATAGTCATTTTCATCTGATCCTTATCCTTAATTAGGTCATCTTGGCATGAATACATCTGACCCATGGCCAAATATTCCCTATAAAATCCCACTCAAATCTCATTTACAAATGAGGTGACAAAACTTACAAAGCAAGAAAAAATGTCAGGATCTAGGAAGCACCATTGATTACCAAGCAAATAAACATGTGGAATTAACCAGAAGCAATAAGTAACTAGAATTTAGAAACAACACAGAATATGAGAGACAATACCCAATTGAATTAATACTCTTCCAAAAGGAAATACAACAAAAAAGATGCCACCTTCTTCCTTACACACCTCTAGGGCTCCCACACCTCTAGGGTATAAACAGTAAATCTCTTCAAGAGCTCACTCTGTCTCTTAAGGTCCCAACACACAACTCAAACATAGAGTTGGTGTTCACCTCCACCAGGTAGTAATAACACCACCAGTCAACCAGTCCATAACAATACTGCTAGTACACTGAGTATACACACATACTCAATCGAGTACACAACACACTCCAAGTAGATCTCCCATGAACTTGCAACAACCTGCAAATCAAATGATCTTACTTTGGAAGGATCTACCTTGCCTTCCTCTTTGCTCTCTGAATGAGTACACACCATACTCCAAGTAGATCTCCCCTAATATTGCTCCCTATTGTGTTGCTGACCTCCCTAATCTTGCACACCTGCAAATCAATCTGGTTTTGCACACCTGCAAACCTAGATCACGCACACACATACACCTACAAATCAATGATCTTACTTACCATGTAGATCTCCAAATGTGGCCTTGCACACCTACTGACCAAGATCCTACATATATGAAGAATCCTTTTGATTCTCCAAATTAGCACCCATACTTGGCACTGTGGCACTAAGAGGAACACACCTTGCTCTCTTCACTCTGAAGGAGCTAATTTTTGCTCTCTTACTCTCTAGCACACTTTTACAATATATCCCATGAGTCTATTATAATATCTCATGTAAAAAATAATTAGACATCTAATTACAATAATTAGATCCATAGCTCAAGACTATAATTAGCCTTCTTACATGCAAATGACTAGTTTGTTAACTAACTATTCGTGCAACTGACAGTTCTAAAACTGCACAAGCGATCGACATCAGTCCCTGTCTACCTGGGGGTGATCGATGTCAGCCGATCTCTGACCATCATTGATAACTTCCTATCTCCACCTGACTGACATCGGTTGGCCTGACTGATGCTAGCAACTGTGACACTTAGCACCCTCCTCTAATGTCTACATCAGTGAAGCTTTTAGCTCCACAACCTAATAATCTCCCAATTGGAGATAAATAGCTGCACTGTACCTATACCTATACCCTATCTAATCTATTTCCTAGCTTGTGTCCCTCTTCAAGATCAATCTTGAACACCACCCACCACACAACCTATGGTGCACCTCCTGTCATCCAAGTAACTTGCCACATCCAAGCCTACAAACCCATATAGTGAAGTCTTGAACCTACATAACATGTATACCTACTGCTAGTCCCTCTCAAATACCTGAGAACCCACTTCTCTGAATTGGCTCCTAACTCTCTGACAGCTCCCACTACTGGGGAAAACTCAGGTCTATACCAGACCTCATGTGATTTCAGACACTAAACTGTCTAGCCCTTGGTGTGCTCTGGTTTTGCATCCTATGTATTGAACTTTGCTAACACTTGATTCACATCAGCTCCCACTGGAGACAAAATCAACCTGTGATCTTCCATGTCTCTCATGCCAAATAATTTCACTACTCTCAAATCCTTCATGGCAAACCACTAAACTAATCTTACCCTTAGCTCAACAAAAACCTATATGTACAAACCTGCTAGCTAGCATACCATCCACATACAATAACAGGATAATGTTGCAATCATCATCCACCTGGTAAGACAAACACAATGGTTACACTGACATTGACTAAAGCCAAGCTTTGTCATCCACATGTCAAACCCTATACCAATGTCCTGTAGCTTCCTCAAGACCATATGACCTGGCCTTCCATCTCATGTGTCCATTATCTCTATTCTTTAACTAAGGTATCCATTCATCTTTCAATGCTTTCTTCCAGCTGGAAACCCTACCAAATCTCCCATTTGGTTCTGCATCCTGATCATGCCATGCTCCCACTATTTCCTAGATCCTTCCTGCTCTGTAGTGAACAACAAGTATAAAGAAGAGGAACAATGAATTTGAGGCTTACTTACCACTTTTAGTCCTCCATATGGGCATTTGAGACTCCTTGATAGCTTGCTATCCACCCAAAATCTGTTATAATGACCAACCTCGGTCACCACATAATCTGCATTTGACCGATGTCAGTTCCCATGTGCCTTTCTGCCAATGCCAATTTTTTGATCAATGTCAGTCTTACCTACCACTGACATCGGCTCCCTAACCAACACTGGCAACCACCCTACCTGACACCACTAGCTCTAGTCTGCACATGACTGACATCGACACCTGGCTGTTTGACATTAGTTCCCTTTGACTGACGTCGATAACTGTGTTCGCTTGTGAGTGATGACTTTTTACCTGTGAGCTCTCTGTGGATCAAAATACTGTCCAAACCACCTTGCTCAGAGTGTACTCAATCCCATCCGCTGATCTCTGTCCATCATCTCCTCTAGAAACACCAAGGCTTTCCAGTTCTTAAGTTTGTCAAAGACATCTGACTTCCTCTTAAGAACATGCATCTCCTTCTTGCTCTTGTGACCAAGCCTACAAAGCCACCTCTTCGCAACAGAAGAAGAATCAGTAATACAAGCAAGTAGATAAAGAGTACCTACTTTCTTACCACATGCTAATTTAAGTGCATCCTTGGTAACATTCCAAGAATTTGCTATGAGAGTTCATGTGCATCTCTCATCACCCAACTTTCCTGAAGCAATTAGCTGCATCTTCAAGACTGGGACCTGCATGACCTCCTTCAACACCCATGTGTTGGCTGCCTGTAATTTCAACTTCACTTCCCCTTTGCCAATTCTTCGGCAAGGCACACCAGCCCCTAAATAAATCTTTCCAAAGTCTCCAAAGACCTTAACATGGAGAAATACTCTATTTCAGACTGCATGGAAAGAGGCTATAGAATCTATAAAACAAGATTCTACTTTATCCAAGAAACCTCCCAGAGCATCTTGTGCAACAACACCTACAACATCTGCTTATTCAGTTCCTTCATGCTGATCTTGAACCAACCAACAATATTTCTTTACCTACTCTTTCTTTCCATAACACCGTAATTGACCATTCATATTTTCAACTCCTCCATTCGTAGTGTACTTTCTTTTGTCATTGCTATACTTCCACTCAATCAGAAACCCCTGAGAGTGATCTGTAATCAAACACAAACCTACTCCCTGCAACCTTAGCTCTGATACCAACTGTTAGGAACCCACAGAAGCACCATTGATTACCATATACAAGCAACTAACATGTGGAATTAAACTAGAAGCAACAAGTAACTAGAATTCAAAAATAACACAGAATATGAGAGACAATACACAATTGTATTAATACTCATCCAGAAAGAAAATACAATAAAGAAGATGCCACTTCTTCTACACACCTCTCAAAGGCTTCCCACACCTCAAGTGTATAGAAATCTCAATCAAGAGTTATCTCTCTCTTACGGTCCCAACACACAACTCAAACATAGAGTTGGTGTTCACCTCCAACCAGTAGTAACCACTACTACCAGTACACAAGTGCTCCATGCACTCCACAAGTATCCACACACTCTAAGTACACAATCATACTTCAAGTAGATCTCCCCTGAACTTGCAATAACCTACAACTCAAATGATCTTACTTTGGAAGGAACTACCTTGCCTTCCTCTTTGCTCTCCAACTGAGTACACACTATACTCCAAGTAGATCCCCTAATATTGCTCCCTGTTGTGTTGCTGTCACCTTGATTCTGCTGCCACCTACAGATCAACCTAGTTCTACACACCTGTAAACCTAGACCTCACACACACATACACCTACAGATCAATGATCTTAATTACCATGTAGATCTCTAAATGTGGCCTTACACACCTACTGACTAAGATCCTACATACATGAAGAATCCTTCTGATTCTCCAAACCAGCACCCATACTTGGCACTGTGGCACTAGGAGGAACACACCTTGCTCTCTTCACTCTGAAGGAGCTAATTTTTGCTCTCTTACTCTCTAACACACTTTTACAACACAACCCATGAGTCTATTATATAGATTTCATGCAAACAATAATTAGACATCTAATTACAATAATTAGATCTGCAACTCAAGACTATAATTAGCCTTCTTACATGTAAACAACTAGTTAGTTAACTAACTGTTCATGCAATTGATAGTTTTAGAACCACACAGGTGATCGACGTCGGTCCCTATCTGCCTGGGGGTGACCGACGTCAGTCGATCTCTGACTGTCATTGGTAGCCTGTCTCCACCTGACTCATGTCAGTTGGCCTGACTGATGCCAATGACTATGACACTCAGCACCCTCCTCCAATGTATCAGTGAAGCTTTTAGCTCCACAACCTAACAAAAAATATGAAATAAAGCACTTAGGCAAACTTCCCTATTATTTTCACATAGTCACCCAACATAGCTACAAACATACTCAAACCTTCATACTATTCCCTAGCCACCTCAAATACTATCAATTTGGAATTTACATCTATATCACACTATTACACAAAGCACACTAAGTGGGAGAACTACATATAACTTGATCCCTCTTTGGAGTATTAGTATGTAGGCAACGTGCCCACACAAGGGGTGTGGATTACATGTTTAGTACATCTTACACACTACCCCCCCTCTTTCTCAAGTGACTCAAATATTTTTATATCAAGCATGATGGAGGGTTAGGGCTTGAAGACAAAATTAGCTCCATAATAAGTTCCATCAACAACCAGCACTCAATTTTTCATAAGCACAACACAACTACCTAGAAATTTTTAGGTCTCTATGATCAATTTGGATAATAGTGGTAAGAATGGAAAATAGCACCAGACACTAAAGCATCCACTTATTAGTGTTCCTATCCTTTGACTAAACAAAAGCTAGATTTAGGTTTATGATACCTTCCCAATCCTGCACAGCCATGTTCAACCTCTGTATCAGTCATCTCAATCTATTTTATAACTAAGTTATATTTTTTCATATTTATTGCTATTTTTAAAAAGGTGAAAAAGATAAATAGTTGCACAAATTAGGACTATAATTATTTCTATATTTTGTAATGATTTATTAATCTATACCTTTAACTAAAATAGGAATAAAACTCCATTATTCTCAAATAAGTTAAATCATTTTGTGAATCTAACTTACTTAGTTTGCACACAAAAACCCTATAAACCCTAGGGAAAATTCCTTTCTGATTTTAGTAATATTCTTATGATTTTTCTTACATATATAAATTAGAATTTCACATTAAATTTTTAAAAATTCACCATAGTAATTTTAAAATCATTTCTTTCAAACCCTGGTAGAATATACTAGGTCCCTATGTTTTTTAGGTATCACCTTACATGTTAGTAAGCTTTGTATCCTTTTTATGCATATTCTAGTTCGCTATTTTTCAAATCCTAGATTATATTTATTTAATCTTCTCTTTCATTTTTCAAGTTTTTTTCCTTATGCCACTTAAGATCCTTGCATATATTCATTTGAGACAAAGTGTGAGACTTAGTGGAAACCCTCCTAAATTCACCCATAGGCCTCTAACCCATCCATATACCATGGATAAATAACTAGCTCAGTTTCCTACTATAGATCCTACACATCTAGATTACACTAATTTCTATGAGGATAATTTAGATAATGACTAGTATGATAATATCAATGATGATATACATAGAAATTCATATGATACACCACATGGGGGTACTAATCCACTTCCACCTATTGTTGATAATGATGTTATCATCAAGAAATATTTGATTCTATAAAGTTTTAGAAAGAGACTTAGGGAACATCCCTGAGATCATGCCATTATCTTACAATCTATCATGGAAATCAAAAATGCTAAGCAAGTTGAGTCTTTTATTCCTTCAGAACAACCAATTACAAATGATACTATAGGGATAACTATGTCTCAACAACCCCTTATAGTATCCCAACCTTCCTATGTGGCACCACCAGTTATGGCTAGTACATCTTCACCTCTTGATGTGGTTGCCCTTGTACAAGAGATCAAATCTCTTCAATCTAAGGTGTTACATATTAAGTAAGGTTCATCTCGACCAACATAGGCTTTGGACTCTTTTGATCTATTTCATACACCATTAGCATGCCATATTGATTATATACCCTTGACACTAAGTTTTATTCAACCCGAGCTCACTCTATATGATGATAAAGGTGATTCAGAGACACACTTAAGAGCTTTTCATGCAGCATGCTTGGAATATGTACCAAATGACTAGTTACTAACCAAGCTATTTCCATATATTTTAAAGGATTATGCTCTACAATGGTTCTATAGTCTACCAAATCATTTGGTCAAAGCATTTAATCCTTTAGCTAACATGTTCCTAGCTCATTTCAGCATTAACACATGTGACAAGGTTTCTTTTGCCCATGTTGCACAACAAAAACAAAGGTGAAATGAGCATCTCATAGATTATGTTCTTAGATATAAGACTATATTTGCTAAAATGACTAGCCCTATGGTTGATAAATAATTACAAGATCTCTTTAAATAGAGTCTTTTACTAGCTTTGTATGAGTCAATAATGTTTATAAAGTTTTCTTCCTTCACTGATTTATGTCATACACTAAAGAAAAGGGAAATCAAATTACTTTCAATGGGTAAACTCAAGTACACAAGCATATCAAAATAAAAAAACAAGAGTAATAGTAAATTCCCATACAAAATAAAGGTTAATGATAGAAAAGTCAAAATTAACCTATAGTTAATGTGCTTCAGATCCCCCTCAACAAATGTTTTTATCAGTGCCTCCTTGATGAGCCTTTACCAATGTACTATTATATCTAACCATAGTCTTATAGTAGCTATTGGCATGCAATATCATGTCTCTCCCTCATATTTGTGAAGTTGATAAAAAAATCCTCTTCCATGAGGATATGATCAGTATGAATTCTATTATTTTCATAGGGAACTAGGCCACATAATGAATATATGCATTAGTTTATGACACAAGATACAAGACTTGATATATGACAACCTTATTGATCTTGACACTCTAGTTGAGCCTCCTTGAGAAAAGAAAACACAAGATAAGGCTCTAAAAATTTTCTCAAATCCTTTCCCATAGCATTCTAAATAGGAGATAAGGGGCACATCAAGTGTTCACCATGCATATCATGCACACCCTCCACCATCTACATACTAGGCACCTTCAACTACATCACATATTTTGAGTAACATGATTGGTGTGTATAATTCTAGAGTTCCAACTAGACCTTAAATATCCTTTTTAGAGAAAGATATAGTTGAGGATGATTTAGATTACTATGCACTCTTTATTAGAGCCTACATTGATCACCATTCCATTCATAGTGCTCTCATTGACAATGAATCTAGTGTGAACACTATGACATTACTTCAGTATTTGGGATATTCAAAGAAAGATATCACCCTAATGGACATAGTTATCAATGGATTCAATGGGCACATACAAAGTTCATTGGGTGAGATAGTACTTCCTCTTTAGGTTGGTCCAGCATATGTGGCCACACCATTTACTATTATTCCTAGTGTAGGATTCTTTGACATGTTAATTGGTCGACCATAAATCTAGAAAATTCATGTAATACCTTCTATAGTTCACAAATTCATAAAATACATTCATGTTAATCAGGTTTTTATAGTTGGTGGAGTTTCACATGAGTTACCACTTACTACTTTAGAGCCATCTCCTACTCTACTATCATTGGTTTTAGATTCTCCACTAATTACAATTTTTCCTCCAATTGAGATTCAAACACAACCAAGGCCTGCCTTTCCATCATAGAGAGTTCCTACACTTACATGGAGGCCTTTCTTAAAGATACCACTACATCAGTGATAGTTTCATGACTCTAGATAGTTTCTATCTATAGTATTCAAACCTAGGGAAGTATCATTGAGGTCTCATGAATCTACACACAAAGCACATTTTTAGAGATCTTCTTCTACTACCAGATGGGTCCCTAAGAACCCCATAGTCGCATCCACTTCTTAGAGTTACAAGGGGACCCCATAGAAGGTTTCTACTATAGATATTTTAGAGTAGTTAAAACATACATAGCTTTTAGATTCACAATCTCATCCCTTCCATCATGATTCATGATCATGCATGATCCATCTCCTTGATATAAGACACCATGATAGGGAGTCTCTTATGAGACTCATTATTCAGTATCATTTCTTATCAATCTTTCTTTTACATAGTTTCTTTCTAATTTCTTATACATAATTTCTTATCTTACTTATGCATAGTGTATTTTTGCTTACTTGTACATAGCTTATTTCAAAAATACCAAAAATAATACAATATTTCAAAATACCAAAAAAAATATAACATGTCAAAATACAAAAACATTCAAATAACTCAAAACACTAAAAACTTTTAAACTATATGCATTATCCATGCTTTACATTTCTACTACCATGTTAGACTTACATTTTATTATTCTATGCTATTATTTTTTAATTTATCTACATTATCATGCTTCACTTGATCTTCTTTGAGTGTGTTCAGTGACATCCAAATTCTTGATTGCTTCACTCTACCCATTGAGGGGGAATCCTCATTCTACATTCAAGACATACATAGACATATCTACCCACCAAGGGCATCTTCTACATGACTACATCATCCAATTTATGTCATTCCTACACTACACACTCTATTTATCATGTTGATGTACATTAATTACTATCTTATATAGATTATTCTATCAACACTCACTAGTATATAAAATTTGTGTATTTCTTAGTATCTACCTAGTCTTGTATGACATGTTTTGCATACTTTCACTTCTTGATTTGATTAGTTAGATGCAATAGTATTTCTATCATTTACATGCCTTCCTTTTTTGCTTTGAGTAGCTAGATGTGTTTGTATTTCTTAGTTCCTATTTGTTACTTGTGTGTACCTTAGGATATTTGCCAATGTCCTTTACTTTTACTCTTGTATGTGCTTATGGCCCTCATACCAATATTGCTTGTTTGAAATTATGTGTATGTGGGAATTTGAACATGTCTTATATGTTTTCTTTCCAAATTTGAGTAACATGTACCCATGTCACTTAATTTCTTGTCCCTTGGCCTCTTTTTTATGCTTCTTACTTCTTTCCTTATGTTCTTGTTTGCTTGTTTGTTTCTTAGTTGTTTACAATGCTATGATCTACATCATGCATTATCTTGCCTTCTTGGATGCCATGATAGACATCATGCTCCATCCCTCCTTAACAACTAACAATATTTTTAGTTTTATTCTAGTATATTTCACATGTTATTACATTGTTACATCTATCTAGGCATACCCATGTTGATCTAACAATATCCAATACAAACTATGTTATAGATTGAGACATCTTTTGGATTATCATTGCTATATCATGTATTTTGAAATATAACACACTTACAGGGCATTTTCTTCTAAGGGAAGTCATTGCAAGGTGTTCATTCCTACCCTTAGAAGAGGGGGAAATAAATAAGGGTTTTGTCATAGATATCAAAGCCCTCTACTGGTCAAAAATTAGTTTTTAGAACACTTAAAATAGTAATCAAAATTCAAAACATGCAAAATAGACCAAAAAATAGTGATGAATATAGAATACTCATCAAAAAAAGTAAAAGATAAGAGCATCATATTCAAACTACAGTGTTGGATAGTAAAGTGTCTACTTTTTAATGTTCCTATCCAAACAACCAAAAACCTAAAAAATTTAGAAATAGATAAAAATGTAAGGATAATTATAGTTTTCTCAACTATAGTTAAATTTATATTAGGTAGTTTTAGTAAAATTTTACTTAGATTATCTAGATATATGGGGCATCATGTGTGGCATGATGGCTCTCACTTTTAGTTTTAGATTGGGTAGTTAGTACAACTTCCAAATTAGAATCCATGTTACAAACACTAGTGATTGGGGGAAAAGTGCACAGTACATTTGCCTTCTTTTCTTTCTAGTTCATTGTATTACCCAAGTATTTTGAGAATTTGTATGCCTTATTCCATCTATAGGTAGTTGGAATCATTTTAGAGTGGCTTTCATATAATCATAATTCTTAGTTTCAGAGTGGATTTCATATAAGCCTAATCTCTAGCTTTTAGAGTACCTAAGACTAGCCTGGTTCTTAGTACACATTCAGCTATCCATGCCACATTATCAAATTATAAAACATTCATGGGCTTTACGAGCCATCTCATATGACACACATTCCTAGTGGTATCAATTCATAGTTCACACTTAGTGTGAAATGATGGATCTAAAAGACAAGCTAGCCTATGTATTCTTGAGCCACCTACTTAGAGGGATTGAACACAGAGTCTAAACATTAATTAATACATGCATGATCACATAACTTCACTAAATAATGGGTGATGATGGATCTAAAGGGCTAAGATTTATATTTTTGAGCCATCCTTGAGGAATTGAGCACTCATCTTTGTTCACAATATTACTCTTGGTACAACACATACCTAGCATCACTCAATATCATTCAGCATCATAAAAGGTTTTATATTGGTTCATGTACCCAGTGAGGTGTATTCATTCATTTCTCTTCTTTTATTTTTTACCTAGCCTTTGTACATTATTATTTTTGACATAGCATGTATAATAAGAACTGTTCTAATCCTTATTTTCTCTTGTAGATTTACACTTCACATTATGCTCTCTCTATGCACACTCAGCATCACACATCTTCATGAGATTCACCCTTGCAGGTAAGTTTAGGTATGCTTTCTATTTTTCCTTTATCTTAGCATTTTTCTTTGTTGCATCACTAGAATAAAGGGGGGTAAATTTATTCATATAAAATGTCCAAATTGGTAGTTTGAGTGTGGCTTGTAACACCCCATCTATAGGTCCTTTTCTCATGCTCTTATGACGCTTCTAGACACCTTTTTCTCAATACCAGTCATCTAGAACCTTTCAGATAGTCATTCCACCTCAACAAGATAGTATTCCCCATGCCAATCCTACTCCCCCAGGTCTCAATATTTTAGGATATGAATGCCCCATTTGGACTATAGCATCAAGCACCAAAATTTCCCATTTTTATAATTCCTATCCATTTACAATTTGAGACCCAATGGTCATTTTCATCCAATCCTTATCCTTAATCAGGTTGGATTAGTATGAATACATCTAACCCATGACCAATTTTTCTCTATAAAATACCATGCAAAGCTCATTTATAAAGGAGGTGACCAAATTTAGAAAGCAAGCAAGAATATAAAATAAAGCACCAAGGAAAACTTCCCTATTCTTTTCATATGATCACCCAATAGAGCTAAAAACATACGCAAACCCTCATACTATTCCCTAGCCACCTAAAATACTATTAATTTGGAATTTGCATCCACATCACACTATTTCACAAAGAACACTAGGTGGGAGAACTACATATGGCTTTATCCCTCTTTAAAGTATTAGTATGTAGGCACCATGCCCACACAAGGGGTGTGGATTGCATGTTCAATACATATTACACACTGACCCCCCTCTTTCTCAAGTGACTCAAATATAATTTTATCAAGCATGATGGAGGGTTAGGGTTTGAAGATAAAATCAGCTCCATAATGAGTTCTATCGATAACCAACACTCAATTTTTCATAAGCACCCTCATACAAGCATAACACAACTACCCAAAAAGTTTTAGGTTTCTGTGATTAGTTTGGAAAACAATGGTAAGAATGAAAAATAGCATTAGACACTAAAGCATCTACTTTTTAGTGCTCATATTCTTTCACCAAATGAAATATATATTCAGGTTTTCAACACCTTCCTAGCCCTACACAACCATTTTCAACCTTTGTATCAGCCATCTCAGTCTATTTTCTAGCTAAGTTATATTTCTTCCTATTTATTGTTATTTTTAGAAAGGTGAAAAAGATAAACAGTTGCACAAATTAGGACTGTAATTATTTCTATATTCTATACTAATTTATTAATCTAGACCCTTAACTAAAATAGGAATAAAACTCCATTATTCCCAAATAAGTTAAATCAATAGTTTAATGGTACATATCTACTATGGAAGCTCTTAGGCACTTATCAACATAAATTATCTAAGTGAATATTTCTCTCTCCTAAACTTTCTAATAGTAATTTAGTCACACTTAATTATCACTTATTCCCCCCTTTTCTCTTTTTGGGTCTTTGCCTTATATATGCATCTGAATAGCTTCAAGTTTTACTTGGAATCTCACCTTCCACCAAGGAGTGGCTAACGTTTTTCCTATTCATTTAGTATTTAATGTCATTCTCTACTCTTGGTCAAATACCACCCCTATTCCTCCATTTCCTCAATTTTTTTTAGAATTGACATATGCATAACTGTTTTTCCTATTCATTCTAGTATTTAATGTCACATTCTAATACTCTTGGTCAGATATCACCCCATATTCCTCCATTTCCTAGATTTTTTTAATAATTGGGACATATGTCATAACTACAACAAAGAGCCGCTTTTCACCTTACCCTAATTCTTCTCACACACACTCTCCTACACAAAAACGGTATCACCTCCCATGATTTGGTACTTCTTTTTCATATAAATACACATGGTCTTTGCATGTATCAATTTTAACTTTTTATCGTATATGCACATGGGTTGGGTTTTCTCAATTAGCACCTTATTCATTGGTACTGGTATCTGCCGACGTCAGTCCTGCTGCCGAGCCGGTTCTTGTAGAACTCAGCAACCATCTGTTCCTCAGTTTGTAAAGGTTGAAGCTTTTAGCTCCACAACCTAACAATCTCCCACTTGGAGATAAACAGCTGTAACCTACATTACTGTACACCATCTAGTTTGTTACCTTGGCTATATCCAAAAATCACCCTTGATGGTTGATAAATTACCTACACATCCACATCTACAACCATGTAGAAATAAACCTGAACTTGCATAGCATACCTGCACTAGTCCCTGTAAGAATCCACTGAACTGACAATATTGACTCCTAACTTGTGACAACTACTACAAAACTCAGGTTTAGTACATACCATGCACTCAACCTCATTATGTGAATCAAGACCCCTATTCTATGAACTGTCTAACTATCGGCGTGCTAACCGATTTCACACAATCATCTTGAAACAAAGTCAACACATGACCTACCATGTCTCTAGAACACACTCTTGCCAAAGAATCTTGGAGATGACAAACCCCTGAACTATTTACCTTTAGTTCAGTATATTAACCCTAACAAGTCAGGTTTTAACTATCCAAGGTAAAGAGAAACACAATGAACAAACCTCCATTGCTCTGCAGCTAATACAAGATCAAATACCCTAATCTTCCATCTCACGTTTTTCTGCTCTTCTTTATCCTTAACATCCATTCGTCTCTCAGTGCTTACTTCTAGCTGGCCACACTACCCAAAACACCTATTTGGTTCTCCTCCAAGGAATCACATCCTCATCCATGCCTAGCTCCCACTGTTTCCTGGATCTACCTGTTCTGCTTCTTCATAACTTCCTTGTCCTATGCCATAAGTGAGCAACAAGTAGTGTAAAGAAGGGAAATGACGAATTTAAGAACTTACTTACACCTTCAGTCCTCCATATGGGCGCTTGAGACTCCGTGACAGCTTGCTGTCCACCCAAAATTCATCTCAGTGACCGATGCCAGTCAAGTCTACATCGACCGATGTCGGTTCCCTAACTGTCTCTCCGCCGACGTCAGTATCTCTGTCTGCCCCGAGTCACCGACGTCAGGCTGCACATTCGGTCCCTGTCTGGACACCGACGCCAGTTTTCCTGCCGACGGTCTCTGTGTTTTTCTTGTGAACCTGACTTTTTCCGAGCTCCTTTTGGATCAAACCCTTGTCCAAATGGTCAGAATTCCCCTGCACCTTGTGCTGAACTCTATCCATCACTTTCTCCTTGATTTCCTATTCTTGTCACTAACATCGGATTCCTCAAGAAACCTCACCTTCTTCTTCTGCATACAGAAATCACGATCCATGCCTTCCGAATCTGAAAGCATATTCTTTGACTCAAGAACCAGCATCTCCTTCTTATCTATGTGACCAAGCCTATCAAGCCACATCTCTGAATCTACAGCTGAAGTAGATAACCCAAAAGAAGAATCAGTAAAACAAGTAGATAGATAAAGCACCTTTTCTTACCTCTAGCTACAACAAGTGTACCCTTGGTAACCTTCCAAGAGTCCGTTGTGAGAGTTACTGTGCAACCCTCTTCATTCTAATAGAAATCTTCCGCTTCAGAACTGGGACGTGCATGACCTCCTTTAACTGTGTTACCTGTCTGCAGTTTCAGCTTCACTTTGCCTTTGCCAACAATCTGACAAGGCTACCATCCCCTACACAAATTTCTCCAAAATCTCCCTGGACATACTCATGAAAAAATTCTCTATGTGGGGATGCATGAAAAGAGGCACCAAGAATCTAATACCCAAGATTCTACTTTATCCAAAGAACATACCAGAGCATCTTGTGCAATGTAACCCGTAACATCTGCTTCTTCTTCATGTTCTTCATGCTAATCTGTACCTGATCTAAATCTCTCTTTAAGTGCCCTTGCTTTCCACATTTCCAGCAGGTTATTCTGCCATACCTGGACTTGGATCTCTTATCTTCGACCTTGATCTCCCACGCTCTATCTTCTCTCTTGGCCTTCCTCTTCCTTCAACACTCAAAGCATCTCCAGATGATTCACCTATGCTTTTCCTGCGTATCTCTTCATTCAAGATTACACTCACTATCATCCACTTTTAGGACTTTTGAAGGAGACACAGTATTAGAAACTGCCATTACCAAACCTTTCCAACTTTCAGGTAATGAACACAAGATTAAGAGAGCTCTTATTTCATCATCAAATACAATATTGACTGAACTTAACTGGTTTACTAAACCATGGAAATCACTAAGATGGCTATGAACAGATCCACCTTCCAACATTTGCAAATTAAATAAATGCTTCATAAGAAATACCTTATTCGAAGCTGAGGGTTTTTCATATAAATTTGCCAAAGATTCCATCAACTCCACCGTTGTCTTACACTGTGATAAGCTGGAAATCACAGATGATTCAAGACTCAATCTAACAGATCCCAGAGCCTTTCGATCAAGAACCTCCCATTCTTCATCTTTCATATCCAAGGGTTTGCTAGCAACCCCACCCAACGGTAAGTACAAATCTTTCTGATATAGATAGTCCTCAATCTGCATCCTCCATAATTGGTAGTTCTTGCCATTGAACTTTTCCATTCGTAGTTGACTGCTTTCTGTCATTGCTCAACTCCCACTCAAACAGAAACCCTGTGAGTAACCTGAATCAAAACACACTACCCAGATCTACACCAATCTGTTAGTATCCCAACCAAAAGCTTTGATACCAATTGTTGGTATCAAGCTTAAGAACCTACAACCAAGGCTTTGATACCAGTTGTCAGGGATCTAGAACAATAAACATGCTTTGATGCCACTAGTTGGGATCTTGCTCCTCAGAAAGAGCACAGTATGATTACTAAATATAAGCAATTGAATATGCGGAAATAACCATAAAACACAAGTAACTAGAATTCACCAATAGCACAGAATATGAGAGACAATACACTATCTTGTATTAACACTAACAGAAAAGAATACAACAAAGAGCCGCCACACTCTTTCACCTTACAGAGATTCGCCACACCTCAAGTGTTCAGTAATTCTTCTCACACACACTCTCCTACACAAAAACGGTCCCAACAACCAACTCACACACAGAATTGGTGTTCACCTCACCAACCAGTCAGTAATAACCCTGCCGGTACATCAAGCACTCTATAGCACTTCAAGCTGATCTCTCATGAACCTGCAACCTGCAATTCAAAGACCAAACTTACATGTAGATCCCCAATGAGCTTGCAATAACCTGCAACTCATAGATCTTACAACTAGAAGGAACTCTTCCTTTCTATCTCATGCCTTATACAATACATGCCAATGGGTCTATAAATAGATCCCTAACTCAAACAATAACTTAGACTCTTAATTTAGACAATTGTCCTCGCAGCCCAAGACTCTAACTAGTCTCAACATGCAAACTCTTCATTCACTTAACTAACTGTCCAACCGACGTCAGTCCCTGCTTGTCTGGTTCTGCCGACGTCGGTCAGGCCTTCTGCACTGGTATCTGCCGACGTCGGTCCTGCTGTCGACGCCGGTAGATGGCTACCTAGCATGTGTGTGTCAATATTTAGCTACACATGGATCAATATTATGTGGTCAACATTGAATTCAGAATTAAGATGTCTATGTAGTATATTTAGTAGGTTTTAACCAAGTAATGGATTATTTAATGTTTATATTATCATAAAAAAAGGATTAAATCATAATATATCATGTAAGTGTGAGAGAAAGGCAAATTATAACTTTGTTTGAGTGCTCAAGTCATGTGTGGTAAATGTATGTCGCACTTGTCATTGTCAAGTACTAAATCCTATATTTTAGTATCTATAAATTCCATTATTTTATTTTATTAATGTAATTACCATATTAAAATTTACATGAATGTGTAAAACACATTTTGTATTTGGGAGATGGCTTCAAATTTACATGTAAACCTACTATGAAAAGGAAGTAGTTAATGTTCATATGTGAAATTTGATAATCTAAAATTTTAAAAGATAAAGGGTTAAGGTGTTTTTTTGGAAACCATGTTTCTCATGAAACTCCTTGGAGATGATTACTCCTTGTTAAAGCATCTGATAACTATGGTTCCCTATTGAAGCACATAGAGAATTGGGTTATCCATTCCTTAAACTTGTGTAACTATGTAGGATCTAGAGATGGTAAAGAAACATGCCTAAAACCTCATGAGCATGTGAAAAAGTAGATAATGGACTAACACAAATAGATATGTAGGAAAAAAAAGAGAATTATCAGGCTAAGTTTACTCAAAGAAATAACTATGTAAGTAAATAAGATAACTATAAGGCTAGGTTCATTCAAATAAAGTGAATCAGCCAGTGTAGATGGCTTATACATTCAATTGTAATGTCTCATTCCAATTTTCTCAAGTTCACACTAAATTAAAAATATATATTGAAGGAAATGAACAATGTTCATGCCTCCATCATGAGTGTAGGTTTGATTATTTAGTTTCACTTACTTTAGAATAGAATGCATGATTGAAAGAGAAAGGATCATGTCCATACCCCCATCATGACCACATATCTAATAAGTGTGAAGTGGAATGAAAACCATTTTCCATTCAAGTGTATTGTGTTATTCTGTATGTGCATGAACTAGTATTGTTTCCCTTGAATATATATTAACTGTATAGAATGTTATACATCTATATGATGAAATTGAGAACCTATATCAATGTAAGTGTATATGAAGACCTGTAATTTTATTTTTATTAATTATTATGAATATTCCCATGTGCATGCATCCAAGTGTGTTAATTTGTGCTCAAGTGTCAATAATTTGAATGCATATATCCCTGTAATATGTATAAATGTGCCCATAACTTTCATGTATCTGAACCAATCTAATATATAAATTATTTGTATTTTTAAAATATATGTGTAGGCACCTAAATTTCATTTAGTGTCAAAATTCACCTAAAACCAACTATTTATTCTTTCCAAATTCAAATATAAACTAACATTGTTTCCCTCCTTATTTAAATAATTGAATAATTCAAAGTTAATAAATTATGCATACTTTTAATCTAAATTTAATTATTAAATTCAGATTTTCCACCTCAACCAACATCCTCCACCTTTATCTCCCTCCCACATTAACTCACCCAACTAATCCCATAACTTCCTCAACTACCCTTGAGTCATCTCTTGACTTATCAAACAAATTGACTCTTTTTTGGTGACTCAACTAACCATCTCCATGTTTCTCTTAACCATTTGTACTAGTCATCACCCTCATAGATGAGGACTCATTCTCCACCATATATTATTTGGATAATTTGAATTATTAAAATAATCCTCCATCTAATTTTCCTTCCAAAAACCTATAAATAAGCATGTAAGCCATCACTTTCATCCATCCACCTTCAATATAATGAACTACTATCAAAATTCGAAGTGAATCTGAAGTGAATCAAAGCCATCAAGGACATCAAGAGTGCATTTTCTTATCAAAACACTACCCATTCCCCATTTTTATTAGAGTAAGGATTGAGCATCCACATTCCACACAAAGATCAAATCTAACATTGATTTCATAATGGATAAGATGATGAACTTTGCATGTGTTTGAAAGTAGTTCTTCTGGTAGTTTAGTTTCTTCATTTTCTTGTTGTTATATCTTGAGATTGTTTGAGTTTATATTAGGACTAAGATCATTTTATTTTATTATTTTAGTTGTATCTATATTTGCTTCATACATTTTGGCACACCCAATGGGACTTTCCCTCATATTTTTGCATCTCACAATCATTATAGGTGCATTTAGAAGTATTTTTCAATTGATTCTTACAATTTTTCTTATACATATGCATTTGATCTTGGTATTCGTAGTTTTGCTTGTATTTTTAGTTCATTTTTAAACATTTTAAATTTTATTGTGTGTATTTTATTTTTTAATTATGAATTTACAGACTCTAGTAGTGAAATTATAATAGGAAACTATGAAATCATCATTTTCCCTATTTTTACAGTTTTTTTGGTAGTTTTCTCCTTTTCACCATCTTTATGTTTCTTTTTTATTCTACCTATGTTTTATATTTTTTTAAACTCTCTATTTTTGTGTAATTTAAAATTCAATGAGTTTAATAGTGAAATCAAAGTATTTAACTATGAAATTGGTAAATAAAACTATGAAATCATTATTAAATTGTGAAATCAATCTCAATTTTTTATTTTCTACTTAATAGCAAAATTGTTCAGGTTAACTATGAAATCAATGATTCTAACTATGAAATAAAGGAACTTAACAATAAATATGGTGATTTTTAATATAAAATCATTTCATAACTTCACATTCATTTTGTCTATTTTTGTATTTTGTTTACTTTCTATTTCTAACTAGTAACAATTTCATGTTTCTATTTGACTATGTATTTTTGGATTCATCATAGAGGCTTGTTTTTATATTATTTTTGTGTTTTTTATAATTTTATTTTAGGTTGCCTTAACTCTTATCCAAAAAAAAATTCTAACAAACTTTTTTTAGGCCTCTAGTCAAATAAAAATTGTAAAAAAGATAAAACAAGACCAAAAACTTTCCATATTTGTTACTAATATTTTTTATTTCAGTTTTTTATTTTATTTATAGTGATTAGTTCACATTTGATTTTTTGGATTTATTTGATTTTCACTTTTTTAGCATTTTCTATGTGTTTTGAAGTTATATATACTCTTCCCTTAGCATCACATTGGTGACAATACTCAGGAATCAAAAGCAACTTTATAAATTCTATGTTACCTAAGTTCTGCTTGTGTGTATGTTATTCCCTTGGTATCACATTGATGATGATACCTGAGAATCATATAGAATCATTAACCTTTCATGTTTATTTTTCTAAGGGCTCTATCAACCATGGATTTCACCACTACACAGTAGGCCTAATCCCATGTACCTACAGGATATATAAATTGAGTGTCAATTATTTTAAAGGGCTAAGAAATTATGTGTTTTAATCACACTATGATGTGAGGGGATTCTATTCTCTAATATGTAGGGTTTCAATAGTTGCCTCCAAGTATGTTTTTTTTATGTCAATACACTAAGACCCCTATGAATGTATTGGGAATGTTGGGATAAAACCTAATAGTGTGCATCCACTTAATCGACTTCTTCCACTAAATTGGGCCTCAACTTACTAAAAGATATGTCAGATGACTCACCTTTAGATAATCTTGTAAAAACATTAAACCTAAGAAAGCCTATTTTCCATTTGACTTTTATGCATTAGTTAGTGATTAGTGTTGAGACTTACCTTCCACACACCCTTGAAATTAGACATAGTGATCCATCAGAACAATAGGATCCTCCATGGTTAGTGAATTGAAATATTAATTTGTGGCTAAGAGCATGGACAAGTAAGTGACATCAGAAGGCCCAAAGTTGTTGACAACCATAATCCTAGATTTTCACCTTTTTTGTACAATTGTGTGATTGTTTAAAGTATGACTTGTTTTTTTTTTCCTTGTGTTTTATCACATAATATATAATATTTGAGTGAAAATGAAGTTATTTTTATTCTTAAAGCTATAACAAATATTAAAATCAAACTTTCCTAAAGTTAAAGCTCAAAAGTAGTTAGTTAGCAATAAAAAAAATTAGTCACTTTGGTTATTTTTCTTAGTATAATTTTGTTTTCATTGAGTCAATCCATTTCACCTAGCTATATCACCTATAACAAGGCATATGCCCATGCTTAATAATCCTAATGCAATGGTTTCACCATTTGGCAATGACCCATTTCAATTTACAATCCAAGAACATCATGTATAAATACATGAAATTATTGAACATAAAGAAGAGGAAGGAGGGGACTACCAAGATGAGGATATCCCCAAAGCTATCTTACCTCACATTTATATTTACCAATAGATCACGACTAATAAAAATTAAATTTTGCTTCAATATTTAAGCTTAGGAACCAAATTCCCACCCAATTTTGATGTACAAAACTTTCAATACTTAATTGTAATTGAAGAGCCTTACCTTATATTCATGAGTAATACACACTAAAAGGCTCTTTAGAGGGTAGTAATCTCATAGAATCCTAAAATACTAATACCCACATCTCTCAAGATAAAAGGAAAGATATCTTTCATGAGGAATCCTCCCAAGCAATTCATTGGTTTTCTATGGAAACCCATGCACACCATGTCAACCAAGAAATTATGAATCTTCAATCCCATCAATAAAATAATCCTTTTTAAAATCCAAATCCTAATCATCCTAATGTGAGTGTGAATTCCAATTCACCCTCATATGTCTATCTAACCAATCTGAGTTTAAACATGCATTCACATTCACCAATCATACATCCAACTAACCAAATCTTGAATTTTCATTCAAGTTTGCCAATCATGCATCCAAACAATCCAAACTTGAATATACATTAGAGTTTAACAATCCTAAATATGATCACCCTAAACTTGAATGTGCATTCAATTTCACAAATCCATGACCAAACCAATCTGAGATTGAATGTTCATTCAAGCTCATAAATTAACCCAAATCCAAATCTCCAAAGCTCACCAATCAGCATTAATCCAAATCAAAATTTGAGCTTGAAAAATCATTCTAGCTCACCAATCCACTCATCCAATCCAAGTTTGGGAATTTTTACAAGTATGCCCAATAATCCCAATCTAAATATTAGTTTTTAAAATTAGTTTTCTCATTCCAATTCTCTTTTTATATTAGTTATATCTAATCCAAATATAACACCACCTAACATTAATTCACTTAACATTAACTCTAATCTAAACCATTCCCTCAACCCTGACACCCATTTTATCCATATGATTAATTCACATCTAAACCAAAATAATTAAAAAAAAACCAAGATAAACATAAACCTCAACCCAAATAGATTAAACTTAATCATAAACCATAACCCCATTAATTTTAGCCTTAACCCAAACCAAAACCAATTTCACCCAATTCAAATTGATCCTAACTTAAACATGATTTCTAACCCATCCAAATTTAACTATAACACAAATCCACAATCACTTAACCCTAACTTATTCAACCAATCCAACTTTAATTACAATACCAATCCAAACCTCACAAACTTTAACACCAACCCTACTCTAAGAAACTTTAACTTTAGCACAAATCCAAACCAACAAAACCCAAACATTAACTTTACAAGAAACCCCAATCCAACAACATTAAACTTCAACACTAATCCAATAACATTAAACTTCAACACTAATCCAACAAAAATTATCTTTAACACTAACTTGAATAATCCCAACCCCTTTATAAATCCATAAAATGTTAAATTTTCCAACCAACCTCCTAATAACTTCAACCTGCCACTTAACCAATTTACACAAATCCATTCAAAGGCAAACCATCAAAATTTTATACTTCCTCAAGTCAATTTAACCAACTATCACCATACATTATACAATAATTCCATAACAATAAATATAAGGTTCAAATCTTGTAAGACAGTTCTTATTCTAGACAAAATTAATTTAAATTTGAGTAAAAATGTTCATATCCCTATGACTTAAGTACCATGACAACATATTTTCCTAATTACTTTGAAATCCCAAAATTTTATAAATACAAAGGTAAGGGAGATCCTAAGGAACACCTTATAGGATTCTATCATGCATGTGTATATGTTATTATTATTTATATGAATTCTTAGGGGTCAATCCCTTTAATGGTTTTCACACCTTCCTAAAGGATCACTATTCACTTTTGAGGACCTTTATGAGAATATTTTTTGTCACTTTTCCTCTAATATTGAAAATGACTTGACCACATTATACCTACACAACACCAAAAAACACCATGGATAAACCTTTTCTTCCTTATTATAATGATGGCAAGCATTGACAAGTCATTTTATGTGGTCATTTATCAAAACTAAACTTGTGGATATATTTATGAATAATCTCAACTCAAACTTGGGATGTCACTTTTTAATCCTTTACCTAAGGTCATTTGATGAAATTATTGAAAAGGGGGTCCAAGTTGAACATACATTAATTAGTAAAGGTGTTATCAAGATATTTAAACCCAATAATAATTCCTCAAAACAAATTAAAAAACCCAAGTTATTTGCCTAGAATAAAAACATTATTGGATATAGTTTGATCTATGTTGAACAAATCCAAAACCCATGAAATCAATAATAAATTTACACCCAACCCATTAATAACATAACCATCCATGGTGGTCAACCCCAACAAGGAAGACCCAAACATAAGTTCACATAATTTGGTGATACTTATGAAAACATTTTTTCAAAGTTTGCCTATACTAACATGATATCTTGGCCAAAGACCAAACCTTTCAATGAGATCATTCTTAAAACTAATTGGTACAAGGAAGATTAATACTACAAGTACCATAGGATAAAGGAACAATTTACCAATCAGTGTATGTGTCTTAAACACTATGTCCAAGACCTCATCGATCAAGGGAACATAGCCATTGAAAATAAATCATCTACAAAGTCCAATAACCAAAATTTTTGGATATATCAAGACCCATTCCAAAAATGTGAACAATTAAAATTTAATCAAAATCAAAAATAACCTGAAGCGAGTAATGTCAACTAATCTCATCATCCTTTCACTTCTATAGTTAATAGTTTTTATTTTATGCACAATCATGTTAATTTCATTACTTTGTAACCTCAATATTATTTCATTACTACAAGGAAATAAAAACTTACCATCCCTAGTGCATCATCATCTAATGTTGAACTCAAGTACAATGTCATTGATCATAATGAGAAGACACCTACAAAAATTTCCATATTAGACCTTCTCAAGACTTCACCTATATATAAAGACATTTTATACAAAGTCCTTCAAGAGTCTAGTATCCCACAAGACATCAATCCCTATAGCTTCCAAGAATTAGTAGTCAATTTATCCACTAATAATCAAGTTACATTTGACCATTTTAATGTCTCCCCTTTGGGATATGTTCACAATCTTCCATTATACATGGAGGTTATTATCTCTAGGCACAAGGTAAAGAGGGTGTTTATAGATAATGGATCGGTATTAAATTTATGTATATTAAGTTTAATTAAATAGCCATTATATTCCACAATGGCATTGGAAACCAACATTATAACAATAAAGGTATATGATAAATATGAGTGGTAATCCATGGGTATAATTTATCTTCCTTTGATGGTTGAGTCTATTATGAAATAAACACTAGTACGTGTGCTTTATTTTTATTTAACCTATAACATACTTCTTGGACATTTATGGATACATTCAATGAATGATATACCCTCTACCCTACACCAATGTTTAAAATTCTCACATGATGGTATGGAAGTAACCATTCAAGGTGATCCTAAACCCTTCCAATGTTGCAAGCTATTAGAAAATTGATATAAAAAATCCAATTATCTCCTAGTTAATGATGCTAACTTTACTAACATTGAGGAATCACCTATGATTGATAACTTTTTTCCATCCTAAAACATTATTTCAAACACCCCCTCTTGGTGGTTGTATAAACAAACTAACTACTTTCATTTCCATAAAAACACTTTCTACCAGTGAAGCATCCAATCAACCATCTGCCAATCAAGCCTCCAATAAAACATCTACCAATCAACCATCCACTTCCAAATCACCTTCATCCTCTTCATCCCATTTTAAAATAATTTATAAAGGAATGAGTGAAAACATAATCTAGTATTTTAATTATACAATTATAGTCCATATAACCCCGCATAATTATGGTTGGCCCTATCATCAATGGGATATTCAAAAGGTTAAAATATTTAGAAAAATAAAATTTGCAGCAAGTGGTTTACTTTTTAATGAACACATCAAAGATTCAAATATTTCATAGCTTTACTTTGATGAATTATCTACTTGATTCACCAATAATAAATACCATGTCATAAAATCCATTATGTGTAATATTCTAAATTATAAAGGTAAGGGCCTTAGTCTTCATAAATAAGGGTAAATTAAACTAGCAATGTTAAAATCTAAAGAATCCACTCATAGCATAGTGTTTAATCCACTCAATATACATATCACACTTTTAAAAAGTGGCTCTTCTAGTGATTTTAAGGTATATTCTTCAAACAATGAAACAATTTCCATTCTTAGCCACTTCTAAGACCTTTCCCTCACTAATATTTTCCAAAAAAAAATTATTTTAACACTCAACCTCACATATCCATCATTAATAGATTGATATCAAAATTAAACAACTTAACTTGATCATTTCTAAAATGATGAGTCAATTTCATAATTCTTGAGTACATGGGACCACATTCTAGTAGGGGATCATAAGAATGGATTTTCTATTTATTTAGATAATTTTGCATACTTTGAGGAACAATAATCATATCAACAAATCAATTTATCATTAGCATCCAATAAAGAAGACTTGTAGGATAAATTCAGTCTTCCTCCACCACCCCAAAACTATAAATAAGAATCAACTCTCCTAGTTGATGATACTATTCTTTTCAACATAAAAATAGAGGAAGATCCTAAAATCAGATAGCTTGCAATTTCCCTCACTCAAGAAGAAAGAGAAATAATAATTCTTTTACTTCAATAATTTTCTAATGTATTCAAATGGTCTTATGTACATATGCCAAGGTATGATCCATCACTAGTAGTGTATCATATTTTTGTACATCTAGATGTAAAACCCATCAAATAAAAACTTCACAAGATGCATCCCAAGATAACACTATTAGTGAAAGAAGAGTTGAAGAAAAAACTAGAAGTTGGTTTCATATGCGCTATCAACTATTCGGATTGGATAAATAATATAGCACCTATGTCATAAAATCCATAAGGAATCATATTTAATGCCTTAAACACATTATCCTAATTCATCTAATGGTCATAAACACATTATTATCCCCACCAAGTACTTTACCAACTAGGTTGAGTCAATGCCCCTTACATATGTTACTAGAAAGCAAATATCTAAGTTCATCCTAAACCACATTATTTTTTCCTTTGGTATCCCTTATGTTATTATTTATGATAATGTAAAATTATTCAAAAATAAAGAAGTCAAATATCTTTACCAAACATATCACATAAAGCACAAATGGACCGCTTGGTACTACCTGTAAGGAAATGGCCAAGTTGAGGCAACTAATAAAATCATCCTCCACATAATTAAACAAGTTATCAATGAAGTTGGTCTTGAATTGTACACATAACTTTATCTTACCCTTTGGGCATTTTTGACCAAATTTTGACCTCAAATCAAAATTGGTCACCCCCTCTAGGTTGAAACCTCATAGGGATGTCAAAAACATGTCATATTATTTTCATGGTTTTAAATGGTCTTAAAGGGTTGCATATGGCCATATTTGTCCTTGTCTAGCATTGTCCAAAGTTTGGTCTTATATTCACTTGTCTAGTCCTATGGGTCAATTACAAGGTATTGATGTTGTCATACATGTTCATAGGTTTGGTATGTTTTAAATTTGCTATAAAAGGTTATTTATATGTCATTAAATTCATATTATCATGCACTAACCTTTTATTTAGCTCTTATATGTAAAAATCACATTTTGGCCTATTTGGTGGAGTTGCACATACCATTCCAAGAATAAAACATTTCAAGAGGACTCCCAACATACCTAACATTAAAATTGGGTTAGATAATGTTTAGGGATAATCAAATACTAACATCATCTATAGTTCAATGCCTAAACTAAGCAAAAGGACACTTTACAAGTACTTTTGGACACTTGTATGGACTTGAAAGATTATTTTTTAGTTGTAAACTATTTTTAAGTGTCCCTTGGGTCCCTTAGATCATTTTTAGGCTTTGGACCAAGTTTTAGGTCAAATTGATACTTTAAACACTCTTTCTCTTCCATCATTGCTTTCATAAGCTTAAGAAGGCAAATTTGAAGTGAATGGTATGACCAAAAGAGAGAGTTAGGAGATGAGACTTTGGTCCTTGTTAGTGGTCATAGTAATATTTAAATAAATGGTATTAGTTTTCAAATTTATTATCTCTTATTTATGAAAAATCTTTAAGATTCATAGCTATTCATTATGTCTTATCCATTCACATGGGGTCTGTTCTTACATCTATTTCTATATTTCAAAAATTGATGGAGAATAATGGTTTTTAAGTATGTTTTTATAGGTCAACGATGTCCTTTTCATTGTGGTTTCATCATCTAAATCATCTCCATGAGGTTTCTTCACTTGGATAAAAAGTGTATTGGTGTATAAGGTGCCTTAGTCAATCTTGATGTAAGTTTTGGTTTGTTTTAGATATTTATCATCTTCAAAGGTTAAAAATGCTTCACCATTCATGGAATATCACTCAAATTCACAAAAATAATGTAATTTCCCTTGGATTGGTTTCTTGTATGCACTTTCCAAGTGTTATGCTCTTTGGAGATATGGTTTGTGGTATGTAGTCCTTTACATGTTTGATTTCCAAATTTGATTCAAACACCAATGATATATCATAGTATAAGGTAGTCAACTTTAATTTTTCCATAAAAAGGGCATAAACTTTGGGAAAAACCACAGCCCTCAACTTACAAACATTGCACTTAAGCTAATTGTATATAGTCCATATAGATAGTCAGATAGGGAAGTTGAAAAAGGTGACATGATGATTGTGATAGGCTCTATACATCATATAAGTAATTACAAGGATGTGTAGTGGATTTGATAGGGTTAAAAGGTTTAAAAACTCAATAAGTGGATCTTTGTAGCTCTAAAACAAGCAAATGAGACCTATAGGCACTAAGCCTATAGGTCCTCATTTTGGATCAAATCAACATCACTCTCTAAACAAAAACAAGACAAATAGTCTAATTAAATACAAGATAAGATGAAAACACCTAAGTGTGGTTGGATAGTCAGAGATGGTCAAGGAATTGAGTTGATAAGTCTTAGAAGGCACCTATAGGACTATATATGGAATGACCAAATGAGAAGTGATTATAAAATGTCATAAAATGATTTTGCAAAACTTTCAATATAGTGGAATGAAATCCTTTTATTTGGATTCTTCAAATCACCATGACATAGTGAGAAAACCACATTCCAAATGTCAAGCCTAGTGTTCAAATAGCTTACTAGTACCTACAAGTTTCTAAAGAGGAGCACACTAGACATCAGACCTAAGGAAAGAGGTAGATGTGTTTGAAAGAGTTATGAGCCAAATTGGGACTTCAACCAAGTTTAAGAACCATAAAAAGGTTAGTGATGTGAAAGTGATGTCTTAAACTCAAATAAGATAGTTAAAATACCCTAATAGGCACCTATAGGTTGCAAGTTAAGACAGGTTGGTTCTAAGCCTAAGTAAATGGTAGAAGGTATATGAAAAAAACTAAATTTTAGGATCTTAGAGTACAATTGATTACTTTTGTATAAGAAACTAAACACGGAATTGAAACCAAAAGTAATAAGTAACTAGAAATCAGAAATAGCAAATAATAGGAGATACAAGAAATAACCAATCTATATTAAACTCTTCCAAAAAGAAATACAATGAAGAAATCTCTCTCTCCTCACATCTCACAGATGTACAGTAATTCTCCCTCAAGATTTCTCTCTCTCTCTCAATCAATTACAATCAACTCAATTACTAAATTGTACATGCTATGAGGATCTAACCCTACTATATAGTATACTACAACACTAGGGTTCATGAGCCATACATTCACCACCCTTAGATCCACCTCTTAAATCAAAGACTCAAATCTATTCAACTAAAAAGAGCAATTTTGGAAACACACAGAAGTCAGTGTCGGTCTGAAGATGACTGATGTCGACCGACCCCTAACCGATGTCGGTCGACCCCTAACCGATGTCAGTTGGTTCTGACCAATGGCAGTTACTATGTAATCCTAGCAACCTCCACATTATCTCATTAGTGAAGCTTTTAGCTTCACAACTCAATAATCTCCCACTTAAAGATAAACAGCTACACCTGTACCTGTATAACAACATCCTCTAAACATCTCTAGCTTGTTTCTCCCTCTTCAAGTTCAATCTTGAAGACCAACAAAAGTTGAATGAAGATTCAACTTCTCCTTTATTACCGGCTTTGTTAACATATCAGCAGGGTTCTTATCCATATGGATCCTTTCCAGCTTCAACTGTCCATCCTCCAATACCTATCTAATGAAGTGGTACCTAAGCTGTATATGTTTGGTTCTTGAATGAAAGGCTGAATTCTTTGCCAAATGAATTGCACTTTGACTATCACTTTACAATCTGCAACTCTCTTGCTCCTTTCCCAACTCTTCCATGAACTGAGTCATCCAAATCATTTCCTTGCTAGCCTCTATGACTACAATGTATTCTGCCTCTGTAGTAGACAAGGCAACAACCTTCTACAACTTTGAAATCTAGCTAACTGTCGTTCCACCAATAGTGAACACATATCCTGTGGTGCTTCTCCTACCATCCAAGTCACCTGCCATATCTGAATCTACATACCCATGTAGAGAAGTGTTTGACCCTCTATAGCATAAATTTCTACTATTGGTCCCTCTCAGATATCTGAGAATCCACTGAACTGCTTTCTAGTGTTCCTTTCCTAGATTGGCCATAAACTTGCTAACAACTCCCACTACTTGGGCAATATCTAGTCTAGTACATACCATTGCATATATCAAGCTCCCAACTTCTAAAGCATATGGAACTCTACTCATGTACTCAACCTCATCATGTGATTTAGGACACTACTCTTTTCTCAACTTGAAGTGTCTAGACATAGGTGTGCTTACCAGTTTTGCATCCTGCATATTGAACCTCTCCAACACCTTATTCACATAATCCTCTTGAGACAAAATAAAACTATGATTTTTCCTGTCTCTCTTAATACTCATGCCAAGGATTTTATTTGCTGCTCCTAAATCCTTCATGGAAAATGTGTGAGCTAATTTTACCTTAATCTCAGTAATTTCCTGCATGTGTGAACCTGCAACAAGCATATCATCTACATACAGTAACAAGATAATATAACTACCATTATCCAATATGTTAAAATAAACACAATGGTTAGATTGACATTTACTAAATCCATGCTCTGTCATAAACCTGTCAAACCTCAAATACCATTGTCTTGGAGCTTGCTTAAGACCATATAAGCTTTTCTTCAACCTGCACACAAGTTTCTCCTTACCTTTGACCTCAAAACCTTCTGGTTGATCCATATATATATCTTCATCCAAATCTCCATGAAGAAATGATGTCTTAACATCAAGCTACTCAAGATGCAAATCCTCAATAGAAACTAAAGACAATACAGTCTGAATATAAGTCATCTTTACTACAGGAGAAAAAAATTCACCAAAATCAATACCTGGTTTCTATGCAAATCCCTTTACTACCAACCTAGCCTTATGTCTCATTTGTCCATTTTTTCCTTCCTTTAACCTACATACCCATTTGTTTTTTAGTGCTTTCTTTCCAGCTGGTAACTCAACCAAACCCCACGTATGGTTCTCTTCCAAGGAATCAATTTCCTCATTCGTGCCATGCTCCCACTGTTTCCTAGATTCTACCTGCATTGCCTCATCAAAACTTTCTAGTTCTCCACCATCAGTGAGCAAAAAGTAGTATAAAGAAGGGGAATAATGAATTATAGGTTTAATTACCCTTTCAAACCTCCTTATGGGTGTTTGAGACTCATTTACAGCTTGTTGTCTGCCCAAATTTTCTTCTGACAGTGACCGATCTCAGTCATCTCTAATCGATGTCGGTCTGCACCTGATCGATGTTGATTCCTCTTGATCGATGCTGATTTCCACCTGATCGATGTCAATTTCCACCTGACTGACGTTGATTTCCACTTGACCGATGTCAGTCTCTATGTTTTTTTGTGAGTGATGATTTTTACCCGTGAGCTCATTTTGGATCATAACCTCTTCCAAATCAAGATTGCCCTGCTCAAAATTGTTTAGCCTCTTGAGATGATCACTGTACATCACATTCTCATTGAAAAATACATCACGGCTTCTAATAATTTTGCTAGTTTCTAAATTCCACAACTAGAATTTGAAATCTCTAAAACCATAACCAATGAAAGTGCACTGCATAGATTTAGCATCCAGCTTCTTTCTATTTTCTTTATCAATGTGCACAAAAGCTTCAGAACCAAAAACTCTGAGAAATGAAAGATCTACCTTTTTACTTATCCAAGCCTCTTCTAGAATTCCACCATCCAATGTAGTAGAAGGTCCTCTGTTAATCAAGTAAACCACAGTATCTATAGCTTCTGCCCAAAACTGTAAGGGCAAACCAGCATGCAACCTCATACTCCGTGCACGCTCCATTATTGTTCTATTCATCCTTTCAGCAACTCCATTTTGCTGAGGTGTCCTTGGAACCATCCTTTCCCTACGTATTTCACTCATAGAATAGTAACTATTGAATTTATTGTTGTAGTACTCACCACCATTGTGAAATCTAAGGCACTTCAATCTCAAACCTGTTTCATTCTCAACCAAAGCTTTCCATTTCTTAAATGTGTCAAAAACATCATATTTCCTCTTTATGTAATAAACCCATACCTTTCTTGTAGCATCATCAATGAAAGAAACATAATATTGTGATCCTCCAATAGAAGCTACCTAAGCTGGTCCCCACACGTCTGTGTGAACAAGCTCTAACTTGTGCTTCTTCTTTGTTGACCCAATTTTGAGAAACCTCACTTTCTTCTGTTTCTCAAAAAAACAATGCTCATAGAAATATAGATCTATGCCTTTCAAATCTGAAAGCTTACCTTTTGACTTACGAACATTCATTCCCTTCTCACTCATGTGACCAAGCCTACAGTGCCACAACTTTGCATCTACATTTGAAGTAGACAAAATAGAAGGAGAATAATTAGTAATACAAGTAGATAGATAAAGTGTACCTACTCTCTTACTTTTTGCTAATACAAGTGCACCCTTGGAAACTTTCCAAGATTCAGCTATGAGAGTTATTGTGCAACCCTCATCACCCAACTTTCCTGTAGAAATCAGATTCCTCTTTAGAATGGGTACATGCATGACATCCTTCAACACCCATGTGTTTCCATTCTACAATTTCAGCTACACTTTTCCTTTGCCAACAATTTTACAAGGCTCATCATCCCCTAAATAAACTTTTCCAAAATCTCCATGGACATAATCATTGAAAAATTCTCTATTTGGGGTTGCATGAAAAGAGGCACTAGAATCTAAAACCCATGGTTCTACTATATTATCCAAAGAAAATATAAAAGCATCTTGTGCAACAATACCTACAACTTTTACTTCTTTATTACCTTCATGCTGATTTTCTTTGTTATCCTTCAACCAACAATCTTTCTTTGCATGCCCTTTCTTTCCATAATTCTAGTAGGTTATTCTTCCATTTCTGAATTTGGATCTACTTCCCATCTTTGACCTTGATTTCCCTTGCTTGCCCTTCTCTCTTTGCCTTCCCCTGCTTTCAACACTTAAAGCATTATCTGATGTTTCCCCTGTGCTTTTCTTGTAAATTTCTTCATTCAAGATTACACTAACAACATCATAAAATTTCAAAATATTTGAAGCAGATGCAGTATTACTAACTACCATTACCAAACTATGCCAACTTTTAGGTAAAGAGTATAAGATTAAGAGAGCTTTAATTTCATCATCAAAAACTATTTTGACTAAATTTAACTGATTTACTATTGTATAGAAATCATTAAGATGACTAGATACAGATCCACCTTCCTGCATTTGCAAATTAAATAATTACTTCATAACATATACCTTATTCAAAGCTGAGGGTTTTTCATATAAATTTGCTAAAGTATCCATTAACTCTATCGTTGTCTTTTCCTGTGATAAGTTGGAAAACATAGAAGATGCCAGGCTCAACCTTATAGATCCAAGAGCCTTTCTATCAAGAACATTCCATTCTTCATCTTCCATATCTATGGGCTTCCTTGAAACCCCACCCAATGGTAAATACAGATCTTTTTGATATAGATAATCTTCAATCTTCATCCTCCATAATTGATAATTCTTGCCATTGAATTTCTCCATTCTTAGTTTACTTTTTTCTGCCATTGCTTTGCTCCCACTCAATTAGAAACCCCTGTGAGTGAATTCTATAATCAACAAACACTAACACGCTCTGAGACCAGTTGTTAGGATCTTAGAGTACAATTGATTACTTTTGTATAAGCAACTAAACACGGAATTGAAACTAGAAGTAATAAGTAACTAGAAATCATAAACAACAAATAATAAGAGATATAAGAAACAACCAATCTGTATTAAACTCTTCTAGAAGGAAATACAATGAAGAAATCTCTCTCTCCTCACACCTCACAGATGTACAATAATTCTCCCTCAAGATTTCTCTCTCTCAATCAATTACAATCAACTCAATTACTGAATTGTACATGCTATGAGGATATAATCTTACTATATAGTATACTACAACACTAGGGTTCATGAGCCATGCATTCACCACCCTTAGATCCACCTCTTAAATCAAAGGCTCAAATCTGTTCTCCTAAAAATAGCAATTCTAGAAATGCACAGAAGTCAGTGTTGGTCTAAAGATGACCGATGCTGGTTGAGCCCTAACCAATGCCAGTTGACCCCTAACTAATGTCGGTTGGTTCTGACCGATGCCATTTACTGTGTAAGCCCAACAACCTCCACATTAGCTCATTAGTGAATCTTTTAGCTCCACAACTCAACACTAAAACCTATTCTAAGTTGAGAAAAAGGCATGAGGCCATCTGAAGATTAAAGGGAACATTATGAGATTAATCAAACAAAAACCTAAAACATGTATACATAGTCAAATAATAAACTATAAGTATGTTCACTCTTTATAATATTTTACTTGATTTAAGGATAAGGTGAGGACTATGAATAGTTTTGAGAGAAATAAAGGCCATTTAGGAATGGTCCACAATGTAAAAAAGGTATTATCTAACCCTCAAACTTAATATCAAGGGTATACATAGTCAAAAGTCTTGTTTAAGCCTAATGAGTTTAAGCCCACACATAAGCCTGCTTACTTGGCTTAGAGAGGACCATATGCCTAGCATGAAAAGAGAAAATATAAGGAAGCTATACCTTATACTTCATGGTGATAATTTTATCTTCACCAAACTCTTAGACCATATGATTGAAGATAAAATGTTTAAAAACTTGTTTAGGCTTGAAGACCTAATCCTCACACACAGGCAAACCTAAGTGCAAAAATTTAAACACTTGGATTAGGTGAGATAACATGAATGGCCTAATGGGTTCATAGGGTGTTTTCCATTCTCTCAAAAGTTTTTTATTTATTGTATCACTCTCTTCAAGGGTATAATATAGAGAACACATTCATTAGTCCTATATACCTAATACACTCTTCAAAGCATCAACACTTGGAGACTGAGGTCCAAAGTAGAAGGAATTTAATGAAAACCTATGAAAGATAATATATCCTTCATAATGTGTTTGCATATGTGAGATATTGGTATTGGTTTACAGATAGAAACTTGGAGATGGTCATTTTACCCTAAAATTGTTGTTAGAGTGCATAGAATGCGCATTTACTACCCAAGGAGTGCCTGTGCACACTCATATATTTAATAAGTATTTTAATGGGACATAGTGGTCATTTAAGGTGTTCTATTGTTTCCTAAACAAAAATATTGTGGAATTAGGATAAATAAAGAGCACATGTTCTTTATAAATAATCCTTAAGAATGAAACGTGCTTAAAACCCTCATAAAACCTTGATAGTGATTAGTCAAGGAAAATGGAAATATAAATCACATTTAATTCCATATTTTTATCTTAAAACCTCTTTTATTCTTTTGATGACTCCAAGGAGGTTATCCACATGTATTGTATCCATACTTGCAGTTGTATAGACTGCAATAAATGCTCTATTTTGCATTTTTTTGGTGCTTTGTATGTGTTATGAGCAAGGGATAACTTCAAAATAATTTTATTAGGTATTTTGTGACATTTATTAACTATTAAATTCCAAAAAATGTCACATAATATTTTTTAGGTGGTCAAATAAGGCTCATTTTCCAAGGCAGTCTCAAACAGGCCTAAAATGAGACTAGGTGGTAAGGTCATTTCATGGTTCTCATATTTTCATAGGGTCTCAAGACCTAAAAATTGAAATTTAGGTTTATTATATCCTAGGGAAAGTTAATAACATGTTTTTGGGTGATTTTACATGTTTTATAGAAGTATAGATCAAGAAATTAGGGTTTTAGGCAAGGAGGCCTAATTGAGGCCTAATTAAAGAGAGAGAAAGGCAGAAAAAATATGCTTTCATTCAAAATATAAACATTAAATTTGACATGTATTTTTAATTAAATACTAGGTCCTATAATATGTCATTTTTTCCATTACCCTTTGTATATTATCCTACACAAGGAGGTTTACAGGTTTTTATGGCTACAAGGAAAATAGGCCTAATGAGGGCTTGAGGAATAAAATGGAGTCTTAGGAGTTGGTCTGGGAGCCAAAATGGTTTTTTTCAGGTATAATAATATGATTTAATACCATCCTTTGATAAATAGTTATTTTAATAAAATTAACTTGAGTTTTGGGTCACTTAGACCAAGCTAGGCATGGAAAATGAAGAGTTTCAATACACCTATGCACAAGAATGATGAAATGTTAGATCAAAGGAGTTTTTTAAGGCATGGAAGGTGTATAATTATTTTTATTATATAATTTCATGAGTAATTAATGATTTAAATGTCCATTTTTCACTCTTCTTATGTAAATAAGGGCGGTTTTAAAGAAGCTATTCAAGGTGTCAAGACAAATTCTAAATCCTATGCCATATAGAGGATTAGAGAATATTCAGGAGTGAGAAACATGGATTTTGAGGTATTTTAATGAATCTTTCATAACCCATTTATGTATTTAAATCATTAATACACTTTTCAATCCTCTTATACTACACCCCTCTCTCTCTCTTCACACTTCTCTATATAAGTAGCCACTATTGGCTTTGTAAGGAATATACATCTTGTATGGCAAAGCCTTGCTAGTTTGAGTATTGATTTTATCATTCAATAAAATATTTGAAGATGGTTTTTAGTTCTCAATTTATTTTCAATGTGTGTGAAATATTTCATAGTTTAATGATAAGTGATAGCCATCTATCATTGTGTTCACCTTACTCTTTCATGTTTTTTGTAAATAGTCTGCTCTCTAACAGGTCACATGAAGTGTAGTTAGTATTTTTTATGTATTTAAGTGTAATTAAGAGTACTATTTGATAAAATCAGACCTCTTATTCATCCACCTTGATAAATTCATTTGTATCTTACCTCCATATTTGAATACTTGTGTTAGAGAAACCTTGGATGTTGAGATCAGTTTTGTTAATAACCTTTCTTAGTGAAAGTTGATGGTAGTCTTGTCAATTTGAACTTGGTGTATCACCTCATTAGGCTAGGTTTATTTCATGTTTATCTATCCCTTTTCATTTCAAAAATTTATTAACATAAGTGATGAGCTTGAATAGACATATCAAGGGATCTAGCCCTTTAATCTAGAGCTTTACCCACATTATAGATAACCCACTGGTATAGGGGTAATCCCATTGTTTCCTTCAATTATAGTAGGATTGAACTACCTCTCTAAGGGTGTAAAATTGAGTGAAAATGGTTCTCACATGCCCAGTGGAACAATTGTATCAAGCACTTCTTTTCAAGGTGAATGTTGGTCTTAACAGTACCATAGCTGCATAAATGTTTCATACTCAACATTTGGTGACTCAATTAAAGGTACAAAATCTAGTTTTAGACCAATTTATATTTATATTTATGCTTCATGGTCACTACTAGGTTAGTTATTAGTAGAGGTAATCATTTTTCAAATCTAATACCTCATCCTAAACTTCCTTTTAAATTACAATACCGTGAACCTTTCTTGACATTTGATAATCCTAAAGAATATATTTAAGGGTAAGAGGACTTTTAAAGTTAAGAGGAGAAAGATAATGAATAGGAGATTGAAGGTAACATGGCTAGGCAACATGCTTTCACATATTTCAATACTAAATATCTCATAAACCTTGTTACCTATGATGATATCCCTCCCAATGCCAACAAGAGTGTCCCTAATTTTAATGGGGAAGGTCCTATCACTCCAATTGAACACATTAGATACATATTTAACTTTTGTAATTTCCATAATATCTCACAAATTAACATAGAAATCAGATTATTTGCCATGTCTCTTAGGGGGAAAACCCTTGGTTGGTATAGAATCTTGTTATTAGGATGCATTACAATGTGGGATGAATTTGCGGAGTTGTTGACTCAAAGATTTGAAGATAGGAGTGATCATACATAATTAATTCATCATTTGAATTTCATTCAAAGAGGGCCTAAGGAATCTATGCATGATTTCAATGAAGGGTTCCAAAGGACATGGAATAGGCCTCCACCTCCCATGAGACCCCCTGCAAGTTTTTTTTTCCAAATTTATCTTAGATCTATTGGACTAATATAGTTATCATGTTGCAATCCATGGGAGTGTATAATTTTTTTAGTGTATATGATGTGGATATTAGAGCTGAAAATGGTTAGATTCAAGCTAGTAAACTCCCTTCAAGGGTCTCAATGCCTATCTTTCCTAACATGCATACTTCTTCTTTAATCCTTGCTCCATTTTCAAATCCAAACAGCAAGTCTAATGCTTCTCCAAATAAATTAGATGATGTCATTGATTGGCAAGCAAAATACAAGGCTTTAAAGCTTCAACTAGGCAATCAAATCTACATATTGGAGCTTACCAAAACTCCTACTATTACCCTCCAAAAGAAAACATATTTCCATCTCAACATAATGGTCAAGGGATGGGACAAGGTCAACCTAATTTCAATAGGCCACATAATGCATCTAAATTATGCTTCCACCACAAAAGGCATGATTTTAGTCCATAGCAACCTAGTTCAAGGAGAAGAATGGACAAATTCTTAGGGGTAGGCTCAAGGTCAGTTCGCAAATGATAATGAAGGTGAAGATCAAGATTTGGTGTCTCAAGGAGGTACTACTCTGTACTTGACATCAAAATATGATGGCCCCATGTAAGTAGAACCAAATGGAGAATGTAACAATTCAAGAACAAGCTTTATGAACTACCAAATAGAAGATAGTTCTATCCTAAATCAGATTACCTCAGTTTTAGCCAACTCAAGGTCAAGTAGGAGAGATTTGGGAGATTCTCAAGATGTAGATAGAATTCCAAACAACCCCCCTTCAAGGCAATAAGGTATGGATGCAAATGTGTTAGCCTATAAAAGTCTTATAACTCTTCAAAATAAAAACTTGGGAAAGGTGGTTAAGCCTTCATTGCCTCAAGCTCAAGGTACTTTATCACCTCTAAGGATGCAATAAAAGGTTAATATATCCCCTTTGAATATTAATGACTCTTTTAAGAATAAAAATAAAAGCATATCCCTTTGGGAGGTACTTCACATACTTGGTTAAAAGGAGTTACTCTAAAAGTAGCTATCCCAAATCCATTTTTATCCCCAACCATCAAAGTATATTAGTTTAGCCCTCACAAATGCACCCACTCATATTGTTTAAACTTCCACCAAGTATAAAAATCCACCACCTTTTTAACTTATCCTCATTATGGGAGATAAGATAGTCCATAATTGCATTGTAGATAGTGGGGTAAACACTTTAGTTATGCCTAAACTAGTTGCAAATAATTTGGGTTTGAAGTATGAACCTTATAGCAAAGGAGTGTTGTAGCTTGATGGAAAACCAACCAAGTCAATAAAGATCATCAAATGTTTGAAGTTTTCTTACATGATTTCCTAGGTTTTTAAATTATATAAGATATAATGGTGGTGGATTTGCCTACACACTTTACCATTTGTCTATCAAGACACTTCACTACCAAGATAGGAAGGTATGTTGTTGTTGATTGGTCTTTCTTGGATTTTAGAACAAGTTATGGAGATATATTGATAATAAATACATAACCATTGGCCAAGTTCCACATTGAACCATATGTGTAAGCTAGTTCTAATCTAAATTGCATTATTAATGAGCAAGAGGAGCAAGCCATAAATGATGGAGCATCTTCCATAATTGAAGGTATTTCTGATCTCTTATTAGATGAATATGGTACTAAGACCTATGAGTATGATCCATATTATTTCATTGAAGAGATAGGCCTTGGCACATATATCATTCATGATGAGGGTGATGAGAATATCAAGGTAAATCTTGATGACTCCTTCATATAAGCTACAATAGGTAACTATTATCTTTATATAGATGATGATGATGAGTTTCAAAGTGTACTAGAACATAGCAATGAGGAAAATGGTACAATCTACCTGCCCACAATGAAATAGTTCATGAGTGTGATAATCATGAAGAAGATGATGATATATGGCAGCAGTTCCATGCCATAGTCCAATAATTTGAACAAGTAAGGTAGCTTTGCCTCAAAATAAATATGAGCTCATTAGTTAAGTCATTAGTGGACCTAATGATCATAAGAGGGGTATCAAGTCACTATTAAGTAGGTTGTAGTCTTAAAGGAGTTAAATCATACCAAGGTAGAATTTTATGTGATTAAAGAGTATCCTAGGCCTCAATCTGATTTTGTATCACTTGTATACATGTTTGGCCAGGAAAAAAACAAGTATGATGGTTTTAGACATTAGGCACATCATAGTCTAGATGAAGGTATGAAAAAGCTTTCATGACTCCCAAGAAGTAGATTGAGAAGCATCAAATGAGTATGAAGGAGAAAAATTATGTTGCACTATCAATCAGACCTAAAGGAGAGATAAAAGGACCATTCAATGGAGTTTCAAGTGGTTCACTTGCATCTAAAAAAGGTCCCATTAGTGGTAAGTTTTTTGATCACCTTCAAAATCAAATAATCTTTGACAAACATCCACCATATGGTGACTTGTTCTCATAGAGTAGTTATGACTCAAGAAATATATTTTTTGATCTTAGTTGAAGTAGGAGGAAGTGTTTCATCACCTCAAACATGTTCTGAGGTTTGTACATAGTAGGTTAGGTGTGTTATTTTGAGTCTTTTGTGTGTAGTTTTCCCTAAATGATTTTGGCATAGTGTGTGTTGTTGTTTTTTTGTGTGTTTGGTGTTATTTTGAAGTCTTTATAAGGAATATCATATTTATATTGTACCATACTAGTGACTCCATTTGTAGACACCAAAATTGTGTCTATTCCTTGGTCCTCCCCCCTTGGTCCCTTTGGTCCACTTCTAACACATTCCTAACCCACACACTTATTAATTTAAAATAATAACTTATTTTAAATTAATAACACCTACCTTGACACACCTTCCATGACACCTCACCCTTGGACACACTCCACCTTGGATACCTCTCCTTGGATGCCTCCCTCACCCCATGCCAAATCTTAATTGCTTACACACCATTTCAACCCTCCCACTAGCCTTTCACGCTCATTTAATCCACTTTCAGACCATTTTTCAAAGGCAATCAACCTCGACAGATGGAGGAATGGGCAGAAGGCTAAAAATAGCCTTTTTTCCATCTTCTAGCTACCGACATCGGTTACCAGTCAGCTGACACTGATGGGATCACTGACGTCAGTCGCTTAAAACAACCCAAAGGCAAATTCTCTTCCCCTGGGATGCCAAATCACACCCAGGGATGAAAAATCACACCTGGGATGCAAAAATCAGAGACCTGAATGTGAATTCTCTCACTTTGAACCCAACTTCTCTCTCTCCCAAACACAGGCTACAGGCACTCTATAAAAATAGCTCCAGACTTTGGGTTAAAGACATTACAGGTACATTAGTTGCATCAGCAACAAGTCTTCTACACTCCTTCTTCAGCATATCAAAGCTAAGTATTTCTTTTGCCCTTTCATTTCAGTAGTTTAGAAAGCATCAGTGATTAGTTCTCTTTTTACTGTTTCTAAGTACTGTAGACCAGACCAAGTCTAACTTTCTTCCCAGAGAGGCTAAAAGGCCTTCCCCATATCCCTACTCCCTTTTGACAACCTATCCTCTACTCCTTGTCCCTTCTAAGACCATATTCACTACCCTGTTAACCTACACAAGCTCCCACAGACATCCCAGTCCATTCTGTTGATCACAGGTAGACCAAAAACTCGTCCAAGGCCATTGCCTAGTTTGACATCGACCATTGCCCCTACCGATGTTGACAAACTAACTGACGTCAATAGCCTTACCAACTAATGATGGTAGACTAACCGGCATCAGCGACTGTCGAAGACCAATAACAAAATACAGGTACGCATTGCCTCTATTTCTTTTGCTTAGTCTTTCATTATTTATCTTTATCTAACATTATTTTATCAACTAGTGGACTATCATCCCTCAAGGAAGTCTTTGCATTTCTGGGACCAAGCTTTTGCTTGGCAGTCCACCTTACATCCATTTAAAAATCTCTTTGTTTAAGTCTTTCTCTCTACAGGTGTCATCCTCCATAGCCAAAGAGGAGTCCCTACAACGTCTGGATAATGGTGCGCAAACTTCATCTAGGTACGTACAAACCCCTAACCATTATTTTTAGTTTCTTTCTTCTTTTGAATGTGGAAAAGCAAAAACAATTAGAAACATTCTGGCATGCCCGGTGGGACCCTGGAATTCTCCTTGGGTTCATACTTTTTCTTCTACAAGCAAAATTTTCATATAGGTGCATTAGGTCTCTTTTTGCATCTTTTTCTTCTATCTTCTCTAAAAAGACACCATCAGCAAAGTTAAAAATAATCCTTCTTTTTCTTTCTTTCTTGCATCTTAGAGTAGTAAAATTCATACTCTTCAACCTTTTCTCCACTTGTCTACATCTGAACACACATTTCTATTTGGGCTTAAAATCTATTGCATCTCATTTCTGCTTGAATGCATATTTAGTCCACACATCTAGTAATTAAAACCGCATTATGAATAAATCGTAGCACACTTATGTTACATGACCAAACCACTTTCACAAATCAAAACATCTAAACATACCTGAGACAAGGTCCAACTAGGATTTCATCACCTAGCGGATACCTTACCCTTCCTGGTAATCCCACTTGGACTTCACTACCAAGGGGAGAACCCACTCTATTTTTTGGTAGATTATAAACTCTAGGGGAAGTATATACTGGCTAAGTGACCCAGCTTATCTCTAGGCTCATGAAGTGAGGGGAGCTTGCTCCTTAGCACCAGGCCATGTACAAAACCTAACACAGATCTCGAGCACCAAAACTAACCCGAAACCAACCTTAGACTGCTTCTTCTAAGACCCGTTCTAAAAGCCAACTTTCCAAACACACTCTTCTAAGGCATAAGCCAACAAGACTGTAAAACTTATTCTTAGGAATTAACATTTAGGGGTTTGCTTGTCTTCATCTATTTTTCTGTCTCTATCTAGTTTTTTGAGTTGGTGAGGTCGCATTCTAAGCTTCAAGAACAACTCAGACTTTCTTCTTTTTTCCAAGAACTTTCAATTTTTGGAAACACAGTAATCAACATCAATTTTTTTCACCGACATCAGCAATCATCTTTGCTGGCATCGGTTATCTGATCGACATCAGCAACCTATTTCGTTGACATCAGTTTTTCCACTGATGTCGGTCACTATCAAAATCCTTCTTCCAAAATAGCAGGCTTAAAACCTGACTTTCTTGCTGTTAGACACCCATTCTGAGTTATTGAAATTGAAAAAAACATAGTTTCTAGAACTTGAACCTCTTGCCTTGAATGGTTTTGACATGTAGTCAAACCAAAACTCTTGTTGACCATGCAAGGCAACAACCACTTCCACCTTTGCCTTTCATATCAAGTCCCCTAATGGAGTGTACTTCAGACACTGAATATTCTCCTATCTAGTCAAACCCTGAGCAATCCCCTATTGTTCTCAAGGGGGATCAAGACTTTGAGAGATTCCTTGACCATAATGTCAAGGCTCTCCAACACTATCTCGCTAAGAGCCAAACACGAGACTCTTCAATTCAACCAAGTTCATCACATTTGTAGAACTTGATTGTCTCAACTCCACACACTCTTGCGCCTATAAACATGGGAGTGACTACCCATCCTTTTACCAATGCCTCCATTCAACCACCTTTGGTGGTATCTAGTCAACTCATGCCCTCCAACTTCACGACACAACCACCTCTAGCTTCAACATCTGTCCTGATAACTAGTTACCAATATGTTGTGCCTATACAAGTGCAACCAACTACATCATACACCCCTCCTAACACCTTCCAAGTGCCCTACAATCTAGGGGGCACTCCACCTACAAATCCATCAACTGATCTAATCAAAATGTTGATGGACAAAATGTCTAATCTTGAGACATCCATTTTTGGTTCAAGCAATGTTCTCTCTTATGAACAAATTTGTAATGAACCCATTCATCCTTCAGTCCCAATTCGACCGTATCCTAGCCAGTGGGAACATCCCAAGTTTACTCATTTCCAGAGTAAGGAAGACCCATAGCAACATCTACGAGTATTCAAACATGCTTGTTATCTCATAGCACATGATGATGCATTATTGCTACGCACATTCCCCATGTCACTTTCTGGTGCTGCCCTCGACTGGTATAGCTCCCTTACCAGTCATTCTATCTTTTCATTCACCCAACTAGCTCAACTTTTTCTTGACCACTTTTCAATCAATATCACCAAAAAGGTCTCAATCACAGACCTATACTCTATTAGATACTTTGACAACGAATCCATAGCTGATTTTGTTACCCGTTGGAGAGGCTTAATCAACCAACTCTCCTTTTCTTTACCTCAACCTGAGCTCATCAAGCTCTTTTCACAAGCATGTGCCAAACATATTTCATCTACTCTGTGGGTCTAAACATTTTGCACCTTTAACAAAGATTTCACGATGGCTAGGAAGCTTGAACTATGTGCCATCGAGGAAAACAAAGTCAAATTGTGGAGTAAAAACCCCAACACCAAGTCCAATGACCCTTCTTCATCCAAACCTTCTTCTTCATATTCTAAGTCCAAGGCATCAGCAAATGCTATAATCATTAGACCAACATCTTCAACAATAATCAACCAATCTCAACCTTCCACATCTCAAAGCATCACCAAACAATTCCAACAATGATACATACAGTGTCAATATACTCCACTAGGAGAATCATACGCATCTATGTTGGATAAACTTGTCAAGCAAGGGGTCCTCAATCTCCCTCAAATTTAACCACCTCAATTCAACCCCTCAAAAGCCATCCCTACATGGTATAGGGATAATGACTTCTTTAATTATCACCGTGTCTAGGGCCATGACATAAACAACTACAAAACCTTCAAAAACATTGTCCAAGACATGATAGATAAAGGTGATCTTGTTTTGGATGACTAAAATGTGCCACCAAATAAAAACATCAACATCTTTATACAACCTTTCCCTAACCATCTTCCCAGCCAAAACAATGTGCAGACCATGGGTGATGACTCCCAAGAGCGTAATATAGGCACAGTCAACACGGTCTCGCCTCTTATGCCTAACCAACCTCTCTCACAGTCTGAAGAGGTTAGCCCACTTATTTTTCCACCATAAGAAGAAGAGCCTTCTTCTCCCACTTCTCTTCCATAGGTGGAAGAACCTTCTTCTCCTATTAGTTCTCCATCGACCTCTCTTATATTGGAGGATACTTTGACCATACCGATGCCACTAGCCTCGCCCTCATCCTTCCTATCATCAATGGGGGATCATACCTTCCCTGCTACTCGACCACATGCCAAATCCATGACCGTCCCTACACTCTACCCTCTTGAAGAGCCACAATCTCCAATCCCTTCTCTGCCAAGAGACGAACTAGCCACCTCACCCACTTCGACTAAAGAAGATTCGGTAAAGGTTGATTTGAACCTTGCCTCGCACAATAGTAGTCCTCGCACTAAACCAAAGAAGGCTAATAAACCCCATCGGAGAACTCCTCTACCATCATTATTTCCCTCCATTTTGGGCCCACACCCATCCACCTTAATAGGAGTGCTTCTTACTCTAACACCCAACAAAAACAAATCACCTCCATTACTACTAACACCTAACAAAAACATACCTCCTTCAAAACATCCAATGCCTCCTACCACGAAAGTGTCATCTACACGTCTGGCCACACTGCCAAGCAAAAGGATGGTACGAAACACTTCCTCAACAACATCTAAATAGAAGTTGTCAACTTTTACTGTAACACAACATGCAGACCCATTAGTAGGTTCTAACACCTTGCTGCTACGCCAAATTTTGCAATCTTCTAACATCACTCTTCTGCCTATCAAACCATTTCAACCTCTCAGACCAAAACCATCTTGGTTCGATGACACTAAAATTTGCCAATATCATCGCACACCTGGGCATAACACTAAAAATTGTTATGCCCTTAAGGTTGCCATCTGCCAATTCATGGAGAAAAATGCCCCTCTTATTGAGGATACTATCAACAAATCTCCAACACCATCTCATGTCTCCCAAACATTTTCACCATCACACTCATCAACTCTCAGATAAAGGCCATCTTGGTTCAATGACACTAAATTTTGTGTGTATCATCACACACTTGGACATGACACTAAGCATTGTTGTGCTCTTAAAGCTATCATTCGTCACCACTTCAAAAAGGACACCCTTCTCGCTAACAATCCTTTTGACCACCCTTTAACCAAACCATCGACATCATCACATACCTCTCAAACATCTTCACCTAAATCAAGAGCCCATCATCACACTGTGGTTCCTCTACCACCTTCGACCCCTTTGTTTGAAATCAACACCATCAATGTGGCCAACAGGTCACAAACCATGCAAGATAAAGGGAAAGCGAAGGTTTCTCTCCCTCAAACATATCCATTCATCAAGTCTCCTCAACCATCAAGACCCAAGATTTCAATTTTGGGCACATCTCGACCAACTTATTCAAAACCAATTCATGACTCCAAGGTGAAACAATGTCGCCAAACCTCTATAAAGACATCTTTGTATAACCTCATACAAAACTCTCTGCAACATTGCCTAACTTTGATCAAAGCCTTACAGACAGTGAAGGTCCAACCCAAAGACCCCCAACCACTAGCTGCCTTGGTCACATCATTACCTACCTTTGCCTCCATCACTTTCAATCATTCTGAGATTCCAACCTCCAACATGGAAGATCAGGATCTTACCCTCTCAAACTAAATCTATCAGACATTCTCCCTATCACATAAGTTATTGGGGGAATTTGACTTTATCACAACCTCAACCAAACATCAACTGACCAAGCCTCGACCAAGCCTCGACCAAGTATCAACCAAGCCTCGACCAAACATCAACCAAGCCCCGACCAAGCCTTGACCAAGCATCGACCAAGCCTCAACCTAGCCTTGACCAAGCATTGACCAAGCCTCGACCAAGCCTCAACCAAGCCTCAACCAAGCATCAACCAAGCCTTGACCAAGCATCAACCAAGCCTCGGCCAAGCATCGACCAAACATCATCTTAACATCCAAGCAATGACCAAGCCTCAACCAAGCACCAACCAAGCATCAACCAAACATCAACCAACCAAGCATTGACCAAGCATCAACCAACTTCTTAATCATCTTTAACACGTGACCAATTTGGAAAGAAGTAAATGAGGTAAGTTTGCTCTTAATTGGCTCAGACCTTACATCATCATGCACAGGTATGGATCAGGGACTTATCATCTATCTTCTCTCGAAGGCCAACCAAAACTTGAGCCTCTTAATGCCTTGCATCTACGACCATTCTACTATTAGTCTAGTACTCGTTCACTTGACATTTAACTTGAGCTTGTCCCTTGAGCAATTCCTATCCTCTTAATCCTCATTTCTTTCAACCCTATTCCCCTAAAACAAACCCTATGTAACCTTTTTATAAAGTCTGTATGCTTTATCCTAATGAAAGAGAGCCCTTAAACTTCTATAGTCTTGTGCATGACTCACAATTCTATCAACAATAAATAGAGATGTCAAAATATCAAAAGGTCATAAAATTCTAAATGCAGACTGCTCCCTCGAAGGACAGTTGTATCATCATTGATGTAGCTAATAGACTACTCCCTTGAAGGACAGCTATTCAAATCCCTCAAAAATGTATAAATCAAAAATATAGACCACTCCCTCGAAGCATGGCTATGCCTAAAAATATTACAATAGACATCACTCTCTCAAAAGCTTACCACATCGATTAGCTTCACATATGACCACAAAACAAAATGACATCCCCATGTAGACTTCCTGCATTGATTAGTCCCCTCCCCAAAAAAAAAGAAAAGGTCATGGACTTGACTTCTGGTCATTCTCAGGGCCACCTATAAAAGGGGCAAAGTTATCCCTACTAAAAAGGGTTACCCTATCCTAACATCTCACATCACCTACTCAAGGGATTTTGAGCTTATTTTAATGTGAAAGTGATTTGATTACCTCTCTAACACAACCAATGGTCAAATGATGTAATGCATGAACAGGGCTTTTGTTTTTAAAAAAACCCCTACCTATGCTATCATTATGGTCCTTGTCAATGAAAGAGCAATGCGCCTTTCACTTCTTATACATCTTGGTCACAAACAATCCAACCAAGTCATTTTCTCAACCATACCCAACCAAACCAAAACATTTTTAGACCACCAGCATGACATAGTCCATTTCACATAGTTTTTATGAACAACAATACACATGGAAACTATTGACCACACAATTTATGTTAAGCATAAACCATTACTTGCTGAAGCATAAAAATAATCAATTCATTTTTAGCATACATCCATCATGAATATGGAAACTTGCTAGGGATGAAAGACCACTTAACCGATGTCACAAAATACCCCATCACATAATATGGAAAAGGCTATAACATCATCTTACCCTCATCATTTATAACCTAGTCTCAACCAATCATCAACCATTTTGCCTCCTAGCCCAAACTACATTGGTCTAAGGCCCTTCCAACAAGGGCTATGTAGGCAGCACTCAGATGACATGACATCTTTTGGGGTTAGCTCGACCACATCCGTTTGTTCATCTACTTGATGGACAAACCATATTACCTTTGACCATGACTTAATCTAGTCCAAACCAATCATCAACCATTTTGCCTCTTAGCCCAAACTACATTGGTCTAAGGCCCTTCTAACAAGGGCTATGTAGGCAGTACTCAGATGACATGACATCTTCTAGGGTTAGCTCGGCCACATCCATTTGTTCATCTACTTGATGGACAAACCATATTACCTTTGACCATGACTTAATCTAGTCCAAACCAATCATCAACCATTTTGCCTCTTAGTCTAAACTACATTGGTCTGAGGCCCTTCAAAAGGGGCTATGTAGGCAGCACTCAGATGACATGACATCTTCTGGGGTTAGCTCAGGCACATCCATTTGTTCATCTATCTAATGGACAAACCATATTACCTTTAACCTTAACCTAGTCCAAACCAATCATCAACCATTTTGCCTCTTAGTCTGAACTACATTGGTCTGAGGCCCTTCCAATAGGGGCTATGTAGGCAGCACTCAGATGACATGACATCTTCTGGGGTTAGCTCGGCCACATCCGTTTGTTCATCTACTTGATGGACAAACCATTTAACCTTTAACCATGACTTAACCTAGTCCAACCCAATCCATAACTGACCCTCTTCCTCCCTTTTAGGAAGAACTACCTGGGCTTGAGGCCCTAACAACAGGGGCTATGTAGGCAACACTCAATCGACATGACATCTTCTGAGGTTAGCTCAGCCATTCCTTCATCCATCCATCTAATGGACCAACTATCTCTACCAACCACTTGATATGACTTCTATCTCAACTCGACTCGACCAACAACCTTGGAGATCACACCTATCTCCTCAGACCATGACCATTTTTGAGACAACTTTGACTTAGTTTTTTTTATTGCATATATGTTACCTCACGAATGGTTAGCAAAATTGTCTGAAACCCACATTTTGATCCTCACAAGTATTGGATTGTGAGCAAGTTGATCCCCACTACTTGTGACATTTTCATGTTTTCCAAGAGCACTTCCTGAGCCTGGGATACTTAGAACATGATGACCATTAGAGCTATAGCTTAGATCAAATAACCCAATCAGCTACGACTAAATGTTGGGCCTAGTTATTTCAATTTTGGCACTCCTTAACCCTTGACCTGTGACAATTTGACCTGACCATCACGTGAAGTGGTATGCATGCAATCTCAACTATTGCAGCGTTCACACTCAAACTTCACCATATCCATCCACTATCTGTCAAATCAGCACTCGATTTTAGGTTCCCTTCCCTCGACTCCCACTTTGAGGGGGAATACCTCATCCCATAATTGGGGCAACCTACATTCATTTTTGTCTTACAGTTCATTAGAACAACCAACAGGATAAAAGTGACTTTATCCCATACCTGGGGCAACAACTTACTCATGTTTTTGTCTTGCACTTCATCTAGAACAACCAACAAGACAAAAAGGGGCAAATGTAGACACCAAAATCATGTCTATTCCTTGGTCCTCCCCCCCTTGGTCCCCTTGGTCCACTTCTAACACATTCCTAACCTACACACTTATTAATTTAAAATAATAACTTATTTTAAATTAATAACACCTCCCTTGACACACCTTCCATGACACCTCACCCTTGGACACACTCCACCTTGGATACCTCTCCTTGGATGCCTCCCTCACCCCATGCCAAATCTTATTTTCTTACACCCCATTTCAACCCTCCCACTAGCCTCTCACGCTCATTTAATCCACTTTCAGACCATTTTTCAAAGGCAATCAACCTCGGTAGATGGATGAACGGCAGAAGGCTAAAAATAGCCTTTTTCCCATCTTCTAGCTACCGACATCGGTTACCAATTGGCTGATGCTAGTGGGATCACTGATGTCGATCGCTTAAAACAACCCAAAAGTGAATTCTCTTCCCTTGGGATGCTAAATCACACCCGGGGATGAAAAATCACACCTGGGATGCAAAAATCAGAGACCTGAATGTAAATTCTCTCGCTTTGAACCCAACTTCTCTCTCTCTCCCAGACATAGGCTATAGGCACTCTATAAAAATAGCTCTAGACTTTGGGTTAAAAACATTATAGGTACATCAGCCACATCAGCAACAAGTCTTCTACACTCCTTCAGCATATCAAAGCTAAGTATTTCTTCTGCCCTTTCATTTTAGTAGTTTAGAAAGCATCAGTGATTAGTTCTCTTTTTACTATTTCTAAGTATTATAGACCAGACCAAGCCTGACTTTCTTCCAGAGAGGTTGAGAGGCCTTCCCCATATTCCTACTCCCTTTTGACAACCTATCCTCTACTCCTTGTTCCTCCTAAGACCATATTCACTACCCTGCTAACCTACACAAGCTCCCACAGACATCTCAATCCATTTTGTTAATCACAGGCAGACCAAAAACTCATCCAAGGCCATTGCCCAGCTTGACATCGACCATTTCCCCTATCGACGTCGATAGACTAACTGACATTGGTAGCCTTACCAACTAATGACGATAGACTAACTGGCGTTGGTGACTGTGGAAGACCAACAGCAGAGTACAGGTACGCATTGCCTCTATTTCTTTTGCTTAGTCTTTTACTATTTATCTTTATCCGACATTCTTTTATCAACTAGTGGACTGTCATCCCTCAAGGAAGTCTTTGCACTTCTAGGACTAAGATTTTGCTTGGCAGTCCACCTTACATCCATCTAACAATCTCTTTGTTTAAGTCTTTCTCTCTACAGGTGTCGTCCTCCACAGCCAAAGAGGATTCCCTACAACATCTGGATAACGATGCACAAACTTCATCTAGGTACGTACAAAACCCTGACCATTATTTTTAGTTTCTTTCTTCTTTTGAATGTGGAAAATCAAAAACAATTAGAAACACCATTACCCAATGGAAGGAGAAGACTACTAGTCTATTAGCATTATAGGCATGTTATCCATGTGAATTGCCAAGATTATTGACTAAATTTTGACCTCAAGTTAAAATTAGTCACCCACTCTATGTTAAAATATCATAGTGTTGAAAAAAAAATTAATACACTTTTCATGGTTTTAAATGGTCTTAAAGGGTTCCATATGGTCATTTTTGTCCTTGTCTAGCATTATTAAAAGTTTGGTCTTATGTTCACGTGTCTAGTCATATAGGTCAATTATAAGGTCTTTATGGTGTCACAAATTTTCATAGGTATGGTATTTTTTAAATTAATTATATAAGTTTATTTATTTGTCATTAAATTAATATTATCATGAACTAACCTTTTATTTAGCTCTCATATGCAAAAATCACATTTTGGCCACTTTTTGACCTATTTGGAGGAGTTTCATGTACCATTACAAGAATAAAAAATTTAAAGAGGATTCCTAAATTAAATAATGGAAAAATTAGGTTATATCATGTCTAGGTATATTCATATACTGATGGCATCTATCTTTCAATGCCTAAAGTAAGTAAAAAGACACTTTACAAGCATTTTTGGGCACTTGTATAGCCTTGCAAGATCATTTTTTGATTTAAAATGGTTTATAAGTGTCCCTTGGGATACCTAAGATAATTTTTAGTATTTTTACGAAGTTTTAGGTCTAAATGACACTTAAAACACTCTTTCTCTTCCATTATTGCCTTCACAAGCTCAGGAAGGCAAATTTGAAGTGAATGGTACAACCAGCAGAGAGAGAGTTAGGAGTTGAAATTTTGGAAATTATTAGGGGTAATAGTAAGATTTAAATTATTATAATTATTTTTTATATTTATGGCCAATTATTAATGAATAATTTCTAAGAGTGACAGTAAATCATTATGTCTTATCCATCCGACCAGGGTCTATTCTTGCATATGTTTCTCCACTTAATAAATTTATGGAGAAGAATTGTTTTGAGGGTTGTTTTTATAGGTTAATTACCTCATTTTAATTTTGGTTTCATCATATAAATAATCTCCATTAAGTGTCTTCACTTGGAGGAAAAGTGTATTAGTGTACAATGTGCCTTAGTTAATCCTAATGCAAGTTTTGGTATGACTAAGATATTTTTAATATTAATAGGTTAAAAATGATTCACCATTCATGTTATATCTCTCAAATTCACAAAAATTATGTACTCTCCCTTGGAATGGTTTCTTATATGCACTCTTCAAGTGTTATGCTCTTTGGAGATATGGTTTGTGTTATATAGTCCTCTACATATTTGATTGCCAAATTTGAATCAAACACCAATGATATATCATAGTCTAAGGTATTCATCTTCAATTATTCCATCAAAATATCATAAAATTAATGAGAAACCATAGTCCTTAAGTCACAAACATTGCACTTAAACTGACTATATACAATCTATATAGACCAGTTAGATGGGGAAGTTAAAAAGGTGGCATGATGATTACCATAGGCTATGTAATCATATAAGGAATGACAAGGAGGTGTAGTGGATTTGACAGGGTTGAAAGGTTAAAAAAAATAAGAAGTGGCTCTTTATATCCCTAAAAAAAGTAAATGAGACCTACAACACCTAAGCTTGTAGGTCCTCATTTTGGATCACATCAACATCACTCTCAAAACAAGAATAAGCCAAATGGTCTTCATGACTACAAGATAAGATGAAGACACCTAAGTGTGATTGGATAGTTAGATATGGTCAAGGAGTTGAGTTGATAAGTCCTAAAAGGCACCTACAAGACTATATATAAAATGAGCAATTAAGAAGTGATTTGAAAATGTCATAAAATGACTTTGTAGACCTTGTCATACAGTGGAATGAACCCCTTTGATTTGGATTATTCAAAGCACCATGACATAGTGAGTAGACTGAGTTCTAAATGTCAATCCTAGTGTTCAAATAGCTTACTAGCACATATAAGTTACTAAAGAGGAGTAGACTAGACATCAGACCTAAGGAAAGAGGTAGAGGTGTTTGAAAGAGTTGTGAGCCTAATTAGGACTTCAAACAAGTTTAAGAACTAGAAAAAGGTCATTGATGTGAAAGTGAGGTCTTAAACTCAAATAAGACAGTCAAAATACCCTAATAGGCCCCTATAATCTACAAGTTAAGATAGGTTAGTTCCAAGCCTGAGTAGAGGGCATAAGGTATATGAAAAACACTTAAACCTATTCCAAATTGACAAGTCATAAGGACATCTAAAGATCAAAAGTAACATGATGAGATTAATCAAATAGATACCTAAAATATGCACACATAATCAATTAATATACTAAAAGTATACTCACTCTTTATGATATTTTACTTGATTTGAGGATAAGGTGAGGACTATGAATAGGTATAAGAGAAATAAATTCCATTTGGTAATGGTCTAAAATTCAAACAAGATCCTAACCCTCATACTTAATAGTAAGGGTATACATAATCAAAATTCATGTTCAAGCCTAATAAGTTTAAGCCCATACACAAGCCTATTTGTTTGGTTGAGTGAGGGTTACCTACCTGACATGAAAAGAGGAAATCTAAGGTAAACCTCTTGAAGATACTTCATGGTGATAATGTGATCTTCACCAAACTCTCAAACCAGATGACTAAAGATAAAATGTTCAAAACTATGTTTAGGCCTATAGACCTAATCCTCACATGTAGGTAGACATACATGCAAGAGTGTGAATAAATGGATTAGGTGAGATTATATGAGTAAAATAATTTTATCATAGGGTTATTTCTATGCTCTAAAAAGTGTTTGGATGATTGGATCACTCTCATCAAGGGTAGAACATAAAGAACATAGTCATTAGGCCTATAGACCTAATAAACTCCTCAAGGCATCAATACTTGGAGACTGAGGTCCAAATTAGAAGAATTTGAATGGAGACCTATTATAGATACTAAATCCTTCCTAAGGTGTTTTTATAGGTGAGAGAGAGGTATTGGTTTTCATAGAGAAACCTGGAGATGGCCATTTTGGCCTTGAATATTTGTTAGAGTGCATCAAATGCAAATTTACTACCCAAGGAGTATGTTATCACACTCATATATTTCATTAGAATTTGCATGGGACCTAGTGGTGATTGGAGGTGTTTTATGTTTCCCCTAATAAAAATATTTTGGCATTATGAGAGAGAAATAGGATCTATTCTTTATAAATAATCCTTACGAACAAAACGTGCTTAAAACCCTAATAGTGACTAGTCAAGGAAAAAAAATCTCTAAATCACATTTAATTAAATATTTTTCTCCTAAAACATCTTTTATGTTTTTTAGGATATCAAGTAAGTTATCCACATGTACTTTATCCATACTTGTAGTTGTATAAATTGTAATAAATGCCCTATTTTGCATTTTTTTGGTGTTTTGTAGGTGTTTTTAGCAAAGGAAAACTTCCCAATAATTGGATAATGTACTATTTTATGTGTCATAAATATTAAATTCCAAAAAATTTCACATAATATTCTGGAGGTGGTCAAACAAGGCTCATTTTCAAGGGCAGTCTCAAACATGCCTAAAATGATACTAGGTGAGGTCATTTCATGGTTTTCATACTTCCACATGGATTGAGGACCTCAAAATTGACATGGAAGTTGGTGATATCCTAGGTAAATTTAATAACATTATTTTATGTGATTTCACATGTGTGGGATAAGTCTAGAGAAAGAAAAAAGGTTCTAAGCATGAAGGCCTAATTGAAAAGAGAAAAAGGTAGAAAAAATAGGCTTCCACTAAAAATTTGACATGGATATTTAAGGCCATAATGGGTATTATAATGTGTTATTTATTTATCATTACCCTCCATACATTCTCCTACACAAGGAGGTTTACAGGTTTTTAGGGTTATAAGGAAAATAGGCCTAGTGAGGGCTTGAAGAGCAAAACAGAGTCTTATAAGTTGTTCTAGGAACCAAAATGGTTTGTTTTCAGGTCTAATAAGATATTTTAATACCATCCATTGAGAAAGAGTGACTTGAATAAAATTAACTTGATTTTTGGACCACTTGGACCAAGCTAGGTGTGAGAATTGAAGAGTTTCGAGACACCTATACACATGAATGATGAAATGTTAGATCAGAGGAGTTTATTAAGGCATGGTAAGTTTATAATTAGATGTATAATATTATTTAATGGTTAATTCATTATTTTAAGGTCCATTTTTCACTCTTTTTTTGCAAAGAAGGGTAGTTTTCAAGAAGTTAGTCAAGGTGTCAAGCCAATTGCTAACTCCTACACCACATGGAGGGTTAGATCATATTTAGGATTAAGAAACATGTATTTGGAGGTATTTTCATGACTATTCCATAACCCATTTCTTTTTTTAACTCATAAATACACTTTTCAATCCTCTTCTACTATGCCCCTTTCTCTCTCTTCATACTTCTTTATATAAATAGCCATTTTTGGCTTTGCAAGGAATTCGCATATGGTATGGCAAAGCCATACTAGTTTTAGTACTATTTTTTCCTTTGAATAAAATATTTCAATCTAGTTTTGAGTTCTCAATTTATTTTCTAAGTGTTTGAAGTAGTGCGTAGTTGAATGACAAGTGATAATCATCTATCCTTGTATTCATCTTACTCTTTCATGATTTGTGCAAGCAGATTTCTCTCTAATAGGTCACATGAAGTGTGTTTAGTGTTATTTTATGTATTTAATTTTAAGTAAGATTAATAGTGTCTATAATTAGACCTCTTATTCATCCACCTTAAGAAATGCATTTACATCTTACCTCCACATTGAAATACTTATGTTAGAGAAACCTTGGATGTTGAGATCAGTTTTTTGAGTCACCCTTCATAGTGAAAGTTCATGGTAGTCTTGTGGAGTTAAACTTTGTGTATCACCTCTATCTATTTTCATTTCAAAAATTTATTAGCATAGGTGATGAGTTTGAATAGACATATCAAGGGAGCTAGCCCTTCAATCTATAGGTTTACCCCCACTATAGATAACCCATAGGTGTAGGGGTAATCATATTGTTTCACTAAACTAGAGTAGGCTTGAACTACCTCTCTAAGGGTTCAAAATTGAGTGACAACATGCATACCACACTAGCATTTGTACACCCATAGGGGCAACCCTTATTCCCTTATATATGGCAGTGAGTCTATTCTACCCATATAAGTTGAGATTCCATCTTTTCACATATTCATACAATAAATCATTGATGAAGAATCATATCACACTTCATGCCTTAGTGAGCTTAATCTTTGAGATGATAAATGACTTAATGCTTTAAACTATTTGAAAGTATACCACAATTGCCTCTACCATAGATATAATAAGAAGATAAAATCTAGGGAGTTTGAAATTAGAGATCTTGTTATTAAGGAAAACCATTGCAATAGTAATGCTAAAAGGGATAAGAAAGGAATTTTTGAACCCAATTGGTTGGTTTTGTATATCATTATTTCTAAAAATGGATTGGGAGCTTATAGGTTAGCCATAGAATATGGAGAGGAGCTTGATGAATGTATGAACATCATTCACTTTAATAGGTTTTATGATTAAATCATTCTATATGTTGTTTTTGATATCTTAGGTGTCAAAAAAATCATTAAAAAAAATAAAAAGTCAAAAAAATTGAGAAAAGCAAAAAAATAGTTCATTCATAAGTGAAAACTAGTTTAATAGCACTTTGGGAAAGTACTATGGTAAAAACCAAGTTTTTATTGACACACATAATCCATTGTCTATATTAACCCTAGTTACTTTGGGGCATCCCATTGTGGTCATCCATTGTATATTTCCACATTATCCTTTGTCACTTGTTTCATCACCCATTCTATCGCATTTTAGCTTAGGGTTCAATCCTTATATTTGTGTACCTAAATCCTTTCTCATGTTAGAGGAATGTCTTGTAAATAACCATGTTTTCCATAATAATTTACACCTATATTAAACCAAAACATTAAAAAATACATGTAAACACTTACTATAAAACACATCTACCATCTTAGCTAACTTCCAAACTCGCTCACTTAATCACATTTCTTGAGAGGGAAAATTGTGCATTTACTCATCAAGCACTAAATACTTTATCAATCACCCATTTTATCACCACTTCCCATATTGGGATAACTACATCTAACTTGATATGCTCACATGGACTTTGTCTAGGGTGGATTATGTAGGAAATGCTTAGAGACATGTGGTCTCTAGGGTTAGCTCAGCCACTATCATCCCCATCATCCATTTCCCTAAGCATGGATTTGTTTTCAATTCATGTGATCCTCTTCCTACTTCCTCATCAATTATTCCATTATTATCATGGATCTTGGTTGCTAAATTTCATAACCCTAGCCTAAGATGTCAAGTATTTTATTGTGTCTTTTAGGTGTTTCTTACTTTTGTGTTGTTTCCATCTATGTTTTGTTATCTTTTTAGACTTTTATTTTAACCACCTTTGATTATTTTAACTCAAATATTCTTGCCCTAACCATTTTTGGTTATCTTATTAAAATAACTATTTTGGTTATTTTGATTAAATCCTCTTTTCCTAAGCCATTTTAGGTTATTTTACTTATCTTCTTACCTTTACCATTGTTGGTTATCAAATATTTTTACCTTAACCACTCTTGGTTATCTTGTTTAAATCTTATTATTTTAACTTCATTTGGTTATTTTGTTTAAATCTAGTTTGTCTTAAGTCATTTATATTTGTTTATCTTATTTACCTTTTTATTTAAACTTTTTCTTTTCAAATGTTTGTGTTCATTTCAAAAGTGTTGTTATCAAAATATATTTTTGTATTATAATCTAATTTTATTATGAATTCATATCTCATGATGCACCATATATTATACATATTGAACTTTGACTTGTTTGTTGTTTGTTTATGTATGTGTCAAGATTATTTTGTGTATTAATTTAGAGTGTGGTTATGATGTCTTAATATCTTGATGCACTTTCTTTTGCAAAAATTGTTCTTTTAAAGTCCTTATGCCTAAAATATAAGCATTCATCATTTTTTTTTTTATCATTGGTGGTATTTTATTTTACGCTACATTGAAATTTAGTTTCCCAATCCTTATTCATGTTGTAACTCTAATGCAAAGTTGAACTAAACACATAGCATCTATCTAATACATTATACATGCATCCATAAAAATCATACATTTTTACCACAATAAAATGTTGAAAAGGATAAATATGTGTTATTGTGACTCAAAAATTAGGAAATATAATTCCCATTTATAGCATAGCTATCCATTTAAATCAGAACTCATGTATAAAAGAACTAATGATAATAGTACCATGTATCCCATAAACCATACATAAAAATAATAAACTATCCATAATGTCTATAATGTCCATCACATCATAATAATGCAAGTATAATAGACAAAATTAATCATGTATATATATATATATGTGTGTGTGTGTGTGTGTGTGTGTGTGTGTGTGTGTGTGTGTGTGTGTGTGTGTGTGTGTGTGTGTGTGTGTGTGTGTGTGTGTGTGTGTGTGTGTGTGTGTGTGTGTGTGTGTGTGTATGTATTTATGTATGTATATAAAGTGAATGTGTCTATATAGTGTTACATCTCAAAAATATATGTGAATTGATACATCATGATAACAACTATGTCAAACGGATCAGTGCTAGTAAACTGTAACTTCTACGAGCCTCTCTACAAGGGATTCCTACATACTTCCTATCTCTCTTTAAAATTATTGCATACTTTGCTAACAAACTAGAACAAATTCAAAGAAAATTCTTATGGACGGGGCTGGAAGATAAATAGAGAATGTCTCTAGTCAGATGGGAAAAAGTGTGTCTTCCTAAATCACATGGTGGCCTCAATATTAGGTCTATCAAGAACATAAACAAAGCCCTTCTCTAAAAAATTAATTGGAACCTGATCCATAAAAATAATGATTGGGGGGAAATAATGTATGCTAAATATATGCATAACACTGATGGCTCCAACTTTCTTCATTAGAGGGGATTACCCCAAGGATCTGTGATATGGATAAAATTATAAAAAGCAGAAGCCTTCTTAAGCAAGGAATTAGATGGAAACTAGGAAATGGATGGCATATTAAATTTTGGGATGATATTTGGTTAAAGGACAAGGCTCTCATCACATAAGGAAACTATAGAGAGATTGTTGAATTGGCTACTCAATTTTTTGGAGATAGGGTCAGTGATTACATGGATAATAACAATGGTATGCAGAGCTAGAAAAATCTATTGGAATGTTGTGATCACTGGCTTGAGCTTTTCCCTAAAGTTTAGGAGATTCAGAAGTGGATGCAGGGGACCAAAATCCCTCTCTTCCCCCATGAAGATGACTAGTACTAGTGGCCAGATAAGAATGGATCATTTTCTATCAAGTATGATTATCATCTGCTAATTCTTGAGACTCAGAATAAGGATGTTTGGAGAAAGGATTAGAATTATAAACTTATTCTAAAAATTAATATGTTTTGGTGGGTTGCTGCTCATAACAAAATCTTAACACATGACATTCTTCAAAAGAGAGGGATTACCCTAGTTAACAGATGTTGTTTGTGGTTCAAAAGAGGAAATAGTTTCACACCTCTTCATTCACTATGATTTTGCCCAGGAATTATGGGGCATAATTCTAAATAATTTTGGCATTAAATGGGTATGTAATTCTGACCTTAAAGAAGTAATCCTCAGCTGGAATCTAACCTTTACACATCCTTGGCTTATGGAAATATGGAATCAAACTCTACCTTATTTGATTTGGAGTTTATGGAAAGAGCGCAACAATAGAATTTTCAGGGACACTACTAGAAATGCATCTCAAGTGTTTCATTCCTTTGTTAAGACTCTTATGGAAAGTGTCACCACTACCCATATTCATTCTACAGAGAAACCCCTATCTCAAGTTGAAAATCAAATCATATCTAAATGAAAGGTTTTAAACTAGATACATGATTATAACAACTCCAAAATTCTAAAAAGACTAAATACTAAATGGATTCCCCCAAAGCCTAACTAGACAAAACTCAACTTTGATGGAGCATCCAAGTCTGATGATAGAGCTAGTGGAGGAGGAATTATAAGAAATGATAAAGGATGGATGATCGATGTCTATGCTAGTGGAATAGGATTCTAGAGCAATAATTATGCTGAAGTAATGGCTCTCCTATGGGGGGTAAAATTGGCTATATCCCTAGGAATAAGGAACTTGACCATACAAGGAGACTCTAAAATAGTCATAGATGCTATTAATAATGCATCAAAGGTGGGAATTAAGCTAAAAGATATCATTAGGGATATCTAATTACTTTTGCAGAAGTTCTTCAGAGTGGAAATTTCCCATATTTATAGAGAGGGAAACAGTGCTACTGATGCCTGTGCCAATCTTGATCAACAATTTTCAGATTGGCAGGTGTGGTACCAAGTTGTTCATATCCCTTTAAACATTAGGGATATTATTCAAAAGGAGATAACTTGTCAAAGATGAGTCAAACTAATGAGAATATTAGCTCTGAGAGGAGGTCCATTAGGTGGGGGCCATCATGGATCTTGGAACTTGTTAATGATTGTATTCTCTTGACAATCATTCATGATTTATTGTATCAAGAGGTGAAGGTGTGCGGATCTCATTATGAATATCAATGAGACATGATTTCCAAGCATGGGAGTAGCCAACATCATCTTGGTATGGTATTTCAAATTATGAGCCATTACATCTTCATTATGCATCTACGAGAGCAAGGATTTGTAACCACTTCAAAGCTAAAGGTTGAACTTAGGAACTCCATGGATTGGGTCTACAAGGAGACCGTATTCAAACTAAACTAGTCTCCTATTGTGAATTCAAAGATAACCCTCTAGTTTGGCATTACTACAACGAAGGGGGAATCAACCCATATCTGAAAAGGCTTAATGGATTTGATGAAAACTTGTCTAAGCAATTTATGATATCCTAGTTAAATAGGCATGTCACTGTTGGTGGAATTAGTTTTGAGATCTCTAAAAAGGTGATTACTATGGCTACAATAATGACCATGCAAGGGATAAAGCTTCAAAGGAAAACTAAAATTATGGATCTTGCAAGCCATAAATTGTTCCTGGGAGAAGGTGAGGAACTAGTCCCTTATCAAGGAGGATTCGAGCATGCTAAACTACCTGAGCCATGGGATAGAGTGTGCTTCATTATCATGAAGTACTTCATGCTTGAAGGATAATTTACTAGGTTCTATAATTACCATCTCCCTCTTTTAAATCACTTTAGGCACAATGCTCTCATTAATTTTCCTTTTTATCTGCTCTCCTCTTTAGAACATTATGTCCTTAGGGTGAGAGCTAAAATGTCTAAAAAGATAGATGTGAACCCTATTCCCCTACACCAGGGCCTCATTTTCTACCTATATAATTTTCACCAAGCCCTAGAGCTATCCAAGACTATCAAAGTTGATAGTAGAGATATTCCCTCCAATCTGTTATCTAGTGATGCCATCGATGAGTCTTGTTTCTCCCCTGCTCCTTACAAAACTAAAGATGTATCATTTTCCACCCTAGAAGAGACCCTTGCTAGCACCCCGGGATCCTTTACAAGCAAGAAAAGTAAGAAGAGGAAGGTTGATGTGGAGGAAGAGAATATTGGGGGGACCACTGAGATGACCCACAAAAATCTTGGTAGGGCCATGGGGGTCAAGGTGGTAAACCTTATAAGTCTTCTAAGGATAATAAGGAGGGCTCCTCCTCTAGAGTCTGAAGGTCAAGGCAGATTTCTAGTAAACCTACCCCTAAAGCTAGACTTATTGAATTTTTGGAGAGCACTTCAGAGGAATCAACCTAGGAGGAAGAATCTAAGGAATTGGAAATCCAAGAAATTTTTTAGGACACTGAAGGGAAGCAGGCGACTAGGGCATTTGAGGTTATTGAAGAGGAGGGTGCTGACTTTAAAGATTTTGCTATCAAATAGGGGAAAATGTATGTCGAAGAAGCTAGTGAGGAAATAGAGAATGAGATTGGATGGAAATCTGAAATTGAGGCCCTGAAGGATCATATTTATAAGCTAGAGTAAAACTTCACCAATGGGCTCTAGAATATAATTATTTTGAACATGTCTATGCTAAAAGAAGTGGGTAATATAGAGCCTGCTATCAATGCAGAGAATATTACAAAATTGAATGATCTTCTCAAATCAATGGCTATGTAAGGAGAGACCTCTCTGACTCTCATCTTTCCTTGTCTTATTTATTTTGTTTATATGTCTATTGGTACTCTGCTAGTGATGTCTCTCCTCAGAAGGCTTTTTTTGGTTAATCGCCTTCTTGTCTTTACTCTATAAAGGGTTTGGGCCCTAGTCTGCCACCTTACTTTATCAAAAACAACTATGTCAAGTCTCCCCCTAACACTTATATGGGTCATCTACCTTAGGACTTGGCTCATGATGTCATGGTGTACTCTTTAGAGGACCCATGATACATTATGATACCTATCCCATAGACCTATTTGACTTTATAAGCTATATAAATATCTTTAACATAGATCATTTGGTCAAGTACACTCTATAGAATGGTGTTTATTATGCATGTAGAATAACCTCCTCATATAAGCTCTTATAATATGTGGCCTAATCTATGGCCTGCATCACTCTATCCAAATTAGCCAACTATCGTACCCTACTATTAATACCCTAACCTTTGTTATCTCTATCTATGTAGTATCCCTCTCTTGTCTATACCATTGTGTAAGAGTTGTATCATCTAGTGTCTGAGTCAATACATCATGTGTAACCAATCCAAATTCTAGTGTCATGGCATCCCTCTCTAACCTATCCACCTCAACTTATAACCTATCTACCTCACTCTGTAATCATTTGATATCTTCTACTCTTAATTATAGTTGATCACCCCTGATATCCACCTCTCCTTAGAGTATATAAACCTCTCCATGTAACCCCAAAATCTCACCATATTGAGCATAAATCTCCTTATGTAATCTATTTATTAGTGTTTTATCCTCCTATAATCTCCCTAACCATGATGGTCTAGCCCTATCTCCAATCTCTATATGAGTCTTAGGAGCTGATCTCATCTCTAAGTCCTCATCTCAATTAACATCACTGTTAATGATAATGAGAAGAGTCTCACCTCCACTAGATTGATATGTATCAACTCTAATCTTAGTATATCTACCTATATCCACTCTTGCCTCCCATAATATATATTCATCCTGTCAGGGGATCTGTAGCTCTACCAATTAGAGCACAATTGATTACTTTCTTATATGCAATTAAACATGAAATTATACCAAAATGATAAAGTAGCTAGAAACTTGAGACAGCAAAGAATTTGAGAGACAATACACACTCTTGTATTAAATACTACTAGAAGAAAATACAATAAGGAAGATGCCACTTCTTCCTCCACCTCAAAGGCTTGCCACACCTCAAGACCTTCTTCCCTCTCTCTCTTGCTCAACACAACAACTCTAAAGCCTGAGTTACTATCCCTCCTTGAATGCTTCAGCTGATCTCCTTGACCTTACACTTGTAGGTCTCCTTGACCTTGCTAGCTTCAATGCTTTTACTTGCCTTTTAATTGATTACAATACATGACTTATGGGTCTATAAATAAGATCCCATGCTTACAAAAATAGAACTCTAACTACTAAAATTAGACACACAGCCCGCAACTTAAATTAGCCCCTTAGCATGCAAACACTCGATTCAACTAACTAACTATTCGTGTAACGAACAGTTCTGGACCGCACAGGTGATCGACGCCAGTCCCTGCTTGTCTAGTTCTACCAACGTTGGCTGACTCCCTACCATCTCCGGTCTCCTTCTCCACTGCACTTGACTGACGTCGGTCATACTGCCGACGCTGGTGGCTCTGGTTCTTCAGCATCCTTCCTCTTGTGTCTGCAAATAGTTAAATCTTTTAGCTCCACACCACAACAATCTCCCACTTGGAGATAAACAACTACAACTTGTACCTATACCTGTACACCATCTATTTTGTTCCTTAGGCTCTGTATCCCTCTTTAATGTCACTCTTGAAGACCAACCACCATGCAAACCTGTGATGCAAAACCTGTATCTTATGCCACAAGAATTTTGCTGCTCCCAAATTCTCCATGACATACTTCTGAACCAACTCTACCCTTAGCTCAAAAAACTCCCTATATATGAAACCCTGCAACAAGTAACACAATACAGTAATAGGATAATGTAGCTAATATTATCCAACCTGGTAAAGATAAAATACAATGGTCAAACCTCCATTGTTCTGCAGCATAATCAAGACCATATACCATATCCTTCTGTCTCATGTGTCCATCCACTCTCTTCACTAAAATGGGAATCCATCCCTCTATCCAGTACTTCCTTCTAGCTGACAACACTACCAACAAATACATGTTTGGTTCTCCAAGGACTCACACTCCTCATCCATGCCAAGCTCCCACTGTTTCTAGATTTTACTTGCATTGCTTCTTCTATCTTCCTAGTTCATGACTATCAGTAAGCAATATAAAGAAGGTGAACAGCGAATATGAGGTTCACATACCTTTCTTGACCTCCACATGGGTGTTTGAGACCTATTAATTCACCCAACATCCATTCCAGTGACCGATATAGGCCATCTCCCAGTCTGCTCCTGACCGAGGTCGATACCCTGCACTGATCTTGACTGCCGACGCCGGTGTCCCTCCTACCGATGTCGGTCCTTATGACCGACGTTGAACTTATCCTGTCTGACCTACCGACCCTGCTGGTCTGCACATGACCGATGTCGGTACCTGGATGACTGACATCGGTGCCAAGCTACTGACATCGGTGTCTGTGTGTTCCTGTAAGTGATGAAATTTTCATCCGTGAGCTCTTCTTGGATCAAACCTCTATCCATGCTACCCTGCTCAGACTCATTCAGCCCCTATGACTGATCTCTATCCTTCATCTCCTCCAAAAACACCAAGGCTTCTTTGTTCCTATCAAAAGCATCAAATTTCCTCTTTCTGCAATGAACTGTATCTGTGCTTTCCAAATTTGAACACATACCTTTTGAATCAAGAACTTCCATTCCCTTCCTATTCTTGTGACCAAGCCTATTAGGCCACATCTTCGAATCTACACCAGAAGTAGAATCAGTAATACAAGTAGACAGATAAAGAGTATCTACTTTCTTACCTCTTGCTAAAACAAGTGCTCCTTTGGTAACCTTCCAAGAATCCGCTGTGAGGGTTATTGTGCATCCCTCATCTCCCAACCTTCCTACAAAAATCAGACTCTGCTTCAAAATTGGAACATGCATGACCTCTTTCAACACCCACGTGTTGTCAGTCTGCAATCTCAGCTGCACTTTCCCTTTGCCAACTATCTGATAAGGCATACCATCCCCTAAATAGAGCACTCCAAAATCTCCCTGTTCATACTCATAGAACAAATCTCTGTTTGGGGATGCATGAAAAGATGAACCAGAATCTAAAATCCATTATCCTACCTGACTATCTGAAGAAAGTATGAGAGCATCCTGCATCACAATATTTGCATCCTTTGCTTCTCCCATACCTGCATGTTGATTCTCTTTATCTCTCAACCAACACTCCTTCTTTGTATGTCCTTTCTTTCCATAAAACCAGCAGGTAATACCTTTGGACTCGGATCTCCTTCCCGACCTTGATTTCCCTTGCTCAACCTTCTCCCTTTGCCTTTCCCTACTTTTTTCACTTAGAGCATTCCCTGATGATTCACCTGTGCTTCTCCTACGTATTTCTTCATTCAAGATCACACTCACAACATCATCAACTTTTAATATTTTAGAAGTAGATGCAGAATTACTTACTGCCATAACCATACCGTCCCAACTTTCAGGCAAAGAACATAAAATCAAGAGAGCCTTTACCTCATCATCAAAAATAATATTGACTGAAGCTAATTGGTTTACCAAACCATGGAAATCACTGAGATGAGTATGTACCGATCCACCTTCCTACATTTGCAAAGTAAATAGCTACTTCATAAGGTATACCTTGTTAGAAGCCGAGGGCTTTTCGTATAAATTTGCCAAGGACTTTATCAACTCTTCCGTTGTCTTGCACTGTGATAAGCTGGGAATCACAGACGATGCAAGGCTTAACCTTATGGAACTGAGAGCCTTTCGATCAAGAACATTCCATTCTTCATCCTTCATATCTGTGGGCTTGCATGCAACCCCACCCAACGGTAAGTATAGATCCTTCTGATATAGATAGTCCTCAATCTACATCCTCTAGTGTTGATAATTCTTGCCGTTAAACTTCTCCATTCGTAGCCTGCTTTCTTCTACCATTGTTGAACTCCCACTCAATCAGAAAACCCTGTGAATGACCTGTAATCAAAAAACAATACCCTGCTTCCTGCAAACCATAGCTCTGATACCACTTGTCAGGGGATCTGTAGCTCTACCAATTAGAGCACAATTGATTACTTTCTTATATGCAATTAAACACAGAATTATACCAGAATGATAAAGTAGCTAGAAACTTGAGACAGCAAAGAATTTGAGAGACAATACACACTCTTGTATTAAATACTACTAGAAGAAAATACAATAAGGAAGATGCCACTTCTTCCTCCACCTCAAAGGCTTGCCACACCTCAAGACCTTCTTCCCTCTCTCTCTTGCTCAACACAACAACTCTAAAGCCTGAGTTAATATCCCTCCTTGAATGCTTTAGCTGATCTCCTTGACCTTACACCTGTAGATCTCCTTGACCTTGCTAGCTTCAATGCTTTTACTTGCCTTTTAATTGATTACAATACATGCCTTATGGGTCTATAAATAAGATCCCATGCTTACAAAAATAGAACTCTAACTACTAAAATTAGACACAGCCCGCAACTTAAATTAGCCCCTTAGCATGCAAACACTCGGTTCAACTAACTAACTGTTCATGCAACGAACAATTCTAGATTGCACAGGCGACCGATGCCGATCCCTGCTTGTCTGGTTTTGTCGACGTCGGTCGACTCCCTGCCGTCACCGGTCTCTTTCTCCACTGCACTTGACCGACGTCAGTCATACTACCAATGCCGATGGCTTTGGTTCTTCAACATCCTTCCTCTTGTGTCTATAAATAGGTGAGTATATAAATCTCTCCATGTAACCCCAAAATCTCACCATATTGAGCATAAATCTCCTTATGTAATCTATTTATTAGTGTTTTATCCTCCTATAATCTCCCTAACCATGATGGTCTAGCCCTATCTCCAATATCTATATGAGTCTTAGGAGCTAATCTCATCTCTAAGTCCTCATCTCAATTAACATAATTGTTAATGATAATGAGAAGAGTCTCACCTCCACTAGATTGATATGTATCAACTCTAATCTTAGTATCTCTACCTATATCCACTCTTGCCTCCCATAATATATATTCATCCTTAGCCTGTGTAATCTCCACCTCCTCTAGATGGATCTCCTTTATACTCTCCCTCATCCTCTTCTCCATCCCCTCTAGCCTATCATAGCTCTCTTGATCTAGGCTCTGAGTCCTATCCCCATGGATGTCTACTTAATATCACCATTAATCCTTGTCTCCAATTGTGTAGAGGCATATAGGGTACTATAAGTCTCATAGATTGATGTTTGGCCTACCATATGCATATCCATATAATACTCCTACATCAATAATGTCTCTCCTATCGACCCATGTCACTATTTGAACATGTGTTTAGTTATACTCCATTATCCTGGGATCAATATCAATCCCCCAATATGCTCTCTCTAACTGAACATGAAAAAACATGTGGTCATAATTAAATGTGTTGTCTCACTCCAAACTAATTCATAATCCTATTAGGGTGATATCTCTTAATAATGTAGTCTTAAATGCCCATGATATAACACTATGTCATCATATAGTCCATATATAAACCATCTTGCACCCACTCAAAGATTATTTCCCTATATGGTCTCCAGGTGATATGATCATCCCTTATCTCATGCATCACTCTCCTATATAAATCTAGGTGTCCTAAGTGTGGCCTACAAGTACCTATAATCATATGCCACCAATAGGCAATAGGTGCATCCTCCATTCATGTACTCATGTGTCCAACAATCTATTCCACAACAATGTGCTCCCAATGTATACACATAATATTTTCAAAATTTTATTGATTATTAACACTTTGTATCTTGTAAGAACCCAATGAATCTCAATCTCTCTAAGTGCACACCTTAAGGGGTGCACTAGGAAAGGGGTGGGGAGACCATTAGTGATTTGTAAGATTATGGTTCCTTTTTCCACTTTCCATTTACACACTTATCTCTTAAAACCATTTACCCTAAGCTTATTCTTCTCAATTTTACCCATTCCAAACATTTTTCATGCTTTATCCTCCTTATTCTTTCCTTGACCCCATTTTACTAGTTGAATATACTAGGTTGATTAGGATGACCATGTATATTTTTTAGCCTCTGATTACTATACAGGGTCGACTAGGTCGACCCTGTACTATTTAGGGATATTTTTCATTAGGAGTATCATTAGCCCTTTTGCTGACCCAGCTCAAGACCTAATAATTTATCTCCTAAAAACATATTGGGTCAAGTAGGTCAACCTTGTATAGCCAACATATTCTGAAGGATTTAGGAAAAGACCCACCTATATATACAAGTTCATTTCCAACCATTTGAGAATAGATAATTGAAGAATAATAAGTGTAAATGAACGTCTACTTATTGACCATTCTATTTGAGGAATAAAGCTCAGGTTTCCACACTTTATTTAGAGATATGAATCTTGTCTTGTGGATAAGTCTTTTGGATGCATAAATATATTTTATATCCTAGAGATGATTTATCTTTGTTATCCTTACATACCACAACAATCTTTTTCAAAGCACCTTGGCCAAGGGAGAAATTGAGGCTCGATGGGTTCATCTTCAAGGTAAGTATTCCTAACTTTATCTTTCCTTTGTAAGAGTAGATAGATAATAAAGTTATGATTCTCTCCTTCCTATGCATTAGGATTATGTAGACATTGACATGAGTATATGTCTTCTATGTATGTTTAGTTTATTTTATTTTTTTATAACCCCCACTTTGTGCCACAAGATTTGGTGTGCACTATATTAGATTTAATTTCTTGTTTATTATAATAGAGTGAATATTAAACCAAGGAATCTTTTAGGGTTGTTGCATGATTGTGTTAGACTGTAGGCTTTGGAACCCTTCCTATCATGGTGTATTGTGACAAGTGATCCTCTAATCAGGTCTAGTGGATCCTCATCTTGGTCATGCTCCTGCTTAACAAATATATTCCCAATAAAAAGTGTAGGTATGTTCTATCTTCTCCAAGCTAGGATTGATTTATAGACATGATGCATTTTTTATTGCATAAATTCTAGTGAACCTGACATGAACTAATCCTTATAGGATTTTTTTACCTTATTTCATTTCTTTCATTCTTTAATCATAATTTTTAGCATATATTTGCCATATTGGATTGATTTTGTCGACCTAGTATCTAACTTATGTGCATAGGATTTTAGGTATATATTACTAGATCCACCCAGTAGACCCAATATATTTTTTTAGATTTTTAAACTTCCATTCCAAACTACTAATTCAATCCAATTAAACCTATACATTTTCAATAATTCAACAAGTTTTTTCAAATCTTGATCGACCTAGTTAGCAAAATTTACAAGCATATATCAAGGTTCTTGAACAATAATCATCATTATTTGCATCTTTAATCCACCAAGGTTCCTTTATATCTCTTTGTTTCTTTCTTTACAGTCTTTCCTTTTATAATTTTCAATATTTAAAAATGCCCTTACACAGTCAACTAGATCAACCCTACCGACCCATTTATATGTTATGTGTGTTGTCTAGATAACTAGGTTGACTCTACCGACCCTGCTCATTTTCAAACATTACTTCTATAGTACAAGTTTGACCCTTTGACCCTATTCTATATTTTATGTATACACTATTAACTAAATCAAAATTGTGCCTTGTTTCAAAGTTAGAATTAACCTTATATGCTAGTAATTAGCTCACATTTTCTTTTATTATTACTTACATGCTTAGAATAGATTGCATAGTCTAATTAGGAGGTTTTCTATTAACAATTTAGTTTCACTATTTTCTATTTTATGCACACACAACCAAATCACAAAATCTAAACAAGCATTTTAACATTTGTCTACCCAAGGTAAGCCTACTTAGATTTCATCACCAAGGGGGAAGTCGATTTGATACTTTGGTTAATAATAAAGCATGGTTAATGGTATATTATAGATAAGGACCTAACACCCTTATTTATGTGGTGTTTGAAGTGATGGGGTAGCCCCAATACCAAGTTTGTATCATTGCCACTATAGTATTTTTTAGCCTTAACTACCTGAAACCATCTTTAGATTACCATTCTAGTTCCTTGGTTACAACCAACTTCCCATCACATCTTAATAATCTAATAAAAATTTAGGTTGACCAATTATTTATCTCTTTACCTTTCAATTTGATTGCTTTCTCTTTACATAATTATATTTTTTATTTCAAAAACTTGCATTAGCCATTGTTGGTGTAAGGTTTTGTAATGTGTGCCTCAATTGGATTAGCTAGCATTAATCCAATTGACTATTTTTTCCTTTCAACTATTTATTTTCAAATTGATTTCAAAATTTATCTTGTTTCAATTCACACATCTATTATAGAATTTTTTTAATTTTCCCTATCTATTATACTAAGTTGACCTAGTCAACCTTGTACCTTTTTCTAGCCTCTATTCACTATACTAGATTGACTCAGTCGACCTTGTATAGACCCTATTTTATGCTAGGTTAACCCAGTCGACTCTATACTATTTATGTCATTTCGTATTTCCTTGCTTTCTCATCTATCTTTCTTTCCCTTCATCATAGACTTTTTGTGTGATTATAATACTTAGTTGTAATCAACAAACATGTTAGATCTTGCCAACCCTCATAGGCTCTCCCATAGACAAAGTATGGATCCTCTATTGAATTCTAGTAATGTTCATATTTCCACTCACATAATAAAATATGGGACCCCTCTTAATTTCTCTTCATATTTTAATCCTCTTTTCTCATTAGAAGACCAACCCAAATTAGAGTATACCCCTAAAATGCTCTTTTTTATCTCTGAATTTCCTCAACATCGAGGAAAAGATCCTTATACCATTTACAATCTTATTATTAGTAGTCAATATGAAGATTCTCATTCACCTACTCATACATTCTCAACTAGATTTGGGAGTACCACTTTCTTTGATTCTCAGCCTTTTCCTTCAATTTTGACCCCTTCTCATACCATGATCTCTTCTTCTCTAACTTCTTCCACCTCCATGCCTAGTATAACCACTAACATGGTAGGTTTTACATCTAGTGGGCCTCTTATAATATCCACTATCCTTGATCCTTTCACTAGTACATCATTTTCTACCCAAGGTAATCATGTTACTAGTGCTTCTTCTTCTCAACTATTTACTAGTTCATCTTTTTCTACATAAGTAAATTTTGCCACTAGTGCCTCACATTCTCATAATTCTTCTCAATCTCCTATCAACACCAATAGTGGTATCCAAGCCACTGATACCACCTCTAATGCTTGTGATAATTCTAATTAAACACATCAACTATTACTACAAACACTTAATCAAATGAATACCTTTCAATCTCATAACACAAATCAAATGATGAGAATGCAAAGCCACCTTCTCTATCTTCAATCTCATCCTCAACTAATAGCTTGGGGCACACATAACTAGAATTTTCCCCCTCTTCTTTAATATTCTCAAGGTAATCTCATTCCTCAACCTCATTTAATTAAAAAAACCATTAAGTTTCTCCAAAATGAACTTCTCACTACTCAAATTGCTAGCAATGATATAGTATCACACCTACATTTTTTTATAATGGATCAACTAATCCTACCCTTCATATTAAAACATTTGGAAATATTTATAAGGATTGGGTCAAATTAAACACCTTTTCCACTACAAAAATCTTATCCAAAACTCTCATAGGTGATGCCTTGGATTGGTACAAACAACTTATAACTCATTCCATTACTATTTTGAAAGATTTAGTGAATGCTTTAGTCTAAGATTTCCAAACTAGTGATCTTCATAAAAACACTTTATCCCACTTCATAAATTGCAAACAACTTAAAAATGAAATTGCTCAAGCCTTTGTTAAAAGGTGGAAAACTTTTTCAAGCAAATGTGAGCATAACATGATTGATGACAATCTTTTCCATCTCTTTACGAATGCCCTTTTTCATAAACTTAAATATCGGGTCCACTCTCTCTCTACATATATTGGAGGAGGCTATTAACCAATCTAAATGACAATACTTCAATATGCATCAATTTAAGGCACCCCAACCTTTTATAGGTCCTCATCTCTTACTTAAGAATAAAAATTTCAATGTTACCAATGATGGTGCTACAGATTCTTATGACATAATTTACAATGTTCAATCTATCATACCTACTCCTTCATCAAAACTAGCTCCCCTTTCTCAATAAAACACCAATCCTCATTTATCCTCACCAAATAACATTAACATTCACAAGCCTCAATCCTCATATGAATTGCTTAATCATCTACCTATGCCTCTTCCATGAGAACTTGACCCTACTCGTCCTATGAAATCATGGTATGATCCTACAAATAATTATTGGTTTCATTCTAGTTGGGGTCATTCTCATGAGACCTATAGACAACTTTATAATTTAGCTATGGAATTTTTTTTGGGTCCTAATTTTGATCATGACTCTATGATTTTAAAACATCAACAATCTTATGAAATTACTTTTAAAGATTATAAATCTCATGATAAAACTCAAGCCTTGAACCAAGACAATGCTCATTTGGCTATTTACAAAGACCCTCTTTCTAATCATCAACCTACTCAAGATAATCAAGACAAAGCCAACCCTTTCATCAATAATGTATAAATTCTTGTTGAACCAACTTTTAAATAGAATGTGGTTAACACAACTAATATGTGAAGGGTGGATGATTTTATTTATTCCCAACCTATCTACACTCCTCTTTCATTTAGAACATATCGTGTTATCCAGTATTCTTATCCAGCTCATTTAAATGAGTTGGGAAAAGATGACCTTATTACTTTTGGTGATTCAATTTTTTATTCTTCCTTGGATAATAGTTCCTTTTCTATTTCTACCACTCTTCCTTCATCTTCTAACACTAATGATACCCAAATTTATACTAACACTTCTTCTACTAATTCTAAAAATCAACTTGTACCAACTATTCATTATCATAACATGATTTACAACCTTTTTCTAAACCTTCTTCTTACCAACATCAATTCTAATGCACTTCGACTCCTCTTGAGGAACTCATTAATCATTATGCACATATATCTAACAACCTTATTATGGGTTATGATGAGTGGGATCCCATCACAGATCTCACTAATCTACCATCCCAAATTTCATTCCTTGAGTTTATGAGGGCTTATCCACATCATAAAAACCATCTTATGAAACTATTATTCGAGATAAATGTCCCTCATCCTCCCCTGGAAGGATGGGAGGTGGCCTTATTTGGATCTACGGATATTATATTACAATAATGTGAAGAGATGTCTATCAACATTGATAAAACTATAGACACTTCTCTTTCCTTAAAATTCATTTAGCTTTTATGATTCCTGATGAGATTATGCTTCATGCAGATAATCCTCCCTTATTCATTAGTGTTCAAATAGGCAATATCCAAGTTAAGCATGCATTTATTGACAAGGGTTATGGCACTTGGGTTACCTCTCTCATCTTCATTAAGACCCTTAGATATTTAGAATGAAATCTCAAGTATACACATAGAACCTATCAAGGATATGATAGAAATAAAATGCCTCATCTACATTATGTGTGGCTTAACATTACTATCCCACCTATCACCATTCACATGAAGATGATGATATTTAACTTTCCCCTTTCTTATAACATCTTGATTGGTAGGTTGTGGACTCACTATATGAGAGTTGTTTCTTCTTCCTCTTACCAATGCATTAAATTCCCTCATAATGGAACCATTTATAGGATTTAAGGTGACATTAACCCTTAGAGTTTTAAATAATTCCAAGACTGTGGTGTCTTCAAGATTCCTACTCTTGGACCTTTGCCTAGCATGTCATTCTATGAGTTTGAGCATCTTAATTTTCTCATTAATTTAACTTGAGGTTATAATGGACATCCCAAACTCATTAGGAATATTCCACCTAACCTCTTATAATCTAATGATTATGAGGCCAATGATATTAACCTAAATATTAAAACTTTTTATCTCTCACCTCACCTCATCTTGTATCTTTTTTCTTCCTTATAGCTTCATTATTTCAAGCCTCCTTGCGATGACATTGTCATAGTCTTAACCAAGACTCAACATTATATCTACCACACTTCCTTATATGATAATGTCATCCCTACTTTTGTCATTTACCTTCACACCCAAAATTATGATGATGATTATTCCTTAAATGTTCCATTCTTAGGAAATATTGTATAGGCCTGTGATTCTGAGACTATCCATTATCTTTCTTCTCTACTTGAGTATTTTCGTCTCTTTTCATCTTTCTTCATTTATAATTCATAATTTTAAAAAAATTCCTCTTTATCATAGGGTAAATATGGAAATAAAACCTCTAATTCTATGGATCCTCATAGGATTATGCTCATGGATCATGCTATGACTGGGCCTTACCACTTTACTAGGTTCCCTAATCACCATAGTTGATTTATCCTAACATTAGTGTGACCCTTCTTAGACCTTATGTAGATCTTGATCCTCCCTTAGTAGAGCCCTTATCAAAGCCCATTCTTGCTCCTACTATAGTTTATATTATTCAATCTCCTGTTATTACTAAACCCATCCCTACTTCTCATCCCATTGATCCTTCCATTGATCCTAGTTCCATTCCTCCTCCATCACCATGTTCCCTTGGTGATGGTTTGCTAACCTTGCTTAAGATGGCTCTATTTCCCACCAAATGGGTTGAATAGTCCTCTATATCTTCTTCCATTCCTTTTATACCTCCTTCTATGAGTGATTCTCATAATATCACTCACAAGCGTATCTATTTCTTCTATGGGATAGATAATCATTCTTCTAACCATTATCACAATTTGTGATATAATATTGATACTTTTCATCCTTAATCTCTTTATTTAGATAAATGCATGCCTCTCCTAAAGGTTATACCTGAATATATACCTAAGAATGGTGAGGTGTATTATCTGTGGTACCAATGTGGCACCCATCACACCAATCATAATCACATCCTTTAACAAAACCTTAAGGATTATTTATAGTTATTCTCAAACCTTATTCCATTCCTCCATAGTTCATCCCTATAAGAAGGATTATCCTTCTTATCCCATGGCTCCACATCCAATGGTTTCATCCCCTCCTATGGTCCCTTCATCACCTTTTATGCTTCTACCCATGATTCCTTAACCTATGGACCTTCCCTCACCAATGGATCCTTTTCCACTAATGATTCATATATCTCCCATAGAGCTTGATCCCATGCATTCTCATGAACATCCCTTGCCTGGTTTCCCTCCTTAGTATGATCTACCGAGTATTCCTACTTTTTCATTTGAGGAGATTAGAAGAAAATTATTTTACCAATTTTCATTGAATATTGATGAGACATTGGCTATAGTTTGTATCTATCTTCATAGAGATTTATCTGATTTATTGGATAATGTGTGTGGGCATATTTATCAATATTTATGAGCATATGCATGGTGCTTTTACATTTATATTTTTATTTGAACTATGATCCAATTGTATTTTTATCTATCTATTATATCATTTGATGTTGTGTCAAAATCATATTTTTTTTATATAATGACTTTACCTTTTGTAATATATCTTGCTTATATTGTCATTTATATTTTCATATGATTGTCTTTTTTATCATTGTTTTCTCTTTATTTCTTGAGTTTTTCTCAAAACATTCTTCTTGTGTCTTCATGATTGTTTGATTTCTTATCTCTATTTTTCACAAATAATTTTCATTGTGACTTGGTTATACAAACCCTATTCCCTTTGGTCCTTATCTTCTTTTACCATGTGATCAGTTAGAAAACAATGTATCTCATTATAGTTTCCTTTTATCGGTCCATTTTGGATCTTCTTTTTTCCTTCTTCCTCTTTTTCAAAACTAAGAATATATATGGTTGAGACTTAAGATCACATGTTAGTTCATTTTTAAGCCTAAGTGTCCTAGTTAGCCTTTATCTTTGGTTAATTAGCTTTCTTTATCCTTAACCTAAGGCTCATTTGTGTGTATCACTCCATATCTCATGATTGGTCACTCCAAGTACATATGGAGGATGAATCTTCAAAATCCATAAAAATTTAAAAGCAAAATAATTTTATAAAAGATAATGATATAAAAGGCAAAAATATTCTTAAAAGTCAAATCACACTAAAAGATGTGATTCAAAGCACATATCTTTCTTATATTTGAATCTCAAACTCCACATTTGGCCTCATGATAGATCCAATGTCCTTTGGGGTATGGTAGGACAGTATATTAGAAAAGGAAAATAAAAAAATCTTTTAGTGTTACCTACTTTCTCATGAAAGTACCCAATCTGTGTAGTAGACTGATGGCTCTATAAGGGATCTTAAAGGATGGGGAACATGTCTGGGAAGGTCAGTCAATTTTACCTTTCCTTGTACCAATATACCTTTATGAGATGATCTTAGTATCACACTTATCTACCTACAAATATTTGTGTCTATAGTGAATATGTTTCCTTTGCACATGGATGTTCACTATTCACATAGTGTCTCTTCATGTCCTTATTATGCCTCTTACCTCCTAAGGTCTTCTCAAAAGATGCCTAAGTCTTAATTTTTACTCTCCCTTTTTCATTTCCTATATCCCTCATATTTCCTTGTGAGAAATATTATTTTGTCTACTAATCACTCCCCTTGGGATTTCATTTGTGAGTTGCATTATAAGACCATGGATAGGACCCAGCATTCCTCACAAATTACCACCTTTTTCCTTCTTACTACCCACATCCTTTGTTACCCAATTGTCTTGATTTTTCCACCCCAGTGATGTTCTCTTTTTGAGTTGTAGTGTAAGACTCTTGATAGGACCCAAAATTCCTCACAAAATTTTATAATAATACAAGTCACAAACAAAATTACATGTGTCAAATATGAGATAAGATGTGATTCATTATGAAGTTACAACTTCATTTAGTGTGTTTTATGTTTAATTCATTTCTCATTCACTTTTATCTTGTTATTTTCTGAGTGCATGTAAGAATACAAACATTTCTTGAATTTTTCATACTTTCCATCTTGAATTAGTGTGATAAATTTAAGACCAATCTCTTGACAATTTTGTTTTTCTCTTATACTTCCCAATGTGATATAGTATAATTGATTGACTTAATTTTTTTTATACCATTTGTGCCCTTTTACATACCTTCCATTTTATTACATTGTTTTCATACTTCCAAACATGATTTAGTATGATTTTACTTGTTTTAATTTCATGAAAAAATATTTCCCTTTGGTTTAAAAATAAATTCATTTTTACCATCTTGTTTTACCATCCCTCAATTCTTTATACTTATTTATTTTTTTGTTATTACACATTTCTCAACTTGAAATAGTGTGTAGTACATTTTTAATTGATTATATTTTACCAAGTCTTTTTGCCTATTTCTTTCTAACCATGCATGTATTATACATAATGCTAGAAAAGAAACCATATCTCATATATTTCCTATAGCATATACAACAAATAGCTAAATACATATGCTAGAAAGAAATATATCTAAAGCATCTATAGCCACAACCATGATGATTACACAATCAGCATCAATATGCCAAAATGATACATCATATTTATACATATCTCATGAGTTTTGATACAATAAATACAACCATATATACAATACTATATCTCTATGGTTAGGATCCATCCTATTTATCTCATGGCCTAGCCACGTTACCTACCAAGGCCTTATTATAAATCTTCCTTCAAATAGTATGATGTAAAGAGGCCATTCAAAATCTCAATCTGTCCACTTGTCCCTCTATATGTTCAACCTATGCATGTCCCTATGCCAAATGGGCTAAGGTCACCATGTGTGTCTCCCTCTTCTACTCCTGCACCTATGTCATATGGATCAAGGTCACCATATGTGCTTGTGTCATTATAGATAGATTCACAACTATATCATTTTCCAAGGCCTATCATGCATGTATCTCACTTACACCCATCTCTAATGGTGGTTGCATCCTTTCTCTTTGTGATCATATCTACTTCACTACCTCTCTAGCTAATCTAAACCAGCTTGCCTGAGCTATGGTAGATGGTACACTGGGGTCCTCTAATTTAGTAGCATCATATGTCTATAGAGTATCATCCAAGATGTCATAGAGTGTTCCCCTCATAAGGGACCCCCATATCTCCTCCTCATCCTCACCTACACCTATAAAATAACACCTAAATAGATATTAGATCATTATTATATCTTGTAATACCTATCTACCTCTAGTATCTATTTCAAAATAAAAACTTAGCCAACATTTTAATCATCTTTATTACCTATCTATGTCTTGGCCACTATGGTCTCACCATCTATGTGATCACCTAGCACAGTATCTCTATCTGTGTAACCTCCTAGCAACTTCTCTATAGGTCACCTCCTTAGCTCAAATCTAGTTACCATGGCTCACATCTACCTTAGACTATGCCTAAGTGGCCTCTCTATCATCCAGCTCTAATCTAACTCACCTATTGGGTCATTAGGGATGGTGATAGTCTCCACTCTCTCCTTTTCCTCCTACCTCCATTGATGTTGTGTCCTTATTGGTCACTACTAATCTCATTATGGAGTTGGTGGTGGTATCTCTAGTGCTACTACCTTCAAACCCCTCTCCTCCTACTCTATTCCCTATCATGATTATCTAGTCCATGGTCACTCATGGTATGGTCTAAGCATCAACCTCATCACTAATATCCCTAGTCCCTTTCTCCCATATGTCTCTCTCACATGTCAAACCCACTACTTAAGCATCAATATCGATGATACTAAGTTAGGTAAACCCATATGTCCTAGTACCCATGCCACTAGATATGGATTTCTCTACCAAGTATAGTGTCTAATGACCTATTTCCTTATTATAACTAGAGAAACTATGTCCTAGCTAGGCCATATAGTCACTATGTGCCTACTACCACACTATGTTTGCACATTTCAACATCTATATCACTGGCACATGGGGCATGACCTAAAATACATGATCCTCTTTTCATCTCTACACTTAAATGGACCTATCATCAATTGCATAGGGTAACCTAGTCAATTTATACATGAGAAACCTCTCATATATCCAAACCATCAATAATATAATCGATCTTATCAACTTTTTCCCTCTAACTAGAACCTCATATAGATCATGTATGAGCTAGACCTAGATGATAGAGATGATCTAATATAATACTCCCTCATTTAAGATCATCCTACTCAAGGCTACCATGAATAGTGGTACCTTGTCATTTGACTTATGATATAGCACTCACTATGTCATAAGTCCTATCATAGCTTTCTATATATCTATAATCTATTATGCATATACATCAAACATACTAACTCTCCTACCTACCAATATCATATATAAGCCTATATCCCACATGTATAAGGCTCTCCTCTCCTCCAAGCTATCTTGTATGTTTTTAGTCATTGGTTCTCTTGCTATTGGTAGCCCTAGGATGGCATGCACATCCTCTAGAGTGATAGCTACCTATACCACCTCCCCATCTGCCTCTTATCTAAAGGTGTTAGTTCATCATTACCAACATCCAAGGACCATGACTAATAAATCCTTACTTAGGGGAATCTTTCACATGTCATATATCCCTCCTAGGCCTATAGCTACTATCCTATTTCTATCTCCTATAGTCAGATGTTCTAGTTTATCCACTAGCTAAGACATGTCTACCAATCTTCAGAACCTAAGTCATCCCTCTAATTAAGAAAAAATAAAAGATGTATTATATCATCCATGTCATGTATAATCATAATACATTATTTCTATAGTTTTAATAAAAAACAAGCCTAAATTACTTTAATTCATTCATTTTTACCTCTTTTTAGCCTAGTTAGTCCTTTTTTCCCTTAATCATTTCAGGCCATTCTGGCTTTCTTTCAGCCTTTTGCATGCATTTTTTACCATCTTGCTTATTTGGGAAACCTAGTTTGACCAAAAATTTTGATCCAAAACTCAGAAGTTTTGGTTGATAAATATCTCAATATCATAAAAATAACACACTAACAATGAATTCTCTGAGAAGAGATGCAGTATTACTCAAGATCGCAATACAAATATATGCTTATCTTTGGGAAGAGATGTCTGTCTTCACATTTTGGGTTACCTATTCATTTATACACATTTTAAAAGTATGTGGAGGATGTGAAAGGTCACCAATATCAAGGGATATTAAGTGGTTCAACTTCCAAGATTTAAAACAATACAGAATTTGAGGAATTACTATTTTTAGAAACTATTTTTAGACTGCACTACTAAAATTGAAATTTAGGGCACTTTCATTGGGTTTTCAGGGGAAAAATGCATTGAATAATATCTCCATGCCATTTCACAACATTCTAATCATTATTATCTTTCCAACGGTTCAAACGGTGAGTCAATTAGAGCTACGGTGCAAAAGTTATGGCTCCCAGAAGTTTCGTCATCAATCGGGGTGGAACTGTCACCCGAATTGTCACCTAAATTGTTACCCAGATCATTCCTCCCTCCTTGAAAATCAATGGTCCCCATTGCGTCAATATTCCCCATCAAGTGTGGTATTTGTTTCTTGATTTGATTCTCTGTGAGCCACTCACCTTGATGGCTAAGTTGGCCCCTTTTGACCACTCAATAAAGCGGAATAGAGTGTCCTCTTGTTGTCTTCATCCAAGTATCCACAATCTAATCCTCTTCCACTGGAGAAAAAAATTTTGGATCAAGCTCATCAATGTCTAGTTGTTCTACTACAACTGAAGTGTCTAATAGAGGTGGGTGATATGGTTTGAGGATCTCCACATTGAATATTAGATGCAGACTAAGGTAGGCTAGTAGGTTTAACTCAAAAGCATTTTCTCCAACTCTTCTGGTGATGGTGTAGGGACCATATCACAGAGGCCAAATATTTATGTGTGGGCCTGCAAGTCATTCCTTCTAAATCCACAACCAAACCTTGTCACCCACATCAAAATGGTGTGCAATCATATGTTTATCATGGTGTTGTTTATACTTCTAATTCATCTTCTCCAAGATGTCATGAAATTATTGTTGGATGTGTTGCATTCTTTCAATAAACTTTGCTGCTTTTGCTGCCTCAGATCTTCCATGAGGTGTGTATTCCATGGTGGAAAATGGAATAGCTATATCAATTGGTGCCATGGTTTAGAACCCAAAACATACTTGGAATGGACTGTGCTTGGTCAAGTTGTACAACACCTAATTATATCCATGTTGTATGAAAAGAAGTCCCTCATCCCATGTGCATGGATGTTTGGAGTGATATATCCAAATCATGTGAACAATCAATTAGTTTACCACCTCTATTTGACCATCAGTCTATGGATGGAAGGCTTTGGACTTCATCAACTTAGTATCCATCATCTTCCATAGAGTGGACCAGAAGATGCCCAGGAACCTGCTATCTTGATCTAAGACAATGGACTTGGGGAGACCAAAATGGAGCCATACATGACTAAAATATAGTTGAGCAGTTTCCTCAGTAGATATATTTTTATTACAAGTAATCATGATAGCCATTTTTGAAAAATGATCAACTACCAAAAAAATATAGTCCTTACCATGTTTTAAAGTGGGCAAACCTAAGAGAAAATCCATTGAGATAGATTCCCAAGGCCTAGTTGGTTCTGGTAATGGCGTGTACAATCCTTGCTTCTTATTTGTTGGCTTGGATATCACACATGGGGTGCAAGATTTGAGATATTTTTCCACATCCTTTTGCATATGGGGCTAGTAGAAGTGTTTTTTAAGAACTACCAATGTCTTTTCAATACCAAAGTGTCTAGCTGTCCTACTGAAGTGTGCTTCCCATATCATCTTTTGTTGCTCTACAACTGGAACATAGATCTACCCCATATGATAGAGGACATTATCTTGCAAACAAAAATCAAAAACATGTTTACCTTTTTGAAGTGCTTGATATGTATCATTAAAGGTAGGATCTACTTCATACAGAGCACCCCAAGTGGCAGTCTCATGTCTGCACAAGTCCAGAACTATTGTGAGTGCAGTAATTGGTGGGTGATTCAGATAATCTATAGTTGTATTTGAGCTCCCCTTTTTTTGTTTGATTATCAGGTGGAATTTTTGAATATATTTGGCCCACTTTTGGTGCCTCTCATTTCATAGTTTTTTTTGCATCTAGATGAATTCCAACATCTGTGGTCAGTGTGGATGACCATTTCTTTCCCCAAGATGTAGTGTTTCCATTATTTGTAGGCTTGAATAATGACATAGAGCTCCTTATCATATGTTGGATATTTCTTGATTGTATCAATGAAAGTTTCACTATGATATCCAATAGGATGGCCATGTTGCATGATGATAGCTCCCATGGCATATTCAAATGCATCTCTCATCAACTCAAAAGGTTGATGCAAATCTGGCAAGGCAAGAACAGGGGCTGAGTAGAGTCTGTTCTTCAAATTCTCAAATGCCCTTTATTGTATTTCACCCCACTAAAATGTAGCTTTAGCTCCTCCTTTATTCACTTCGGTTAGTGACCAAGCAACATGTGAAAATCCAAGAACAATTTAGTCATTGGTAATCTTGCTATTGGTAGCCCTAGGATGGCATGAACATCCTCTAAAGTGATAGTTACCTATACCACCTCCCCGTCTGCCTCCTATCTAAAGGTGTTAGTTCATCATTCCCAACATCCAAGGACCATGACTAAAAAATCCTTCCTTAGGGGAATATTTCACATGCCATCTATCCCTCCTAGGCCTATAGCTACTAGCCTAGTTTTATCTCCTATGGTTACATGCTCTTGTATATCCACTAGCTAAGACATGTCTACCAATCTTTAGAACCTAGGTCATCCATGTAATCAAGAAAAAACAAAAGATGTATTATATCATCCATGTCATGTATAATCATAATACATTATTTCTATAGTTTTAATAAAAAACAAGCCTAAATTACTTTAATTCATTCATTTTTACCTAGTTTTTAGCCTAGTCAGTCCTTTTTTCCCTTAGTCATTTCATGCCATTCTGGATTTCTTTCAACCTTTTGCATGCATTTTTTACCATCTTGCTTCTTTTGGAAACCTAGTTTTACCAAAAATTTCTGATCCAAAACTCAGAAGTTTTGGTTGATAAATATCTCAATAGCATAAAAATAACACACTAACAATGAATTTTCTGAGAAGAGATGTAGTATTACTCAAGATCGTAATACAAATATATGCTTATCTCTGGGAAGAGATGTTTGTCTTCACATTTTAGGTTACCTCTTCATTTATACACATTTTGAAATCATTTTGAGGATGTGGAAGGTCACCAATATTGAGGGAGATTAATTGGTTTGACTTCCAAGATTTAAAATAATACAGAATTCAAGGAATTACTATTTTTACAAACTTACTATTTTTAGACTATACTACTAAAATTGAAATTTGGGGCACTTATATTGGGTTTTTTAGGGTAAAACTTAATTTAGTGGAGCTCCATGCCATTTCATGACATTTTACTCAGTCTTATCTTTCCAATGATTCAAACATCAAGTCAATTGGAGTTACGGTGCAAACATTATGGCTCCCGAAAGTTCCATCATCAATTGGGGTGGAACTGTCAACTGAATTGTCACCTGAATTATTGCATGGATCATTCCTCCCTCCTTGAAAAGAAATGGTCCCCATTGCATCAATGTTACCCATCAGGTGTGGTAGTTTTTTCTTGATTTTATTCTCTATGAGCCACTCACCTTGATGGCTAAGCTGGCCCCTTTTGACCACGCGATAAAGTGAAATAGAGCATCCTCTTGTTGTCTTCATCTAGGTATCCACAATCTAATCCTCTTCCATTGGAGAAAAAATCTATGGATAAAGCTCATCAATGTCTAGTTTTTCTACTAAAATTGAAGTGTCTAATAGAGGTGGGTGATATGGTTTGAGGAGCTCCACATTGAATATTGGATGCAGACTAAGGTAGGCTAGTAAGTTTAACTCAAAAGCATTTTCTCTAACTCTTTTGGTGATGGTGTAGGGACCATATCATAGAGGTCAAATCTTTCTAAGTGGGCCTACAAGTCATTCCTTCTGAATCCATAACCAAACCTTGTCACCCATAGTAAAATGGTGTGCAATCTTATGTTTGTCATGGCATTTCTTATACTTCTGATTCATCTTCTTCAGGATGTCATGAACTTGTTCTTGGATGTGTTGTATTTGTTCAATAAACTTTGTTTCTTTTGTTGCCTCAAATCTTCCATGAGGTGTGTATTCCATGGTGGAAAATGGAATATATATATCAATTAGTGCCATGGGTTAGAACCTAAAACATACTTGGAATGGACTGTGCTTGGTTGAGCTGTGTAGCACCCAATTGTATCTATGTTATATGAAAATAAGTCCCTCATCCCATGTGTGTGGATGTTTAGAGTGACACATCTAAATCATGTGAATAATCAAGTGGTTTACTACCTCTATTTAACCATCAGTCTGTGGATGGAAGGCTATGGACTTCATCAGCTTAGTATCCATCATCTTCCATAGAGTGGACTAGAAGATGCTCAGGAACTTGCTATCTCGATCTGAGACAATGGACTTGGTGAAACCAAAATGGAGCCATACATGACTAAAATATAGTTGAGCAGTTTCCTTAGCAGATATATTTTTCTTACAAGAAATCATGATAGCCATTTTTGAAAAATGATCAACTACCACAAAAATACAGTCCTTACCATGTTTTGAAGTGGGTAAACCTGAGAAAAAATCCATTGAGATGGATTCCCAAGGCCTGGTTAGTTATAGCAATGGCGTGTATAATCCTTGCTTCTTATTTGTTGGCTTGGCTATCGCACATGGGGTGCAAGATTTGAGATATATTTCCACATCCTTTTGCATATGGGGCCAGTAGAAGTGTTTTTGAAGAACTACTAATGTCTTTTCAATACCAAAGTGTCCAGCTATCCTACTAAAGTGTGCTTCCCATATCATCTTTTGTTGCTCTGCAACTGGAACATAGATGTGCCCCATATGATAGAGGACATTATCTTGCAAATAAAAATCAAAAACATGTTTACCTTTTTGAAGTGCTTGACATGTATCATCAAAGGTAGGATCTACTTCATGTAGAGCACCCCAAGTGGCAGTCTCATGTCTGCACAGGTCCAAAACTGTTGTGAGTGCAGTAATTGGTGGGTGATTCAGATAATCTATAGCTGTATTTGAGCTCCCCTTTTTTTGTTTGATTATCAAGTGGAATTTTTGAATATATGTGGCCCACTTTTGGTGCCTCTCATTTCATAGTTTGTTTTGCATCTAGATGAATTCCAATGGTCTGTGGTCAGTGTGGATGACCATTTCTTTCCCCAAGATGTAGTGTTTCCATTATTTGCAGGCTTGCACAATGGCATAGAGCTCCTTATCATATGTTGGATATTTCCTAACTGTATCAATGAAAGTTTCACTATGATATGCAATAGGATTTCCATGTTGCATGATGACAGCTCCCATGGCATATTAAGATGCATCTATCATCAACTCAAAAGGTTGATGCAAATCTAGCAAGGCAAGAACATGGGTTGAGCAGAGTCTATTCTTCAAATTCTCAAATGCCCTTTGTTGTATTTCACCCCTCTTAAATGTAGCTTTAGCTCCTCCTTTAGTCACTTGGGTTAGTGACCAAGCAACATGTGAAAATCTAAGAATAATTTAGTCATTGGTAATCTTGTTATCGGTAGCCCTAGGATGGCATGCACATCCTCTAGAGTGATAGCTACCTATACCACCTCCCCATTTGCCTCTTATCTAAAGGTGTTATTTCATCATTCCCAACATCTAAGGACCATGACTAATAAATCCTTCCTTAGGGTAATCTTTCACATGTCATCTATCCCTCTTAGGCCTATAGCTACTAGCCTAGTTCTATCTCCTATGGTCAGATGCTCTAGTATATCCACTAGCTAAGACATGTCTACCAATCTTCAGAACCTAGGTCATCCTTGTAATCAAGAAAAAACAAAAGATGTATTATATCATCCACGTCATGTATAATCATAATACCTTCTTTCTATAGTTTTAATCAAAAACAAGCCTAAATTACTTTAATTCATTCATTTTTACCTATTTTTAGCCAAGTCAGTCCTTTTTTCCCTTAGTCATTTTAGGCCATTATGGCTTTCTTTCAACCTTTTGCATGCATTTTTTACCATCTTGCTTCTTTGGGAAACCTATTTTGACCAAAATTTCCCTATTTTTGACCTGGTTAACTTAAAAATATAAGTCAACCCTCTTCTTTTCCCCTCCCTAGTACTACATTATCATTCTAGACTTTTTAGATCAGTTGGAAAATTGTACTAGGTCAATAGTCTAACAAGCATACAAAGTCAGCACATACCTATTGGGTCAGTAGTGTGGATTTTGCCTATTTTTAGCCTACTAGGTTGATTGGGTCAACCCAGTTGTTTTTTACTATCGATCCCTTGCATTTCCTAAAAAAAGTGCCTTTTTACAATTTTCTTCCTAATTACTACAAACCCATTTGCCTAATTGATTTTTAATACCTATAGAATCTAATTTTGCTTCATTTCAACATCTAGAAATCCTAAAAATTATATTTTTCTATAAATACACTTAATCCATTAAATTACTCCAAAACTAGCTTAAGATTCATAGTTGCATACCTATAGTGTACCTGTTACTACTCATGGAGCTCCCCAACATCTAGCTTGTCATCTCCTCACCATCTTAGCTTGTTTGGTCTCCAGAGCTCTTTTTCTCTCCTTCACAAGTCAAAATAACAAAATAACTTCTCTTTCCCCTATTTAAAAACACTTTTCAAAATTCAAAACTTTCAATTATTTTTCTATAGATTCATTTTTTTGCCTATATCTTTGTTTCTATTCATCCATTTTTAAAACCATAAAATGCATTGAAATCATGATGACGTAGAGTATATTTTCCACTATAATATTTACATATTTTAAATTTTTGATTTTTTGTTATTTTTTGCACTAACTTCTATAGGTTTGCATAGTGTTATTCACATTGGACACCTTCATTCCTCTTGCAATCTAATTCTTTATCTACAACACTAAGGTAAGTAAAGGTATGTGTTTTTCATGTCTATGCTTTCATTTATCTTATTTTCTACATACTACACTTTACTTAGTATCAGCATTATGTGTTATCATGTTCTATTCTTGAAGGACCATCTATTGTTATACTCATGTGACATGTGATGAGCTTCAAGTGGGGCATATGTATACACATAATATTTTTTAAATTTTATCAATTACTGACACTTTTTATCTTTTAAGAACCCAATGAGTCTCAATCTCTCTAAGTGGATGTCTTAAGGGGTACACCAAGAAAGGGGTGGGCAGACCATTGGTGTTTTGTAAGATTGTTATCCCTTTTTTAACTTTCCATCTACACACTTGTCTCTTAAAACAATTTACCCTAAACTTATTCTTTTTATTTTCACCCAATCCAAACATTTGTCATTTGTTATCCTCCTTATTCTTACCTTGACCCCCTTTCACTAGTTGACTATACTAAGTTGACTAGATCAACCCTGTATAGTTTTTAGCCTCTTATTACTATACAAGGTTGATTGGGTCAACCCTATACTATTTAGGGATATTTTTCATTAGGAGTTTCATTATCCCTTAGGCTGACCTAGTTGGGGATATAGTGATTTATCTCCTAAAAACATGTAGGGTTGACTAGGTCGACCTTATATAGCTGACATATTCAAAAGGATTTAGGGCAAGATCTACCTAGATATATAAGTTCATTTCCAACCATTTGGGAATAGAGAAGTGAATAAGAATAAGTGTGAATGAACATCTACATATTTACCATTATAATTGAGGAATAAAGCTTAGTTTTCATACTTTCTTTGGAAATATGAATCTTGTATTGTGTAAAAGTCTTTTGGACGCATAAATAAGCTGTGTAGCCTAGAGTTGATTTGTCTTTGTTATCTTTACATACCAAAACAATCTCTTGCAAATCACCTTGGCCAAAGGAGATATTGAGGCTTGGTGGGTTCATCTTGAAAGGTAAATATTCCTAACTTTATTTCTCCTTTGTAAGAGTAGATAGATAATGTATTTGTACTTATCTTCCTTATATTAGGATTTTGTATACATTGATGTGAGTATATGTCTTCTATGTATGTTTTGTTTGTTTTGTTTTGTTTCTAACCCCCACTTTGTGTCACAAGCTTTGGTGACCACTAGATTAAATTTACTTTCTTGTTATTAGAATACAGTGAACATTAAACCTAAGACTCTTTTAGGGTTATTACATGATTGTGTTAGACTGTAGGCTTTGGAACCCTTCCTAACATGGTGTATTGTAACAAGTGATTCCCTAATTAGGTCAAATAGATCCCTATATTAGTCATTCTCCCAATTAATAAATGTATTCCCAATCAAAAGTGTAGGTATGCTCTATTTTCTTCAAACCAAGATTGATTTATAAACATGATGCATTTTTGATTGCATACATTCTAGTGAACCTAGCATGAACTAACCCTTGTAGGATTTGTTTACCTTATTTCATTTCTTTCATTATTTCATCCTTATTTTTATCATATATTTATCATACTATATCAACTCTATCGACCTAGTATCTAACTTTTGTGCACAAGATTTCAGGTATAAGCTATTAGATCGACCCTATCGACCCAGTAAAGGTTTTTAGCTTTTTAGACATTCAGTCCAGACTAATAGGTTGATCTAGTTGACCTTATACATTTTTAAGCACTAAATAATAGGTTTCTATAGATCTTGATCAATCTAGTTCACCTAGGTAGTAGAATTTACAAGAATATATCAAGGTTATTGAACAACAATCTTCATTTTTTTCATCTTTGATCCACCAAGGTTCCTTTCTATCTCTTTGTTTCTTTATTTACAGTCTTTCCTTTTATGATTTGTACTCTTTAAAATTACCCCTGCACAATCAATTTGATCAACCCTACCAACCCAGTTCTATGTTTTGTGTGTTTTCTGGATAACTAGGTTGACTCTATCAACCCTATTCATTTTCAGACCTTGATTTCATAGCATAAGTTCAACCTTTTCAGCCCTATTATATATTTTGTGCATACATTATTGACTATATCAATAATGTACCTTGTTACAAAGTTTGAATTAACCTTATATGCTAGTAATTTTCTCACACTTTCTTTTCTTATTATTTGCATGCTTAGAATAGATCACATAGTATAATTATGAGGTTTTAAATTAACCATTTACTTTCATTATTTTATATTTTATGCACACACAACTAAATCACAAAATCTAAACAAATATTTTAACATTTGTCTACCCAAGGCCAACCTACTTGGATTTCATCACCAAGGGGGAAACTAACTTCATACTCTAGTCAAGTATAAAATGTAGTTAATGGTATATTCTTTCTAAGCATCTGAAACCCTTATCATTATGGTGTGTTAAGTTATGGGTTGGTCCCCAATACCAAGCTTGTATCATTGTCACTATAGTCCCTTTCAGTGCAAACTACCTAAAACCATCTTTAGATTGCCATTCTAATTCCTTGCTTATATACAACTTCCCATCACATTTAAAATCACATCCTAATAATATAATAAACATTCAGGTTGACCAATTAGTTAGATATTTACCTTTTAAGTTGATTGCTTTCTCTTTGCTCAATTTTATTTTGTATTAAAAAAACTTGCATTAGCCAATGTTGGTGAAAGGTTTTGTGTTGTGTGCCTCAATTGGATTAGTTAGTGTTAATCCAATTAACTATTTGTTTCCTTTTGGCTATTTCTTTTCAAATTGCTTACAAAAGTTATTTTATTTCAATTCATAAATCTATTATAAGCTTTTTTAATTTTTCATATCTATTGTACTAGGTTGACCCTGTACCATTTTCCAACCTCTATTCACTATAATGGATCAACTTAGTTGACCATGTACTATTTCTAGACCCTATTTTCTCATTTCTTAGCCTTTGTTCACTTTAATAGACTGACTCAGTTGACCTTGTATTATTTATAGACCATGTTTTTTGTGTTAGGTCAACCCATTACTATTTATATCATTTCCTATTTCCTTGCTTTCTCATCTATCTTTCTTTCTCTTCATCATGGACTTTTTTTTATGACAATACTAAGTTATAATTAGTAGGTATGATGAATCTTACCAACCCTCATAGGGTCTCCCATAGGCAAAGTAGGGCTCCTCTCTTGGATTCTAGTAATGTTCATATTACCACTTGCATAATGAACTATGGGACTCCTCCTAATACCTCTTCACATCTTAATCCTCTTTTCTCATTAGAAGACCAACATGAATTAGAGTGTACCCCCAAAATTCTCTTTTTTATCTCTAAATTTCCTCAACATCAAGGGAAATATCCTTCTACCATTTACAATTTTATGATTAGTGGTCAATCTAAAGAGTCTCATTCACCTACTCCTACATTCTCAACTAAATTTTGGGATACCACTTTCTTTAGTTCTTAGTCTCTTCCTTCAATTATGACCCCTTCTCCTACCATGACCTCTTCTTCTCTAACTTCTTTCACCTTCATACCTAGTATATCCACTAACATGGTAGGTTCTACATCTAGTGGGCCTCTTATAAGATCCACTATCCTTAAATATTTCCACTAGTGCATCATTTTCTACCCAAGGTAATCATGCTTCTAGTACTTCTTATCAACCATTCACTAGTCCATCTTTTGCTACACAAGAAAAAATTTCCACTATTGCCTCACATTCTCATAATTCCTCTCAAGATCCTATCAACACCAATAGTGGTACCCAACCTAGTAATACCACTTCTAATGCTTTTAATAATGTTAATACAACACATCAACTATTTTTATAAACACTTAATCAAATGATACATTTCAAGCTCATAACACAAATCAAATGATGAGAATGCAAAGCGACCTTCTCCATCTTCAATCTCATCCTCAACCAATGGCTTAGGGCACACATAACTAGAATGTTCCCCCTCCTCCTTTTTAATATTCTCAAGGCATTCTCATTCCTCAACTTCCTTTAATCAACAAAACCATTAAGCATCTCCAAAATTAACCTCTTATAACTCAAAATGATAGCATTTATATAGGAGGTATCATATTTATAATTTATTATAATGGATCAACTAATCTTACCCTTCATCTTAAAACATTTGGAAATCTTTATAAGGATAGGTCAAATTGAACACCTTTGTTGCTACCAAACTCTTAGCCAAAACTCTCACAGGTGATGCCTTGGATTGGTCCAACCAACTTAGAACTCATTCCATTACTATTTTGGAAGATTTAGTGAATGCTTTAGTTAGAAAATTTCAAATTAGTGATCTTCCTAAAAAAACTTTAACCCACTTCATAAATTACAAAAAACTTGAAAATAAAACTACTCAAGATTTTGTTAAAAGGTGGAAAACTTTGTCAAATAAATGTGAGCACAACATGGCTAATTAAAATCTTTTCCATATCTTTACCAATGCCCTTTTTCCTAAACTCCAATATTGGGTCTACACTCTCTCTCCACATACATTGGAGGAGGCTATTGACCAAGCTAAATGATAATATTTCCTTATGCATCAATTCAAGCCACCCCAACATTCTATGGGTCCTTGTCTCTTACTTAAGAACAAAAATTGCAATGTTACCAATTATTATGTTATAAATTCTTATGACACCATTTACAATAATCAAGTTGTCATTTCTACCCCTTATATCTCCCCATTCTTAACAATATACCAATCCTCATTTATCTTCACCAAACAATATTAATGTTCATAAGACTATATCCTTGGTTGAATTGCTTAAATGTATACCTAAGCCTCTTCCATGAGAACTTGACCCTACCCATCCTTTGAAATCTTGGTATGACCCTAATAAATTTTGTTTGTTTCATATTATTTGTGGTCATTCTCATGAGACCTGTAGACAACTTCATAATTTAGCTATGGACTTTATTTTGGGTGCTAATTTTTTATCATTATTATATCATTTGAAATCATCAACAAGCTTATGAAATTGCTTTTAAAGATTATAAATCACATGGTAAAATGCAATACTTAAACCAAAGCAATGCTCATTTAGATATCTACAAAGACCCTCTTCCTAATCATCAACCTATTCAAGACAATCAAGACAAAACCACTCCTTCCACCAATAATGTAGAAAGTCTTGTTAAACCAACTTATGAAAATAATGTGGTTAACATGAATAATATGTAAAGGGTGGTTGATTTTATCGATTATAAACCTATCTACACTCCTTCATCTAGAACATATCATGTTATCCAGGATTATTATAGGTTATGATGAGTAGGATCCCATTATGGAACTCACTAATCTCCCATCCCAAATTTTGTTCCTTGAGGTTATGAGGGCTTATCCACATCATAGAAACCATCTTATACAACTATTATTCAAGATGAATGTCCCTCATCCTCCCCTAGTATGATGGGAGGTGGCCTTATCTAGATCTAAGGATAGTATATTATAATAATGTGAAGACATGTCTATCAACATTGATGAAATTATAGGCACTTCTCTTTCCTTAAAATTTCCTTTAGCTTATATGATTTTTCTTGAGATTTTGATTCATACGTATGATCCTCCCTTATTCATTAGTGTTCAAATAGGTGATATCCAAGTCAATCATGTATTGATTGATGAGGGTTCTATCACCTATGTTGCTTCTCTCAAATTCATTAAGACCCTTTGATATTTATAATGTAATCTCAAGTCTACATGTAGCACTTTCCAAGGATATGATAGAAGGAAAATGCCTCCTCTAGGTTGTGTGTGTCTTCCCATTATCATCCCACCTATCACCACTCATGTGAAGGTGATGATATTTAACTTTCCCCTTTCATATAACATCTTTCTTGGTAGGCTACAGATTCATCATATGAGAGTTTTTGATTTTTATGCCTACCAATGCATTAAATTCCCTCATAATGGAACCATTTATAGGATTTAAGGTGACACTAAACCTTGTAATTTCAAATAATTCCAAGACCATGGTGTCTTTAAGATTTTTAATCTTCAACCTTTGCCCAATGTTCCATTATGTGAGTCTTAGTATCTTAATTTTCCTATTAATTCAACCCAAGGTTACAATGGACACCCCAAACTCATTGGGAACATTCCTCCTAACCTCTTATATTTCAATGATGATGAGCTCTATGAGATTAACCTAAATATTAAAACTTTTGATCTCTTACCTCACCTCATCTCGTAACTTCCTACTTCCTTACAACATCATTCTTGCAAGCCTCCTTATGATGACATTATTTTATTCTTAACCAAAACTTGGCATTCTATTCACCACACTTCCTCAGATAACAAGGTCATCCCTAATTTTGTCATTGATATTTGTTGTCTCCATAAAATTTCACTCATTTTTGGGACAACATTCAAACTATTTTGGTTCAACAGACCAAAATCATCTCTCCCCTATTCAAAAATTGAACTGAGCATTCAAGTTCTTCATTTTTCAAGGCTTTTTCTTAAATCTATGGACTCTACAGGCTTAAAACTATGAACTCTACAGATATGTTTCTACAAACTCAACATGCTTAAAATTAGCAGTTTCAGTAGGTTTAATGGCTTTAACAGGTAAATTCCTTTAGAAGAGAAAGTTTCCAACACTTAGTCATTTCTAGGATTGGTTCATTACCTTGGTTCAACCAAAAGAATTCAATCATCAAGCTTGTAATCAAGGATTAAACCCTTGAACCGTTGAACCTTGACCCAAAGGTTCAAGGGTTTAATGGGTTCAAGGTTCAATGTTGTCGGTAAGAGTTAAGTACTTTGTCAAGGTTCAAAGTTTGACCATTTCAAGGTTCCACAGCTTCAAACACTTAAAAAAAATAAAGGCTTGAACCGTTGAACCATTGAACCTTAAATCATTTTGGTTTAATGGTTCAACGGGTTCAACAACCAAATGGTTCAATGTGTTTGGTTTAAAAGATCAAAAGGACTTAGCCAAATAAAGGGATTAAACCAATTGAACCATTGAACCATTGAACCAAATTTGGTTCAATCAGTCAGTTCAATCAGGAAGTTTAAAGGGGTCTTCCAAGAGCCCAAAGGACAAGTGCCCTTGCAGAGGGTGCTTAACAACCAAAATGAACCCTTGAAACTTTTTCAAAAGGCAACCTTGGAAGTTGAGTGCCCTTGCAGAGGGAAATGAGCAAATCTAAGTGCCCTTGTAGAGGGAAGTGAGCCAAAGAAAACAATGTGAACTCTTTTAGAAAAATAAACAAGGCAAATGACAAAGCAAAATCCTTTGGACAAATTATCCGAAGGAATTCCTTCAGACTTATGTCTGAAAGAATTCACCCAAGAAGAAAGCCCAACTAAAAGGAAAAGAAAAAGACCAAAGAGTGGATCGTGCCATGTGTCATCATCTGTGTGAAGTCCAAATGAGTTCTGAATGTTTCTATAGTGTTTCTAAGAGCTTAGTAGAAGCTGCCACGTATCATCTTCTATAGGACTCTAAAAAGACATCTAAAGACTCTATAAGTTAAGTGGATGCTGCCATGTGTCCTCACTTATTTCACAGTAAAACATGCCATGTGTCACTTATTGAGATCATTGGAAAGTGACCATAGCAAGCAGGAAAGACATGAAGGAATTGTTAAGGAGGATGATGGACCTGAATGCATTCAAAGACCTTCAACGCCAAAGTGAAGAACCACTGATGGAAGAGTGTAAAGAGCCAACAAAGCTAAGGATATAGCCTTGAGAGCTCAAATTATAGGAAAAGACAAAACTAAAAAGGGAAAAGATAGCTTGAGGGCTCAAATCATAGTAAAAAGAGGGAAAGGCCAAAATATCTTCAAGGGAGTTATTTCCAGTAGGTGAAATAGTGGATCAAGCAGACTTTTGAGCACACCAAATCAAGGACACATCCTATTTTTCTTCCATGAATTGAAGGCAAAGGGACAGTTTTGTAGACACTAGGAAAAGGACCAGATATTCCATACTAAGGAAGAGACATATGAGATGAATTAGCATGCCATAGCTAAGGTAGTTGCCCTATTCCAGCATGGCCCTCCTTGACAAAACTAAAAATGCATTCAAGGCATTGAATGCAGCATAGGTTGTTCCATGGAACAAAGTGCCAGACCTTTCTTGGCTACTATATAATGTAATCTCTGATTTGATACAAGGGAGATCTTCCCAATACAGAAGCAAAAGTCTAACCAAATTGAAAGGTGAATACTGAGACTTTGAGCTCAGATTGTTGTTCATATAATTTTATCTGAATGAGAAAGCAATTTGTTTGCAGACTTTGTGCTATTATAGCTTGTATCATTTTAGGAGATTGTTCTTATGTCTATCTTCTGAATGTGTTCTTGTTTATTTAATTTGGTAATTAGAAGTAGTGAAAGTAATCAGGAAGGTGTCCTGAAGCCAACTATGGAGACACTTTGTGCCCCCACAATTGCCTTTAGTGTGTGTTTGTTTTTTGTTCCTATGTAAAGGACCTTGGGATGACTTTGTGCCCTCATTGTCTTTGTATTTCACTCTTGGTTAGTCAAGGTCGAGACTTTGTGTTACATCTCAGTCTACTGGTTACTACACTCCCTGTTACCAGTTACTTGTCACTAGTTAAAAGAACTCTTGTTGTCCCCTGCAAGATCACTTCTGAAAGAAGAGAAGTGCCTTCAGTGTCTTCAGCAAGATTTTTTCCTCTATTTTTGAACATCATCTCTAAAAAAAGAGAGATGGATGGTGTTATTCTACCCTTGAGTGTAATTTTCTGATTATAGTTATAGTATATAGCTCCTCATATTTTATAGGGAACCTCCCCTTGATGAGAGGAGAGATTTTTCCCCTTTGGATGTGGTAAACCTACAACTTTGGATGACCAATCTCCCTTTCTATGGATGATCAGACCTATTTTTCTCATCATTATGCTGGTGACAAAATATTCACCCAATAATATTCACACCTTGGATTATAATGATGGTTATTCTTTAGATGATCCATTCTTAGGCAATCTTATACATGCCTGTGATGCTGAGATTGACCATTATCATTCTTCTTTACTTGAGTCTTTTCATGGATCTTCCCATCTTCCTTGATTTATAGTTCCTAATTTTAGGATTTATCCTCTTTATCATAGGGTATAGATGGCACCAACACCTCCAATTTCTAAGGATCCTTATAGTAATGTGCTCATAGATCATGCTATGACCAGGCCTTACTACTTTTCTAGGTTCCTTATAATAATGTGCTCATAGATCATGCTATGACCAGGCCTTACTGCTTTGTTAGGTTCTTTGATCACCAAGGTTGGTTTACTCCTGATATTAATGTGACCTTTCTTAGACCTTTTGTGGATCCCACTCCTCCCTTAATAGATCCCTTATCAGAGCCCATTCCCACTCCCACTATAGTTGAGACCATTCTTTCTCTTAATATAGTTGAGCCTATTCCTACTCTTGTTAAGCCTATCCCTATTTCCCAACCCATTACTCCTTCTATTGAGCCTAGTTTCATTCCTTCTCTATCACCACCTTCCCTTGGTGATGGTTTATTTCCCTTGCCTAAGATGGTTCTACTTCACACCAAATGGGCCAACGAGTCCTCTCCGGCTTTTTCCACTCCTTTTATACCTCCTTGTGTGATTTATTTTCCTAAGACCACTCACAAGCATATTTGTTGCTTCCATGGGACAGATAATCATTATTATACCCACTATCATAAGTTTTGATAGTATATTAATACTTTGCATCCTTCCTCTCTTTCCTTAGACAAAGCCATACCTCTCCCAAAGGTTATACCTAAATATATACCTAAGTATGGTGAGGTGTATTATTTATGTCATAAATGTGGCACCCATCACATCGATCATTGACACATCCTTCAACAACATCTCAAAGATCATCTTATATCTATTCTTCAATCTTCTTCCATTCATCCCACAAGTTATTTCCATAATAAGGTTTATCCTTCTTCTCTCATGGATCCACCTCCTATGGTTTTATCCCCTCTTATGGTACCTTCATCACCTTCTATGCCTTCACTCATGATTCCTTCACCTATAGACCTTCCCTCACCTATGGATCCTTCTCTACCTATGAGTCCCTCACCTTTGGATCCTTCTCCATTAGTGATTCTTGCATCTCCCATAGATCCCACTCTCATGCATTCTCATAAGCATCCCTTTCCTAATTTCCCTCTTTAACACAATCCATCTAGTATTCCTACTTTTTTAGTTGTGGAGATTAGAAGAGAAGTCTTTTCCTAATTTTTATTGAATATTGATGAGACATTAGTAAAAGTTCATATCCAGCTTCATAGATATTTATGTGTGTCTTATATAATGTGTTTGGGTAGATTTATCAATATTTATGAGCACATGCATGGTGCCTTTGCATGTACATTTTGATTCTACATATGCTCCAATTTTAGTTTTATTTATTTATTATATCATTTGACGCTATGTTAAATTCATATTTTTATTATATGGTGATTCTTTATGTTTGGTATTATGTCTTGCTTATATTATCATTTAAATTTTCATATGATTGTCTTTCTTTATCATTGCTTTCTCTTTATTTCTTGAGTTTTTGTCAAAACTCCCTTTTTGTGTCTTCATGATTATTTTCTTTTTTATCTCTATTCTTCACAAATAATTTTCATTGTGACTTGGTTATACAAACCCTATTCCCTTTGTTCCTTATCTTTTTTTTACCATGTGATCAATTAGCAAATAATGTATCTCATTATACTTTCCATTTAACCATCTATTTTGGATCTCCTTTTTCCCTTCTTCCTCTTTCACAAACTAAGCATATACATGGTTGATACTTAAGAACACATGATAGTTAATTATTAAGCCTAAGTGTCCTAGTCAGTCTTTATCTTTGGTTACTTAGCTTATTTTATCCTTAGCCTAAATATCATTCATGTGTATCATTACATCTCTCATGATTGGTCATTCCAAGTCCATATGGAGAAGGAATCTTCAAAATCCATAAAAATTTAAAAGCCAAATCATTTTAAAAAGGAAAAAATATTCTTAAAAGTCAAATCACATTAAAAGACATGATTCAAATCACATCTCCTTATTCTAATCAAATATACAACTCCATAGGTTGCCTCATGATAGATCTAAGATCCTTTGGGGTGTGGTAGGCTAGTAGATTAGAAAAGGAGAATAAAAAAATCTTTTAGTGCCACCTAATTTCTCATGCTAGTAGCCAATATTAATGTAGACCCATGGCTCTATAAGGGGTCCCAAAGAATGGGGAACATGTCATTGGAAGGGATGTCCATTTTACTTTTCCTTGTACCAATATACCTTCATGAGTTGATCTTAGTAGCATGCTTATCTACCTAAAAGGCTTTGTGTCTATAGCAAATAGGTTTCCTTTGCACATTGATGGTCACTAGTCACTTAGTGTCTTCTCATGTCCTTAGTATGCCTCTTTCCTCCTAAATTCTTCTCATAAGATGCCTAAGTATTTATTTTTACAGTCCCTTTTTCATTCTCTATATCCTTCATATTTCCTCTTGAGAAATATTGTTTTGTTTACTGATCACTCCCCTTAGGATTTTATTTGTGAGTTGTATTATAAGACCATGGATAGGACCCAACATTCCTCATAAATTACCACCTTTTTATTTCTTATTACCCACAAACTTTTTTACCTAATTGTCCCAATTTTTCCACCCTAGTGGTGTTCTCTTTGTGAGTTGTAGTATAAGACTACAGATAGGACCCAACATTCCTCACAAAAATTTCCAATAATACAAGTCACAAATAAAATTACATGTGTCAAATATGAGATAATATGTGATTTATTATGAAGTTACACATCATTTATATGCTTCCCAAATTTATTTAGTGTGTTTTATGTTTAATTCATTTTTATTTCACTTTTATCTTCTTATTTCTGAGTGCATGTAAGAATACAACCATTTCTTGAATTTTTCATACTTCCTAGCTTGAATTAGTGTGGTAAATTTAAGACCAATCTCTTTCCAATTTTGTTTTTAGCTTATACTTCCTAACATGATATAGTATAGTTTATTGACTTAATTAATTTATTTTTATTTACATACCTTCCATTTTATTACATTGTTTTCATACTTCCCAACATGATTTAGTATGATTTTACATGTTTTAATTTGGTCCAAAAATATTTAATTTTGGTTTAAAAATAACTTCCTTTTTACCATATTGTTTTACCATCCCTTGGTTCTTTATACTTAGTCATTTTCTTGTTATTACACATTTATCAACTCAAAATAGTGTGTAGTACATTTTTGATTGATTATATTTTACCATGTCTTTTTGCCTATTTCTTTTTAACCATGCATGTGTTCTACATAATTCTATAAAATAAACCATATCTCATATATTTCCTATATTATATACAAAAAACAATTGAATACATGTTCTATAAATAAATATATGCAAAGCATTTACTTCCATAACCATAATGATGAAAACATACATAATGAATAATAATATATCAAAATGAAACATCATATATATATATATAATGAGTTTTGATACAAAAAATACAACCATATATATAATGCTCTATCTCGATGGCTAGGCTCCATCCTATCTATCTCATGGCCTAACCACACTACCTATCAAGGCCTCAGTCTAACTCCTCTAAATAGTATGTTATAAAGAGACCATCCAATATATAAATCCATCTACCTATCCCTCTATATGTGCCACCTATGCCTATACCTATGCCAACTAAGCTAAGATCTCCATATGTGTCACTCTCTCCACTATTGTACCTATGTCATAGGGTCAAGTTCATTATATGTGCCTATGTCATCTGCATCACTATATCTAGATACATAGCACTATCCTCTTATAAGGCCTACCATGCTCATATATCACCTACATCCATCTCTATTGGTGGTTACATCCTCTCTCTTTGTGCTCGTATCTACATCACTACCTCTCTAGATAATCTAAACCAGCTTGTTTGAGCTGGGGTAGATGGTACACTAGGGTCCTCTAATGTAGTAGGGTCATACAGCTATAGAGTCTCATCCAAGATGGCATGGATTTATTTCCTCACAAGGGACCCCCATCTCTCCTCCTCATCCTCACCTACACCTAAAAAATCACACCCAGATAGATATTAAATCACTATTATATCTCACAATATCTATCTACCTATAATCTCTATTTCAAAATAAAAACTTAAGAAATAATTTAATTATCTTTATTACTTGTATATGTCTTGACCACTATGGTCTCACCATCTACATGATCACCTAGCATAATCTCTCCATCTATGTGTCATCCTAATACCTCCTTTGTAGGTTGCCTCCTTAGCATAAATCTAGCTATCATGGCTTGCATCTACCTCAACTTGTGCCTGAGTGGTCTCTCTATCATTTAGCTCTCCTCTATCTCACCTATTAGGTCATTAGGTATATTAGTCTCCACTCTCTCCTACTCCTACCTATGTTAATTTCATGTCCTCAATGGTCATTTTTCATCTCACTATGGATCTTATGGTGGTACCTCTAGTCTTACTACTTCCACACCCCTCTCATCCTTCTCTACACATATCGTGCTCATCTAGTCCATGGTCACTCATGACATGGTCTGAGCATCAACCTCATCACTAATAGCCCTAGTCCCCTCCTCCCCCATGGCTCTCTCACATTCCAAGCCTACTAATCAAACATCAATATTGGTTCCACTAGATGAGGTAAACCCATCTATCTTGGTACTCATGCCACCAGATGTGGTTTTCTCTACTAAGTATAGTGTCCAACCACCTTTATTCTCATTATAGCTAGTAAAACTATATCTTAGCTCATTAATGTAGTCTTTATGTGCCTATATACATATCACAATATGTCCACATCTCACCATTTATATCACTAGAACATGGGGCATAACCCATGCTCCCAATTCCTCTCTCCATCTTTGCACTTGACATTACCTATCATCGACTTCATGGGGAAACCCAGCTAGCCAATACATGGGAAACCTCTCATATATCTAAGCCATCATTAATATGATCAGTATTATCAACTTATATCCTCTAACCATCACCTAATACATATCATGTACAATTTAAACATATATGATAGAGTTAATATCATATAGTACTCCCTCCTTTAGGATCATCCTATTCCAGGCTACCATGAATAGTGGTGCCTTGTCATCCAACTTTTGACATAGCACTCATTATGTCATAATTCCTATCATAGATTTCCAAATATCTATAATATGTGATACATATACATCAAACATACTAACTCACCTACCCACCAACATCATATATGATCCTATATCCCACATGGCTAAGGCTCTCCTCTCCTCTAGGCTATCTGGGATGATTATTGTCACCAATGTTTCTATTAATGGTAGCCCTAGGATGGCATTCACATCTTCCAAAGTGATAGCTACCTATACCACATCCCCATCCACCTCCTATCTAAAGGTGTTAGTCGGTCATTCCCAACATCCAAGGAACATGACTAATAGATCCATACTCAAGGGAATCTTGCATATGTCAGCTATCCCTCCTAGGCTTAAAACTACTATCCTATCTCTATATCCTATAATTATAATCTCTAGTAGATTTTATAGCCAAGACACATTTACCAATCTCTAGAACCTGGGTCATCCATGTAATCAATAAATAATAAAAGATGTATTAGATCATCCATGTCATGTATAATCACAATACATGATTTTTATAATTTTAATAAAAAAATAAGCCTTAATTACTTTAATTCATTAATTTTTACCTATTTTTATTCAATTAAATCCTTTCTACCCTTGGTCGTTTTGGGCCATTCTAGCATTCTTTCAGCCTTTTACATGCATTTATGTACCATCTTGCTTCTTTGGTCAACCTAGTTTGACCAAAATTTCCTTATTTTTTACTTAGTTGACTAAAAAATATAATTCAACACTCTTCTATTCCCCTCCCTAGTACTACATTATCATTATGAACTTTTTGGATCAGTTGTAAAATTGTACTAGGTTGGAAGTATGCAAAACATACAGGGTCAGCACATACCTACTGGGTCAGCATTATGGATTTTGCCTATTTTTAGCCTACTAGGTCAACTAGGTTGACCTAGTTATTTTTTACTACTGACCCCTTAAATTTTACTAAAAAATACCTTATAACATTTTTATTCATAATTCCTTCAAACCCATTTACCTAATTGATTTTTCCTACCTATAAAATCTAATTTTACTTCATTCTCTAGAAATGCTAAAAATTATTTTTTTCTAAAAATACACTTAATTATTTAAAATAATCCAAAATTGGCTTAAGATTCATAGTTTCATACATTTAGTGCACCTATTATCATTCTTGGATCTCCCCCTCATCTAACTTGTCATCTCCTTACCATCCTAGCTCATTTGGTCTCTAGCACTCTTTTTCTCTCCTTCATAAGTCAAAATAACAAAATGACTTCTCTTTCCTCCTATTTAAAAATGCTTTTCAAAATTCAAAACATTCAATTATTTTCTAACATATTATTTATTTTTCTTATATCTTTTTTATATTCATCCATTTTGGAAACCATTAAATATGTTAGATTCGTGATGGTGTAGATAATATTTTCCACTATCATATGCCTATCTTCCAAAAAAAATGATTTTTTGCTATTTTTTCACTAACTTCTATAGGTTCGCCTAGTGTTATTCACATTAGACACCTTCAAATATCTTAAATTCTACTTCTTTATCTACATCATTAAGATAAGTAAAGGTATGTGTTTTTCAATTCTATCCTTTCCTTTATCTTAGTTGCTACTTACTGCACTTTATTTAGCATCAGTGTTATGTGTTATCATGTTCTATTTCCTGAAGCACCATCCTATGTTGCACACATGTGACATGTTTGAGCTTTGAGTGGGGCATATATATATAAATAATATTTTCAAACTTTTATCTATTATTGACACTTTGTATCTTGCAGGAACCCATCGAGTCTCAATCTCTTTGAGTGCACATCTTAAGGGGTGCACCAGGAAAGGGGTGGGTAGACCATTGGTGCTTCATAAGATTATTTTCCCTTTTACCACTTTCCATATACATGCTTTTCTCCTAAATCCATCTAATCTAAGCTTATTCTTCTCATTTGTAGCCATTCTAAACATTTGTCATGCTTTATCCTCCTTGTTCTTACCTTGACCCCCTTTCACCAATTAATTATACTAGGTTATCTGGGTCGACCCTATAACTTTTTTAGCCTCTAATTACTATACAAGGTCAAATGGGTCAACCCTATACTATTTAGGGATATTTTTAATTAGGAGTTTCATTAGCCCTTCAGTTGACCTAGTGATTTATCTCCCAAAAACATACAAGGTCGACTGGGTCGATCTTATATAGCTGACATATTTAGAAAGATTTAGGGTAATATTTACCTATATATAAAAGTTCATTTCCAACTATTTGAGAATACAAAAGTGAATAAGAATAAGTGCAAATAAACATATGCTTATTGACCATTCTACTTTAGGAATAAAGATTAAGGTTCCATACTTTCTTTAGAGATATGAATCGTGTCTTGTGGAGAAATATTTTGAATGCATAAATAAGTTGTGTATCCTAGAGCTGATTTGTCTTTTTTATCCTTACATACCACAAAATTTTATTAAAAAAAACCTTAACCAAAGGAGAGATTGAGGCTTGATGGGTTCATCTTCAAAGGTAAGTATTCCTAACTTTATATCTCCTTTATAAGATTAGATAGATAATTTAGTTGTGTTTATCTTTCATGCATTAGCATTCCATATACATTGATGTGAATATATGTAATCTATGCATGTTTAGTTTAGTTTTTTTTTTCTAACCACCACTTTGTGCCACAAGCTTTGGTGAGCACTAGATTATATTTACTTTCTTGTTATTAGAATAGAGTGAACATTAAACCTAGGGATCTTTTAGGGTTGTTGCATGATTGTGTTAAATTTTAAGCTTTGGAACCCTTCCTAATATTGTGTATTATGATAATTGATCCCATAATCAATTCTAGTGGATCCCCATATTGGCCATTCTCTTGTTTAAAAAATGTATTCCCAATCATAAGTGTAGGTACGCTCTATCTTCTTCGAGCCATGATATATTTATAGACATGATACATTTTTGATTGATTTATAGTGTCATGTCAATTTAGTTCCCTGTTTATCCTTATTTACATTATTTTCATCTCTCTTCAATCATAATAAAGTATCTTATCAGAATCTTTTTGGAGAGCTTGAATCCATTTAAATACTATATGGGATGTTCATTTCTCCCTCTCTTTTCCTCCCAAAATCACCATCACTCTTGGGGCACCTCTTCTCATCCTTCATCCATGAACTATAATATGGTGCAAATAACACCTCAAGATGAATTTAATGGATCTAATCCTTTCCTTATTTACCAAGAAACTTCTCATCTTCAAAATCTTCAAACTAATGTGGGAGTAATTGATACAAGTTTACTTAATAATCCTACTAATAATCTTTCTTCTAGTAATCCTCCCCTTAACACCAATTTGGGGAGTGCTCCTACCAAAACCAACCCACCTTCTAATACAACTTAAATTTTAGCCCAATTTATCCAAAAAATGAACATAATGAAAAATTTTAACACCCACCAAATGATGTAACTTCAACAAAATTTAATCAATGTGGATAATCAACCTCCAACTATCCATCCTCAAGCTAATCCCAATTACATTCCTCCACCTCTTTGAGATGCCTCAAGAAATGTTATTCCTCAACACATAATGAATAAAAAGATGCTTCAAACTATTAAAAATGAGCCTTTAGCTCCTTTCATTATATACATTGATACTGGTAACATATCTCCAACTATCAAATATGATGGGACTAAAGACCCTGCCTCATTTCTTAAATCTTTTGGCAACCTTTATAAAGAGTGGATCCAAACTAATACCTTCACAACTACTAAACTCTTAGTGAAAACCTTCATTGGTGATGTATTAGAATGGTATAATAAACTTCCCCAAAATTCTATTTGGCAACTTCAATATTTGTTGAATCCCTTAGTTAAAGAGTTTTAACATAATGATATTTCATTAATGCTAAGAAATCTCCCACTAAATCAGCACATGACTTTATCAAAAGATATAAATCTTTGGATTATAAAGTTGATCATAACATGATTGATGATAATTTATCCAAACTCTTTATCACTACTTTAACTCCCACTCTCCAATATAAGGTTCAAATCTTTTCTCCCTAAACACTTAATGAAGCTATTGATCAAGATAAATGTTGAAGACTTTGTTATGTAGCAATTCACACCTAATCTTAAACTTATTCAAGGATATTTCCAAACATATAATGATATCACTAGTAATTCTTCGTAAACCAAACTAAGAGTTGCCAAAACTAATATTCCTTTACCTTCTCATACACCTCTTTCAATTCAAGAAATGAAATAATTTTTATTGTCCTCAAAACCTTTCATCTATTCTAATAATCCTCCTAAGTGGTATAACCCCAATCTATTTTATTGGTTCCATGCTAATATTTGGAATTCTCATGAATCTTGTAGAGGGATTACTAAATTTGATGTATCATATATGCTTGGTGATTCATTCAATCATGAAGCTATGATCAAACTTCATCATCAAGAATACACTATTATTTTTTAAAAATGACAAACTTCTAAAATTTCTACCTTTAATAACCAAAAATCTTCTTCAAATAATCAATTAAATACCAAGGATTTTTATGTCATTAATGTTTATTATGACCAATATTTTAATAATTCTCAATATTTCAATATTTCTAAGGTTAATTATCATCATAAACTGGCTCATAAAGATCATGTTATCAATCCTAAGAAGCCATCTTTGGAGTAAAAACTTCTTAAATATACTACCACTACTACTATTGCTTCAAAATCCTAAGAGGAACCATCTCCTCCTTTTGATGCTCTAATAACATCTATTCCTCCAAAGTCTAATTTACATCCTAAACCTTATGCTGGTTCTTCTAAGTCTCATTAGAACTTTCTTAAATAACTTAACCCTATTCCTTATAAGATTCCTCCTATGGTGTTGGTTCATACTTCTCCCTATCATCGTAAGTTCCTTATGTAACAACTCCAAGAAATTGAAGATCCATACTTTATAGAGAAGAACCACCTTATATTGAATCTTAACCTACCAACATAAATACCTTTGAAACTATGTGTCCTTCTTCCAAGCCCTCTATTGAATTCCTTGAAAATGACATGATCAATGATGAAATTCTCTTTCATGCTAATGATCCACCACTTTTCATCAAATTAGCCATTAATACCACTCTTATCCAAAAAAATATAGTTGATGAAGGTTCTAGTATTACTGTGACATCTTTATGGCTCATCTAACAACTCAATTATAACAAGGATCATCTCAAGAAAACCTATCTTACTTGTCATGGTTTTGATAAGATTAATCAAAAGCAACTTGGTTGTATTTTAATTCCATTAACTATTGGACCTAAGATTGTTTGAACCAATCTTATGGTCCTTGACTTATCCCTATCTTAAAACATACTCCTTGATCATCCATGGACTCAGCGAATGAGGGCCATTGCTTCTTTTGGTAGTCAATGCATTAAATTCTTACATAATTTAAAATGGTATAAACATGAAGCTAATCCAAACCCATGGAGAATTCAACTTTCTAATCCTAAATCACATTATCATATTCCTACCATTCTTAAGATCAATAGTGATCCTTTACCCAAGTTCATCAACATGAACCCTGATTTACAAGTTAATCTTATAGATTCTGATCATGATGAACCTAATGATTTGTAACATACTTATAATACTACCAAGTTACCTCCCTAAATTTTTTAATGGCTTCCTCCTTGTCTATTACCCAAGGATCATATTATTCCTCTTATTAATGAGATTATCAATTTTCCCCCTCCATGCAATGCTCAGGAGCCTTCTTTACATGAATATGCCTTCACTTACAATGATTTTGGAGTGGACAAATTATTTAAATATACTCTCATGATGTCTCCTCATACATTTAATAATATCAAGATTTCACCCTCTAAAATTCCCCCTGATTCTCAAGCATATGCAATTTCTCCAACATACAATGATAACTATAAAATGACCAAAGCTCAATATAAAGATTTGAATGTCTAGAATTATCAAAAAACCTTAGCTAAAATTCACACTTTTAATATGGATGTTAATACCATTTGTGTGGATCATACCTTAGATCTTGAGGGTCATGTGCCTCCTGCCAATTTTCCTCTTATCGACACTATGTGGGTGGTAGAGAAAATTATACCTTTTGAACCTATAAAAGTTTATACATCTCCTTTACCACCTATAGATCCAATCATGGCCTCTTATCCTTCTCCCATAATTAAACTCATAGATATTCCAACCCCTTCTAACCCATATATTTCTTTTACTCCTGAAATTACACTAGATGTGAAGGCAACTGATGTTCATTAGATACATTCTAAGTATGATCACCATGGCAATAAAATTATAGATCTTGAAGTAGTTGTCAATTATTATGGTCATGTTCCTACCTTGCCTCGTAAAAAATCTATTTTTGAGTTACTTTATGCCCAAGAACCTCAACTTTATCAACATCATCATAAACTTGTAAATTTTAAGACTAAAACTCCTTTCTTTAACAGCTTCATTGCTAAAATTGATCATATAACAAATCCATTTTATACCTTACCTAATTCACCACACCACTTTCAAGATATAAATGTCATGCTTATTGAAGAAACCACTCACATCAAATATGGTACTCCATCTTGTCCTTAACCAATTATTATCTCTCATGAACTCTCACCTACTGAACATGATAATTTTAGCTTATTCTTTGACAAATATCATGAGTCTTTTGCTTGGTCTGATGATGACATTCCTAGCATTGACCCTATCATTATAGTGCATAACATCATTACTTATCTTGATGCCAAGCCTATGCATCAAAAACAAATAAAATTTCCACCTAAAGTTTCCACTTTATGTCATAAGGAAATCATCAAACTACTTGATGCTAAATTTATCTAACATGTAGATTATTTTGAATGGGTTTCCAACATTATTCTTGTTTAGAAGTTCACTATGGTCATTCACATTTGTATTGATTTTCATAATCTTAATCTTTCTTATCCCAAGGATAACTTCTCTTTACCTTCCATAGATGCCATTATTGATTCCACAGCTGGTTAGGAAATGTTATCTCTTATGGATGGCTTCTCAGAATACAATTAGATTCATATTTCCCCTGAGGACCAACATAAGACTACTTTCACCATGAAATGGGGTACCTATTGTAATGTCAAAATGTCTTTCATTCTTAATAATGTTGTAGACACTTATCAATGAGCAATGACTCACATATTTCATGATCTCACTCATAAAATTGTTGAAACTTATGTGGATGATCTCATTGTTAAATCCAAACATCATAAGAATCATCTTTCTAATCTTGCTATCATCTTTGACCATCTTCTTAAATATAAAATTAGACTTAATCCTTACAAATGTGTCTTTGGAGTCACATCTAAAAAAAAATTATGATTCTTAGTCTCCCTCTACAACATCGATGTTGACCTTTCCAAAATTAGTACTATCATCAACATGCCCATTTCTCTCCCTATTCTCAACATTTTTAATAATTTAAGAAAACTTGGGGCAATTAGATGACGCATCCCCAAAATGGAATATCTAAATCACTCTATCAATTCACTTCTCAATAAAGGTACTACCTTAGAATGGACAAATCCTTGTCAAAAATCCTTTGATAATATGAAAGAATCATTGCTTCATACACCTACACTTCATCATCCTTATAATGATAAACCCTTGATTCTCTATACTTCTACACCTATTTTAGTTGGGGCAATCCTTACCCTAAAACATATAGTCTTGAATGCCCATGATCTAACATTATGTCATCTTATAGTCCATTTATAAACCATCCTATACCCACTAGAATATTATCTCCCTATATGGTCTCTAGGTGATTTGATCATCCACTATCTCATGTATCACTCTCTTATATAACTCTAGGTGTCCTAAGTGTGGCCTCCATATACCTATAATCATATGCCACCCACAGGCAATAGGCTCATCCTCTATTAATGTGATCATGTGTCTAACAATCCATTCCATAGTAATGTGCTTCCAACACCATACCTATAATAAGGTGGAAGGACCTATTGGGCGAATATTTTTTCATCAACTAGCTGACGGCAAAATGGTTATATCAACCACAGTATAAGGATATTTATAAGGCAAAATGGATATGGTGACCATAGCCAAAATGAGACAAATCTCTCCTCTCAGCAAGGGGAGGTTCCCTATAACTACAGAATACTAATATAAGCTAAAAATAGACACAAGGGTGAAATCATACCATCCATCTCTCTTTTTTCAGAGATGATGTTCATAAAATAGAGGAGAATTCTGGTGTAATTACTCAAGGTATTTCTCTTCTTTCAAAAATGGTATTTAGCAAACAATAGTAATCCTTCTTAGGTAGTAACAGGATCCACAAGAAACCCATAAAAGCACAAAGTCTTTCATTATTTCTCTTACTAATTAGGACAAAGAACACCATATAATGAAGTGTAGCCCAAAGTCTCCAAAGCATACTACAACAGAGTGAAAGATTATGAAGGATAAGAAGAGCTCAAAGTTTCTCTAGTATCCTTTACACAAAACACAGACTCAAAAAAATTATGGTAGCACAAAGTCTCCCATAGTTGGCTTCAGGACATCTTCCAGCTTATTTCCACTTGTTCTACTTATTTGATTAAATGGACAAGACTGTATTTAGGAAAAAGACATAAGAAAAATCTCCTAGATAACACAAGCTATTTCAACACAAAGTTTAAAAGGTCACTTGCTTTCTCATTCACTTGATGAAATATGATTAACATTATAAGCTCAAAGTCTTAAGAATGCCTTTCAATTTGGGTAGAACTTCACTTATAATAATAGAGAGATCCCCCTTTCTACAAAATGAGAGATTACAATATATAGCATCCAAAGAAAGACTTGGGTGCTTGTTTTCATGAAATGGCCCATGTTGCATTGAATGCATTGCATATTTTGTTGAAAGGGCAATGCTAAAATAGGTTATCAGCCTTAACTTTGCTATTATAAATCATCTCAAATGTCTTCTCCTAATCATGGGTTTCCTGGTCTTCTTTATGATGCTTACACAGTTGTCCATTCACCTTTACTTAATGAAGAAAAATAGGCCATGCCATTGAATGTTTATGTTCTCTGAGGTCCACCTGGTGGACTATTCCACCTACTAGAATAACTCTTCTACAGATATTTCTAGATTTTTTGTAGTCTTTCCCTCTTTCCTATCCACATTTTGTCTCTTCTTGTTGATCTGAGCTCTTGAGGCTATCTTCTCGCTTTCAGTTGGCACTTTCGGCTCCTTTCTTGGCTAGTCACTGAGTTTGTTCTTAGGTCTTTTGAAAATGAATGGTTATTTTATTACCCTAAATTTGAAATCTATAGGGACGTCATCAATCACTTGAACCTCTTTGAACCTTGAACCTTGAACTCTTTGGATTCAATGGTTTAATTGTTCAACGGTTTAATGATTCAATGTTTTGTAAAGGGCCGCATTCACTTAGTTTGCTTTTATGCACTCAAGGTGTCATTAAACCATTTGGTTGAACCATTTAGTTGAACCTTTTTCTAAAATATTTACTTCATCCACTCACTCGAAGCTTTCACTCAAACTTTGAACTATTGAACCCTTGATCTCATTGAGCCTTTGAACCTTTTGGAGGTAGGGTTCAATGGTTCAATGATTCATTCTTACTCTTTAAATCCTTTTATTCTTTAATTCGTCGAAGTCATTAAACCTTAAAAATCATTGAACCTTTAAACCTTGTGGAGGAGGGGTTCAATGGTTCAATGGCTCATTCTAATTATTTGAAACCCACCTTTGAGTCTTTTGATTGAACCTCAGCATTGCCATCCTCAAAACACTTAGAAAATGCCTTGAGTGTTTTGAACTTCCCTTTGAGAAATCCTTCCTATTGAACCTATGATTTCCTTAGCTAAAAAGGCTTGAGTGTTTGAAAAACATAACTATTCAAAACATTTTTTGATTAAAAAAGAGAGCATTTTGGCCTACCAAGACTAAAATTATCAGCATGTTATCGGCATGTTTTCCACAAAAACAAGTGATAGATTTTAGGAACAACAGTTGGCTCCAATTAGGGAACTTCCATCGATTAAAATTTTGAAACAATCGAAGGGAGTAGAAACTAGAATCTAAGTGCCTTCATCTATGCCATTGGGCTATGGAGTCATGCTTACCCAAAAATAAAGGTGCCAAAAACAAATGAACAAAACAAAATAAAGAAAGACTATACATATGTACAACTGGACTTATTTAATACTTCAAGGATTGAAGTGCTTCAGATGTTACCCACTATGAGGCAGTGTAAATGGTGTTCCATCTTGATATTTCAACAAGAAGCTATTTTCACCATTTAATCAATGAATAGAAAATGGGCCTCTCCATAAGGAATCCTATTTTCCATGCATTCCTTTTGGTTTTCTCCTCTTGTCCCACAACATGACTTGATCTCCAATCCAAAAATCATGAATCCTCACTTTTTGGTCAAAGAGTTTCTTTACTAGACTTTGATGTGCAGCAATACGATCCACCACCATAGTTCATTGTTCATTTAGTTACATCAAGCACATGATCCTCTTGTCGATGGAACTTTCAAAAGTTGAATCTTCTACTACCTTTGCCAACTTCAATGCTGGTAATTCCAGGGTGATTGGTATCTCTGCATTTAAACCATACAGAATTTGGAATGGTGACATACCTATCACCCTTTTAGGTGTAATCCTATCTATCCATAAGGTGTCAAGCAATGCTTTATGCTAGGTTTTCTAATTTTTATCTATCAGCTTCCTAATAATGGTCATTAAGTTCTTGTTGCTTGATTCTACTTGACCATTTCCTTCCAGATAATAGTCAGAAGAGTGGGAGAGGATAATCCCATAATAGTAGCATAATTAGGTAACCTCATAAGAATAAAAATAGGCTAAATTGTCTGTTACAATCTTGGTTGGGACTCCAAACCTAGAAATGATATTTTCTTTAAGGAAATTACATACCACTTCTGAAGTAGCATGCTTGACTGGAATGGCTTCCACCCACTTGGTAAAGTAGTTTGTGGCTATGAGAACATAGCCATGTCCATCACTCAAGGATGGATTTACAACACTAATGAAATAAATTCCCCATTACTAAAAAGGCTCTTCAATTACCACAAGCCTGATAGGTAGCACAGCCAACTTGGGTTTCCCAATGAACTATTGACATAGTTTGCATATATGCACCCAAGTGTATGAATCTTGAAATAGAGTAGGCCAATAGTACCTAAATTGAAAAATCTTATTAGTAGTCACAGATGTAGAAAAATGTCCTCTATAAGACAAATTGTGGAAGGACTCCAAAAATTTTGCTCTGTTGCACTTTATCCACATAATGAAGGAATACCCCATCAAGGCTCCTCTTATACAAACCATTGTCCCACAAGACAAAGTTAGTAGCTTTCAACTTAACAGTCCTCTTTTCTTTACGAGATAGGTGAGAAAGACATTCACCATAGGTAAGGAAATGAGTAATATTAGAATACCACTCATTCATAGTGGTGACAAAGAGAACTGTAGGCATGTCTTCAACCTCTATTTCTTCATACCCTGCTTCTTTTGGTATCTTATCAGTAATTAATTGGCATAGACCTCTTCCCTATACAAGCTTCATAGGTTTGATAACAAGATCAAACTCCTAGATTTTAGCAATCCAATTACCCCTTTTAGTTCCAAACTCCTATTGAGTTAAAATGGACTTTACTGTTGTATCAGGAACTAGAGTAATAGTGTGAGAGTTTAGGATATAAAAATAGAAGTGTTTTACTGCCTTAACCATAGCATAAACATGCTTCTCCATGTTTGAATATTTCAGCTCATGAGCTTTGAGAGGACAACTCATGAAAGATATGGGGGACTCCACACCTTCTTTGTTCTGCTAAACTAAAATGGTTGAAAACATGTATTCAGAAGCACAGCTATATATCATGAAATCTTTGGTGTAATCAGGACAAACTAGTATTGGGGCATGGGTGATTGCTTCCTTGATGTCTTGAAATGTTGACTTGCTTTCTTCAGTCCAGCTAAAAGTAGCTTTAGCCTTCATCATGTAGACAATGTGGTGAGTTTTTCCTATGAATTCAAGAATGAACCTTTGTAGAAAATTCACCTTTCCAAAGAAAGAATGGACCGTAGTCTTACTGGTAGGAAGAGTAAGCTCTTAGATAGATTTGATTCTTTTGGGGTCGATCTTTATGCCTTTTCAGGACATAGTGTGACCGAGAAGTTTACCTTTCGTAACCCCTAAAATTTATTTCTTGGGATTAAGAGAAATACCATTTTTCCAACATCATTCCAACACTTGTTTTATGATGATGTGTAGAAAAGATAGTCAGGTCATCAAGGTATAACACAATGAATTTCCCCATTTCATTTCTGAAAGAAAGATCCATCACTCTTTGGAAGGTGGCACCAACATTGATCAAGCCCAAAGGCATTCTATGATATGCAAAAGTGCCCCAAGGTGTAGTGAAAGCAGTCTTATGTTGGTCTACTTCATCAACTTCCACTTGATTATATCCCAAAAAACCATCTAACATTGATAACATCTCTGTGCTAGTCACTATTTGCAGTAGCTGATCTATGATGGGCAGGGGATAGTTGTCTTTTAAAGATGACTAATTTAGATTTTTGAAATCAACACACAAGGAAATTTCTCCATTTTTCTTTATCACAGGGACTATTTTCACAATTTAGGTCAATGATCAATTGGGAAAATAATTCTTGAATTTAGCATTTTCTGTATTTCAAAAAGAATAGTGCCTGATATCCTGGGGTTGTACTGCCTTTGTTTTTGCTTATGAGGCAATGACCCAAACTTGGGAGAAATTTCATGCTAAATTTCTTCAGTCCTGAGAGATTTCAAGTCGTCATAAGATTATGCCAAAATATCAATGTAATGGCAAAGCAGAGTAATAAATTTGAGTTTTTCATTAGGGGTGTAACAATTCCCGATGTTGACCATTTTAAGATTATCTTATGTACTCAAATTTATTTGATAAAAATCTTTGGAGGATCTTGAATCCATTTATGGCTTCTTGACACACCTATCATGCTTATATAATAGCTTCTAAAGGGAAACTAATCCTTTGGGAATTTTATTCCCTTTGAGCTGAAGGAACTTTTCACCAATTTTTAAATTTGTTTCAGGAGCTTATTCCCGTAGTGAAGATTCACTACCTTCAAAATGAAGCTTCTCAAAGCTGTCCATCTATTCTAGAAAAGAAATGATTTGGTTGTCACAATTAAATACCTACCAATGGTTAGCATTATCTGGTACACTTGGTCAAAAGACCAGCTCAATAGTGTACTTGTGCTCTTTGATATCTCGGTGAGGAACCATGAGAGTTGCAGAGAAAGCCAAGGAATCTGCTCGATTGTTGAATTTTCTAGGCATGGTAGAATTATTGAAAGTATCAAAACTTTCAAAACAATCCCACACTAAATTTTTATAATGTCACAATCTTTCATTCTTAGTTTGATACAAATTTTTCACCTGACAAACCACCAGCTTAGCATCTCCCTGGGTGTGAAGAAGTTTGATGCCTTTAGCTTGAGTAGCCTTTAATCTAAGCAAAAAAGATTCATACTTAGTAGTGTTGTTGTTATTGCTAAACTACAGCTTATATGAGTAGGGAAAAATATCTCCTTGAGGAGATATCAAAACAACTCTAGCTCCAGAACTAGTAGAAGAATAGTTGCCATCAAATTCAAGAATCCAAACATCATTAGAATCTGATCTTCTTTCAAATTTTTCTTCATTAGGGAGGGAATATCCTTTTTCATCTAAAATATGGTCTACCAATTCTTCTGATGTCTTATCTAAATTTTTTGGATTGTCACCTAATAAACTTTCATCTACTGAAATAAGAACATCTTCAGTAGACAGAAAATAATTACCCATTCCTGAAGATTCAAATAAAATTTGAGCTTCAAGGGCTAATGTCTGGGTGATAATGTATTTTGATTCCTTCTCATGAAGCAACCTTTTCATGATTCCTTTTATAGGAATCTTTTCCTTAGATGGTCCATTTAATTCTCCACCAACATCCTTACAAAAATTTTGCCCAAGCAGGATGTTGTAGGAGGCTAGAACATTGGCCACTAGGACTGTCATTTTAATCTCTTATCTGGGAAGGCTGCAAATACAAATTGGGCAACTTTGATCTATTCAAAAGTGTCACTTTTTTGTTTTCCATGGAGAAAAATCTCCCAAAAATTTTAGTTAGAGTGAGACCAAGAGATTCTACAACCTTGGTGGGCATCAGGAGGCACCAGAATCTATGATGCAATTATTTAGCTTATGACATTTATCAATAGGGAGATGTAGAAATTTTCTATCTTCCCAGGGCAACAGGAGGAGTAATGATAAGATACTTTAGGATGTTTTCTTTAGGGGATTGAGTTACCTTTGAAATATCTTGTCTTGCAGGGACAGTTTTGCTCTTGATGCATTCAACTAGCCTATCCAACTACTCAGGGTTGGATTGCAAATATTCAAATTCAGACATTTGGATCTTGGTCTTCCTAGTATGGTCAATTATATAAAATGAATGAAATGAACTAGAGATAGAGAAAGGAATTCCATCATTCTAGTTTTTATTGGGCATGGGACTGGTCTGCAAAATTGACACACAAGGTGCAGGGTTATTTGAGGTACTTAATTTTTTATGGATTATTGGGTCCTTTGATTAGAAAGGCAGAGAAGTCCCCCATTCAGTAATTGAAATTGTTGGTCAAGATTCTTCCCCCATTTTTCCCTTATCATCTTGTTAAGTTGACTAGTTTTGGGCCCTGGTAAATACAGCGTATGATCCATCAAACACTTATCCCTTACTTTTAGCTTCATCCTGGTAATTCAGGAAACCAATGTTGGAGTCACTAGCTAATTCTTATTCACCTTTGACAAAGAGATCAATGTCATCTTCTTGGTTCAACTCAGGTTGGAAAGACAAATCATGTTTAGCTTCATGATAACCCACTACTGAGTTAGCTAGTGCTACTTCAATGGCAAGCTTCTCTAGTGGGGGAGGAAGGTGATTTGGTTGCCCTTGATTTCTAGTAGCATTTCCTTGATATGACTGGTTGGGAAACATCCTCCTTGGTATATCCTAATAAGAAGAAGGAGAAGACATCCCCTCATCCATTTGTTTTTTTAGGGCTAGCAATTCATTTTCTAGCTTTTGCACCATAGGATTAGTGGTGTTTATTCTCAAGTCTTTATGATGCTTACATGGTTGTCCATTCACCTTTACTTAATGAAGAAAAATAGGCCATGCCATTGAATGTGTGTGTTCTCTGAGGTCCACCTGGTGGACTGTTCCACCTACTAGAATAACTCTTCTGTAGATATTTCTAGATTTTCTATAGTCATTCCCTTTTTCCTTGCCATGTTTTGTCTTTTCCTGGTGATCTAAGCTCTCAGGGCTATCTTCTCACTTTTAATTGGTACCTTCAACTCCTTTCTTAGCTAGTCACTAAGTTTGTTCTCGGATCTTTTGAAAATCAATGGTTATTCCATTACCCTAAATTTGATGTCCATAGGGACATCGTCAATCGCTTGAACCTCTTTAAACCTTAAACTCTTTTGGTTCAATGGTTCAACGGTTCAATGATTCAATTTTTTGTAAAGGGATTCATTCACTTAGTTTTATTTTGTGCACTCAAGTTGTCTTGAACCATTTAGTTGAACCTTTTTCTAGAATCTTCTGCTTCTTCCATTCGCTTGAAGCTTTCGCTCAAACTTTAAACTTTTGAACCTTTAAACTCATTGAACCTTTGAATCTTTTGGAGATGGGGTTCAATGGTTCATTCTTAATCTTTGAATCCTTTTATTATTTAAGTCCATCAAAGACATTGAACCTTTGAACTTGTTGAACCTTTAAACCTTATGGAGGTGTGGTTCAATGGTTCATGATTTAATTCTTTGAAACCCACCATTGAGTCCTTTCATTAAACCTCAGCATTGAACCATCTTCAAAACACTTAGGAAATGCCTTAAGTGTTTTAAACTTCCCTTTGAGAAAGCCCACCTGTTGAACTTGTGATTTCCTTAGCTGAAAAGGCTTGAGTGTTTGAAAAACTTAACTGCTCAAAACATTTTTTGATAAAGAAAGACAGCATTTTGGCCTGTAGGACCAAAATTATTGGCATGTTGTCCATAAAAACAAGTGATAGATTTTTGGAAAAACAAGACCAATATCTTTCCCATCTGCATATACCACATGATCTAAATCCATGTAAAAGTGTGCTAGTATGCATGATCCCCATAAAACCTCTCCACCATATCCATCATATCTTGAATAACATATAACAATCCAATAAGACAAAACATACCACTCTTATTAGGTAGCATGATGCCACTAATAAAAAACAGGAATACAATAGTAAACATGTTTGCCCCTAACTACATACAATAATCTATATCAACTCCTCCTCTAATAATTAGAATCAAACCATCTCTAAAAATATTATAGAGTGTTGTCTCCAATGAGAATTGACCCTAGTACACTTAACTCCCTCATATTAATATCCCCGAGATCTACCATATGCCCACTAATGTCACATTCATCTCACCTATCAGAAAGTGAAATGTGTTAGCCTCATTGTGCGATCTCTCGATCAGCATAGGAAATAGATCCCTATCTGCTTGAATATCAAGCATCTGAGTGATGTACGATAAACCTATATCCTAAAACACCTCAAAATCATACTCAATAAATTATTCTATCCACTCTAATTCCCTCAACCTCTACTCTCATGTTGCCATTACTAGTAATATCTCTTATAAAAATATATCACATTTGCACAATGTTAATCCTACATATTAGCATAAAATCCATCTAAATTAAACATAACATTTATTCATTTCATTTTCTTGCTAATCTATCCTCAATGCATGTTTATTTATTTTCTAAAAAAAATTAATTTATTCAAACCCTTACATTTTCACTACCTATTTTAATAATTTTTCAACCCATTACATTGTTTTCATAATCTATTTCATCAATTTCTCAATTAACTTCTTCAATTTTGTAATTATCCTATCCTTGTTATTCCCCAATGATTTAGATCCTCTATTTGATGAATTCTCTATGTAATTTTATGATTTCATAACTATGAATTGTGAACTCATAAATTCCTAACCCATTTTTTATCTGATGATTTTTCTACCCTAACTAATGATTATGCTTTCATGTTCAATGATTTTATGATCCCCATCGATGATTTCACAACTTTATTTATCGAATTTGTAAATGGGATAATCACAAATTTATTTGGATCTAATTTAAACTATAATTAATGCATACAAATCAAAGAACTAAGGATTTAAATTGAATTCACTAGAGGCCCACTCCTTTTAAGTCTCCGATGTCTCTTCACGCACTCATTGTAGTGCTAGTGAAGTTGGATATTGTTTATTTTCTCCAAGAAGTCAGAGCAAAAATCACACAATCACTAATCTTCTAAAATCACTCTACAAATCAAAATTCTATAAATGAATTTTTCAAACCAACTCCTTTTATTTATAATCTACCCCCAACATAAATGTTTTCCCCCCATTTCTTGATTTTCTTCATTTTTCATCTGTTTTCTCTAAATTTCAGGATAATCTTAATCAAAGCATCCTGAATCTATACCTACTACTTGAAACTATCAATTTTTAAAAATTTTAACTCTAACTTAAAAATAAATATTTTTTGTTTTTAGATCCATAACTTACCATCATTGGGATATATCATTCCCACATCCACTCACATGACCCCTGAGTCATGAGCACCAACTAAGTATGCAGTCTTCAAATGGTAATTTATCTAGTTTTCAACACTAAGTGAAACTTATTTACACATGAAAAATATTTCAAGTATGGTATTGGTTCTCACAATTTGATCTCTTGATGGTCTTACTCACTTCATCATTTTCCTATTTCATTCATTTTGAGTGTTCTTCCATTTTACCATAGATAACCTCAAGGGGGCATCATTACATCTATTTTAATTCATCTAGGGAAATTATTTCTTCTCAATCATCAACACTCTATTTCTACTATTCTTAATAATGGTTTTGCTTCACTACACCATTTTAAAGAGGGGAAAATTTATAAACCTAAATTTCATTTAGTATCGAAATGCACCTAAGACCCACTAATTCTTATTCCCAAATTTAAATATAAACTAACATCATTTCCCTCATTTAAATAATCAAATAATTCAAAGTTAATCAATTATACACACTATTAATCTAAATTATATTATTAAATCCAAATTTTCCACCTCACCCAACATTATCCACCTTTATCTCCCTCACACATTGACTCACCCAACCAATCCCATAGCTTCCTCAACTAACCTTGAGTCATCCCTTGACTTTTCAAATAGCTTGACTCATTCTTGGTGACTCAACTAACCATCTCCCTATTTATATCAACCATTTGAACTGGTCATCATCCTTATGGATGAGGACTCATTATCCACCATAGATTATTTAGATAATTTGAAATATTCAAATAATCCTCCATCATCTGATTTATCTTCTAAAAACTTATAAATAGGCATTCAAGCCATCACTTTCATTTATCCATCTTCAAGCTAATGAAGTGTTATCAAAATTCTAAGTGAATCTAAACTAAATCAAATTCATCAAATCCATCAAGCATTAATTTTATTATCAAAATGTTTCCCATTCCCCATTTGTATTGGAGTAAGTATTGAGAATTCACATTCCATAAAAAGAGCAAATCTACCATTGATCTCACAATGGAGAAGGTGATGAACTTTGCATGTGTTTGTAAGTAGTAATTTTATTGGTTTAGTTTCTTCATTTTGTTTTTGATCTATCTTAAGATTTTTTGAGTTTAGATTAGGATTAAAATAATTTTATTTTCTTAGTTTAGTATCATCTATATTTCCTCATACAATATGAAGCCTATGATTAGATATGATTTTATGCTCATGGAGGCTTATGTCTCTATGACAATCCAACTATAATGTCTCTTTTTTGAGATGAGGGATGTATCCTATATTTAACTCATATAAAATAAGATAATTATATCATTTCATGTATAAATATAACATTATGTAATATCATTGAACATGTGGATAATATATCATCATAGTAATTTATGTGTCGATAAAAATCATTCATGTAATATATGGGAGGTAGGGCATGTAAGTGTCATGTCTAGATATATGTATTATTTAATCACATAATATAAGTGAAATTGAATAAGACTACGTATTAAGAATGAATGATATAGATCATGACACCACTCAATATTAGTAAAGCTCAACAAATGCAACTGTTAGTGTCACACATAAGGCCAAGGGACACATATAAGGGACATAAAATATGTCACATCAAACAAGGATAAGGTTCATGCACAATATCCAAATAAAACTTATCCTAATAGGTAAAAGAGTAACAAAATTAATGGAACATAGAACAAGAAACAAGTTTACACCATCCATATGTATCAATGTCAAATCATAGTAAAGTGGAATATAATATATAATTATGTAATAAATGAGAAACTATCTAAGAATGTATAATAAATATAGGTAGCTCAACATTATGCAAAGGTCATAGAAAGATACAACCTTCAATAATTAGTCCCATGAAACAAGATTCCCCTATGATCGGCATGGACAATGAGTAAAGGGAATATCAACATCTTTATGTCCATGTATGACCTATTATTGGTGATTTATATCAAATTTTCTTTAGGGTGATGAAATGTCTAGTTCCCAACAAGCTAACATATTGGCATTTCATGCAAGACTAAACTCATGCGTGCTCACCCAAAGCATGCAGTAATAAACTAGTGCCCATGGGTTATGTTGCATAGTAAAACATTTGTCATATAATGGTGTTTGTTCACATATCTAATTATTGATTAGATATAAAATAAAATACATGACTATAGACCTCATTTTAACTATGTAAACAAACATGATTATGAAGATAACTACCATGACATTCAAAGTGTTAATTACAAAAGTTCATATAATTAAGATTCTATTCATTATAGTTAAATACAGACCACATATTACATAACAAACATATTGATAACTCAATGTTGAAACTTAACCAACAACTGTAGCATAACATCAAAACTAATAGTAACTTTTATGATTTCACTATTACCACAATCAATCATTACATAATACTAATGTTTAGTAGCTTACAAATCTCTACATAGGGGTATTTATACTTATTTCCCCCAACCAAATTATTATATTATTTATGAAACTTTGGTGACTAGTCAATGATATCTAATAGACTGAGAGTCATGGTAGTCATTTATTTGTTTTCCCTAAGGAGCTGAGCCTTAATACCCCTATATTCTCATTTGGTGTTGGATCCTTGTTGCTAAATGTCCTCCTTCATGTAGGTTGATGAGAAACTCATGTATGATTAAATTCTATTATGTCCTTGAGAATCACTCCTCAACCATTTCTCGCTTCATTTGTGCTCCTAAGTCCTTCACTGATATATCGAGTCCTTCACTCTTGGGTCCTCTATTTCTTATGCTTCTTCTTTGACTAGGTCTTCATGGATCATAATATTCTACACCATCATCTTCCATGCCATGATCTTCTCATGCCATGTTGGTTTCTTACCAAAATCCAAAATACTTAGTCAAAATTAAGGGTCCAACATCACCCCACACTATGCTCTTAGTCCATCCCAGACTAAGCACTAGTCCTATCCTCAACCAAAAAATTAGGGCCAACCTATTCAATCTACTTCTTGACACCTTATCAATGTGATAAGGTGTCTAATATATTTTTTATTATTTCCTCAATTATTACTTTCAAATTTTAGTCTCCTTAAGTTGATTGGGACACTCGCTTGCCTTATTGACCAATTAGTCTAGGGATGTGAAGCATCTTTTTGGACCTTTTAAAGTGTAGTGGCCTCATTGAAAACATGTCCTTAGAGTGTTGTAAAGTTGGAATTCATTTTTTATTAATGTGCACTTATTATTTCTTACATGGTTTAAACATCCTAAAATACCTTAACATGCTTGGTATAGTATTTTATTAACAGGGTAGCATCCACCAATTGTTGTCTTTAAGACTCCTCTTCTTGGATTTGGGCCTCCAATGTTTTACATGGTTATGCTAATTTCACAAAAATCTCATATAGGATGGGGATCACTTCCCCAACCCTTTGTAAGGCATGTCTGTAGACTTCCACTACTTTAGTGAACTATTCATCCACCCATAATTTTTCATTTCTAGGTGTGGCCTACCCCTTACATTGGTTTAATAGGAGATTTACAAGGGTCTCTAATTTATCAACAACTTCTCCCTCTAAAGGTACCCCATTAGCCAATGTTGGTTCCTAGCCTAAAATAGCTTTACATAAATTCAAATTTTTAACTTTGGTTGTTATGGCTTCTTAAAATTATTATTTTAGTGTGGCCACTTCCTCTTTAAGTGTATTCTAAGTAGTAACTTCTTTATCATACATCTCCACCACCTGGACATGTTTTTTCTCTACAGTGCATGCATCAAAATCTAAAAGCACATTCTATCATGCAACTTCAAAGGCCATTTTCAAAAATGCAATGCTATTTTGTAGGGGAGAGAATTTATAGGGATCAACCCAAATAGGAGTGGGCAGTGCTATTATTTCATAATATAAAACTAGGTTATCAGGGGGTATTTCAAAATGGCATTCTTCATTATACATGTATAATAAAAATGGCATCTGATGCTTAGTGTTAGTAGTTACATCCTTTAGATTAAAATGGGAATATAAATATAAAAAACTATCAGGAACATCTCTCTGGTATTGGGCACATAAGTTGGTGGTTGAACTTCAGAGTTAGTTGGCTACTTCCCATTGAGGGGATCTTGATCAAAGATCTCAACATTTGTATTTGGTACTAATGAAGTGTTGTTGATGTCCATGCCACTCATTTTTCTATGTTAAAACCATTCCTCTCTTCACCAAATAGATTTTTCACATCCACTTATGCCTCTTCAAGGGTGTTTTCCTCCTTTTGTGCTAAGGAGGGTAATTTTTTTAGTCTGACTCCTCTAGTTCTTCCCTGTGACCCTCAGGATTTTCCTATTCCAACAAAGTAGTCCATGGTGATGGTACTTAAACTTATAGTTATCTTACTAGTGTATCTTATTTATTTGAAGCCCTTGATAGTGATTCCCTTAGTGTTGAAACCCTTGGTGGTGGTTCCCTTAGTGGGGATGCCCTTGGTGTTAAAACCCTTGGTGGTGGTGCCTAGGCAATCCTTTACCTTTTTTGTGGTTTTAGCTATGAACTTTTGTTGTCATCATGCCTAGTATACTTCTTCTTATCAAATGGTGGTACTGGAATAATTTTCTCTCTTGCATGCCCTACACCTCCTAAAGCTTTCTTCTTAGGTCACAACATATAAAATATATTATGAATTATTTTCTTAACCACAGATTGGTAAACCTTGATGTCGATTCTTTCAGTCTCATGATTTTATATATATGGTTTCTAGCCATATATTTTGTAGAGAGTGGTAATCTCTGAGTCAATTCATTTTGTTTTAGGGGTGAGGGGTTGTGCATCATATATGTGGTTTACCAGAGTTGACAAAGTAATTTTATGACATGAGATTTTGCCCTTGTGGAGGATTTATTTAGGTTCCCCCAATCTTATTCATAATATAGGAACAACCCCAGGCTATGGGTATCCTATAATAGGGCTGAACCTTTGGAGAAGGCTATCTTCCTTTTGATGGATCACCTAAACTAATGTTACTATAGGGAAAATGGTTAAAAAGGGGGAAAGTGATCCTAAGAAATTTAATTAGGTGATGCATTAAATTTAAATGAGGATCTCATAAGCTTGAACCCACACTATATTTGCACAAGACAATACTAGCTCACACAATCTCATAATCTAATTAACTACATAAGTATTTCATAAACTAGGTTCAGGAAGCAATGAATGAAAATAAAGAGGAGTTATAAGACTCACACTGATATCACATAAATGACATTAAGAACACTAATTTAGACCTACAAATAACTTTAAAACACCTTAAAAGAGGTAAGCAAGAAGGACAGTGGATATGGAATAATCTCCTTCACAAGGCTATCATGCACAAGCTTATTAATCACTAATCAAAGGCAAGAGATAGGTAAAGAAAGTATTTTATTTCATCAAGAGGTAGTTCTTATAATTTTTGATAGTGTTTAGCCTTATCAAATAAGAGTCTCTACTCTTCCTTAATTAAGAGAGAATTTCTTATCCAAAAAGTGAGATAGAGCTTACAAATGGAAAAGAATAAGAGATATAGGAGCAAGGGGAGAGAGAGGGGGAGCATGCCATCTGAGATCATTAATTGAGCTACCATCCTTCTTGATTTATGAACCATATTTGATCTAATTAAGACTAAAAGGATTTGAGAATAAATAAATATTCCACTATGCTCTCCAATCCTTGAATCCCTTTATTTTTATCTTTTACACCATCTCCACTTACTTTCATTATGAGGACAAAGTCCTCATATCCATGGACTTGATAGATCCATGCCTAAATATACTTAAGTAGTTACAAGTACATTTTTTTTGAAGCTATAGATTTTTTGAAGGACAAGACACTCCTAAACATCTACCCCTACTCGAAACCTAAGTATAGGTCTATTTTAGATTGAAAACCAATCCATTTATTAGTTTGCCTATATTTAATATCTATGAAGAGCTTACAGACTACATATCATCATTATTGAGTTATACTAGGTCTAAATAAACATATTCTACCTATAAACCTTATGATAATTGAGAATCCACTACACACAAAGATTTCCCTTCATGAAACAATGTTGAAACCTTAATAAAATTGAGTCTGTATACATTGGATCCTATAACAAAGGTCTCAATTGAGCTTCAATGGCATATTTTAAAATATTTTCCCTAATTTAACCTTAGTTTGCATTTGTTCTCTATTAAAGTCTCCTAGATTTGACTTTTAATATCTACCAGTGATCTTGAACTGAACCTTTTAGATTATGACATTTTTCAGATCCATGTTCTTCTATGTGATCCTATTATCAATTCTATGATTTAACATACTTATGCTATGTGTCAACTTGTCATTCAATCTAAGCTCATTGACCCTTTGACCCTATACACACCATCGATCTCCTTGGTCTAATTTAATGCATGTCATCAATCTAATTTTTCTTGATCAAACATGCACCATTGACCCACTAAGTCACTATGATCATGACACTTATCAACCCTTCGCTTGATCTAAAGATCCTCTAACTTTTTAACTTGATTTTTTCCACTAGATATTAGGTGCATGATCAAATGCACTCCATTATATTTTTTATACCCACTAATGTCATTAGATTACTACTCACCATTATATATGATCTGATCTTTCATGATTTAGACACTTATCAGCTCTACATTCACTTTTTTGAATATTTAAATGTAAACAACTATTTTATGAGGCCCAAATTTGATGTTTGTGCACACATCCCACTCTGAAAGTTTAAATTTAGAAGCTTATATCTTGATATAGATAAATCATCAAGATAATAAATTCATAGAGGAATTTCTTGACATGAAAAACATCATGTCCATGTGGTATTTTGGCCTTAACCAATTTCTTAAGTGTATTTATCAAATGTGTAACCAGACTGGCTTATTTATTCCTACATGACGTGTCATGATGGTCTAATCTCTTAAAAAATTTGAATTCACACCTTAAGCTTGATTAAAGTGTTTCAAAATCTTGAAAATGTTGTGAATTTTTATTGAATCCCATCTGTTCTTTCCAACATTAGATTACCCTTCAATTAGGACTCTACTCAACTTCTCTCTCCAGACCTAGGCAAAGTTTTTATATGTGAGCTAAATTGAGCTAATAAGTACCATGTGAAACTATAGGGGAGCTTCAACCAAGTAGAGATATCTCCATCGGGGCCCATCCTGATATGCACTAGAGAAAAATGTTGGTTGACAGCAAATTTGGCTTGTTCACCAACCTAGACGGGTACGTCCTTTAGAATGCATCATTAATTTTCAAAGGCTTCCTTCATTCCATCATATAATGACTTCATCTTGATTTTGAAATTTAAAGTGATATAATTAGGGCATGTGAATTCTTTTATCACTCTATAAGGAACTTGTGCTCTGGTGGGTATAACCCCTTCAGTTCTCTAGAGGTGTAATTAGGTACACTAATTTCATCAAACACCATCAACAAAAGAAATACACCCCCATAGGAACCTAAGGCTAAGTATCTAATGGGTCCTCTCTACATCTATTATAATTTTGTTAGAAAAATTCATTTCTTGATTGTACTTTATCCCCTCTATTACCTAGTGGGCAATAAACATGTGAGATATGTCCACCTCTTTCCATCAATCAGTGTTGCTAAATTTGGTCATAATAATGCACAATACTATTCAAAGGGTAGGGTCTTGTAAATTATTAATGTGCATGTAATGGCCCTAATTATGGTATTATAATGTCATGGTAGCCTTCTCTATTTCCTTTGAGTCCTCTAAATCAAATTCAAAGTATGTGTTGGAGCATTGTAACCCTGACACCTTGTTGATTCTTTTAGCTATAATCTTCATGCAGCACCTAGAAAAATAGATATAGTCCTTATAGATTAATGAAAGCAAAAAATTTATTGCATCTACTAATTTTCCAAAATATGGGAGGTTAAAAATTTGGAAGATCCCTACAGAGTCTAGGGAATTGAAGATTTTTAAATCATACACAAATTCAATCATGGTGTCTTGGCACTCAACCTGGTAATCATTCTAAAGCTCAAACTTATTTCTAGGTTTATGGTGGCTATAGTTGAAAATGGTATAGGTGGGTACATTTGATACCCAATTCTCTACACATAGCACCCTTTCTAGGTATACCATCTCCTCTATCATCGAAGGTAGAGGTGGAGGTACTTGAGCTTTCTTCTTAGTTTGTCATTCCATTCTTGATCTTTCACCTTTCATGTACTCACTTTATTCCTTGGGTGTTTTCTCTTTGATTAATACTACTTATCCCCCAACACTAGTTCCTCTTCCTCTAGAATGGTTGGTAGTGGATCACTTCTTTGGGCCTTTTTCTTAGGCTACATCACCCTTCATGGAGCCCAAAGGTTGAGGTGAGGCCATCTAATATTCCCAAAAGAATACATGTTTTTTATGTAAATGTCTCAGATCTCTTGCTTTGATACCCATTAATGGCAGACATCAACCTATATAACCTATAATTACCAAATTTACTCTGTATGATTTTAGTTTATCTATCTTCCTCTTGATCACTCAAATAAGATCTTTCTTAATAATCATCAAATGGGAAATTGATACTCTTCACTTATCCTGTAATTGCCTAAACTCAATTATTCACTCTTTAGCTCTATAAAATCACATTTAAAGTAAGGGTCAAGATTAAAATGAGCCCTTAAATTTATTTTTATAGACTCAAGGTGGTAACTTTCATTTTCTAACCCACTCTCTTTAACCATCACTTCTCACAATCAATGTGTTTTAATGATCTTCTTTCTTTGACTATCACTTTTTTCCATAAATGCATTTAATGGTATCATCATGACATGATGTTGGCATGCTTATCATAACCATAATCTCTTTATATTAATGGAATGTCTTATCTTACATTTTTATTAGAGTTCATGATAGTTGTAAACCCTTTAAATATTCATACCATTGGTGGGAATCTCTATCCTTAGACCTCTTTGCTTATGCATGCATCCCTATGGACCATTTCTTAACATGTCTTAGCACATGTAACACCCATTACCCCACACTAAATGTGTGTTATGGTCCTCCAAGAAAACATAAGTAGTAAGTTATAAAAATAAAGTAAAGAATAGAAGGGGGTGTACAACTAAATTAGTACTTTATTGTAAATTATAAATCCTAAACTAATGGCATACACCTTATTTATAAAATTCAAACTAAACTTTAAATGTATAAATATGGTCATAGTTAGCTACCATTGTAATGCCCAAGAATAAATTATCCATCCAATATTTATAAATGGCATGCACTAGTAGGATGAATACTATGAATAATAAAAGAACCATCCTAGTGAACATAGAGAATGCCAAAGTGGCACAATAACTTGGAGTCATAAAGTAAAACTTTCATTCTTGGGTTAAATGTCATGTGTTTAAGGTGGTGATCATGCCATGCCTCTGGTTTACATATCTCCACATCTTGACTCTAATGAGCAAGGAAACATGCCTCATCCAACCATAACAAAGAATCCAAGCATCCTTTCAACAAAGATTCATCATCTAATTGTCTAATGCATTTAATGTGAAGAGAAGGTACCAAGAATTCAATCAAAAAAATTGCTTTAAATTTGAACATCAGATTGAAAGGTGTACTTTTATTGAGGCACTTATAAGTTATTTGATAAACCCAAAGTACTATAGACACCCAATCGTCCCAGTCAGTGCATCCAATATTATAATTTTTTCTAAGTGTTGTGCCCAATATTTTATTGAATACTTCAATAGTAAAATTGGTTTTGGAATGATATGGTGTCAATCATAAATTTAGCGAGTAATACACAGATAGTCTCATTGAGGAAGTGTATATCATGATCACTAGTTAAACTTAATGGACATCTAAATTAGGTTATAATATGTTCCCATATGAAGCACACATTGGTTTTTGTAGTACAATCCCTTGTTGGTGTGACCTCAGCCCAATGTGTGATATAATTAGTTGTTATGATATAAAGGGAAACTATACATCACCCAGCTAGGTTGATGGGTCTAAAAAAATCAATGGCCCATTTTTAAAATGGTTCTTGTGATATAATAGGATGTAATGGCATGACATATTGACAATTTAGTTTCCGCGTGTGTTGGCAAATATCACATTATTTAACATGCATCTTGGCATCTTAAAAAATCATAGGCCACCATAGTCCAACTAACAATACTTTGCACGTAGTAGCCTCACCAACATAGTGGCTACCAATAATTCCTTGATGAACTTCACAAAGTAATTTAAGTTGATCATATTTCATGACACAGCATCAAATGATTTCATCTCATCAAATCTTGTAGAGTTACCCTCTAATGAGCTAGAATGATGCAACATAGATGACTAGTTACTTCTTAGCCTATAGACTCAAATGATCTAGCATTGTGCTAGTAGTTAACAAAGTTGTTATATCTTTTATCTCCTAAGGAACATATGAAAAATGAAATAGTTGTACATCAGATACGTAATCCTCAATGGCTCATGTTGGTTCACTAGAATTAATTATGGAGAGATGGTTAGGATTGTAATTGGTCTTACTTGATTTGAGCATGACAGATAATTAGAATTCTTAGAATAATAGAATATAGTATCAGATGCATCTATGTAACATAGGTTTATTAACTAAATATTTCAAAGCTTCATGTTCTATATATAACACAAAAGGAGTCATCAATAGGTTCTATTGGAACTTTTGTAAAGCATAAACCATGGAAAGTACTTTGCAATTTATTGTGGTATAATTTCTCTCAGTCGAAGTATGTTGTCTACTTTCAAAGTAGATGGGGTGATCAAGGTGACCTTCTCTAGGCTCTGTAAGTATTACACTAATGTACATACTAGAAGCATCAATATGGACATGGAATGGTTTAGTCTAATCAGGGAACTAAAGAATCAGTGTAGTGATGAGCTTGGTTTTTAAGGCTTCAAAGGCTTTTTGTCAAGACTAGTTCTAAATAAAGTGTTCATTATGTTTCAAGAGTTCCTCTAATATCACAATAATCCTTACATAATCATGAATGAATTTTTTATAGTACCCAGTATGAATTAGAAAAACACAAACCATATGTTAGGATGTTGGTGCTGGTAGATGAAGGATGATAGCTACCTTAATGGGGTCCACAAAAATCCCATCTTGACATATAATGTGACAAAGGAGAACACTAAATAGTGTAGTAAAAAGACATTTTTTAAATTGAGTGAAATTTGAAGTACTTGACAACTCTTAATCATAAGCTTTAGATTAGAATAGTGGTCTTGTACCATGCCATAGACTATCCAATCATCCAAATAAACCTAAAGGAATTTATGTATGAAGTCTTTAAAATCCTCAATAGCTATTTAGGAAAATATAATGGGTGTATTTTTTAACCCAAAAAACATCATGCTATATTTGAAATACCCCCATTCAATAGAAAATGTAGTCTTAGGTCGATTCTCCTCTATGATTTGGACCTAATGGTACCTAGAAAATCCATCTATGAAAGTGTATATTTCACACCCTACAACTCCTTTGAGGATTTATTTTGTGAATAGTGTTGAAAAAGGATTAATAATGTAGGATGTGTTAAGAATTCAATAATCAACACAAATTCTAATTCACCCATATTTATTTATGTTTATTATCATGGGGATTACCTAATTAGACTCATCAATTAGATTTGTAACTTTGGTACACAACATATTGGTAATTTCCTCTTTCACCTATGCATGTAAATTTAGATTTATCCTATATGCTCATTTTCTGATTAGGCTAGCAAATTCAACCAATTTGATATGCATTTTGCCTAAGTATGGATGAATACCTTTCATTTCACTATAATTATTTGGAAAAACATCTTGGTACTCTTTTATAAACTCAAATACTTTCAAAATATCAGTATAAGACTAGTAGTTAACCATAGTAGCTATCTTTGGTGTTTCCTCCATGAAAATGTTCTACTAGATGGTTTGAATAGGTTTCAAGTATGGTTGGTCTACATCAGGATCAGTGTCATGAACATTTTGAGTGCCATAGTCTATGGGGACATCCAAATGATTTGTCAATGGGTCAGGTGGTTCGGACCTTTCACCTTCAACAACATGAAACATTATTTTTTATTTATTTTGTGAATTTATTCATAGAATGCATAATTGAGGACATGTTCTAGTGCAAGTGAGGTTTGCACAGATAGATCATTAAAATTTCCAAATTCTTATTTTGTCACAAACATCAAATTTTAAAAAAATATATTTTCAAAAATTTTAATACCTCAAAACAAAACAATTCTATTTTTTAAAAAGTGCCACTCATTAAGAATCAAGGAATTATAAAGAAAGATTTTTTACTTTATAATATTAGCAAATGATATTTGAATGATTCAAAATTACACGATTCATTTTAAAGAAATGTTTTTAGAATGCACTTTTTAAAGATATTTTTCTATTATTTTGCTTTTGTTTTTTTTTAAATAGAAAGTGTAACTAGTGAAAAGCAACACTATAAGAATCAAAGAGCATAATTTTTAAATCATAAATGGAAACAAAGAAGAGATGTTGGCATACTAGGTGAGTGAATAACTATAAAAAATTGCTAGCCGTTATGAATCACCACACAGGATAAATGTCATGGATATGTAGATTAGCATTCAATAGAAATAGATAGAAGAAAGACTAGCACCTATAAAAGTTAATAAATACTCATAATGAGTTGTGTCATTGTTAGAATGACAATCAACAAAAAATGACAATGAGAGGGAGATGACACTTAGGGACCAGTTGGAAAAAATGAAACACATAGTTTTGTTCAATTGAAAGGGAGAGACCACCAACCAGATGACATAGAGAAAATAAAAAATAAAACTAGAGAGAAATAACTTGGTGAAGTACTTAGAACATAAGATAAAAGACAAAGCTAAAATTGTATGATGCATGAGAAGGTAGGGGATACACAGCTAGTGGAATATGAAAGTCGAACAATGCTAAATAGTAGGAGAGGAATTTCTCTTGGGTTTTTAAAACTCAAAAATTAAAACCAAGATAAATCTAGGATATAGATTAAAACAAAATTCTAAAAAAGGAGAAAAGAACATAAATAGAATTAAAATAACTCTGAAATATAAATATTTTATTACTAGGAAAGATAATTAAAGCTTTAGAATTTAATATAGAGCTTTAATATATATGGAATTTCCCTGACCAAAAAAATAAGAGAAATCCAATATTTGAATTATTTCTATAGAAGAGTAAAAATTAAAAAAATTTAGAAATAAAATTAGAAATAAACTTGAATGCTCATTTTTATTTTCAAATATTATCTAAAAAAAATGCTTGGAGGGCCTTCCCAAATTAGGAGAAAAGTTGAAAAAAAAATCCTTATAAGAACCCTGCAACCACCGATTAGAGCGAACTCGAGTAAAAAAAATATGTTAAAGAGAGATGGATTTAGATAAAAGGGTGAGGGTAGATCCCTTACAAAAAAAAATCAAAAATTCTCTCAAACCTGTACACTTTCAAAAAAATGTCAATAAGATAAACTTAGCTCTGATACCATATTAGTAATTATGCCAAAATAATTTAAAAATGACATTAAAGAGTGAAAAATTTAATTAAATCAAGAAATAATATTACCTCTCACAGAGTAAATCATAAATGAAACAAAAATTTTAAAGTGGGAAACTGAACATATCAGATAAAAATCCACATGATCTTAATAGAAGGCTCGCTACCAAAATCTCCACAATTATAAGACTGAATCAAGAGCATAAGAGAAAAAGAGAAAAAGCTATGAAATTATAGTGAGGAAAAGAGGAGAAGAATGGATCTTTTATAGAGCTAGAGGAGGAAATGGGGAGTTACATAGAATCTCATTATGAACTTACAATCCCCCTATGTGTGTGTTACTTGTGACTTATTCCCTTACAAAGAGAGAGAAGTGTGTGTCATGTGGGGAAGGGAGATTTACATGAAATTAACTCTAAATCCAACAAGTGGATTAGGGAGGTGAGTGACACCTCATAAAAGTAGAAATAAAATACATTTACAAATATAATAAGTACACATATAATTAAGACTTAGGATAAGATTATAAAACTAGGAATGACCCAAATATGGTTAATAATCCACCACGGATGTAAGTTCATCTTTGGGGATGAGTAATACAACACCGAGACCATGTTATTTTTCAATAAATGCCAGAAATAGGTACCTAAATGTCATTTTTCATGAACATACCATGCTCTGGCCCAAGTGCCTAAAGTTTCATAAACACATGTACCCACAGATACTCTAGTAAGAAGGATTCTTTAGCCAACCACATGGTTTCACAAGATTCTAGGTGTGGTTCTAGTGCTTGAACTCCACTATAACTAATTGTACCTAGATGTGATTGTCATGATGAAATTGATGATGTAAATCAAAGTGTATTTGGTCCCAATGAAGGAGATGCTCATCATGATTTTACCACCATATTATGGTTATGCCATTAAAAAGGTGAACCAGTGAATGCATATGACCAGTATCAGAGTCATAAAAGGGTTTGAGTTATGAACGTCCATTTTACCATGAAACCATGGAGCTTCATCAAGCCTTTCTATTGGTGTAACCATAATTGATCCTTGCATGAATTATCTAGTAATAAGATAAAAAAATCTATGGAACTTATGGTACTAGTGTGTAATGACTTCACAACTAATAATCACACTGTACACTCTTTCAATGAGGTCATAGTCACCATGGGCCCAATAATTACAAGTATTAATTATAGTATTAATAAGGGACTATGTCTATCCACCAGAGGATGCCATCAGGAGTAGGATCATGATGCTCACCAACTCTTTCTATGATGTTGTAGATATGATTAATATCCTCATATATGCTAATAGGTTATAAATATGGGGTCCTATGTGCTTGGTCTAGTGGAATGATGACTTGCTAATCATTATTTTCAAAACTAATATATCACTTTTTGAAGCTTAAATCAGCATTATTTTCATAACACCAAGGATAACACAATATAGCTAGAAAATTATCAGCTTCAGATAATTCAAAAACTTCAAAGTTAATCTTGAAAGGTACCCTAAGGATATCAACAATTGCATTTTTAAGAATGCCAATTGGTAGAGAATGGATTTTATTAGCCATAAATAATACATGAGGTGATGGTTGTAATGCTAGATTACCCATTTTTTTCCATGTATCCTTTATGAGGACATTGACCTCAGCACTAGTGTCAACTAAAATGCCTTGGATCACCCAACCATTTATGGAAGTATTCACCAATATTTCCTTATCATCTTAAGGGCTAAGAGGATTAGAAGTATCTTATCATTGATCATAGTTTAATAAATGATCTTTAGTTGGCCTTGGTACCTGATGTTTAATCAAATTACTCAATTATGGTACAATATCTTCTTCTAATAGATGCTTGAAAATTTCTTGAAAATCATCTCACATGGTATTTTGAGGTTTTATGGCCTATTGTAGATCATCATGTTGGGTGGCTTCTCAATCCTTAAGAAATTGAATTTCCCCTTGTAGTTCCCATACCAAGGTCATAGTATTCTAGAGCACATATTTCTATTATTGAGCATCAGGATACTTCATTACACAATGCCCTTTGCATTATATTTTTTGAATAAGTGGAATAGACATAGACTAGGACTATCTTCTACTATGTGTGGTGATATTAACCTATTGGGCCATCAGAGTGCTAGAATGGGATTTCCAATGTGGTTTCTCAATGTGAATCATACTATCACCTTTTTCATTTATTTCTTTAGTGATGGTTGTGTACAAATCAAGGCATTCCTCCAAATGATGCTCTTTTTTACAAAAACTACATGTTGGATAAACTAGACAATCTCGATGATAGTTATTTGGAGATCCACACATATAGCACGTTCATGATAAAAATTCCCACCTCCTCATACCCTACCTTAGCCTCATCCATCATATCCACCATTAAATTGATTGTTTGAGATAGAGTTTTGATGCATACCACACACATGTGCCTCATATATATCATTAATCAAAAAACAATAATTAGTGTCATGGGTATAAGCATTGCATATCTTGAAGTAATCAGACACTTTAGAATGTGTATCCCATTGTAATACATGACAATAGTGGACATCATGCTCTTCATGGCAAATTTCACAAGACTACTTTAATATAGCATAGATGTTTTTTTTAGGGTGGGTAGTTACTTTTATTATGACCTTTAGACTCACAATCAGTATACCAAAGACTGCTATGAGTATTATAAGCATTATCTATAGTGACATTTTATAATTGTGGTGTCATTAAATATATTTGAGCTTCTATAAAAGGACTAATTCTAGTGTTGATGCTACCAATAGCTTCAATGCAAAGGGCATCTTTCAAGGCCTCACAAGGGTAGGTAAAGTTCCTTTGAGATAGAATTTGTCTAAAGGGAAGTAAAAAAGCCTCCTATAAACCATTGGGCATGTTGAGTAGTATTAATCTCAAGTAAGAGCTAATACAAGAGTGTTTTGAATCATGCCTTGTACTCATGTACACTTTTAGTGAGTTTTTATTTTATATCCTTTAGCACAAGAATACATTATTGATCAAATTTTAAAATATCAAACTCTTGAATAAATATTGTCTTAAGTTGGTCATAGTTAATTAATTCTTGTTGAGGTTCATACTTCCTATATCACTTGTGTGCTCTTTTTAGAAGTGTTTTTACAAATTGTGTTACTTTTCACTCAAAATAAGTTATACCATGCACCCTTCATATGATTTCACACTTATGAACATGCTTCATGGAATTATCCATGCCTTGATATTTAGGTAAATGAAGCATCATTTCATAATACATAGTCGATAGTTGAGGTACTTGTAATGGTGGTTGTGTTAGCTAATTTTCAAAACCAAGTTTTACATATTTATTTTTGGCTAAGTGCAACATCCTTATTGGTTTATCCCCATATCAAAGTATCAAGTGTTATTTCCTTTGGAAGCCTTTGTTTAGTCTTTTTGAAAGTGTTATTTTAGTCTTTTTGCTTAAGTGTTATTTCTTTCGACAAGGTTTTGCTTCAGGTTTTTTTCCAAGTCTCAAAGGAATTATTTTGAACTTTTTATTCGAAACAAAAAAATTCAAAGGAATTGGTCCATTTCAATATTTTTGAAGGGTCACTTACAAAATTTTTAAGGGTATTTTCTCATGGAAGTGTCCTTGGCAAAAAAATTGAATGGTATATTTCAAGCTTTCTAAAAGGCATTTTCAATCTTTTTGAAGGAAAAGTGTCCTTTACAATATTTCTAAAGGGACATATTCAATTTTTCCAAAGGGTCTTTTCTCTTCTAAAGGGACACTTTCAAAAAGTCTGAAGGGACACTTTTCAAGCAAAGGGATCCTTCTTTATCTTGAAAAGGGACATTTTAAATCTTTCCAAAGGGTCTTTTCTCAAGAATTGGTCCTTTGCATTTTTTTGAAGGAATTATTTCAGACATTTTATCTAAAGCAATCTTTCTGAAGGAAATTAGCTCTTTCAACTTTTTGAAAGGAATTATTTCAAACATTTTGTCTAAAACAATCTTTTTGAAAGGAATTTTTTCTCATGAAAGTGCCCTTCAGAAAGTCTGAAGGGTCCTTTGCAAAAAGCTTGAAGGGACACTTTACAAAAGTCTGAAGGGTCTTTTTCTCTTTTGAAGGGTACATTTTAGGTTTTTTGAAGGGACACTTCAAGAATTCCAAAAGGCATATTTAGGCTTTCAAAAATGTGAAATGAAAATGTTTAAGGGTTATTCTCAACAAAATCATCCTTCACATAAATTCTAAAGGGACACTTGCAGAAAGTCTGAAAGAAATAATAACTAGTAAATAGACCAAAAAGAGAAGGGGCCTGAGAGGTTAATTATTTCAAAGAAAAGGGTCCATGAGAAAATTGTTCAAAGAAAATTCCAAATCAAAGGTCTAAGAAAAAACCCTAAAGGAATGGTCCCAATAGAATTATGGTTATATGGAAATCAATTTCAAGGTGATGAGCTAGCTGTTGGCATTTAAATAGTGGGTCCCAGGTAGATCTATGGTCCTTGTTCAAACTCTCAAAGATCTAAGGGCTCACATTCTCCATCTACCAAAGTAGATCAGAGGGTTCATCTTGCCATTAATTAGGTTATGATCCAAGTCATTTTTTATGTCCAATCAAAGGAACAATTAGATGTACATGTAGACTCCAAGTGATGCCTCTCCAAGGCCAATAGAATGAAAGAGACTCTTATTTATTCCATTGCACACCTTAGCAAGCCAATGAGAAGTTGTTAGCATTAGGACAAATCTAAAAGTATATTCTCATTTTCATAACCAATCAATGCCATTACTCAGCTCAAAAACATCTTATTTCTACTAGTATAACTATTAGGGAAGCATCTTTAAGAGAATAAGATAAATGTGTAACGACTTGAGGTGGCATGGATCAATCAAATGGCCCAAATGAGCATCATTTACAAATATGGTTGCAGTTAAAGATGGAGAGTCCTAACAAATCGATTCCTCTTTTTGGTGCCAAATGCCTCCTCTTCTCACTTCCTTTTTTCTATAAATATATCCCTTGGGCTAGTATAAAAACAACCACATAATATATGGTGAATCCCTAATGGATTGATGTCACAATTTGCCTTTAATCATTAGGTACTATTCTATTTCTTTCAAGTTTTTTGAATAAGTATTTGGGTGTGTAAGAGATGTATAGTGATATTAAGTGATGATTTTCCATTCTTCTATCCTTTATCCTTCATGCCTGAGCAAAATTTCTTAGTCTAACAGGTCATATAGAGTGTGTTGAATTGTTGTAAGTGTATAACTATTCTTGGAATGTGTAATTTTCCTTTCATTTCATTAGCCTTGTGTCATTTCATGCATCTCACCTCTATACTAAAATAATTATGTTAGAAATCCTTAAATCTTGGGAATGGTTTGTGTTTTTTTTCTATATTATACACTAGAATATGATATTCATGTGGAAGATAATCTTGGTGTATCAACACTCTTAGAGTAGGTTTTCCTTTTCTATAATCTCTAACTCTTTTCATTTCAAAAAAACTAGTTTAGATAGAAGTTGTTTTGTAGAGATACGTTCAAGAAGCTAGCCCCTTTAAATCTAGGGGTTAATTTCCTCTATAAGCATACCCACATGCCTGGAAATGTTCTAAGATTACCCAAATCTATAATAGGATTGAAAACTCTCTTTTAGGGTGAAATATTTGGAGACAATAGGTTTTTGATAACTCCCAAGTCTTATTCTTTTGGGTAGAAGTCCACCACTTCCTCTTATTCTACCTTTTAGTCCACCTCTTGCACCTCTAACAACAACACCTAAGATGTTGGGCATGGTAGCAAGTTGATTTATAATACTTAGACTAGTTCTCTACCCACTACTAATGCCAAGTCCACTAGGCATACCAAGTTGGTCTATGAAATTACCTTGAAGAGGAAGAAAAAGTGTTAATTCATTGATTTAAAACTTGCTCAACAATAAGTTCTCTTACGGTGTCAATAGTTAATTATATATTAAATGTATCCTATTTATGTATAATTAAATCATTTGGATCAAAATTAGGAGTGCACACTATGGTTAGGTAACTGGTTTGGTTTAAATATGGTTCTTCAATCTCCATTATTTGGATAGTTTCTCCCACATATGACAAAGCTAGCATTGGTTACAATCTAAAATTTGGTGAGTCCTCCTTGTAATTTTTTACTTCCTTGCATGTCCTAATATCACTTCTTGATTCCTTCCATCCCCTTCCTACTTTTCTTCCACCTATAATCCTTTGTTGAACTTCATCATATTTATGCTTTTGCAACTCTTGCTAACTAGCTACCATTTCAAACCAGCAATCCTTCACCAATACCCCTACATTCCCCTCCTAATTATGTTTCTCATGTAAGGATATGTTTATCCATCCATATGCAAAGTTTTAAGTCCAGAATCAATAAATAACTTCTTTACTTCTAGTGGGAAATGTCTAATATACCGACCACAAGGTTCCTGAAGAAGGTGAAACTTTACTTTTTTAGGACAAGAGTAAGTGGTTATAGCATACTCAAATATATATATTCAACACCCCTCTCCACCAAATATTTATAGCTCATGTCCATGGTGTTCCCAAATGTGTTAAATCCCTCTGATGCTTTATCATCCAAGATTTCCTCCTTCCAAAATTTTGTGACCGGTCTTGAGCATAGGCTAAAAGCCAAGCATGTAAATAAACAGGAAATTTGACAAATAAAGTTTCATATAAAGATATTTAGATATGTAATTAAACCCATGCACATGAAAAAACTCCTATTTCAAGATAAAGAATCATAAAATTGTCCTCAACCTCGGTAATCCATTGTTCAATATTATCAAGGGATAATAGTTTAAGCATTTTCCATTACTATGTAATAAGTCTTATGTATCTCGATAATAGAACCAAAATATTGGGTTTTTATATCAAATTTTCATTAAGGTATTGAAGTGTCTAGCTCCCAAAAATCTAATGTGTTGGCATTTCATGCAAGACTAAACTCTTGCACACTCACTTTAAACACACATCAAGAAATTAGTTCATAAAGGTTTTATTGTGCATTAAAAACTTGTCATATAATGGTGTTTGTTCATATATCTAATTATTGATTACATATAAAATACAATATACAACTATGGACCTTGTTTCAACTATGTAAACAAACATGATTATGAAGATAATTTCAATGAGATTCAAAGTATTGATTACACAAGTTCATCTAATGTAGATTTTAATCATTATAGTCAAATACAAACCACATATTATATAACAAACATATTGATAACTCAATGTTTTAAATTAACTAATAACTGTAGTATAACATCAGGACTAATAGTAAATTCTAGGATTTTTATATTACCACAATCAGTTGTTACATAATACTAATGTTTAGCAACATTACAAATCTCTATATTGGGGTATTTATACTTGTTTTCCCCAAGCAAGTTGTTACATTATTTATGACACTTTGGTGACTGGTCGATGATCTCTAGTAGACTAAGAGACATGGAAAATATTTACTTCTTTTTTCCTAAGCACTTAGGCCTTAGCACCCCTATATTCTCATTTGGTGTTGGATCTTTCTTGACAATTGTCTTCCTTCATACATGCTGGTATGAAACTCGTGTATGATTAAATTCTATTCTATCCTTGATAATTGTTCCTGAACTATTTCCCACTTCCTTCACACTCCCTAAGTATTTTACTAATATACTAAGTCCTTCACTCTCAGGACCTCTGTTTGTCATGCATCTTCTTTGACTGGGTCTTCTCATGTTGTGATAGTCTACACCATTGTATTTTGGACCATGATCTTCCCACATCAAGATTTTTCTGTCATGGTCTTCCTAAGCCATGTTGATTTCATGTGAAATCCAAAATACTTAGTCAAAATTAGGGGTCCAACACCTGTATGTTTGGCATTATACTCATATATTTTAAAATGTATGTGTGTATGAAAAGAGTATGCCATCTACCAAACATGTGATCAATGACATATGTAAATAGTGTAATCTTTATGTCATTCTCACATTCTAATTTTGTATTTTTTGAATATTTGAATGTTTTTATACTTTTTTGGATTTTTTATTTATTTTTTAAATATTTAAATTTGGAAAAGGTAACCTATGATACTATTAATGGAATGTTCATATAAAGTTCATTCATTGAGTATTGGAAGGGTTATCCAGTATGGATGGGAGGTATCAACTAGGGGTGGGTTGGTATATAATAAAGAGTCATGAGGTGTACCATATCTATCAGATCATTGATCATTGATCATAAAATTCATAATATGGTGAGTAACTCTATATGGTCAAGAACTCTATGGTGTTCCCTATATAGTAGGAGTGTGTCTCACTATGTTTGTTCACTATGAAACACACTAAACTGCCCATGCTTCTAATTGAGTATGTACTTATAATACCACACCCTATGTGGTCTCTAAGTAATTAGTGTATGTGATTAACATTGAATAGTTGGCTATATAAATAGATCATGTATATGTGAATCAATCAAATCCATATGCCCTTAGATGTGTATCAACCATCTCTGAATAATGATCTTAAATTGGTGTATAAACCCTATGTGAACAATGATATTGAATGGTTTTGTAAACTATCTATGAAAAATTTTATTGAATATGTATATCAACCAATCTCAATGGTGATGGGGGTGGAGGAGGAGATAGCATTGACTATAGAGGATACTCATACCATACACTTAAAACTATGATAATGTTTTTTATAGTATATGTAATTTAGGAATTGGTGTACTATAAAGGGGACTATATGAAGTATTTTCATTCATGAGCATCCTAAAAACATGTCAAATACACCATTACTCTATAAAATCAAACATGGTATATCTAATATTATTGATCTCACCTAAAGATGTAATACTATGTGTCTTAAGGTATTGTGTCTCTATTCATAAAATAATTTAATTGATTTTAATGTATCTTCTAAATTTTTTCATGTGTATCTAAGGTATTATAAAAGTTCCATCATGAAAATTCTCTCACTAGAGCCAATAATAAGACTATGTATAAGTTGTTCATCAATGTAATTTTGCATGAATAATGCATGAAAACCTGAATAGTCATCAATTATCTTTTTGTCATTAAATGTATTCATGGTCCATTGAGGTGGAATATATCTAAGTACACCAATGATGGTATCTAGTGGATGATAATGTCTCTAGTGGAGGAATTATAATATACCTCTAAAGTATCCTTAGTTTTTGTTGTTTCATGTTTTGGAAAAAGATCACTAAAGATCTTCAACTTTTGATTTCCATTATGTTTCAATTGAGATTCATATATGGGAGTGCCAAAATCATTAATGGTGTCATCAATGCCATCATGTATAGTATTTTTTAAATATTCAATGAGTGCCCCACAATTTGATTATGCTCGAATATGCATTTCCATCATAGTTTCTTGGTTTAGATATATTTATATTAAGATAATGTGAAGGGAGGAGTGTTATAAGGTTACATTCAAGCAACTTATTTAATAGAACATGAGGAGTTGATGGTAATTATGAAAACTACCTTTTTGGTGGAGCTGTCAATTATAATTGGTTTTTAGGTTGTGAGACTACATTAACTATAATCTTTACCTCATTCTTGTTATCATTTTTTTTGACCTTATAACCTAGTTTTCTTTCAAACTTTTTTGATGAATTAGTCTCAGGATTTGATGTATACTAAAAAAAATTAAAATCAATTGACTTGACTTCTCTAACATTCATTATATGACATAGATCATCAAATGGTTTGAATCTCTTGAATATAATTGAATCATGAAGTGGTGATAGAAAAAAAAAATTGAATATATCTTCTAATTCATTATTATCCATAATAACATTAGTCATCTTGGCTAGCATGGTCTTGTATCAAATCACATAGTCACTGATTGTTTCATTGGACCCATGATTTAGCTTATAAATTTGTGCATATGATATCTTCTCATTGATGTTTATGTAAATTTTCACTAGGAATTGGTCATCCAATGGGTTGAATGCTCTGATTTATTGAAGAGGGATTTCATAGAACCATCTCAATTCATAGTCCTTAAGACTTCTTGGAAAAAACTTGGTTAATATTTTTTTTTTGTATGCATAGTCCAAACATATTTCATGGAATGATATAATATGTTTCTCATGATCACCTTTACCTTTTTATAATGGGATATTGGGAGCTATGAAGCCTATTGGTAAAGGATAGGATACTCAATGTACCTTTCTCTAATTTCAAATCTTTGGAATGCATAGATGTAACATCTTGCTCAAGGGAATGTGAATTATGAGATGTTTGAAATGGAACATGTATAACCATATTGGGAAAGGTGAATTTTTATTGTGTAGGGATAGGAATCATAATTTTTTAAAGTCCTTGTGTTGCCTACAAACCTAGGGTGGATGTCATATTGGTCATTGGAGGTGTAGACATTAGAACAATATCAATAATAGTGGTTTGAATATCTAAGGTAGAAGTAATAGCTCAAAAGGATTGGATGATAATATTATATGAATATCATTTAGGTACTTGAGATGCATCAATATTAGCTTGGGTCTGACCTTAGATGCTAGGATAAATCAAAAACTCTGCTCACATCTTCAAGATATTGATGGACTCCTTCATGAAAATTGGATAAGACTTTAACTAGGTTAGGGTATACCCCATTAATTTTATTTGGATCAATGATATATATTCCCTCATAATTATCTTGATCATTATGTTAATTTCAATTATCTTTATTAGCATTTTTCAATCGAAGCATATCAACATAATCAATTATTTACACATTCATGAATTTATTGCATCATCATCATTGGAAGAAACATTCCTTGTATCTAATTTAGCTAAAGTAAAAGGAATGTGATTATTTTATATATGGGTCCCACTTAATCTAGCACTTCATATTAGAGATACAACATAAATATCCTTCTTGGATGTCATATGATGGGATCATGTAATAATGCAGAAGACTAGGGCCAAAGGTGGTAACAATTAGCATATTTTGTATGGGGACAAATAGAAATTAGATTTGAAACCCTAATAAAAAAACATGAAACACTAGAAGGATGAAAATTTAAGGGAAAACCTATGGATTTTTTAGGTTCATCAATATGTTTTACCCTAATCTGGATTAATTGGTAAGATTAATATAATTAAGCTAGAATTTTGAAATGTAAATAAGATCAATAAATATGGCATTCAAGCATATATTTGAATTTAAAATACTGAGATTGATTCTTTTGATTTGATAAGGGCATATGTTAAATATAGAGAGTACTAAAGATATCATGATACTTCACTTTTATTATTGAATGTTTGATTGGGACTATATTCTAGAAGTGAAAATTATGGATAAGTAGGTATGTGGTTCATTTGGTTTCAAAAGTGATTCAGTATCAACATTGGGTTAGTTGCATAATATCATGTCAATATCACCAATTGATATGGACCTATGTGGAAGTATGGTATAATGATTATACATTCACCTATAACTATATTTTCTTACTTTGTGCTTGCAATCTTGAACCCTGATGACTCTCATATATCCAAAAAAACAACCTCCTTTACCTTGAAACCCTATATGTACTTGTGAGATATAGAAAACTACAAAAATGGGTGAAATGAAATGGGCTGAAATAACCCTAATCACCTCTATTTTATGATTGACCACTACCTATATATCTAATAATCTAAGGAGGTAAATCAAGACACACATAAGTCCTCTACCTAGTGTGATTATGAAATTATGCACCTTCATTATATGTATGAATCTAATGATTGGCTTTGATACACGACAATGCTTGATTTGGATCAGATTTGGTATGCTTTAGACTTGGCTTGTGAATAATCCTAGTTATAGGTATGAAAATTGCTAAGAATGGGGTATATTTACTCTATGCACAATAGTGTATAGATTTATATTAGATGTAATAGTGTAAAGATTTATATTAGATAAGTGTCAAGTCACTTTTAAATGAGACCTATATTTGTTTATATATGGATCCAATCAAATATTTCCTCATGCCATCTATACACTAGGCTGATGAGCTGACCCTAAGGATGGGTTTGATTTTTTTAATGCTTATAGAGTGGAATGGTACTGATAATATTAGGTCATTATTTATTGGTGATATTGATTATATCTGGCAGAATTGAATAATGTATATGTATACTAAACTAAGAGTTTGGAGATGTTTTTATATGATATTTAGTAGGTTTTAGATAGGCAATGAGATTACTATAGGTTTATATCAATAGAACATAAGGCTTGACTCATAATATAACATGAAAGTGTGATAGGATGACCTATTATAACATTTTTTGAGTTGGCAAGTCATGTGTGGTAAATGTGTGTCAAGCTTATAATTGTGTTATACCCAAAATTTGAATTTATGAAATTTTTAAAATTTTGGTTCCCACAAGGAGAAACCAAAATTTTGGAATTACATCAACTGGGCCTCATGGGTGTACCAAGTCTTCTACACGTTTCACTTAATGAAATTTTAGTTTGTAGAACCTTGATAAATCAAGTAGCATTCACACCTCAAGTGTGCATAAAGTGAAATTCTTATGTTTTATCATATCTTACATAGCTAAACTCTATTTTGGTTCTAGTTTGATGTGTTGGAAATATAGTCTTAAGGATGATATTTTATTTAGATATCAAAGGCCCAAACTTCATATATTTTTCATATCAAAGATTAGTAACTTTTGAGCACAATAGGTACCCTAAGAATGTTAGGTGATAATCCTTTGGTCATATATTTCAGATACAAACATTATTTTAGTTCTCATTTGATGCATTATAAATATATTATCTCAAATATCATCTTTTATTAAAATATAAAAGTCCCTAACTTCATATATTCTATGTAAAAACCAACCAGACAAATTAGGTACCATTTGCATAAAGGGAAAAGTAGGTGAAAATATTACATCTTATCATATATTTTAGATCCAGATTCTATTTTTGTTCTCATTAAATGTGATGGAAATATCTTATAAAAATGATCAACTTTCTCCAAAGGATCAAATTCCTGAACCTCATATATTTTTCATAGAGATCTAAAACTTAGAAGGTGGGTTAACATAGCCTCATAGGCATGCTAGATGCACTGAGCCACATTGTACCAACCTCATGGGTGCAATAGACATTTTGATATAGGTTATAATAGCCTCATAGGAATGTTAGATGCACCAAGCTGGTTTAGAACAGTCTCATGGGCATGTGAAGTACCCTATATATGCCAGAATGCAAAGGAAACAATTTAGATTCTTATTTTGGCAATATATTTTACATCCAATCTTTGTTTTTTATCTTGTCTGAAGCATTGAAAAGGTATTAAAATTAAATATTCTATTTATTATTTTTACTTGTTTTGTATTCTCCTTTCAAATACTGAATAAAAGAATTAATTTGATTGATTATTTATTCATTCAAAGTGGGTTTTTAGTTATTTGTGAAATTTCATGTTTGAATTATTTTGTAGTAAATAATAATGTTTTTCCATAATTCAATATTTTATCTTGAATGGGATACTATAGTGGTATTAGATCACTAATTTTTCTAGCCTGGGTGGAAAAAAAAAATCTTGATCACACATGCAAGAGGAATAGAAAGAGTTGAAGTATTATCAGAAGAGGAAGGGTCAAAAATTTGAGGAGGGTAATAGTAATAAAATGGGTGAGAGATGGGAGAGAGTATCACCTACAGATGAGATCAGTTACTTATGTCAAATAATTAGCTATGGGACAAATTCCCCTTATTGTGACAATATGTAATTATTGAGAGTGTCAACTCTTGATTGGCATCATTATTATATATAATAACAATAACAATGGCAATCAAGAGGTGGAACTCTCAATAGTTACACACTATAACAATATTGGGAATTTGTCCCAAGATATTAATATTGAAACCTCTAACACTAACAATATTACTAACCATGATAAGGAAGTGCAAATTATTAACATTGTCAGTATAACTAATATATCTCGTAATAAAATAAATTTTTTATACTAATAATGAATTGAACATTTTTAAAAATAATATTAAAAATAAAATTAACCATTATAATTTTTCTAATACAATGGATAATACACTAAACGTATACTATTTTAAAAATTTTGATAATTACACTGATCATGGTAAAAACTTAATCAATCAAGGCTTTAATCTAAATGAACAAGTTATACATAACTCAGAAAATAACTTAGTGGTTAACTTGTTAGATCATCCTTTAGATTTGAATGCATTTAATGTGTTTAAAAGAGGTTTAGGGTTTGGCACCACCCCACAACACATTCCTAAGGAATAATTTATTGTTGGTATTGAAAATTTTTTAAAGAACCACCCCCCTAATATTACAGATGTAGTTAGACAAGATTGTGATGTTACTTTATATTATGGTGATTAATTCACAATTTTAAATAAATGAGTAATATTTAGTTATTATAGATATTAAAAAATAATGTACGTGAGTAATTATCATTATTCACCATAGGTAACCATAGATAGGTAGTAAATTTATTTTAAGAATTGTATCTAATTTTATTTTAATCTAAGCATGTTATTTTACCCAGATGTTTATTTAGGAGTTAAATGGTTTTACCTGATAATGCTCTCCAAGATTTATTGGGACTATTAAGAACATATATTTGTGTATAAATACATCTCTATAAATGTATTTCATTGGATCAAAATAAATAAATTATTTTTATTCTGCCATATTTGGTATTAGAGTTCTACAAATTTGACCTTGTGAAGAACCCTAGAAAATCTCATGCACTCTGATAAATGTTTGTAGCAGAAGTTGCAAGCAAAGAAGTAGTAGAAGCTACATAGAATGAATGTTTCTCACATAGAAGCAGTAGCCAAAAATAAGTAGCCACAGAAGCCACAAATAAAATCAAGAAGGAGAGATGATATTATAACTCATTTCTTATTATTTATTTCTAGCATTGGAAATGGGCATTGGAGGATTGGTGGCATATAAAGAGACCTGGCATTGTATATTTGTCTAATCCTAAAGTCATTGACAAAAGTGTTGAAGAAGTGTTTTAAAATAAGGATTCAAATCTTGAAGCATTGGAGATTGCAACTAGATGTGTAAGGTTTGGTGTCCATATATAGGTGCAAAAATAGAAATGTTGGCAATCAATTTTTCTCCACAATGGTTGGACCAATAATTGATTGTCAATAGTTTCTATTTTTCCATGGGAAGCACATACTCTACAAGTAGTTTCACATGACATGTATACATATGTAGTTATTAATTGTATAATATTTTTGATGTTTTCATTTATGATTATAACTTTTATTTCATTTTAAAAATAATCTATCTAATTGCATATATCTTCCTTTTGGAATAATATTACACATCACAATGATTAATGACAAGCCCACATCATGATTAGCTACACAATTTGCATTCTTTTTTTATCATTTTATCTAATATTTTTAGTGTAATTATAATGCTATATTTAGGGAGTGAGGAAAATAAAGAACCCCAAATTTGGAACAATCCTTACCTTCCAACATATTTTAGCCACTTTGCTTATATGTGTCTCTAGTTAAGAATTGGGTACCTAGTGGTGTGTTTCTTTTATGTTTTCTCTTTTAATGTTGAGTTTATATGAATTTGTGGTCACATTTTCCCATTCACATCACTTAGGTCATGATTTAAAACTAAATATGTCTAGAAGTGTTTTATCATCTTAAGTTTGTTCTTATCCAAGTTGGTCCTGACCATTTCGGTCAGGATCAACCTTATATTTGACCCATTTCAGTCAACCTTAACCCTTGATATTTTTAATTAATTTTTATTGTATTTAATTTTATATCCCTTTATTTGGTCCTTTTTATTTTATTTTGGGCCTTTTTTATCACACAATCAGGTTTATTAATTCATATTAAAAAATACTAATATATATATATATATATATATATATATATATATATATACTTAGTTTCTAGGAAACATTATGAACATGTATTCTTACATTATGAAACCTATTAAAAATTACATATTGATAATATTGAATCATTAGAGTTTTATCTAAAGTTTTGAAGTTTACTATTAAATTATACATGCTTCTACCAAGGGTAAACACGATAACTATAATCTAGTATTAAATTCACCATTACACACATACACATTAGATGGATAACTACATTCAAGTTTGAACCATCTTCAGAGAAATGGAAATGTAGTGAAATCTTTGTTGATCAATGAGGATTAACTAAGGCTAGTCCAAATCAATTCCTTTCATCTAATTCCCCCACATTTTATGTCTCAAATGTTTATACAATAAAATAGGGTTTGATATTTCATGTATATGTCTACATGTTGAATTGAGAAGGAAAATAAGGGCATTGCTAATGTAAGTGAAATTTCACATAAGAAATGAGAACCTTTCACCTTCAAAGTAAAAATTGACTACTATAAGTCTAGACTGATAGTTTATACTCTCTGATAATAGTCAATATCAACCAAAATAGAGATAATAATCAATCTAAAAAATAATTAAAATGAATATCCTTATACATATCATCAGAATGGATAATATGCGTGTGGAGAGTGAGGAAGTGTGATAAATAAGCTAAATTTATATGTATCCCTTCGTACATTTTTATTGTGATATTTTAATTGGATGGTTTCAATCATAATTTTAAAACTATATTTTATGTTGGAGATTAATATATATTTAGGTTAGTCTAATGCATCCCTTGATTTTATGTTTACTTGTTATTATAGGTTGGCAAGGAAATATTCATTGTTTGAAACTATTTATTTTTGAATAACTTATTTTCATGCAGGAATTCATAATTTGTGATGGAATTTATCATTTTCTCTAATTACCTTTCTTTAGATCCACTTTTATTACTTTTATTTTATGTAAATCATAATAATGTCATTGATTAACATGGAATATTGGTGTAATCTTATGTTTTGTAGGTATTGTGGATAATTTCTTGCCACATCCTTTTTTGTTGGTCCTTATTCCATTATAGATTGAAATTCTTGTTTGAAGAGTATTCTTGGTGATTATTGATGATCACACCTTCATCCTTGCTTGCTTATTGGAAACACCTTCTCTCTTTCTTCTCTCAATCAATGCAAATTTTTTAATTCCTCTCAAATGAATTTTCCATTAAGATAATTATGTAATGTCAACTCCCTTATTTGTTTGTAACTTTGTATCCTCTTTTATAACCCCAAATAAAAAATTAGGAGTGTTTCATATTAATATTTGTTTATGTTATTTTTGGTTAAACCTAACACTATTTTAGTTATGCATTTATTATTATAATAAATTCACATATTCTAGATTTTATGAGGTGCCATGCCTCTTTTGTCCTTTGTAAGGAATCTTAGAGTTAAATTTATGTGTAATTCCATCCACACTTATCACATACATCCTTCTCACCTTACAAGGATTAGGGACATTTATCACACACAATAAGGTTGTGTAAGTAACTCATATTTCCTTCTAGATAGATCTATTGATCTTTCTTCTCTACTTCTACACACTAAAACATATTAGTTTATATTTAGATTTATATTGTATGCCTTGAGCCCGATATCTCTATTATATTTTCTTCTATTGTTATTTTACTTATATAATTTTAATTTGAAAGCATTATGAATATATATGGGGTTTTACTCCATTTTATAGTTTCTACACTTGATAATTAATGGTTTTTGTGTTCTCTTATAGCTTGTTATTGAGGTAATATTTTTTGACTTATGCATTCATTAATTCATTTTATTGTTCCCAAAATCTGTCACTTGTTTTTGTGGACAACATGTCGACCATTTTCGGTCCTATAGGCCAAAATGGTCTCTTTATTTTTTTCAAAACGTTCTAAGCAGTTAAGCTTTTCAAATAATCAATCCTTTTCAGCTAAGGAAATCGCAGGTTCAACAGGTGAGCTTTCTTAAAGGGAAGTTCAAAACACTTGAGGCATTTCCTAAGTGTTTTGAGGATGGTTCAACACTGATGTTCAATCAAAAGACTCAATGGTAGGTTTCAAAGAATTAGAATGAACCATTGAACCATTGAACCCTGCCTCTGCAAGGTTCAAAGGTTCAACGAGTTCAAAGGTTCAATGACTTTGATGGACTTAAATAATAAAAGGATTCAAAGAGTTAGAATGAACTGTTGAACCGTTAAACCTTGAACTTTGAAAGGTTCAAAGGTTCAATGGACTTAAAGAATAAAGAATCCAAAGAGTAACCATTGAACCATTGAACCCCACCTCTGAAAGGTTCAAAGGTTCAAAAGTTAAAAGTTCAAGCAGAAGCTTCGAGCGAATGGATGAAGTGGAAGATTCTAGAAAAAGGTTCAACCAAATGGTTCAAAGAATTGGTTCAACGATGCCTTGAGCGCACAAAAGAAAACTAAGTGAACATGGCCCTTTACAAAACATTAAACCATTGAACCATTGAACCAAAAGAGTTCAAGGTTCAAGGTTCAAAGCGGTTCAAGTGACCAATGACATCTCCATAGATGTCAAATTTAGGGTGATGGAATAACTGTTGATTTTCAAAAGAGCGCAAACTTGAGAACAAACTCAGTGACCAGCTAAGAAAGGCACTGAAAGAGCCAGCAAAAAGTGAGAAGATAGCTTGAGAGCTCAAATCACTAGGAAGAGACAAAACATGGCAAGAAAAGAGGGAACGACTATAGAAAATGTAGAAATATCTATAGAAGATTTATTCCAGTAGGTGGAACAGTCCACCAGGTGGACCTCAGAGAACACAAACATTAAATGGCACGGCCTATTTTTCCTCATTAAGTAAAGGTGAATGGACAGTCGTGTAAGCATAATAAATAAGACCAGGCAACCCATGCTTAGGAAAAGACATTTGAGATGGTTTAGAATGCCAAAGTTAAGGCTGATAACTTATTCTAGCATGGCCCTTTCATAGAATATTTAATGCATTCAATGTAGCATGGGCCATTTCATCAAAACAAGTGCCCAAGTCTTTCTTTAGATGCTATGTATTATAATCTCTCATTTTGTAAAGAGGAGATCTTTTCTATTATTATAAGCGAAGCTCTACCCAAATTGAAAGGCATTCCTAAAACTTTGAACTAAGATTGTTAATCATATTTTATCAAGTGAATGAGAAAGCAAGAAACCTTTCAGACTTTGTGTTGAAATAGCTTGTGTTATCTAGGAAATTGTTCTTATGTCTTTTTTATAAATATAGTCTTGTCTATTTAATCAAATAAGCAAAATTAGTGAAAATAACCTAGAAGGTGTCCTAAAGCTGACTATGGGAGACTTTGTGCTACCATAATTGTCTTTAGTCTGTTATGTGTTTTGTGTCTTACTGCAAAGGATATAGGAGAGACTTTGAGCTACATTTATCCTTTGTAATATTTTACTCTGTTGTAGTTGAAGTGGAGACTTTATGCTACACTTCATTCTACTATGTTACTTTATCCTAAATTAGTGAGAGAAGCAATGAAAGACTTTGTGCTTTCATGGGTTTCTTGTGGCTATAGTTACTACCCAGGAAGTCTTCCTCTGGTTTTCTAAACATTTCTGAAAGAAGAGAAATTCCTTTAGAAATTACCCAGGAATTCTCCTTTTCTTTGTGAACATCATTTCTGAAAAAAGAGAGATGGATGGTATGTTTTCACCACTATGTCTATTTTTAGCTTATATATATATAGAGAACCTCCCCTTATTGAGAGGAGATATTTGTCTCATTCTAGCTATGGTCACCACACCTATTTTTCCATATAAATCTCCTTGTGTTGTGGTTGATGTACCCATTTTACCATCAGTCAGTTGATGACAAAATATTCACCCAATAGTTTTTGGTGACTCTGCTAGGGAAGAATAAGCATTTTGAAGCCTCAAGCTTCAAATTGAAGAATTTCTAGTTCTTTTCCATTTCCATTCCACACTCTGGCAGATCTACCGTATACATGAAGCCAGAGAGCTCAAGGGATTATTAACCCTGTATTTGAGTTGGTACAGCTGAGTAATTTTGATCTTTTTCCTCCACCATCTCACCTTCTGTGAACCAAGAGTTTTCCTCCTACAAACATCAGGTCCCCAATACCAAGCAAAGATTCTCTTTCGTCTGCTAGTAGAACTTTGCCTATACATATCCCATAGAGATTTTTAATCCCTCCTTTCAATAGCCATATCATGGTAGCTTAAGGCCCCTAGGGTAATACTTTTGGTCCTCTAAATCTAACTCCACCTTTACATGAGCTACCCCGTAGTTCAAAGAATAATTTTCCCAAGTTCTATGGTGATGGGAAAGTTCATCTTGATGAACATATTACAGCCTTCTACATATCCTATGCTGTAATAGGCATTGAATATGAAGACATAACAGTCAGACTATTTATGGAAACATTGCAAGGCACTACAGTAGACTGGTTTTATCATCTATAAGCACAAATAGTGACTGATTGGAACACTCTCAAGGCTAAGTTCAAGGCTAGATTCAAACATGTAGAAGATGCACATGCCCTGTTAGCTCAACTTATGGAAATGAAGAAGGAGCCTCATGAACCCATGTGAGACTTCATTGCTAAACATAACAAGCTGATGAACAAGATTCCTACCTTTACTCAGCCAACACCTAAAAATCCTAAATGCTTCTTCATCAATTCTCAGCTTCCTAAAGTGAGTTTCCTATTGAGGCGGGCTGGCTACATAGATCTTGATGTAGCTCAGATTTTAGCCACTAAGGTTGAATATGATCTTATCTTGGCAAGAAAGATAAGAAGAGATCCCAACAGAAATAAATCTTCTTCATCTTCTAAAAATTTCTCTGCAGACACCACTGATCCTATGGTGCAAAAGCTAGTAAATAAATTGCTAGCCCTAAAAAAAATGGCCCAGGGGATGTCTACTCCTTATTGGGATATACCAAGGAGGACATTTCCCAACCAATCATATCAAGGCAATATTGTTATAAATCAAGGACAACTAAATCATCTTCCTCCCCCATCAAGGAAGCTTGCCATTAAAGTAGCACCAGCTAACTCAGTAGTTGGTTATCTTGAAGCTGAACATGATTTCTCTTTCCAACCTAAGTTAAACCAAGAAGATGATGTTGATCTCTTTGCAAAATGTGAAGAAGAATTAGCTGGCAACTCCAATATTGGTTTCTTGAATTACCAGGATGAAGCTAGAAGTAAGGGGGAAGTGTTTGATGGATCATACATTGTATTTATCAAGTCCCAGAACCAGTCAACTCAACAAGCTAATAAGGGAAAAATAGGGAAAGAATCTCGACCAATAATTTTAATTACTGAGGGACTTCTCTACCTTTCCAATCAAAGGACCTGATGAGCAATAAAAAAGTAAGTACCTCAAGCAATCCTTCACCTTCTACTTCAATCTCTAAGACCAGTCCCATACCCAATAAAATCCAAAATGATGGACTTCCTTCCTCTGTTCCTAGTTTTTTTAGTCATTTGATATAATTGACCATACTCAGAAGACCAAGATTCAAATGTTTGAATTTGAATACTTATAGGCCAACCTTGAGCAGTTGGATAGGCTAGTTGAGTGCATCAAGAACAAAACCATCCTTGCAAGAAAAATTGTTTTGAAGGTAACTCATGATCCCCCAAAGAACACATCTACCCAAAAAAATCTTGTCATTACTCCTCTTGTTGCCCCTAGGAAGACAGAACCTTTCTACATTTCCCTACTGATAAATTTTCATAAGCTAAACAATTACATTATAGATTCTGGTGCCTCTAACAATGTGATGCCTGCCAAGGTGGCAGACTCTCTCAAGCTCACACTGACTAAAACTTTTGGGAGATGTTTCTCCATTGAAAATAAATAAGTGCCACTTTTGAGACAGATCAAAGATGCCCAATTTGCATTTGTGGCCTTCCCAGATAAGAGGATTAAAATGACAATCCTAGTGGTCGATGTTTCAGCCTCCTACGGCATTCTGCTTGGGCAAAAATTTTATAAGGATGTTGGTGGAGAGTTGAGCATAGACCTGTTTGAGGTGAGGATCCCTATCAAGGGCATCATATAAAGGCTACTTCTTGAGAAGGAGTCAAAATACATTGTCACCCAAACATCAACCCCTGAAGCTCAAATTTTGTTTGAATCTTCAGGCATGGGTAATTACTTTTTATCTACTGAAGATGTTTTTATTTCAATAGATGAAAGTTTACTAGTGACAATCCAAAAAATTTAGACAAGACATCAAATAGACAAGATGTTTTGGCATACAAGAATTGGTAGGGCGCAGTATAGATGAAAAATGATCTTCCCTCTCTAATGAAGAAAAATTTGATAGATCATATTCTAATGATGTCTGGATTCTTGAATTTGATGGCAGCAATTCTTCTACTAGTTTTGGAGTTGGAGTTGTTTTAATATCTCCTCAAAGAGATATTTTTCTCTAATCATACAAGTTGTAGTGCAGCAATACTAACAACACTGAGTATGAATCTCTATTTCTCAAATTAAAGGTTGCTCATGCTAAAGGCATAAAACTTATTCATGCCCGAGGAGATGCTGAGCTAGTGATTTGTCAGGTGAGAAATTTGTATCAAACCAAGAATGAAATATTGCGACATTATCACAATTTAGTATGGGATTGTCTTGAAACTTTTTATGCTTTTATTATTTCTACCATGCTTAGAGAATTCAACAATCGATCAAATTCCTTGGCTGTCTTTGTAACTCTCATAGTTCCTCACCAAGATTTCAAAGATCACAAATACACTATTGAGCTAGTCTTTCAACCAAGTATACCAAATAATGCTAACCATTGGTAGGTATTTAATGGTGAAAACCAAATCATTGCTTTTTTTAAATAGATGGACGACATTGAGAAGCTTCATTTTGAAGGCAATGAATCTCCACCATGGAATTCAGCTCTCAATATAAATTTAAAAACTAGCAAAAAGTTCCTTCAGCTCAAAGGGAATAAAATTCCCAAAGGATTAGTTTCTCTTGAGAAGCTATTCGATAAGCATGATAGGTGTATCAAGAAGCCACAAAGGGACTCAAAATCCTCCAAGGATTTTGATCAAATAAATTTGAGTACAGAAGATAATCCCAAAATGGTCAACATTAGAAATTGTTGCACACCTGATGAAAAACTCAAATTTATTACCCTACTTCACCATTACATTGATATTTTGGCATACTCTTATGATGATCTAAAATCTCTCAGGATTGAAGAAATTTAGCACAAAATTCTTATAAATATTAGGTCATTACCTCCTGTTGTTAAGATGACCTTACTTTGGTTGCTTTTGAATCAGAAACAAAGGTAGTACAACCCCAGGATATCAGGCACTATTCTTTATGTGATATAGAAAATGTTGAATGCAAGAATTATTTTCCCAATCCATCATTCCACCTAGATTATGAACACAGTCCCTATGAGAAAGAAGAATAGATAAATTCACCTATGTATTGATTTCAAAAATTTGAATCAGTCATCTTTAAAAGACAACTATGCCATACCCATCATGGATCAGCTGCTGCAGACAGTGACTAGCACAGAGATGTTATCAATGTTAGATGGTTTTTTGAGATATAATCAAGTGGAATTTGGTGAATCAAACCAACATAAAACCACTTTCACTACACTTTGGGGCACCTTTGCATATTATAGAATGTCTTTTGGCTTGATCAATGCTAGCACCACCTTCCAAAGAACAATGGACCTTACTTTCAGAAATGAAATAGGGAAGTTCATTGTGGTATATCTAGATGACATGACTATCTTTTCTAAACATCATCATGATCATATGCATCATCTATAACAAGTGTTGAAATGATGTTCGACAAAATGGTAATTATTTTAATCCCAAGAAGTCAATTTTTGGGGTTACGGAAGGTAAACTTCTTAGTCACACTGTGTCCTGAGAAGGCATAAAGATCAACCTCGAAAGAGTTAAATCCATCCAAGAGCTTTCTCTTCCTGCCAGTAAGATTGTAGTTCATTCTTTCTTTGGAAAGGTGAATTTTCTATGAAGGTTCATTTTTGAATTCATAGAGAAGACTCGCCACATTGTCAATATGATAAAGGGTAAAGCTACTTTCAGCTGGAGTGAAGAAGGTAAGTCAGCATTTCAAGATATCAAGAAAGCTATCACCATTGCCCCAATCCTGGTTTGTCTTGATTACACCAAAGACTTCATAATATATAGTTATGCCTCTGAACACATGCTTTTAGCCATTTTGGTTTAGTAGAACAAAGAAGGTGTGGAGTCCCCCATATCTTTCATGAGTTTTCCTCTCAAAGCTCATGACTTGAAGTATTCAAACATGGAGAAGCATGCTTATGATGTGGTAAAGGTGGTAAAACACTTCCATTTTTACATCCTAAACTCACACACTATTGCTCTAGTTCCTGATACAAAAGTAAAGTCCATTCTAACTCAATAAGAGTTTGGAACTAAAAGGGGTAATTGGATTGCTAAAATCTAGGAGTTTGATCTTATTATCAAACCTACAAAGCTTGTGTGGGGAAGAGGTCTCTACCAATTAATTTTTGATAACATACTAGAAGAAGCAGGGCATGAAGAAACAAAGGTTGAAGGCATGCCTAAAGTTATCTTTGTCACCACTATGAATGAGTGGTATTCAAATATTGCTCATTTCCTTACCTATGGTGAGTGTCCTGCTCACCTATCTCATAAAAAAAAGAGGACTGTTAAGTTGAAAGCTGCCAACTTTGTCCTGTGGGACAATGGTTTGTATAAGAGGAGCCTTGATGGGATATTCCTTCACTACATGGATAAAGTGTAGTAGAGCAAACTTTTGGAGTCCTTCCACAATTTGGATTATGGAAGACATTTTTTTTCACCCATGACTGCCCATAAGATTCTATGAGCTAGGTACTATTGGCCTACTCTATTTTGAGATTCATACACTTGGGTGCATAGATGCGAGTTGTGTCAATAGTTCAATGGAAAACCCAAGTTGGCCATGCTACCTCTCAAGCATATGGAAATTGAAGAGCCTTTTCAGTAATGGAGAATTGATTTCATTGGTGTTGTAAATCCATCCTTGAGTGCTGGACATGACTATGTTCTCACAGCCATAGACTACTTTACCAAGTGGGTGGAAGCCATTTCAGTCAAGCATGTTACTTCAGAAGTGGTATGTAATTTCCTCAAGGAAAATATTATTTATAGGTTTGGAGTCCCAACCAAGATTTTAATAGACAATTCAGCCTATTTCTCTTCTCATGAGGTTACCCAATTTTGCTATTATTATGGGATTATCCTCTCCCACTCTTTTGACTATTATCCACAAAGAAATGGTCAAGTAGAATCAAGCAATAAGAACATGGTGACCATTATCAGGAAGTTGGTAAATAAAAATTAGAGAACTTGGCATAAATCATTGCTTGATGCCTTATGGGCAGATAAGATTACACCCAAAAGGGTGATAGGTATGTACCCATTCTAACTTTTGTATGGTTTAAATGCAGAGATACCAATCACCTTGAAATTACCAGCATTGAAGTTGGTAAAGGTAGTAGAAGATTCAAATTTTGAAAGTTCCATTGACAAGAAGATCATGTGCTTGACTAAACTAAATGAGCAACGAACTATGGTGATGGATCATATTGCTACACATCAAAGTCTGGTAAAGAGACTCTTTGACTAGAAAGTGAGGATTCATGAATTTTATATTGGAGATCAAGTCTTTTTGTGGGATAAGAGGAGAGAGATAAAAGGAATGCATGGAAAATTGGATTCCTTATGGAGAGTCCCATTTTCCATTCATCGATTAAATGGTGAAAATAGCTTCTTACTGAAATATCAAGATGGAACACTATTTGCACTGCCTCACAGTGGGCAGCATCTGAAGCACTTCAATCCTTGAAGTTTAAGATAAGTCTAGTTATACATATGTATAGTCTTTATTTGTTTTGTGTTGTTTGTTTGTTTTTGGTGCCTTTCTTTTTGAGTGGCATAACTCCGTATCTCAATGGCATAGATAAAGGCACTGAGATTCTAGATTCTACTCCCTTTGATTGTTTCAAAATTTCAATCGATGGAAGTCCCCCAACTAGAGCCAACTGTTGTTTCCAAAATCTATCCCTTTTTTTTGTGGACAACATGTCAACTATTTTTAGTCTTGCATGCCAAAATGGTCTCTTTATTTCTTTCAAAATGTTCAAAAAAGTTAAGCTTTTCAAATAATCAAGACTTTTCAACTAAGGAAATTGTAGGTTCAATAGGTGGGCTTTCTCAAAGGGAAGTTCAAAACACTTGAGGCATTTCCTAAGTGTTTTGAGGATGGTTCAACACCTGGGTTCAATTAAAAGACTCAATAGCAGGTTTCAAAGAATTAGAGTGAACCATTGAACTATTGAACCATTGAACCCCACCTCTGCAAGGTTCAAATTTTTAATGAATTCAAAAGTTTAATGACTTCAACGGACTTAAAGAATAAAAGGATTCAAAGAGTTAGAATGAACCATAGAACCATTGAACCTTGAACTTTGAAAGGTTCAAAGGTTCAATGAGTTCAATGAGTTCAATGGACTTAAAGAATAAAAGGATCCAAAGAGTAACCATTGAACCATTGAACCCCACCTCTAAAAGGTTCAAAGGTTCAAAGATTTCAAAAGTTTAATGTTTGAATGAAATCTTCAAGCAAATAGATGAAGTGGAAGATTCCAAAAAAAGGTTTAACCAAATGGTTCAAAGAATTGGTTCAATGACACCTTGAGCACACAAAAGAAAACTAAGTGAATGTGGCCCTTTATAAAACATTGAATCATTGAACCATTGAACCATTGAACCAAAAGAGTTCAAGGTTCAAGGTTCAAAGAAGTTCAAGCGACTGACGATGTCCCCATGGATGTCAAATTTAGGGTGATGGAATAACCGTTGATTTTCAAAAGAGCACAGACTTGAGAATAAACTCGGTGACCAGCCAAGAAAGGAGCCAAAAGAAGCAACAAAAAGTGAGAAGATAGCATCGAGAGCTCAGATCACCAAGAAGAGACAAAACATGGAAAGGAAATAGGGAAAGACTATAGAAAATCTAGAAATATCTATAAAAAAATTATTCCAGTAGGTGGAACAGTCCACCAGGTGGACCTCAGAGAACACAAATATTTAATGGCATGGCCTATTTTTCTTCATTAAGTAAAGGCAAATAGAAAGCCATGTAAGCATCATAAAGAAGACCAGGTAACCCATGATTAGGAGAAGACATTTGAGATGATTTATAATGCCAAAGTTAAGGCTGATAACCTATTCCAGCATGGCCTTTTCATAGAATATTTAATGCATTCAATGCAGCATGGGCCATTTCATGAAAACAAGTGCCCAAGTCTTTCTTTTGATGCTATATATTGTAATCTCTCATTTTGTAGAGAGGAGATCTTTTCTATTATTAAAAGTGAAGCTTTGTCTAAATTTAAAGGCATTCTTGAGACTTTGAGCTCAAATTGTTAATCATATTTTATCAAGTGAATGAGAAAGCAAGTGACCTTTCAGACTTTGTGTTGAAATAGCTTGTGTTATCTAGGAAATTGGTCTTATGTCTTTTTTCCTAAATACATTCTTGTCCATTTAATCAAATAAGTAGAACCAGTGGAAATAACCTAAAAGGTGTCCTAAAGTTGACTGTGGGAGACTTTGTGCTACCATAATTGTCTTTAGTTTGTTGTGTGTTTTGTGTCTTACTGCAAAGGATATTGGAGAGACTTTGAGCTATGTTTATCCTTTGTAATCTTTTACTCTATTGTAGTTGAAGTGGAGACTCTGTGCTACACTTTATTCTACTGTGTTACTTTGTCCTAAATCAGTGAGAGAATCAATGAAAGACTTTGTGCTTTTGTGGGTTTCTTGTGGTTATAGTTACTACTCAGGAAGTCTTCCTCTAGTTTTTTGAACATCATTTTTGAAAGAAGAGAAATGCCTTCAGCAATTACCCAGGAATTCTCCTTTTCTTTGTGAACATCATCTCTGAAAAAAGAGAGATGGATGGTATGATTTCACCCCTGTGTCTATTTTCAGCTTATATATATATATATATATATATATATATATATATATATATATATAAGAAACCTCCCCTTGCTGAGAGGAGAGATTTGTCTCATTCTGGCTGTGGTCACCACACCCATTTTGCCGTATAAATCTCCTTGTTTTGTGGTTGATGTACCCATTTTGCCATCAGTCAATTGATGACAAAATATTCACCCAACACATTTCTCAAAATTATTTTATCAATCTGGCATAATTCCTAACATTTTGTGTGTAATGTACCAATATATAGATAACTTTTATTCTATTAGTTTATATCTAATTGAAGGATTATTATTTCATTAATTAGTTTTAGATAAAATGTAAATGAATCTAAATATAAAAAGGCATCATGTGTTATAGTGTAACTAATCATTGTTCATAAAATATTTTATAAGGTGTGGGACTTGGTGGAGTTTTTTTCGTAGTAGGATAAGGCCTCATTTGATGTGTTTGTTATAGATCACATTAAAATTTCCATAGTACTAGATTAGGATGCAATGTATATGATTTAGATTTAGTTGAACCTTAATTAAATATTTTATATGAATATTGATACTTAGGAAGATGTACCACTTTCATCTAAATTGAATATATATAAATATTCAATAAAGGTACAATGAAATTTTCTATAATATACTCTTGAATAGGTGTAATAATTGGCTTTTTACTAGGATCTTGAGTATGTGAAATAACTATATTTGTACTTTTTTACTTAATAGGTTTCACATGGTGGTGGTTGGGGAGGAGGATGAGATACAACTTATTATAGAGGGTAATCATATCAAATTCCTATAACTTTTACCAAATGACTACAATGTATGTATTCGAGACATTGATGTACTATTGATGGTACTATGTGTAGAATTTATACCCTAATAAAATATTAAATCCCCCTTGTACTTATTAATAATAGAAATGGAGTATCCAATGTAACCAAATGAACATAAATAAGTAGTATAATATGCCCAAGAGTATTTTGTATATGACCATCAAATTATTTGATAACTTTTGATGTAGTTTGTAAATATTTCTACATGTATCCAAGCATGTGAAGAAGTGTTATTGCACATGCATTTTCACTTAACCCATTATCCCCCATGACACTATGTATGGGATTTCTATTTATATAATCTTAAATAAAAATTGCATGTATATCTAAATCATCATCATGGATTTAAATATCATCAAATGTGATAATAGGGCATAATGTTAATTTTGATGTAAATGTACTAATAATTTCATATATTTAATGCTAATATGTTGAAGGAGTAATGGTATTGTATGCATTATGTACCAATAAAATATTTCTATTTTATGTAGTACCTTGGTTTATGAATAGATTACTACATATTTTTAGCTTTCCAATGTTATTTTATTGTGGTCTAACTTCCTTTGTGGGTTTGCTTAGATCAATAGTATTATCATCAATAAGATCTTGTATCTAAAGTTTTAGCCTAAATAACTTGTTTTTAGAATGATTAATACACCTATGATAGTCACATGTGTTACTATCAAATCCCTTGTGTTAAGGTTTAGTCATATGCAATGGAGGGAGATATATGAGATTACAATCAAGTAATTTTTGTAACAAGACACGAGGAGGTTGTGGTAACTTTATAATTTTCCTCTTTGGTGGAGCTATTAATTGAGGTTTATTTTTTATTTTTAATACCACATTAACTATTAATTTTACTTCATTCTTTATTTCATCATATTTGACCTTGTAGTTTGGTTTTCTTTGAAACTTGATATTTGAAGTAGATGGATCATTTTGTGGATATTTGAGCTTGTTCAAAGCTATTAGATTGACTTATATTTATTTGATTGTATGTCATAATTAGTTAAACATGATATAATTTTGTCAAACATAATAGACTCATAGAGGGGTGCCAAAAAACATTGTGTAAAAATATCTTATAACTCATTATCTACCATAGAATTTGTCATCTTAGCTAGAGTAGTTTTAATCGAAGAACATTTAAAAAATTTATCTTCTTTTACTATTGCTTGAGTTTAACAAGTTATGTATATGATAGTTTTTCACTAATATTAATAGAAAAGAGTGCTATAAACTAATATGCCAAAGGGTTTAATACTTTAATAAATTAGAGTGGAAGATCATAGAACCATCATAAGATAGAGTCTTTGAAGTTTCTTGTAAATAGATTGATTAATAATTTTCATTATAATCATAATCTAAGCATGCTACATAGAATGATCGAATATGCTATTCAGGATCATCTTTAAATTCATAGGGGTTATCTTATGAGATATAAATTTTGTTGGTAGTGGATAAGAATCTATCTAAGGTTTTAAAGGATTATGAATTAAGGTATGATAATTCATTGAATGAATATATCTAAAACACCTTGTTCTAATTGAAACACCTTAGCATGTAAGGCTATAATAGTTTACTCGAGAAAGTGTGTATTAGGCAAGGTAGGTGGTGGAACATGTGTAGTAATCAATGGAGGTGTGAATGATGCATGTGTATTAATAGGAATATGAATGTGTGGGAAATAATGTGATGCATCTATACCTTGGTATGATGGCACATATGTAACTAGAGATGTTTATATAGGAATATAAAAAATAGTAGTAAATCAAACACCTATAATGGAAATGGAATCTTGAGCTTATTTATTTTATTTATATCTCAAAATATATAATAATGTGTTAATATTATGTGGGATAGTCTTTAGATATTCATTGAATTCCTTGTCATTAACTTTACCCACTTGTTATTTATTAGCTTTATCAAGCTCAATAGTCATTATAAGTCCATCAATATGATCGGTGATATGCATTATAGCATTTTAAATGTACAATTATTATTATTTCCAAGTCATACTTGATTTTAAAAAGATTTTCATTAATGGTGCTTATATATTAGGATCATTATTACAACAATTTGAGTTGAGTAAGGCTTGAGATTGTACATTTTTTTATTTAGTCCTTTTATGATATTTGAATTTGATTAGTGCTAATATATATTGAATCCAAATAACACCTCTAAAAGTAACAAATAATTTGATAACAAAATTGAAAATAAGTAAGACAAATTCATTCATTATTATCATGATTATAGTGTGAAACCTTGAATTTTTAAATGGGAGTAGGAAAGTTACAAGTCAAGGTGTATTTGATTTACAGGTTCTCAGATATATTGATCCCAATTGTAAATATTTAACATGGATGAAAAGGGAACTAACTATGGATGATTCACCATCCTGTAGCCACATTATCAATTACATCATAATTTTCCTCTAAACTCATTAATCTATTAAGTTATATATTTTGTGATAATGATTGGTTAAATTATTATGTTAAGTAGATGGCTTAGTAATACGTTGATTTATGGATAGTTATTTATTACTTATGATCATGATCGTTAACTTGTTAGATGTTCATATTTGTTTTGGTACATTATGATCATGATTATTTAGTTTATTTCGTTATATTAATTTATTATGATTATTTTGTTATATGGTCTAACTACTATTTATTGTACTGAGGTGGATGTAGGATGGATTCCACCTTCTTAACTATGATTGAGGGAGGGTATAATTAGAGAAGATTGAGTATATGGACATGAGTGGGAGATGAGAGAATGAAGCTAAAACCTTGCACACACCACTTAGTTTATTTTTTTGCATGTGTTTGTTGATAGGTTAATATTATTATCATAACATGCATCATGTTACTAATGTGTTTTATTCATTTGGTAGTGTTTTATTATCGTTAGTACATATTATTTTAATCTTCATGTGAATTGTTTGGGATTTGCTTACATATTATAATATTTATTTGGTTGCAAATCATGTATATATTTGTTGTAAATTGTGCATTAATGTCCTTTTATGATCTTACTAGAATGTGAATTCAAATATTATAATTTGTGATGTAATGATATCTCTATCTTATTATGTTGTCTTGGCACTGATTGAACTTAAGACTAGTGTTACCTAGTTTGAATACCATGCTTGGCATGTTATGCAATGGTAATTAAAATATCAATGTTTTAGATTAAGGTAAAAGTAGGTTTTGAAGGGGCCCTGAAACCCTGAAACAAAGTAAGAAAGATACAACAATAATGCCCATCAGGAAAAACAAACCTAAAGCCTACTGCATAACAGTATCAAAATCAAGTTTTACAGGGACCTGAAACCAAAAATCTAGACCATAAGAAGAAAGGCCCCAGGTTTTATAGAGACCTCGAAACTCAAAAAAGTTATAAAATCTACGAACCAAAAATCAGAACCAGTTATTACATCCAACAAAAGGGACCAGAACAAATTGAACAAAAAGACCCTAGTCTTCTAATTCCAGGATCATCTTCACCACCTCCTTTCCAATCATTGCATTATCTTATATGGATATTGCAGCCCAAGTAGCAACATCTTGCATAGCTTTCTTCCTCGAGCTCTGTTTGGTCCTCTTACTTGGCCCCTCCAAGGATTTTATTTCCTCATTAGCTCATTTTCCAAGGTTTGCTGCAGTAGCACATATGTTAGAAGTAACCTCCTCCATCTGCATTCTACTTTCCTTGATGAGCCTTCTGAGATTATTCTCATAATCTTTAAGTTTGATAGGAATATCTCTCATCTGCATTTCCAGATTATTGATTTTATTTCAATTAGCTTCCTAATTATGTTCCATTATTTCCATTCTCTTCTTTAGCCCCATTATTTCTTTATACATCCACAAATCAACTTGAAGAATAGCATCAGCTTTGTTAGGCAGCATGTATCAATGTTTATAGGCAGCATGTTGATGTTTTAAATGAATATTAGGTCTTAAATCTTTGTTATGTGTTAATCAAGGTATCCATTGTATAGCACATATATATGTAATAAATATAAATTGAAATGATTGTTTTGTTAATCAATGGCATATTTTTTTGTTAAGAAGGTTGATGTCTAACCTTAGACTATGTATGAGCTAATGAAAGTTGTAGTTTTAACTTAAGTCATTATGATTAGTTAGGGGTCAAAATGAAATATTTAAACTATAGTGTGAACATGATTATTTGCTTTAGCATATTCGAAGGAATCCAGGGCTTTGAATTGTTTGTTCTAGACTATTTGAAACCATTATTTAGAATAAAATGTGGACTTTTACAAGTTGCATTATTTTTCTATGATAGTGTTTTATGTTGGAATAACTAGACTTTAGATGGGTTTTAATGAGATGCCATGCCAAATTTTCAAAAAATAATTAGATATATGTTTTCAAAAACCCAATTTTATGGGAGTTTTTAGGGGTTTTTGGCATGCATACTGGGAGTGGATAGAGATATATGGATGAGGATATTTTGGAGAAGATAAATGGTGGATGAGGAGAGTTAGGCAGAGAAGGAATTTGGTTTTGCACTACTTCGTTTTATGTATTTAGGTAGGGTTTTTGAAATTATTTTTCTACTTTTATCACTTGAAAGTGCTATATGAAAAATACTAGGTTATGTCATTGATTATTTTATAATGGGTTCTTTAAATTTTGATTGATGTTTTTAAAAAAATGGTTATATGTGGTTGACCCTGAAGATGGCTATGACCCATCCATTGGGCCAAACACATATAAACCTCACCTATTTACAAACGGTTATTTGCACTATGTATTCTTTTATATTTTAAATGGATAAATGGAACCTAGGTGTCTTTAAATTAGGGTTTTATGTGTTTTGGGAATTTGTGTTTGATTTCAATTAAATTTTGAAGTTATATTACAAAAGAGATCTTTAGGCCTGGTTAAGGAAGGTCGTAGGTTTTGTTTACATTCTTTGGGTATCAATCAAATTCATTTGATAATTTTATTTTGTATAAACAATTCTCTTTATGCAAATTTATATACAATATACTTTTTATTTGGTTTTAAAATGGAAGTTTTAGATGTCTTAGGGCATTCTGGTAATGAGTTTATGAGTTCTTTTGGGCTTAAATGACTTTTTGTTTAACATTTATAAATAAATTTTATACATAAATAAAAATGTAAATGACCCATAACATGGTCGAGCATGGTTATATCTTTGTAAAATTAGCATAGTTATTTATTCTTCCTTATCATATTTAATATGAATAAGAACTAGGGTTTTTGTAAGAGTTTAGTTCAAAATAAATGTTGGAAACTTAAGTGTGGTCAACTATAGGTTGTTAACAGCTATGTTTTACTCTAAATACCTAATCAAGCTATGAATATGTTATTTTAAATATGGTTTATAATAAGGGTATAACATAAATATTTAAATTGTTGTATTATGGTATGATTTTAGAAATAAATTTTGGCTAAGTGATGATATAAAAATATGGTCTTATTGGTTTTGATATAAATTTAGTCTTGAATATTTTGGGTTAAAGTTTGTATATTCTCATAATGATTATATGGCTATGTCTTTGCCAAAACAAAATGTATTCTTGAATTAATAATTTTTTATTATTATAACAATTAAGGATTGACTTAGTTAACATTAGTCGAGCCTGTAACTATTATGAGGGTTTTGTGAGATGTTTGGAAATTAAATTTATAATAGACAGTTAATTGGGATTATTGAATTGTGATTGTAAGTATTTAAATATTTGAACATTGCTAAATCTTTTGGTATTGAGGGAATTACTTAATGGATTATTCAAAATTAAACTATACAATTACATACATACATAAATGTGTGTGTGTGTGTGTGTGTGTGTGTGTGTGTGTGTGTGTGTGTGTGTGTGTGTGTGTGTGTGTGTGTGTGTGTGTGTGTGTGTGTGTGTGTGTGTGTGTGTGTGTGTGTGTAGTCTATATGGATTTATTCTATTGACCCTTGACCCTTGGGTGTGTGTGTGTGTGTGTGTGTGTGTGTGTGTGTGTGTGTATTAATTCTGAGGTTATATACTATTTGATGTTTTATTGGGTTTGTGTACTCCTATAGTGGCATATAAGCCTTACCTAGAATTAAAATTCTATTTGATGTGATTTACATAAATACTTGTATGCTAGTAATTATTATATTAATATTTAATGATAGTTATAACTAGGATTTTATAATGTAAAAGTGACTAATCATTACATAATAAATTATAAGGATCTCAAGATATATTAAAAGACTATTATATGGTATTTGGAAAACAAGACTTTCTATATGTACTTTGATTAGTATTTATATGGATAATCTAAACTTAGTGAAAGTTGGATTCTAATTATAAAACTATTATTAAATGAAGGATTTATTGATTATTACTATTGTTCATATGTTAAATAAATCAATTATTTCATATAAAAAGGTTGTATATAAAGTCAGTTAGCTAATTTATAATAGTTATAGGCATGTGATGAAATGTAAGATATTTAATGATTTCCTTGTATTAATTTATGTTGTTGCATTTTTATATGAAAATATAGTACCTAAATCTTTTAATTTAAGTATAATTAATTGTTAAACAAATTTGGTATTAATATAATCTAAGTAAATAGCTGAGATGGACTTCACAACCTACTTAGTTCCACTAATACATAGATAGAGGATATTCAAATGAGTTGTGTGTGTGAATTTGATTCATCTTGAGATATGGAAAACTATATTGAAACTATGGCCAAATTAATGTTTATGGTTTGAAAAAAATTTATTCACCTATTAGATTTAGTTTGCATGTATTTCATTATATCATGTTAGAACATATTTCTTTATGATATGTTGTATGTGATAGTTATCTTATAGTACACATGTTTCTAGTTGACTTTATCGATTTTTGCATTATCACTATCTACCCATTTGTGAAGGGAGAGTCATTCACCTATTGGGATATTGTGTGTAGGATCAATGGTCCATGGTTGGTGTGGACAATCACTCGGATGATACTCTCCCTCTCCTTCCATCAGCCAACGGATAGAGGTTTTACTCAAGATTACTTTTGGATATTAGCGAGTTCCTTTAGACTCGTATGTTCTATGGAACATTATATAATTAAAGTCTAATATTAATATATGTAATAGTATATATTTGTATTATTTGATGTTAATTATATAATAGTAGAATTTGGCTATTTATATATGTACCTATTATATTTTAGAATCAATAGTGGTTGAATTACTAACTTAGGTAATTTAGTACTTTACTATGTATTACTTGTGAAAGCAAATCAGTATTTATTATATAGTGATCATTAGTTAAATGAATCAAATAGTTAACCTAATGGTTAATAGTATAGTATACATAAATGATGCATTTAGTTAAATATCATTAGTACTTTAAATCAGTTAAGGTAATTTTTTAATGTGTTTTAAAAAATACCTAATTCTAATTAATCCTGAGAGGTTATTACATTATGGTATCAAAGTTGAGGCTCAAACTCTTGGACTTAATGATTCCACTAACATATTATTATTCTTCTATTATCAAAAGGAAGAATGTCCCACTGAAGGCTAGTTAGAGAGGGTACATCCAATCTTAATAATTTTAACCCTCCAATTGACCTAAATTAATTTGTCACTAAACAAACTATAAAGCTTGATCAAATCTTGAAGCCATGAATGAGCCTAGCAACTGGATAACTACCCTTGAATAGGAAGTTCATGGCCATGTAGCTGAAAATAATCATAGTGAACCTGAAGATCATCCTACTAAGCAATAAGTTCCTCAAGAACCTAGGCAAGAGGAGGTGACTCAATATATGAGAGCATGTGTAGTTATTGAGCTTGCATGAGACATGAATAAATTTAATCCAATCAAGTTAGATGGAACCATTTTGGGAGATGTAGCATAAGCATGGCTAATTGATATAGAGAAGTATTTTGAGATATAGAATTACTCTAGAATTATAATATTAATTTGAGGAGTTTATAATTTGGTTGGTGAATTAAAAATATAATGGAAAGACAAGAAATTGGAGATGAATCTTGACTATGCCACCACCACATGGGAATAGTTAATGAACTTGTTCATATCATGATGATTGCCTTAACTCTATTTTGAGTAAAATTTGATATATTTTTAGAATCTAAAGTAAGGAGACCTTTTAGTAAATTAATATTAGGTGCAATTCACCAAGATCCTAAAATATGTTCCTCAATATTAAGCATATTATAGGTTTCACATCAGAAAATTTATTATGGGATTAAAACTATAAATTAGATACGAGGTGGATGTGCATGGACCATCCACTATGGATCAAGTCTTTAAAAAGGCAGTAAAATAGGAGAAAAAATTGAAGTCACTTGCTCAAGTCAAAGATAAATTCAAAAAAAAAATTAGAGGTCCTAAAATGACTTTCAAAAATAAGAATTAGAAAAAGAGTGAAAACTATAAAAATCAATTCAAGAATAAAAATGCAAAGTTTAGTAGTGATTCAGGGAAAAGAAAACAAGAAAATAGTTTTAAGGGAGGTTTCAAGGGAAATCAACAATCTAATAAGAAAGGACCACCTAGTCAATGCTTCATTTTTGGAGGTGATCATTACGCTAGGGAATGTACTCAAGTGAAATTATATGGTAAGAATAAGGGTGCCACTCCACAACAAGGATATTTTTAGTAGAGAATTCATGCATCCATTGACAACCATCAAGATAAGTTTTAGGTTTCTTCTATTGAGTTGTTAGGTACTTTATTTGGTCATCTAATTTTAATTTTTATTGACACATGAACTACTAAATATCTTATTACTCCTAAAATTCTTAACAAGTTGTCTATAAAAGATGAAATTATGGAAAATTCATGGTTAGTTCAATACAAGAATGAATATAAAGTCAAGGTCAATAAATATTTGGTTGAAGTTGAGATCAAAATACCTGAATTCACTATAGTAGTGGATATGATTGTATCTCCATTAAGATCATATGATGTGATCCTAGGAGTAAACTAGTTAGCTTAACATAAATCTAACGTAGATTATTTTCTTCAAAATCTTGAATGTATAGATGATTTATGGAATCAAAACCATGTATAGGGATCAAAAAGGGAGCTAAAACTTAGACATATTTTAGAAATTCAGTTGAATAAAGCATAGATAAAAGGATGTCAATCATTTATTGTAAATATAAATGATATGGAGGAATCAAATGAACCTTCCATTAAAGATTTTCCTTTTCTCCAAGATTTTTGAGATGTTTTTCCTAAAGAATTTCTAGGTTTACCCCTAAGAGAAAGTTTGATTTCTTAACTGACATCATTCTAGGGTATGAAACATAGTCTAAATCCCCCTATATAATGATGATAACTGAATTGGTAGAGTTAAAGGCTCAACTACAAGAGTTGTTGTCTAAATGGTTGTTCTGACCAAGTGTGTCACCATGGGGTGCACCAGTGGTGTTCGTTAAAAATAAAGATGGAACCCTTTGCCTATGTATTAATTATAGGATTTATAATATGGAAATAATTAAAAATAGGTATCCTTCACCTCGCATTGATGATGTCTTTGATCAAATACATGGAGAATCAATTTTCTCAAAAATTAATCTTCAAGCAGGATATCATAAGTTAAGGATTTATAAGGAAGACATTCTCAAAATAGATTTTAGAACTCAATACAGACACTACTAATTCACATGTCTTCCTTTTGGGTTAATGAATGTGTTAGCAACATTTATGAATTTCATGAATAGTGTGCTTAGGGGTTATCTAGATCATTTTGTGTTGGTCTTTCAAGATGATATTCTCATAGATTCACAATCTAAAGAGGAGAATATAAAAAGTTTGAAGTTGGTTCTACAATAGTTGTGTAAACATAAACTTTTTGGGAAGCTATCAAAGTATTCCATCTTTCATAAAAAGGTACAGTACCTTGGGCACACTATATATGTATAAGGAATATTTATCTATCTTTCAAATATTGATGCCATTATGGAGTCGTTGGCACCTTAAAATGTCCATGAAATTAGGAGTTTTATGGCTTTGGTTAGATATTATAGGAATTTTGTTCTAGACTTTTCTAAGATAGCAAATCCTATCACCTCTCTTTAATAGAAAAATCAAAAATTTGTGTGGTCAAGAAACTATGAGGAAGTTTTTTAGGAACTCAAAAGAAGACTTACCTCGACACAAGTTTTTATATTTCCCAATCCAAATGGCCAATTCTTGATAATAATCAATACTTCAGTAGATGGTCTTGAAGGAGTTCTCATGCAAAAAGGTTTTTTTATAGCTTATGAGTCTATAGATTTGAAGATGTATGAGGCAAATTATGCCTCACATGATTTGGAATTGGCTATAATAGTTCATGCCTTGCAAATTTGGCATCATTATCTATTGGAAAAATCATTTGAGCTCAAGACTAACAACTTGGGACTCAAGTATATATTCACCCAACCTAATCTAAATGCAAGTCAATGGAAATGGTTAGAATTATTTTTAAATTATGATTTGGACATTAACTACATAAAAGGCAAATAAAATAGGGTTTTAGTTCCCTTAGTCGTAGAAGGTATATATAAGCTTTGGTTATTATCAGAAGTACCTTTCATGATCAGGTATTTAAATTCTCTCTAAGATATGAATTTTATGAGTAGGTAAAGTTGGAATTGGCTCAAAATACTTAAGATCCTAAGTATGATGGATTTAAGTTAAAGGATGATGGTTTTTTGAGGTACAAAGGAAGGATTTGTGTACTAGACAAAGAGAATTTGAGAGGTATATTTCCTAAAGAACTACACAATGCACCTTATTCAGGTCATCCAAATGTGACTAAGCTCTTAGCATAGCTAAGGCATTTATATTTATATAAATTAATTAATAAAGATGTATCAAATTTTGATTCATAATATTTATAATGTTAGTGAGTTAAGGTTAAGCATGTGCATTAGGTTGGGTTTTTATACCCACATATTATACCATAATGGAAGTGGAAGGTCATTAGCATAGACTTTATCTAAAGTTTGTCAATATCTTAGAACTGACATAACATGATATTGGTGGTTATTGATAAAATCACTAAGGTATCTCACTTAATTCCTGATAATATTTTTGATGATGCACTTATGCTTGCAAAGATATTTTTTAAAGAAGTATATAGTGTTTATGCCTAAAAGTTTATCATAGGTGGTTCTTAGTGTTTAAGAAATACTACTCATTTATAAATTTAGAGAATCTAATGCATGAGTTATAGGATGTCATAATCTTGTTATCTTTGGTGGAATAGAGGTTGAACAAGAGGACTATTTCATAAATTTACATTAGTTCATGGTTGGAAGCCATTCTGGCTTAATAGTTGATCTTTGATTTTGAAGATAGCCCATGATATTTAAAGTGAATTATGTTCAAAACCTAAGTCTAAATATAAACTAAGATGAGTATTCATAATGAAACTAATATAAGGTGAATTGATTAAAAAAAAGGAGCAAAAATAAGGGTAAGGCAAAAAAGAAATATATTGTTCGTCTTTAACCCAAACATCATGACAAAGTTCAAGTTTCATCTGAACATGCATTTAACCAATATATGGCATGAAGTAGCATAAGCTCAATCTTATCGCACATTAGTCAAACATATAAGTATAGTATGAAATAGTACAAATTAGGACCAGATCACTTTAAATATTCACCCTTGTAAGTAAATAGCATTAACACATATGTAAGAAAAGTGAATAAAACAAAGTAAACCTTAGAACTTTCAACTAATCTAGCATAGCACAAATTATCAACTCTACACTTAAATATGCACATCCAAAATTTATAAGGACCATTCATATATAAGATTTAGACTAGACAAATGAGAAAGAAGATATGATAGCGATTCACACAAGCAAATGTGGACAAACTTTGCATAACTCCTTATTTATATTAATTTGCTCAAAATTTATACAATAGTTTTGGCTCAAAAACTCCCTCCCATTTTTTACAATGGATAATACCTCTTTATATAGATAATTCATGAGGTATTCCAATTATTCATGTCAAATATTAAGGATATATGTCCTTTTACAATCATTCTAGAACTTTTCAAAGACTCCAAATGACTAACCTATAGGCAATGTGCTTTAAAAATTGTGCATGCCTTTACAAAGAGGAATATTCTCTTTTCAAAATATTATACAAGCTAGTTATAAAAATAATATTCCTAATTCAACTAACTTTGAGACCCCTATGTGGTTATCTTTTTCTTTTACATTAGGATCTTTATTGCTCTATCATGTTTCTCATTAATTAGCTTTAGATTGACTGTAGGTTCCATGAAGAGTTCATCCACTTGATCTGTTAGGCCCCTAAAATATTTGTCATCTCTTCCTAAAACTTATTTGATGCTTATAGATTCACTAATCTTTTCCTCTATTGTTAGAATCATGTCCATGATCTTACTATTATCTACTTTAGTTCTTCCTTGGATCTTGTTTCTCACTTCTAGCATGACTAGGGTGGCTTTGAGTTTAAATTCCTCATCAGTGATGAGACCCATGGAACTGAGTGTGGATGTTTCTATGATCATGGTCCCCAGTATGTGCTCTATCATATCTCCCAACTATTTTTCATCCTCAAGAAGGTTCTCTAGGTTCTCAGACCATGTGCTTAAACCTTTGATCTTATCTACTATCAAACCCATGACTATGTTCAGATGTGCCAAGATGATGGTTTTGAAATCAAGAATTTGATCTTTAGTCAAGATATTGATCAAATCTTTTATTTTTCCTCTTGAACTCTACCATTAGTGAATTAGGCCCTTGGATACTACATCCTACTAGTTCAATACACTTTATCTGGACTTTATTAACTTTAGAGAATTGAACATATCATACAATATGTCTTTAAACATTTTGATCATTGTATCTAAGACTGACAATACAACTTATTTCTCCAAATTTTCCTTTTGCTATTACATGGCTTTGGGGGTGGCTTGCAATTGTTCTACCTATGTTTAGGTTAATTAAAGCACATTCTCTTCAAATATCATGTTTGCTCTAGGTACCTCTCCTACTATTTAGGTCAAACTAATGAATGGTTCTACTTTATTATAGGTGACCTATTCATCCCCTATCATGACCTTCTTTTCTATGACCCTTTACAAACTGGTAGCTGTTAGGTCAAACTTGACACCAAGTAATGATTGAATCACTTTAGGAGTTGGAATCTCAACTTATGTTTCACTTGATTCTCCTAGAGAAGTCATCCTTCTTCCATCTTCCTTTTGTAGAGCCAGGATCTATGGCTTGACCTCCTCATCCGCTAGGATATTGATGGCCTTCATATTTCCCAAGGGTGTTGTGTAGTAGGTATATTTTGCAATTTACCATAGATGAACCATTCTAGAATGATTGGACCATGAATCAAATTTTATTCCTTAAAGAGGTTGATTTCACTCAAAGGATGAGAGAAAGTCACCTTAGGCTTCTTGTTCTTTACTGGAACCATGGCCATCTCAACTTTTATTTTGGGGGGATCCATGGGAAATAGATCCAATACTTTTTTTCCCCTTTTTTCCTTTATTTCCTCTATTTCTTCATCATCTAACTCATAGGCTAATGATAGCATTTTTAAATCATCTTCAATTATCTCACTAGGGTCTAATGCTACAATATGAACCTCCTCCACTGGTGATCCTTTTTCCTTTACTTGATCTGAAGAAGATGAAATCTCAATTAGGCTTTCTCTCTTTTGGCCTATGTTCAACTTATGCCTTTGTTTGGGCACTGACTGATTGAGCAGCTAGAGGCTTAAAAGGTGTACCATGTAGCAAATGGTACTACCTTGGCCCCAATTATCATTTATCATCTCTTCCCTTTTTCTCCCTTAGCATCTTAGATTCATGTTTGATGTTGTGTTCTTTTAATCTCTTGGTGACCTCAGAGAATGAAAATGCTTTTGTGTAAATAGGGTCAAAAAGACTAGGCTAGTGATCATAAGTTACATTTATTCCTTTGGCCTTAAAATTCTCCTTAAATTTTCCATGGGGATCCCACTATCTTAGCTCATCAACTTGTAAATTAAAGGATGTCTTATTTTTGGAAGTAGACTCAATATTATCCCATAATGCAAACATAGTTCTACCAATGGTTATAGGGAGGGTGTGAAGTAATCCCTTCTTTTTGTTCTTTCAAAGACCATCTATCCCATTACAAATTTGGTAAACTATTTCTTACTCTGTAAGCTTATTTGGCAGAGGTACTTTCCCTCAATCTTGTTGATTGTATATTCTGGGTATAGTCATATATCCCCTATGACTTCAATAGTTTTCTTTATTAGGGAGTTGACTCTCATCATTGGGATCCCTGTGATGGCCACTGTAAGGGTTGGGTAGACACAATCACATATGAATTGGATCTGATCTATATCCTTGAATATGTGTAATTTGGAATAATATTGTGAAATTGTTTGTGTTCCACTAGGTGATGCTTCCCTAAGGTTTTGAATCTTGGTTGTAGAAAAAAAAGCATCAAGAAGGTATGACATCATATGAAACTAGGTTTTATTCCTCTTTACAATTTCAAATATCTATCTACTTAGATCAATACTAATTACCTCGCCTAAAGGAGGGGTGATTTGTTTCTCAATCATGAAGTAGACAAAGGGCACCCAAATTTGGTCTACATATGTAGTGGTTGCATTCCCACATTACCTATTCATCATAGTCATGATCATTCAAATCCTAGGTCTGAATTAACTAATAGGGATATTGTTATTGAAGTCAAAAATTACTTGATTCTTGGAATATAGTCTTAGGTCAAGGATGCTTTTTAGGTTATTATCTTTGGCCTAGGTATTGATGGAAAATAGGTCTATTTACAATTTGGGTAATTTTTAGTAGTCTTAAAAGGCTATAGTATAAATGTAGTCCATTTTATTTTGAGTATGTCCATTAATTACCATGCTTTTATCAATTTTAACATCTTTAAAAATAGGGGCAAGAATGTCTATGCATTGGAATACCTCAAGATTTGTTGTTGCATAATGGAAACCAGTTATTTATATAGTAACCACATTTTAGTATCACCTCCTAGCAAAAACATTCTTCTCCTCCTCTTTGGTGATGGTTGGTTGTTATTCAATGGTCCATAAAATCTTTGACCAAATGTTGTCTCTTGTATTCAGCATGGTGGCATTGAATGTTATGTCCTTGAAAATCCTCCCTTCTTATTTGAAGTCAAATAAATATCCACATCCTCCCTTAAAACACCTTTTTAGGCTATCATGGCTATGAATTTCTCTAAATTTCTTGCTAGTAGATTGCACTTCAGCTCTAAATTGAATTATTCTCACATAGGTGATGATTCAACTTTCCTTGGCTTAGTCATAATGAGCATAGGGTCAAATTAGGGACTCTAAACTTTCTAGGGATTTTTTGAAGGTTTCCTCAGTGCTTCAATGGTGGTAACTTGTTCAAATGGTGAGATTTGAGCCTTAGATTTTATTTGGATTATGTATTTATACCTTTATCTTTCACAGGTCCATAAAATATTCAAATTTTTCATGTCTTGATTATGTGGCATCATTATGGCATCTCCATGGCATGTTGCTCATTAATATTTGAAATATCATCATTTGTAACTTTTGGACATGTGTTAATATTTTATTGGTTTTGATCCCTTTGAAAATTCTTCCTTGCCTCACAACATTGGATCTATTTACATAGATCAATCCAGTTCATTGATCTCAATCTAAGAAATCAAATGTCGTTGGCTACTTTGTCACATTCGTCATGGTTGTGACACTTTTCACTTTTGCATTCATTCTAAGCTTTGTTGAAATGTCAATGTTGATCTTGTACCGTCAGATCATCCTCACTCAAATGAATGTGCTTTATTGATCTTTAATGATTAGATCATGTTCCTTACTTAGCATGTCATTGATCAAAATATGTATGCGAGACCATATTCCATCAACCTTTGGAAGATGATTGGGCTTTAATCCATGACACATAGTTGTGCCACATGTAATCTTTATGGTGTCTCTTGACTTTTCAACCTTTATTATGCACCATTAGATCATCCTCATGAGGATCAATGTACTTTTTTGGATCTCAATCTGAGGGATTGAATGCCATTGGATGCTCAACATTCTCTTACTAGAATTATGACACTTGTCACCTTCTCAATTATCCTAGGGCTCCATTAAAGTCTTGACACTCATCCACATACTGTCAACATTTGGGGACATTCTCAAGCTTTAATCATGAGTTGTGGACTTGACACTTAGCACTTATTTTCTTGTTCTGAGTTATTTAAATTTTCAACATTTATCTTTCACCATTAAATCTTCTATGTCTGAGTTAACATGTACCATTGATCCTATAGATAATATGAAATGTTAAGTTAGGCTTGAGAAATATAGGGAACCTAGGTTAAATATTTTAGACTAAGGTTTTATTCATGTTGATAAACATAGTAAAACCTTAGGATAAAATTTTTAGGCTAAGTTATAAAACATAATAAATGGGAACCCGTGAATGATAGGATATATGTCATAAAATTTTAGCCTAGGGTTTTTGTTATGTTAATAAATATAATTATAAATTTTAGGATAAGGTTTTTACACTAATATTGATACATGACAAAAGAGACCCTGCATTAGTTAGACCACTTGAAGATAAAAGGCTAAGGGGATTTGGGACATAAAGGACCAAGTGTAAATTTTTAGACTAAGGTTTGGTCATGTTGATAAACATGACTAAGCCTTAGGATAAAAATTAGGCTAAGTCCATGACATAATTAATTATTCCTATGCAATCTGCTCTTGTGTAAATTTGAATTCAATTCAACAGAACATGAGCTAGGGTAATTGGACTAAGGGTTTTAACATGGTTTAAATGTAAATTCAATTAGTTTTGACAAACCAAAGGTTAGTAAAATATCATTTTAACATTGAAGCACAAAACCCTAATCATGGTCATTCCAAATGAGATTTTATTGATCTTGTAATATAGAAACAAAGGCAACAACGATTAGTAACTTTAGAAAGGATCAAACAATGACCACTTGAAAATATGTCAATTAATCCAAATGAGAACCAAGTGTGGATCATATTAAAATAAAGATAATGTGCAAACATGCTAATGGTACTATGATCATGTGATTTTTTTTATTTTAAGGTACAAATTTCCATAATTTGAAACAAAGGTCCCCATTTTTCAGAAATGGGGGTATGTTGACCTCAACAAATGGCAACTTCTAGGGGAAATATAGCAATATTTTAGAATTCAAAGACTCTAGTTTAGACTAGTAACTAGGCTACTTATTCCACTTGATAATGCACCATTATTAAGATCAATTCATGGTTAAAAAAAGTCTTGCACATGGAAAATTAGGATCAAACATCAAAACATAGCCATGTTGTGTGTGTGTTTTGATTCTACTTACTAATTGCCATAGGATTTAGAGAATAACCTTTAGATTCATGACCTTAATCATCAATATTGACTTACATCATATTTAAATGTTGATTAAGAATCATGTTTTATCTTAATGACAGCTTGGGCATTGTTCTATTGTTATCTAGGCATCCATATCCCCGATAGAGATACCTTTGGCTCTATTCAAGGCCTTGCTCCACTACTATCCATGTGTCCATATCCCCAGTGTAGATTACCAAAATCAGCCTTGCTCATAAATCCTTTTAGTTTTTGTAATAAAGCTCTTATTTTTGTATTTTTTAGGTATTTTGACTTTCTAGAAAAGGTTGGAACTAGATTAGCCAAGTTTTAGGATTTTGTCAAATGTATGATCTTTAGACAATCATCCTTGGATGTAATTTTTTCCCAGGCAATTAATGTTTTTTAAGTGCAAACATGACTTTGTCCTAATAATTCAAGCTTCCACCCTATATGTGTAATCCTTCTTAGAATCGAGCTTTGATCAAAACAAGGCTTAAAATCTCAAGGAATAATTAACCTACTTATCAGTCCTCACTAGTTTTTCCAAACTATAACATCGGGCTCACATTTCAAAAATCCATGATCAACCAATGTTGAGGAATCATACCTATATTTTTGAACTATGAGGTTCCTTTTGAGAACCTAAATGTACTTTGAGATAAGAACTATCTTGAAAAATACTTATTTAAATAAAATATCAAAGCAGAGAAAATGAAACACACCAAACACCAAGAAAATAAACAAAAAACAAAGGAAACAAGTAAAAAACTATATACATGCATTATGTACAAACAAGGGACAAGAAGGAAAGAAACAAGAAAGAAACTAAATTAAGCCTACCTATACTAAATCTAACTAGTCTTATAGTTCATTCCATGAAGACTTTAGGTGGGATAGTAGAGAAGTAATGTTTCAAGTTTTTCCCATTGGTTGGCAATGTAAACTCTACTCCTTGCAAGTCTTTTAATTTGAAGGTGTTATCTCCCAGGATCTCAACAATCTGATATGGGACAATCCATAAAGGTGTGAACTTCCCATGTTTTCTTTTTGGTTATGAGGCCTTATGCCAAATAAGAACTAAATCTCCTTGTCTAAACACCTTTATCTATGAACACTTATCAAACCACCTTTTGATCATGGTTTGGTGTCTGCTAAAATTAGCAAAAACTTCCTCTCTTGCATCCTCCATCTGTATGATGTCAAGTAACCCTAAACTTATAAATTCTTGATACTCCTCCATGTACTCTTGCATGAACCTATATATTGGCATCTTGAGTGTAATAGGGAATATGGGTTCTTGACCATATACTAGTAGTAATGGTGATACTTTAAGGGATTCCTTAACTCTATTTCTAGCTACCTAAAGGGCATACTTGATTAATTTGTGTCATATTCTTGGTTTATCATCTAAAGACTTCTTGATGGCTTTCATCAAGTTCTTATTTGTTGATTCAAAGACTCCATTGCCTTGAGGGTAATGGTTTGATGAGAATTGAGGATGATGTTGTTGTCATATGCCCACTTAGTCATCTCAATGGATATAAAAGCATATCCATTATCATATACTAAAGATATCAGTGTTTCAAATATCGTGCATATGTTTTATTCTAGGAATTTGATCACTTATTTAGTCTTACACTACTTAGTTGCCACTTCTTCAGTCCTACACTACTTAGTTGCCACTACTTCAGTCCATCTTATGTAGTAGTCTATAGTAGTTAGAACATAATTGTGATCATCTAATGAATTGGGGTTAATTACCCCCATAAATTCTAATCCCCATTATGCAAAAGGTTTATCGATGATTACTAACTTTAATGGCATGGTTGTTCTGGGATCTTTGGTCCTAAATCTTTGACATGAATGGCACTCTCTCACATGCTTGTGATCATCTTTGAAGATAGTAAGCCAATAGTAAATAGTTCTAAGGATCTTATGGGATATATTAATTCTAGATGGATGTCCACTTCCTAAATTCTCATATAAAGTTCTCAAGATCTTAGTTGTTTCTTCCTTTGAGACACATCTTAGGTAAATGCCTTCAAAGTTATTTATGTTTAATATCCCATCTTTGATCAAGAAATGGGCTACCTTGAGGCTTAAATCTCTCTTTTTCTCTCTACTTAATCTTATAAGATAATATCCATTGATTATAAAATGAACAATGGGATCATACCAATCATTAGATTGAAATCTTTGTTGATCAACTTGCATAACACTCAGTTTGGGCTTAGTATTAGTAATTAACTAAATTAAACCTTGGCATCTTACTAACTTTCTAATCTTCATCTCTAGATCATATTATTGAAGGATAGACATCCACTTACCTCTTTTTTCCCCAAGTTCATATTGACTCAACATTAGTTAGTGGTAGGTTCAATTAGATTGCATGCACTTTATTTCTAAGGATATTGTGTCTAAATTTATTCACTACCTTAACTAAAACAAATGCTTATTTTTCAATTAAAGAATAGTTCAACTCAGTATTTTTAAGGTTAGTACTCATGAAATTAATGGGGTGATCACAATTATCTATCTTCTAAGTTAGAACAATAGTTATTATATGATCAAAGGCAAAGGAATAATGATAGAAATCTTTAGTGAAATCTAGACTTATCAATACAAGAGATTTTCCAATAACTTCTTTGATGTCTTTGAAAGCTTTCTTGGTCTCCTAATTCTATGTGATCTTGACATATTTATTCAAAATTTCATTTAATGGCTTCACATTCTCTATAAAACCAGAAATAAACTTTCTCACAAAGTTGATTTTACCAAAGAAAGACTTTAATTCTTTCCTATTATTATAGGGTTATATATTTGATATTGCATTTACTTTATCTAGGTTTATAGATATCCCCTCCTTGGTTATGACATGTCCTAAAAGCTTTCCCTCAATTACATTAAAGTTGGTTTTCCTAAGATTGAGGGAGATTCCATACCTTTTGCATCTCTTGAAGACTTATTTCAAGTGCATAATATGGTCATCCCTATTTTTAGAAAAGACAATGAGATCATCCATATATATAATAATCCACTTACCTATCAACCCTCGGAAGGCATGGTCTATTGCTCTTTTAAAGGTTGCACCTGCATTGATTAATCCAAAGGGCATTCTCTTGTAAGCAAAAGTGCCCCACTTGGTATTAATCATATTTTTCTTTCTATCTTCCTTATTCACTAGCTCCTTATTATACCCTAAAAATCCATCAAGAAAGGACATCATAGTAGAACTAGAAATAATTTGGATAACTTGGTCAAGAGAAGGTAGGGTATAATTATCCTTTTTAGATGCTCTATTTAGATTTATAAAGTCAATACATAATATAATTTCACCATTTTTATTATTGATTGTTACTAAGTTAGCTACCCAAGTGGAGCATCTAATGGGAAACACTATCTTAGCATCTAGTAACTTCTTGACCTCTTTATATATCATTGGTTCTAGGACAAGGTTGACCGATCTTTATTTTTGCCTAAATGGCTTAAAAGATTCATTTATAGGTATGGTGTGGGTTATGGCCTTAGTATCAAAGATATTCAAGTCGTCATAGAACCATGCTATCACATCCTTATACTTGGTTAGCATATCTTTGGCTCTCTTGGTTTCAATACCTTATGCAGGTTGTACCAATGTTCACCAGCTAAGGTTGACCTTGGGAACCTAGGTAAATTACATTGTAGTCCTTCCCATCCACTTTGGGAATATTGATATTCTCAACTAGTTTGTCTAGATCAAATAATCTCTCTAAGACAATGATACCTTTGGAGATTTTATTGTCATTCAGTTGGATGACCTTGTTATCAAATTTTTATTAAACTTTATCATTATCAAGAGTGTTGACCTCATCAATGATGTGAGATTCAAATACCCCTGAATTAGTCATAAAATATATGATCTATTGATCATCACTAAATACTTCTAGGTGGTTGAAATTATCTATAACTGAGGGATAGGGGACTAATTCAATGGTAAGGTTTTGTAACTTGGAAATTTGATTAGGCATAAGGTTGGTTGTAACTAAAGCAAGTTCATTAGTAGCCTTGTTTTCTTCCCTAAGGAATAACATAATGTTAAAAACATCAAAACACTCAATTAAGTCCTATATTCTAAACGTATACTTCTTAAGATATGACAATTTACATTGATATTTACTTTTGATTTGATTAACTACTATTTATAAATCACCAAAAACTAATAGTTCATTGACCTTGTGTTTGATTGTAAATTATAATCTAAGAATAAGTGCTTCATAATCTATAAGATTGTTACTGCATGGGAATTAGAATTTGTAAGAGGCATTGTATTCTTTCCTAATGGGATTTATTAACACCACCCCTACTCTAGAACCCAGTTTACATATAGCACCATCAAAATACAAATTCCATAATCTAGGTATAGCATGAGAAGTTTGAGTTACATACCTTTGTGGTGTCAAGAGTGTAAACACCAAGATCTAAGTTAATCATGTTGACCCTCTCATTGATTACATTATACTTGGTAATCATATGTTTAATCTTGGGTTCCCTCTCTATCTTGATTTGATTGGGAACTCCCTTTTAGGGAAGCCACATATGTGAACAATCATTTGAAATATAACCATTTAAGACCCTTGTCCAATCTCTACTCAACAACATTCCATAAGCATTAGTGATGTCCACCACTAGGATATCAATAACCTTTTGGATCCTTGGTTTATAACCAATCTGCATGTGAACATTCACAAATTCACCAATTACTTTGAATCTTGATTTACCTAATTGAGTTACAACTCTGTCATATTTAATTAGATTCAAACCAAGTTATTCACAAATACCTTTAGGCATGATATTTGTAAATGTACCAGAATCTAATAAATAATTATGTATATTCTTACCAAATATCTTGAATATAATCAAGAAAGGTGGAACATCTACCTAACTCTTGTGTATTATAATGTTAGCATCTGTAGCCTTTTGTGATTTACTAGTCTTCTTAGACATACATTCCAACAACAAATATCTTTGTTCTATAATTTGAGTTAATTCATGTAAAGTAATGTTAGCTTTGATATTTTTCATGTCCTCCACTATATTACATCCAATCCTATTATAATAATTAGAAGTATTAGCATCAATTTTAGAGGTACTTCCCTTAGGAGGCTCTGGATTATTATCTGATGTAGTATCAAGAGGAGTGTCTAAATTATTTGGTGGAGTTGAGGTAATCAAAGATTGTTTCTACTCCCTATTATTTAGAGGATAGGTCTTCTTTAGATATTTTTGAAAAGCATGAATTTCCTCAGGGATATCCTTAAGCTCATTATCTTCTTGAAATGGGAAATCAAATGTTTCCACCATGAAATTTGAATCAAAATATTTATATGACCTTGAAGAACTTGATGTACCAACACCATGGTCTTTATTAGAGACAACTTCAAAAGTGTCTAACTCTTCTTGAAAAGTTTCAAAAGCATTGAAAAATTTGAGACAATCTAGTTCACCATGCTTTGAATTAAAATGACCTCTAGAATAATCTAGTAAAACAACATCACTTAGATTTCTATTAGGCACATTCTTATTAGTATGTGACTCATTATTATGGTTGTTGTTATTGTTATTTGGGAATCTATTTGAAGGCCTATTTAATATTTAGAAAGAGAAGTTCCTATTATATACTTCCCTAGTATTAACAACTTGATTTTGTAGCTAAAGGAAATCAGTGCTTAACTTTTAAACCATCTTTAAGATAGAGTCATTTTCATTCTCTAGTGCCTTTGAATTATGCACTTGAGTATTACTACTAGCTGTAAGCATCAAATCTCTTTGGTCTTTTGGATGAGATACACTTGCAATATTATTCAAGAATTCTAGGTTTTGACATGAGTATGCATGGTTCAAAGGCAATTGGTTCAAAACTAGAAGCTAATTTAAGGCAATCATATTTTGATTGGCATTGAGAATGACATTTAGAATAGGCAAATTTGGATTAATGTTAGGAATAGTGTATGCCATTTAGACCTGTGGTTGTATATAGTCATTAATGATTATAGCTTCAACATAATCTAAGGCTAATGTATTAATTATTGATTCGAGCAACATTTCAAGCAATAATTCAGGTGATGGTTCTACACCAATTGGTGGCAAAACTTTTGGGAGCCATAACTTTTGCACCATAGCTCCGTTTGACTCCTCATTTGAAATGTTGGAAAGATAAGAATGAGGAGAACATGATGAGATGGCATGGATATTTTCTCAATGGTTTTTAAACCCCAAAATCCCAATAGAAGTGTCTTAAATTTCAATTTTAATAGTGTAGTCTAAAAATAGTAAGTTTCTAGAAATAATAATTTCTCAAATTTTGTAATGTTTTAAATTGTGGAAGTAAAACCACTTCATATCCTCAAGATCAGTGACCTTCCACATCCTCCTCCTACCTTCAAAGTATGTATAAAAATATATTTATCCTAAAAAGGCAATCAGACATCTCTTCTCAGAGATAGGCATATGTTTCGATCTACAAATTCAATCAATAAAACATGTCTTCTTAGAGATAGCATTATTACAGTTGTGTTATTCTTATTTCTTGAATTATCTTTCAACCAAAGCTCTTGAGTTTTGGATCATGATCTAATAAAATCTTTTAAGAAACATAGAAGTCATTGGATCCAATTCATCCTTATAAATCTCTAATGCTAAAGCCTCATCAAGTCTATAAAGCATTATATATTTCTATTGAACATCTTCTAGAATCTAACATTAAAGTTATGGGCTCATTTCAGTCTCTTTTAACTATGGTAAACTATTGGTAAATGACACAAAGACTAATGATTTTGCCAAACTGATTAATAAAGCAATTATTAAAATCATTCCAACTGGCTATGTAGTTTTTAGGAAGGTTTAGAAATCATTCATATGTATCATCTTTAAAAGTAAATGGAAATAATCTTCATGCTACATCTTCATGAATAACATTAAAAAGTTTTAAATCATCTTTGAAAATTTTAATGTGTTCTTCAGTAGTTACAACACCATTAGGATTAAAAGTAGGTAAATACTTTTCATGATTATGAATAAGGTCATGTACCACACCTAGCACATTAATTGAAAAACCACCTATCCAATCCATACCTTGATAGCAATTAAACATAGGGTAATCCTAAACTAATGAATTTGGTTGAGACTTTGAGATTCTATACTTACATTTGTCTTACCTAGCTCTCTCGTGAACTTCTAATGATATAAGAGAAACCTTTGTCTCTGAATGTGACCTGGTCCTTATCCTTGGCAATATCACCTTGAAATCTTTGAACCCTATTTGAAATATGATGTGTAAATCTTATCTTTGTAAATAACAATGATCAAACTTACACATTAAGCAAATTTTTCACAAATTTGTATAAATAATGATAAAAGGCATTCATATTTAAATGAATTAGCTTAAATACATGTTCAAACATGTAAGTATGAATGATCTTTACATTTTTCAAGCTTAGATAAACTCAAATTTACAAATATCCAATCAATCTTTGAACAAAATGACTATTACTAACCTTAAATGCCTTGGATTTACAAAGCTTAAGCTATGTTTACCACAATGTGTCATAAATATTCAAATAATATCTATCTTTATTTGAATAAGTATAAAGACTCATTTGATACCATTAAGATCAATTATCTTTAAACAAATATGATAAAATAAACACAAACATATAAAGAATACATCAATCTTTGAATATAATTCACCAAAATTAACAAAGATGTTGAAAATTTATAGAGATCTAATGAAGGCCCTTCTTCTAGTGTTATCAAAATACATTCCCTAATTATGCCTAAAAATGTATCATAGGTGGTTCTTAGTGTTTAAGAAAAACTACTCATTTATGAATTTAGAGAATCTAATGCATGAGTTGTAGGTTGTGATAATCTTGTTATCTTTATTGGAATAGAGGCAAAACAAGTTTATTATTTCACAAATTTATATAGTTGGTGGTTGGGAGCCACCATGTCTTAATAGTTAATCCTTGATTTTGAAGATAACCCATGTTATTTAAAGTGAATTATGCTCAAAACCAAAGTCTAAATCTAAACTAAGATGAGTGTTCACATTGAAACTAATCTAAGGTGAATTGATCAAAAAGGTGCAAAAGGAAGGGTAAGGAAAAGAAAAAATATGTTACTGATCTTTAACCCAAACATCATGACAAAGTTTAAGTTCCATATGAACATGTTAACCAATATATGATATGAAGTATCATAATTTCAAATCCTAGCACACATTAGGCAAACATATAAGTATAGTATGAAATAGTGCAAATAAGGACTAGGTTAACTTTAAATATTCACCTCTACAAGCAAATAGCATTAGTACATATGCATGAAAAGTGAAGAAAATGAATTAAACCTTATAAATTTCAACTAATCTAGCATTAGAAAAAATTAGCAATTCTGCACTTAAAGATACACATTCATAATTTATAAGGACCATTAAAATATGAGATTTAGACTAGATAAATGCAAGAGAATCCATGATAGTAATTCACACAAGCAAATGTGGGAAAACTTTATAGAACTCCTTGTTTATATTAATTTGCTCAAAAGTTAAAAAATAGTTTTGGCTCAAAAACTCCCTCCCCTTTTTGACAATGGACAATACTTCTTTAAATAGACAATTCATGAGGTATGCTAGTTAGTCATGTCAAATATTAAGGACATCTATCTTTTTACAATCATTCTATAACTTTTTAAAGACTCTAAATGATTAACCTATAGGCATTATGATTTACAAATTGTGCATGCTGTTATAAAGAGGAATATTCTCTTTTTAAAATATTATAAAAGCTTAATTACAAAAAGAATATTCCTAATTCAACTAAATTTGAGACCCATGTGTGGTTGTCTTTTTCTTTTGTTGTAGTATATTTATTACTCTATCATGTTTATCATCAATTAGATTTATATCGACCATAGTTTCTATGAAAGGTTCATCCTCTTGATCTGTCAGGCCCCTAAATCTTTGTCATCTCTTCCTAGAGCCTCTTTGATGCTTATGGCTTCACTAATATTTTCCTCTATTGTTAGAATCATTTTCATGATCCTACTATTATTTGCTCTAGTTTTCCTTTGGATCTTACTTCTCACTTCTTACATGACTAGGGCATCCTTGAGTTTAAATTCCTCATCAATGATGAGACCCATGGAACTAAGTATGGATGGTTATATGATAATCATCCCCAGTATGTGCTCTATCATATCTCATAATTATTTGTCATCCTCAAGAAGGATCTTTAGGTTCTTAGACCATGTGCTTAAACCTTTTATCTTGTCTACTATCAAACACATGACTATGTTTAAATCTGCTAATTTGATGGTCCTGAAATCATAAATTTGATCTTTAATCAAGATATTGATCAAATCCTTTTTTTTCCTCTTGAGCTCTACCATTAGTGAGTTAGGCCCTTGGCTGCTACATTTTGTTGTCTCAATATACTTTGTCTAGAATTTATTGAATTTAAATAATTGAGAATATCATACAAGGTATCTTAAAACATTTTGATCATTATATTTGGGATTGATAATATAGCTTATTTCTCTAAATTTTCCTTTTGTTGTTGCATGCCTTTGAGGGTAGCCTACAAATGTTCTACCTGTGTTTGGGTTAATTCAAGCACATTCTCTTCAAATATCTTATTTTATCTATGCCTTTACCCTTCTATTAGGGTCAAACTAGTGAATGGTTCCACTTTCTGATAGGTGACCCCTTCACCCACTATCATGACCTTATTTTCTATGACCCTTTGCAAAGTAGCAGTTGTTAGGTTAAACTTGACACCAATTGATGATTGAGTTACTTTAGGAGTTGTAATATCAACTTATGCTCCACTTTATTCTCTTAGAGAAGCCATCCTTATTTCATCTTCCTTTTATAGATCTAGGATCCATGGCTTGACCTCTTCATGCACTATGATATTGATGGCCTTCATCATTACCAAAGGGTGTTGTGTAGTAGGTACTTTTTACCATAGATGAACCATTATAAAATTATTGGACCATGAATCAAATTTTATTCACTAAAGAGGTTGATTTTACTCAAAGGATGTATGAAAGTCACCTTGGGCTTCTTTTTCTTTACTAGAACCATGGCCATCTCAGTTTTTCTTTTGGGAGGATCCACAGGAACTAGATCCAATACTTGATTCCCCCTTTCTTCCTTTATTTCCTCCATTTCTTCATCATCTAACTCATAGGCCAATGATATAATTATTAAAGCATCTTCAATTATCTCACCATGATCTAATGCTACCATATGAACCTCCTCCATTGGTGATCCTTATTCCTCTGCTTGAGCTGAAGAAGATGCAATCTCACCAGGCCTTCTTTCTTCTAGACTATGTTCAACTTGTGTATTTATTTGGGCACTAAATAATTAAGATGGTGGAGGATTAGAAGTTGTACCACTCAGCAAATGGTACTACCTTGGCCCCAATTGCCATTTATCATCTCCTCCCTTTTACTCCCTCAGCATCCTAGATTTAAGTTTGATGTGTTTTTTTAATCTCTTGGTGACCTCAAAGAATGAATATTATTTTGTGTAAATAGGGTTAAAAGGACCAAGCTAGTAATCATAAGGTACATTTATTCCTTTGGCCTTCAAATTCTCCTTAACTTTTCCTTGTGGATCCCACTGCCTTATCTCTTCAACTTACAAATTTAATGATGTCTTGTGTTTGGAAGTAGCCTCAATATTGTCCCATAATGAATAAATAGTTATACCAATGGTTATGGGGAGGGTGTGAAGCAATCCCTTCCTTTTGGTCTTAAAAATACCATATATTCCATTACAAATTTGGTAAACTACTTCTTATTCTATAATCTTATTTTCCACATAGATTAGTAATCTAAGGGGAGTGCATTGGGTTCCCTCAATCCTAATGATTGTACAATCTATAAATAGCCATATATCCCCTATAGATTCAATAATTTATTTATTAAGGGGTTCACTCTCATCATTGGGATCCTTGTGATGGACTCTTTAAGGGTTGGGTAGACAGAATCATATATGAATCAGATGTTATCTTTGTACTTGAATATGTGTAGTTTAGAATAATGTTATGAAACTATTTGTGTTCCACTAGGTGACCATGCCTTAAGGTTTGGAATCTTGGTTATAGAAAGAAGGGAATTAAGAAGGTATGACATCATATAAAATTGGGTTTTCTTCCTCTTTACAATTTTGAATATTTGTCTACTTAAAAAAATATTGATTACCTCACCTAAAGGAGAGGTGATATGTTTCTAAATCATGAAGTAGATAAGGGGCACCCAAATTTGGTCTACATATATAGTGGTTGCATTTCCACATAACCTATTCATCATATTCATGATCATTTCAATCCCAAGTTTGAACTAACTAATAGGGATGTTGCTATTAAAGTCAAAAAATACTTGATTCCCAGAATATAGTCATAAAGGATGTTTTTCAAATCATTGTCTCTAGCCCAGGTATTGATGGAAGATATGTCTATTTGTGGTTTAGGCAATTTGTAGTAGTTTTCAAAGGCTATAGGATAAATTTAGGACATTTTATTTTGATTATGTACATTAATTGGCATGCAATTATCAATTTTATCATCTTTAAAAATAGGGACAAGAATGTCTATGTAGTGGAGTACCTCAGGCTTCATTGATGCATAGTGAAGACTAGTCATTTGTATAGTAACCACATTGTAGTATCACCTCTTTGCAGTCACATTATTCTCCTTCTCTCTGGTGATGGCTGGTTATTCTTTAATGGTCCAAAAAATCTTTGACCAATTAATATCTCCTTTATTCAACATAGTGGTATTAAATGTTGTGTCCTTGAAAATCCTCCCTTCTACATCTGAAGTCAAATAAAGCTCCACATGCTCCTTAGGAACACTTTTATAGGTTGCCATGGCTATGAATTTCTCTAAATTTCTTATTAGTAAATGTTACTTTGGCTCTAGATTAAATTTTTGTTCCATAGGTGATAATTCAACTTTCCTTGGCTTAGTCACAATGATCTCAGGGTCAAATTAGGGATTTTGCACTTGCTAGGGCTTTTTTGAAAGTGTCATCAATGCTTTAATGGTGGCATCTAGTTTAAATGGTGAGCTTCATGCCTTATATTTTATTTGTATTTTATATCTATACCTTTGCCTTTCATAGGTCCACAAAATCTTCAACTTTGTCGTGTCTTCTTATGTGGCATCTTAGTGGCATGTTCCTCATTAATAGTTAAAATATGATCATTTGTCACTTTTAGATACATTTAAATATATTATTGGTTATGGGACCTTTGAAAATTCTACCTACCTCACACCATTGGATATATTTACATAGATCAATGCAAATCATTGATCTTGATCTAAGAAATCGAACACCATAGATTATTTTGTCACATTCTCCATAGTTGTGACACTTGTCACTTCTACATTCATTCTAAGCTTTGTTGAAATGTCAACATTATTATTGCAATATCAGATCATCCTCACTTAGATTAATGTGCTCCATTGATATTTAATGATTGGATCATGTTCTTTTGTTTAGCATGTTGGTGATTAGAATGTGTACATGAGGCTACATATTGTTTATCTTTAGAAAATGCTCAAGATTTAATTTATGACACGTGATTGTGCCATGTGTTATCTCCATGGTAGTTCTTGACTTTTCAACCTTCATTATGCACCATCGAATCATCTTCATCCAAATCAATGCACTCCATTAGATCTCAATCTGAGGGATTGAACACCATTATTTGTTCACTATTCTCTTACTAGAATTATTACACTTGCCACCTTCTCACTTTTTTGAGGGTTCCATTAAAGTCTTGACTTAATATGTACATCGATCAAAATGTGTATACTCAACTACATACCGTTGATCTTTGAGGACATGCTCAAGATTTAATTATGAGTTGTAAGCTTGACATTTGGTGATTCTTCACTTATTCTTAACTCCTTAAATTGTCAACATTGATCTTGCACTATCAAATATTTTATTCCCAAGTTAACATGTATCATAGATCCTACAAACAATATGAAATGTTAAGTTAGGATCAGGAAATATAGGGATATAGGTTAAATAATTTAAACTAAGATTTTATTCATGTTGATAAACATGGTAAAACCTTAGGATAAAATTTTTAGGCTAAGTTCTAAAACATAATAAAGGGGACCTCATGAATGATAAAAGATGTGTCATAAAGTTTTATCCTAGGGTTTTCATTGTATTAATAAATACAATTAGAAATTTTAGGATAAGGCTTTTAATCTAAGCTTGGAGCTTAACTAAAGGGACCCTACATTAGTTAAACCATGTAAATATAAAAGGCTAAGGGGATTTGGGACATAAAATACCAAGTGTAAATTTTTAGACTAAGGTTTGGTCAATTCTACAGCATACATGCTTGCTTTGCCACCAGTTTTAACACTCATACATAATGTTTTTCTTGTATTTTATCTTAAAATGTATATTGTTAATCCTTCTCATGTATTGGATTGGAATGATTTATAGGTTATAGATCCTGTGATGGTCACATTAGAACTAGTCAGAATAATTGACACTCACAAACTTAGTTTCTGTAACACAAAAGTGTCATGGTGCAAGGTCTAATGGGACTAATATTCTAAAGATAATTCCCCTTGGGAAGACTATGAAGAGTTTGATAAGATGTTTCCACATTTATTTTCTTAATATTTTTGTTGGATATTATATTTATTTTATGTTAAACACTATTTTATTTTAGAACTTTTGTTGAAATATGTGTCATTAAGACAATGACCAACTTTAGAGGGAAGGATGTTACATCATGTTTTTCCTCTAGACTCATTAGTCTACTAATTTCTAGATTTCATTAGTTAATGATTGATTACATAATTATGTTAAGTGACTAGATTAGTAATATGTCAATTTGTGGATAGTTATTTATTACTTATGATCATAATCATTAACTTGTTATTAGTTGTTCATATTTTGTTTGATACATTATGATCATGATTATTTAGTTTATTCAATTACATTAGTTTATTATGATTATTTCATTATATTGTCTAACTACTATTTATTTTACTAAGGTGGATGCAAGATGGAATTCACACTCCTAACTATGACTGAGGGAGGGTATCATCGAAGAGGATGGAGTAGATGGAGATGATTGGGGGATGAGACAATGAAGTTGAATCCCTACACACACCACCTAGTTTAGTTTTATGCATGTGTTTGTTGATTGGTTAATATTATTATGGCAGCATGCATCATATTACTAATGTGTTTTCTTAATTTGGTAGTGTTTGATTATAATTATTTCATATTACTTTAATATTTACATGAAGTGTTTGGGTGGTGCTTTCAAATTCTAACATTTATTTGGTTTCAAAACACATATATAGTTATCATAACGTGTGCATTGATGTCCTTTTATGATCTTGATACAATTAAAATTCAAATATTATAATTTATGAGCAATTATATCTTTTTCTTATTCTATTGTCTTGGAACTAATTGAACTTAAGACTAGTGTTATCTGGTTTGAATACTATGCTTGGCATTTTATGCAAAGGCAATTATAATATCGATGTTTATAGGTAGCATATCAATGTTTTAAATGAATAGCTAGTCTTAAATATTTATTATGGGTTAATCAAGGTGACCATTATATAACACATATATATGTGACAAATAGAAATTGAAATTATTATTTTATTAATCGATGGCATATTATTTTTTTAAAGAGCTTGATGTCTAATCTTAGACTATGTTTGAGCTAATGAAGGTTATATTTTTAACTTAAGGCATGATGATTAGTTGGGGATCAAAATGAAATATTTAAACTATAATTTGACCATGATTATTTATTTTGGCATATTCTAAGGAATCTAGGGCTTCAAACTATTTATTATAGACTATTCAAAGCCATGCCTGGGAATAAAATGTGGACTTTTAGGAGTTGCATGGTTTTTATATGATGGTGTTTTATGTTGGACTACCTAGACTTCAGATGGGTTTTGGTGAGTTGTCATGCCAAAATTTTGTAAAATAATAATAGAACTAGAGATATGTTTTCAAAGACCCAATTTTATGGGAGTTTTTTGGGGGTTTTAACATATGCATACTGGGAGTAAATGGATATATATGGATGAGGAGAGTTTGGACAAGATAAATGGTAGATGAGGAGAGCTAGGTAGAGAAGGAATTTGGTTTTGCACTACCTAGTTTTACATATTCAAGTAGGGTTTTTTAAATTATTTTTTTATTTTATCATTTAGAGGTGCTATATGAAAAATATTGTGTTATGTCATTAATTATTTTATAATGGGTTATTAAAATTTTGATTGATATTTTTAAAAAATGGGGTTATATGTGGTTGACCCTAAGGATGGGTACGACCCATCCAAAGGGCTGAACACATATAAACCCCACCCATTTACAAATAGATGTGTGCATTGTGTATGATGCTATATTTGAAATGGATAAATAGAACCTAGGTGTCTTGAAATTAGGGTTTTAGGTGTTTTAGGAAGTTGTGTTTGATTTCAATTAAATTTTGAAGTCATATTGCAAAAGAGCTTTTTTGTCCTGGTTAAAGAAGGTCATTGGTTTTGTTTGCATTTTTTGGGTATCAATCAAGTTCATTTCATAGTTCTATTTTGTCTAGAAGTTTCCACGTATGTGAATTTATATACAATATATTTTTCATTTAGCTTTAAAATAGAAGTTTTAGATGTCCTAGGGCATTCTGGTAATAAGCTTATGAGTTATTTTGGGCATAAATGACTTTTTATTTAATATTTATAAACAAATTTTATACAAACAAATAAAAGTAAACGACCCATAATAGGGCCTAGTATGGTTATATCCCCATATAATTAGCATGGCTATGTATTCTCCCTTATCATATTTAATACAAATAAAAACTAAGGTTTTTATTAGTTTAGTTTAAAAGAATTGTTGGAAACTTAAGCGCGGTTAGGTATAAGTTATTTACATCTATGTTTTCTCTAAATCCCCAATCAAGCTATGAATATGTTATTTCAAATGTGGTTTTTAATAGAGTTCAAGCATAAATGTTTGAATTATCGTATTATGGTATGATTTTAGAAACAAGGTTTGGTTGAGTGATGATAGAGAAATATGGTCTTATCAATTTTGATATAAATTCAGTATTGAATATTTTGGGTTAATGTTTTAATATTCTCATAATTATTATATGGTTGTCTTTGCCAAAACAAAATGTATTCTTAAATCAATATTTTATTATTATTATAACAAGTAAGAATTGACTTAGTTATCATGAGTCGATCCTGTAACTATTATTAGGGTTTTGTGAGATGTTTAAAAATTAAGTTTTTAATGGACAATTAATTTTGATTATTGAATTGTGACTATATGCCTTTAAATATTTGAATATTTTTAAATTTTGTAGTCTTAAAATAATTAATTAAATGGATTATTCAAACTTAAACTGTGCAATTGTGTGTGTGTGTACCCAAGAGTTAATGGAATAAATAAATGTGTGTGTGTACCCAAGATTTATTGGAATAAAGACATGAAACCCATATTATATATATATATATATATATATATATATATATATCATTATATATTAATTCTGAGGTTGTATACTATCTAATGTTTTATTGGGTTTGTATACTCCTATATTGGCATATGAGCCTTACTTGGAATTAAAATTATATTTGATTTGATTTCCATAAATACTTATATGCTAGTAATTATTGTATGAGTATTTAATGATAGTTATAACTTGGGTTTTATAACATAAAAGGGACTATCCATTACATAAGAAATTATAGGGATCTCAGGATATATTAATATAATGTTATATGGTATTTGGAAAAAAAATTATGTGTACTGATTAGTATTTATATGGATAATCTAAACTTAATCAAAGTTGGACTTTAATCATAAAACTATTATTAAATAGAGGATTAATTAATTGTTACTATTGTTCATATGTTAAATAAATCAGTTGTTTTATATAAAAAGGTTATATATAAAGTCAGTTCATTGATTTATAATAGTTAGAGGCATGTGATGAAATCTATGGTATTTAATAACTTTATTGTATTAATTTGTGTTATGGCATTTTTATATGAAAATCTAGTACTTGAATATTTTGATTTAAGTATCATTAATAGTTAAAAAATCTGGTATTATTGACTCTAAGCAATTATGTGAGATGGACTTCACTACTTAGTGCTACTAGTATTTAAAGGAGTTGTGTGTGTGAATTTGACTGATATTAAGATGTGGAAAACTATATTAAAAATTTGTTCAAAGTAATTTTTATGGTTTGAACATTGTTAGTTCACCTATTTGATTTAGTTTGCATGTATTACATGATATCATGTTAGAATGTATTTCTTTATGATATGTTGTATGTGATAGTTATCTTACAACACATATGTTTCTAGTTGACTTTCTCAATTTTTGTACTATCACTATCTACCCATATATGAAGGGAGGGCCATTCCCTTGTTGAGATATTTTACAAAGGATCAATGCCCATGGTCAGTGTGGAAAAGCACTTCAATGATACTCTCCCTCCCCTTCCAGTAGTCAACCGATAGATGTTTTACTCAAGATTACTTATGGATATTAACAAGTTATTTTATACTCATATGTTATGTGTAATATTGTATAATTAAAATCTTATATTTAGATATGTAATATTATATACATATACTATTTGATATTAATTTTATAATAGTAGTATTTGGTTGTTCATATCTATACTTATTATGATATTTAAATTAGGAATGGTTAAATTATTAGCTTGGGTAATTTAGTAATTTACTATGTTTTACTTGTGAAATCAAACCAATATTTATAATATAGTGATCATTGGCTAAATGAATCAAATAGTTACCCTGATGGTTAATAGTGCAGTATACATAAATGATGCATTTAGTTAAAGATCATTAGTCCTTGAAATCAATTAAGGTAAATTGTTAATGTGTTTTAAAAAACATTAACTAATTCTAGTTAACCTTGAGGGGTTGTTACACTATCCCATGTTTAAGGTTCATTGAGAACAACTTCAAATTGATAAATTCTTACTAGTGCACTAAAGAAGAAATGGTCAAAAGCCTCCTATGGAAGAAAAATAAAAACCCTAGGCATTTATGATATATTGTGAGGTATTTGGAAGATAAGGTTCATATATAGTATTGTCTAATAGTTTAATTATTGGAGTAGTACCCCTCACACCATGGCTCAAATAAAATTGAATAATGTTTTGCCAAAAATATTGGGCATATGATTTTTAAAACTATCATAAAATAGTTTTTAGAAAAGTGTAGACACTATTTATAAATTATATAACACTCCAATCTTGTATACTTATAAAATACATATCATGGATATACCTTCAGCTTTTAGACCTTCTATTTATGCCTATTACTTAGCTCTTAGGCTAACCAATGTTATTTTAATGACTCAAGCCTTTTATCATATCCAAAATGTTAAAACCCTTCGTATCTTATGTCCTTGGAAGTTTTGGACCTATGCCTTCTATCTTTTTGGACACTTGTATCCCAGTCAAGTACCTACATCGATGCAAGTGTCTTATCCCAAAGAAAGTGTCAAGTGCCTTAAAGTCATCCAATTTGTAAATGAAATGTATTCTTATGGTTGGCCTAAGTGATTTTATGAGATATATTCTCCAAAAATATTTATATAAATACAAGATTAATTCTCATTCATTCCTCACCTAGCACATACCAAACAACTCATAAGGCATCTTAATAAAAGAATTCTATCAAACATTCAAGTGAGTAAAGTTTTCCTATTTTTTCGTGTCTTCATATCAGTCATAGGGACATCACATCTATAAGTTTGAAGTACTGAAGGAGGATCTTGTGAGCCATATTTTCCAAGTTATAAGCTATGTCACTCTATGTACTTGCTTATCACACATTGCATCCTTATACACATAGGCCACCATGTAGGGGAAAACTACGTAAGTTGGAGGCCCTCTTTGTAGTATTAGCTATGTAAGCAAGGCTCATTAAAAGAGGGGTCTTTGGGGCATATCAAAATCATATGCCCACTAACCCATTTTCCTATAGCCACTAAGAAGATGAATAACTAAGGTTTTTTCTATTTGACAAGGAGCGATAACCCATGATCCAGATATGAGCTTACTAGAGCAAAGGTGACATAGAACCCAAAACATTATATGTGATCACATCTAAATCCAACATGTATTCTATACAAGACACATATATCTAGGTTTGATAGAAGTGTCAACATAATTGTCTGAGGTTGACACAAGCATTCAAGGTTATAGAAGTGATTAATTCAGATTTTGATGACTGATCTAAAATCCAATTCTAGTCTTACTCCTTCCTGTTATAGATATATATATATATATATATATTTATATTAGCATCAAAAATATCTAAGTATCTTAATTTTATTATAATTACAATATTTAACATAGATGTACTTTCTATTTTTAGCATTATATCAACATAATAAACTTAGTATATGTTTAACTAAGTTTGTAAATTAATTGGTTAGATTTAAATATAGTCTATCATACTTGTGCCCTAGGCTATCTCTACCCATTTAACCCTAGATTACCCAATCTATATTTTAAGGTTAAACATTTGGTGAACTCGATCTATATTAATGTAAATTTGTATTATTCTTAGGGATTTTAGATAGTTAGTGTTTCATATTATTGTACTTTTTCATTTCCTATTTATATTATTTTTCATGTAACCTAGGCATAGTCATAGATTAGAAGGTGTGCCTATTGAACACATTAATCTTACTCTCCTGCCACCTAGGATGTCTCAAACTAATGAATGAATTAATCATATGGTCTATGATAATAAACATGTTGAGAATGAAATAACATACTAATGAGGTTATTATAGAAGAAGATTAACCCTTGCAGAGGAATTATTTAGGTTCCTCCACTCCCAGTCGTAATATGGGAACAACCCCAGGTTGTGACTAACCTATGATGGGATTGAACCTTCGAAGAAGGTTGAATTCCTTCTGATGGATCACCTAAAATACTTCTATTATAGGTAAAAGGGTTATAAATGGGGAAAGGGATCCTAAGAAATAAAGTTAACAAGGTGATGCACCAAATAAAAATGGGAAACTCAAATAATCTTAAACCCACACTAGATCAGCACAAGACAATGCTAGATCACACAACCTCATAGACCAGTTGATTACATAAGTGTTTCATGGACTAGGCTTAGGAATAACACTAATACAAACCTAAAATATCTTGAAAACATCCTAAATGAGGTCATAAAGGAGGACAATGGATGAGGAATATTCTCCTTCACAATTCCATCATGTATAACTCACTAAACATAGATCCAAGGCAAGAGATAGGTAAAGAAAGTATTTTATTGCATCAAGAGGTAGTTCTTACAAATGCTTTATAGGGTTTATCTTAATCAAGATGAGCATATTTATTAATATCTCAAAGAGTCCCCTGCTCTTCAAAGAGTCCTTGTGAGAGTCTAAAATCTGGGAGAGAGATAGAGAGAGAGCTTATAAATAGGAAAGAATGAATAATATAGAGAAAGGGATAAGAGAGAAGAGGAAGCACGTTAACCAATAATAATCAATGAGATGCCCCCTTTAAATAAATTATCCACCACATTTAATTTGATCTAGATTAGCCCTTATCAATAAGTTAACTTATATTTTCTCTAATTAGTCTTCAAGCTCTTCTCATTAGTTGAGAAATGCACTAGAAGACAAGAACCTATTTTGTAGATGATGAGTCATGATCTATTAGGGAGGAAAACCTTAAAGGCTTTATAAAATAATTAAATTCTTCAAATTTACTCTTGAATCCCTAAATCCCTTTGCTTTGATCTTCTACGCCATCTCCCACTTGATTTCATCATAAGGACATTTTCTTCATACCCATGGACCTGATAGAGCCATGATCATGTCTACTTTTAATGGTTACAATTACCTACTTGTCAAGTTTGTGACTATATTATAAGATCAGACACTCCTATATTGATCACAAACCTACCCATATTTTAATATTTGAACATAGATATACTATAGATTGAAAATTGGTCTATTTATTATTTTTCATATAATTATAATATCAATGAAAACCTATAGGCTATTTATTCTTGCTTCAACAACTGTTAGTCCCTTTGATCTTTGTATTAGGCCATAAAAGACCTATTCTACCTCTATTTATATTTAATAGTGATGTTTGATTCTAAAATATCCAATCTAGTTTAAAATTAAACTATGTTTTGACCACCACTCGAAGTCTCATAACTTCAACCTTTAATATTTGTCATTGATCTTGATATGGGCTTCTCAAAATTATGTTATCTATCTTCTTTGCATTGATTCTCAAGATCCTAAAATTAATCCACCCATTCTTTTACTTTCACCATGTGGCATCTTCATATTCATTCCCAGGGTGACACTGACTCTTTGACCTCTCATTTTTCATTGATCATCATCCCCATGATTAGATGAGCACCATTGGATCTGCTTTTTCATGCACTATTGATCTTCCTTTGCACAGCTCAAACACATTTCATTGGATCTAATTTCTTGTGATTAAATATGTACCATTATATCTTTGGTTTGTTATATCAAATGTGGACTATTAATTTACTTTTGAGTGTACTGTGATTAAGACACTTATCACCTTCATGTTTAATCTTAGGATACACTAATCTTTTGACTGTGAGCTTGTTATTAGATCTTAGGTGCATGATTTAATGTGATTTGTTGAATCTGATGGACCCACTAACTCTATTAATCATTTCTCACCATTATATTTGATCTTAGATTCTAATATTTGGACACTTTTCATCAATGTATTTAGACTCAATAATATTTTAATCCAAATAGCTAATTTTCATAGCTTTAACTTGACATCTGTGTGCACATCCCAATCTACAAGTTCAACTTTAAATACCTATATCTTGATATATCAAGATCATCAAGATAAAAAATTTACAGAGCATGTTCTAAGCATGAAATACATCATTTCCATGTAATCTTTTGGCCTGAGAGGTTTTACAAGTGAATCTATTAAATACACAATCAAGCTGACTAGTCTATTTCTTCATGATGTTTGAGATGGTTTAGATGTTCAAAGATTGATTTTAACATATTTTGATCATTTATGGGTCAAGAACTCTATTCATCTTATCTATCCAACCATAATCTTGGTATGTGGGCCAAAATTTTCCAACATCTGTGGCAACTCACAAGGAATCATCCTATTATGCTTGAGAACCTAGACTAGTTTCCTTATCTGATCCATTGGGTATGGAGTCACAAGTATTTGCTCTTAGTTAACATGAAATGATGAAATCTTACCCTTATAGATAACTTCCTCATGAATCAATAGGAACTACAAGAAATAAATCAAACAAAGTGCCCAAGGCACTATGGAAAAGGAAACACATAATAGGAAAAGAAAATGTGTACAAGGCACTTAAAGGAAAATAAGAAAATTATTCTAATATGTACAGGGTTGCAACTTACAAGTATATTCCTCCTAGATCAAATGGAAAATATTTAGCATCACTCACTTGTGCTAGACCAATATGGAAAACACCTTGCTTTTGAGAGATCATGATAGGTGAGCTAAAATGCCTGATTATTGACTCTTTTGCCATGCTCTCAAGAGGATGAAATGGGACAAACATGTCTCTAATGTAGACATATTGGTCCATTTATTTAATTTTTGCTCCAAAATGGACTATAAGAGCACCTAAAACCTCCTCATCTGATGGTTCCTTTTAATATGAAGGTTGACTATCTAGGCTTAGGCAAAAAAATCTTTAAGGCATCCTAAAAGGTAGTTTCCCCTTGGTCATTCAGGATAATGCTAACTTCAACACCATCCTTATTTTTCTTGATTTGAAATGAGCCATAAGGTATCTCATAAACCCATCTAAGGTTTGAAATGCCATGTTCTTATGGTTATGTATCTAGCCATTCTCCTTAATTCTTAAAGACATCAGTATTGCCTTTAATAGATAATTCATCTTGAGACTGGCCAGATTTTTCCACCTAATTTGCAAGTTTATTTTCATGCTTTTGAGGATGCATAGGCTGGTTTAAAACCTCTATTTGGTCCATAAATTCATGGTATAATTGTTTCCATACTTTATCTTGATCCTCCCTTTTCTCTATTTCTTCCTCATCTTTATCCTTACCCATACCAAATGGAATTTCCTAAAAAAAATCAAGATCCCCTTTGCTCTCAACTACATCCTGAATACACTTCCCTTTAAATATGAAGGAATCAATACTGCCTTCAGGATCTAATTCATCAGTGTTAAATTCCATGCTAAAATAGCTAGTCCAAACTTGATTTCTCCTCCTATAAATGGACTAGGATACCTATCATGATCTCTTCATCATAGACACTTGTGTTTTCTTCTTTAGGTTCACCTACGCTTACAATCTCCTCCTTTATTCTTTGCAAAATAGGCTCTTTATCCAAGAAGGAGGTGGTGGGAGGGTCAATAACCTCACCTTGATTGTAACTTAGGAGATTATATTTCTAGCTAGGGACTTTGAAGCCTCTATTTGGTCATTCTTGGGGGAGGGAGATAGATTCATATAACTTTTGTATGGCAAGCTCATTGAGTTGAACTAACACCTCTTTTTTTGAACTAGTTCCTAGACTACCTCAACTAGCACTTCCTCTCTTTTCTTTATGCCCTCCTTGATTTATTTCTAGGAGGGTAAATAATAAGGATTGGACACCTTCTCCTTTTCTTTAATTGGTGTGGGAGAGGGTGGCTTCACAAGAGATGATATGGCATAGTTAGGATCATTAGCATAGAAGAAGATCCAAGATGGGATGGCTTGATGTTCCTTAGTTGAATGATTTTTAGTGACTTGTTTGGCTCTTGATGAGGATGAGACTTGACAAAGTGGAATAGGGGGTTGGGTTTGAGAATAAATAGCATTATGAGAGGGAAACTACTTTCTAAGATTGGATACTCTCATTCCTAAAAGAAATTGATAGTTATTTTCTTTTCTAGTTTGGTCTTGCCTAACCAAGCATTTTTCCTGAAAGCTCAACTCCTACTCCTAAAGATAAGTTTCATGTTCAAGATTATACTATTTCTTATATTAATTTTCTTCCCTCTAAACCTTTCTCATTTATATTTCAATATCAAGCCATATCTCCTTAAAGCTCTTTCTAGTTGACTAGAGAGAGGCAAATTCTGACAAGGTTGATACATTAAATCTTAAGGGCCACTTGGGGTAAAGCCATGAAAATTGCTAACTTGATACGAAGGATAAAGAATGAAAGAACATGAATTTTGATCAAATATAGAATGATAAATACCAAATAATGGTGATTAGGCACATGGGTTGCTTATACCAGCTAATGTTCATAGTGGAGTCACCATTGATGTTTATAAATGTGCCTCTAAAGGCTGATTACATTGAAAAAAAACACCAAAAACATTTTAGTGAGATGAAAAATGTAGTAATGTCTCATTAAGCATGTTGAAAACTATTGTGGCATGAGATTTCACCCTTGTAGAGGAGTTCTTCAGGCTCCTCCACTCCTAGTCACAATATGGGAACAACCCTAGGCTATGGGTAACCTATGATGGGGTTGAACCTCTAGAGAAGGTTAGCTTCCTTATGATGGATCACCTAAACTGATGTTGTCTTAGGGAAAAGGGTTATAAAGGGGAAAAGGGATCCTAATAAATTTAACAAGGTGATGCACCAAATAAAAATGGGAAACTCCCATAAGCTTGAATTGATACTAGATCAGCAGAAGACAATGTTAGCTCACACAACCTCACAGACTAGTTAATTGCATAAGTGTTTCATAGACTAGGTTTAGGCAAAACACTAATCTAAACCTGCAATATCTTGAAAATTCCCTAAAAGAGGTCAAAAAGGAGGATAATGGATGAGTAACATTCTCCTTCATAATGCCATCATGTATAACTCACTAAACATTGATCTATGGTAAGAGATAGGTAAAGAAATTTTTTATTACATCAAGAGGTAGTTCTTAAAAATGCTTGACATGGTTTAGCTTAATCAAGATGAGCATATTTTTAAACATCTTAAGAGTCCCCTACTCTTCAAAATTAAATATTCCTTATGAGAGTCTAAAATCTGGGGGAGAGAGAGAGAGAGAGAGAGAGAGAGAGCTTACAAATGGGAAATAATGGGTAATATAGAGAAAGGGATAAGATAGAAGAGGGAGAATGTTAACCTAGAATAATAAATGAGTTTCCCCTTTTAATGAATGCTCTACCATACTTAATCTAATCTGGACTAGCTCTTCATCAACAAGTTAACCTACATTTGCTCTAACTAGTCTTCAAGCTCTTCTCATTAGCTAAGAAATGCACTAAAAGACAAGAAATTATTTTGTAGATGATGAGTCATGATCTATTAGGGAGGAAAAATTTAAAGGTTCTATAAAATAATTGAATGTTCCAACTATACTCTCCAATCCCTAAATCCCTTTGCTTTGATCTTTTATGCCATCTCCCACTTACTTTCATCATACGTACAAAGTCTTCATACTCCCAGACCTGACAAATCCATGATCATGTCTTATTTTAGTGGCTATAGGTATCTGCTTATTGAGGTTGTGACTGTATTGGAAGATGAGACACTCCTTTATTAATCATAAACTTTTTCCTATTTCAATATCTGAACATAGGTCTATTATAGATTGAAAACCAATCTATTTATTGGTTTTCATATAACTATAATATCGATGAAAACCTATAATATGTTTAGTCTTACTTTGACAACTGCTAGTCCATCTTTGATCTTTGTATTAGGCCCTAAAAGACATATTCTACATATACTAAGCTTTAATGGTAATGTTTAATCCCAAAATATCCACTCTGGTTTAACTTTAACTATATTTTGACCTCCAGTTGAAGTCTCATAACTTTGACCTTTAATATTGGTCATTGATCTTGATTTGGGCTTTCAAAATTATGCCATCTTATCTTTTTTTGTTAATCTTCAAAATCCTAAAATCAATCCATCCATTCCTTCACTTGCACCATGTGGTAACTTCATATTCATCCCCAGGATATGTTGACCCTTTAACCTCTCTCTCATCATCAATCAGTATCTCTATGATTGGATGAGCACTATTAGATATGCTTTGTCATGTACCATCAATATTCCTTTATACAGCTCAAATTCATACCTTTGGATCTACTTTATCATGATTAATGGGCACCATTAGACCCTTGGTCTACCAGATTGAATGTGGATCATTGATCTTCTTTGGATTGCACCATAATTAAGATACTTTTCACCTTCATGATTAATCTTAAGATACAATAACCTTTTAACTATGAGCTCATTGTTAGATCTTAGGTGCTTTATTTAATGTGTTCCATTGGATCTTATGGACCCACTAACTCTATTAATCACCACTCATATTTGATCTTAGATTTTGAGATTTAGACACTTGTCATCAATGCATTTAGACTCAAGAATATTTGAATCCAAATGGCTATTTTCTGTGGCTTTAACTTGACATTTGTACGCACATCCCACTCTGCAAGTTCAAATTTAAAGACCTATCTCTTGAGATAACAAGCTCATCAAGATATGAAATTTGTAGAGCATGATTTAGGCATGAAATAAATCATGTCCATGTAATCATTTGACCTGAGAGGCTTTCCAAGTGAATCTCTTAAATGTAAAATCAAGCTGACCAATCTATTTCTTCATGATGTTTGAGATGGTCTGGCTCTTCAAAGTTTGATTTTGGCATCTTCTAATCATTTATGGGTCAGGAACTCTACTCAGCTCCTCTATCTAGGTAGAAGCTTGGTATGTGAGCCAAAATTGGCCAATAATTATGATAATGAAAACCATGTCCAATGAAACCAATGAACATGAGAAAATATATCATGGGCAAGTGAAAATAATTGCATTATTTCATGAGTGTATTCATAAAAACCTTGAAGATATTGATGAAATTCTAAAAACTATATTAGAAACTAAAAAATAAAAAAACATAGATAGACAAGTAGGTTCATTTATTGATCATGCTATTAGAGCTATGGGTCATCCCCATATAACAACAACCCTTCCTTTGAGTACATTATTGATTCATACTTCTAATGGGGGAATGGTATATGAATTCTACCCTTTTATTCCATAAAACTACTATTGACACATATTACATGGGAAACCCTTATAATTCAACCCAATTTCTAGTTTCAACATCTATTTCTATATAACCTATGGGTACACCTCATTTGGTGACTTCTCAAATGTCCAACCTTAAATAACAAGAGGTGTAAGCTCTTATCCAAACTATATTCTTTTTGAAAACTAAGGTTATAAATATTAAACAAAATTCTATGAAATCACCTTATTATATTGATTCACAAAAGGTGTTGCATAATCCTCTTACACTAAAGATATATTTTCACCCCTTGCCGACTAGTTTTGTTACACCTAAGTTCACATTTTATGATATAAGGGTGATCCTAGACAACATCTTTGATATTTTCATGCAGCGTGCTTTGATTTGACTCTAATGATAAATTTTTAACCAAATTATTTCCAATGAGCTTAAAATATTATGCTTTAAGGTGGTTATATTATTTACCATCCCAATTAGTAAACACATTCAAATCTCTTACAGACTAATTTTTATCACACTTCTCTATCTATATCATCAAAAAAAACTCCTATGCCCAAATTGCAAAACCTAAAAAAGGAACCAATGAACAAATTAATGAATATGTCCTACATTACAAGACAATGTTAACTAAAATGACCAATCCTATGGTAGATAAGGAGCTTTAGGAATCTTCAAGCAAAGTTTGATTGCTCCCTTATATGAGTCCATTATCTTCAAAAACCTCAAATCTTTCGATGACTTATGCCATATTTTTCATGATCATGAAATGAAACTTATCTCATTGAGAAAACTTAAGTATATATCAAACACATTGACTAAATATACATCAAATACCAAGTTTACTATCAAACTAAGTTACAAGGTAAAACCTCTTGAACCTAAAAAAGAAACAACTACCACAGTTAATGTGGTGTCATAGAAATCTGATTGTCTTGTCTTATCTAATGTACCTTGGATATAATTTACATGCTCACGTGAATATCCCACTTTATTGATCTCATGGATTTTAGAGTTTCACCTAATATCTCTCCCTCATCCTATAGAGGTTGATATGAGTAGACCTCTACATGAATGTATGATGTGAATGCTTATTTTGATTATCACCAAGGCCCTAAGCATTATACAAAAAAATGTTTTAACATAGAGCATAAGATACAATACCTCATCAATGACTAAAATATTAAATTTGATGACCCTAAAAAATAATTAGGTTCACAACCTAGTGATCACCAAAAATAAAAAATATTTAACAATCTTTTGCAAGACCATTTTAAGAAGGATCTAGAGGTGCAAATGGGATATAATGCACATCATCCTCTATCACATTATGGTAACCCATTGAATGGGATTATTATTATTTATATGTGGCGTACACATCCTATGGTTTAGAGACCTATTACTTTTGATGATAGTGAGATTATGGATTGATGACTCAGGTCTTCATTCCTTATACATTAGAGCATACCTTGATCACCAACCTATATACAGTATTATGATTGATAATGATACAATCAAAAACATTTGTACCATGATATTACTTATGAATTTAGGTCATACAAATCATGATTTACATCCTTAGACTAGATCAATTAGAGCATTTTATAGGACCTCACAATATATTCTAGGTGAGATTGACTTACCTTTACAAAGAGGTCCCACACATGTGGTTACTACCTTCTCAATTATACCTCCCACAAGTGTCTTTGATATGTCACTGGGAGGACCTTAGATACATACAATTTGATAAGTACCTTTTAAAGTGCATGGGTGTGTTAAATACATTCATGTTAGTTAGGTAATTATATTTTCCATAATTCCATTTGAATATCTATTTGAACAAGAAAAATTTCTACCCAAGTAGTTAGTTATCACACCTACTAAGGTAAATTATCTATAAAAGGGTAAGTAATAAACAATCCCATTTACCTAAATGGATAATACTCAAAATATAATTAAATCAAAGATCCACAGTGAATTTCACAAAATCCTCATCTAATACACACCATATTCAAATATATAGAGCATCTAAACATGTTCCTATTATTTTTATTCCAAAGAAATCACAAAACACTCAATGATGGGTTTCATGAACCCCAATACCTTATATTTTTTCTTCATGACCAAAAAGTCGTATTATACATACATAGATTTTTATAGATACTATAGTGATAGATATTATACCTATACATGTTCTTTGGTAGTACCACTAGTTTATTCTACCAAGTTTCCAGTGGGGAGATACCTATGAGCATCTATTGGATGAGTTCATAGGATATTCCTTTCATAAAAAATATTCCAAAAATATCAATATATATATATATATACACACACCAAAAAAATTAAATATTAAAAAATCTAAAACTATTTTAAATATTTACATGTTCTATTAGCTCTTTGACATAGATGATGTTAGTTCCATGTTAGTGGATATAATATCATTTGTTTTTATATATACACATATTTTGAGTGTGATACAAGCATATATATATATATATATATATATATATATATATATATATATATATATATATATATATATATATATATATATATATATATATAAGATCTACGCACTTTTCGATGTCGGGCCTTCCCTCTACTCATGTCATATGGGCATTAGGTGCATCCACTTATTTGATCATGATACACCTAGAGTATATCATTTTATGATCATTTTTCATTATCATATTTGAGTTTATATACTTACACATGTCTTTATCCATGCTTATATCTTTCATAGTGTACTTGATATGCTATGTACTTAACATTTTTTACTAACACATATTTAAGGACTAGTATGATATGCTTATATTGGTTTTATATTATCCATGCTTCCTTTTTGGACTTCCTTGAGTGTGTTCCTTTATTTCTATTATTATGAATTATTTAACTTGTTCAAGCATTTTAATATGCCTCATTTATTATGTCCCTTATGCATATGTTTGTCTATTATGACATTTACATATGTCATGATTTGTTGTATGTTGACATTGAATATTTCATTCCTTGATTTGTGGAAATTTAACTAAGTTATGTCCCTTCAATTGTGTGACATTTGAACATGCTCATTGTTTGATGTTTTCTTAGACCATTATCTTTTGATTTGCTTTTGAGTGCCCTTGTGTGTGTGTGTTTGATTACTATGTTGAGCTTTATATATAAACTTTGTTATGATTTATATAATGCATATTAGGACTTGATTTGATAAAATTCTTCATGATTAAATGATATATCTACCTATACATGTTCCTCATATATGTTACATGGTTCATACATAGATTATATAGTTACCTTATCCTTTTGAGGTAAGGTGACTACCAGTTTCTATTCTCCTCACATAAAAAGGGGGACATATTAGTGGTGGCATGCCATAGATCAGGTATTTTTTTATTGGTGAATCTTCATTAGTTCATAAATATTCTATTTTTTGAAGTCAATATTTGGTGATTTTTTGGGGTAGTCGATAGCACAGGATCACATAAATTTAAGGATTGACTCACCTACTTTTTACAAATAAATTTCCACTTATAAATGTATATAATTGGTATCAAGAAAGATAATTTGGTAGCATTCGTCACTATATATATGGTATTCACTCCTCAAGTATAAACTATTTCAAGAATTGGTATCTGTTGTCATACTTTTACAACCAATAGTTAGGTGATAGTAACCAAGTGATAGATGATAGAAAGAAGGTGAAAGATGACAACAAGAAGGTGTTAAATGACTATGCCATGTAGTCAAACATCTACACCATGTAGTCAAATGATTATAGTATGTAGTCAAATGACTGTAGGGCATACTCAGATGACTACATGGCATAGTTAGATGACTATATGATGTAGTTGGACAACTACATCATATATTCATATGACTATATAGTGTAGTCAGACATCTACATAATCCAATCAAATGATTTCATTATGTAGTTGGATGACTATATTATGCAATCATATAAATTCATTGTATAGTTAGGTAATGCTAAGGTGTCAAAGAAATTTAAAAAATAAAAGAATATGTTCTCTTATTTCAGCCAAAGGGAAAACACATGTATAAATATTAATTTGTAAACTATTATTATTTATTCACTACTATTAGGTTTCAATAATAATTAATGTATACAATTATTTTGTATGCAAAAACCAATGATAATGCAATCAAAGATATGCCTCTATTGAAAGATGTACCTGGGTATGAAATACCAATTAGAGGTACTTAATATTATTTGATTTATTATTCTGTTATTTATTTTCACTTTTGATACAATCTTTATTAATAATTAATGTACAGCCATTTTGCATGCAGAACCCAATGATAATTGTTTTGAAGATATGCCTCCACTTGAAGATGTCCCTAGATATCAAATTCCAAATAGAGGTACTAAATATTATATGATTTATTGTATTGTTAATTATTTACTCTTTTTTACTAAGGACTAATTTTTAATAATAATTACAATATTTATACCCATTTTGTAAGCAAAACTCATTGATAACCCTTTTGAAGATATGCCTCCACTAGAAGACATCCCCAGGTATGAAATTCCCTCACAAAATTAAATAAAAAGGAAACTAGAGGGCATCATCAAGGATGTCGATAATGATTACTCAACACCACTAGATGAGATTTATACTCAGCTAATACAATTTAAAAAATCACTAAAAATATGTGCAAAAAAAGAGAAGTACATGGACAATTGGAAGGTCATGGAAGCTAGCTGAGTTTTAGTTTGTATGTATTTAAAATCTATTTGAGTTAAAAGCATTCATGTGATAAATATATCTTGTTTATTTAATAGTATTTTATTTTTATAATTTATTTATTTAATAGTATTTACTGTTTATTATTGATTTATTTAAAAATATTTTCAATTTATGATTTTAATTTTGTATGTACTTTTTAATTGTGATCTATCACATTATAAAATAGTAAGTTCTAAAAAAGGTATATTTATTATATTATGTTATTTCAATTTTTACACCTTTAAATAGTTTTTACATTGTTATATCAAAATAAATAATATTAAACCTTGAAATAAACCAATTGAAGACTTCATTGATTTATTAGACATTACATAATCACCCACTGAAATTCCAAAATCTTAAAATATTTTATTGATTCAAACAAAAAAGACCTTGCTCATCCATAGAAAAAAATAATAGGAGTATGGAAGCCAAAATTATAGAATATATTTTTTAGGATCAAATCCAATAGAAATTTCATTATTTTTCAAAACAAAAACATAATACAATGCCAAATAACACTAATATCACAAAACAAAAATACAATGCCAAATAGAAATTTCATTATTTTTCAGACACTTGGGTGTTTGTCACCATTCCTTGACTAGCTTGAGCATCCACTTGGATAGAATTAGTGGCCTCTAAAAGGATCCTTGACTCCATAAGATCTTTTGCTATGGTATTAATATTTTTGAAAAAAAACCTTTCATCTACAGCAGCATCTTCAGGTGATAGCAAGGAAGGGTTACTTGTATATTTCTATTTAAACAAGATTTTAGGGTCTAAAGCATGTTATTTAATTATTTTCTTCAATATATTATTTTGCTTGATCATTAAAATAAATTTTTCCTTGAAATAAATGGCCACAGATATACCTTTTTATGCACTCTTCAAATTCATGTCAAGGACAACAACTTGATTCTTCAAATTATTATATTTTGGCTATAAATGAGAAAAAAAATGTTAATTATTCAAAAATTATAAAATAAATTTTATTGAAAAATAATAAACTAAAACTTAGCATGGATTTTTATTTTTTGCATTCATGATATACACAAGGCTTTTGTTTTTGCTCCATTTGTTATAGCATGCTTGGCATTTTGCATTCAAATTCTCAATCCTATTTAACATTATATCAATAACATTATCATTAAAGTTGATAATCATTGTAATAGTACCAAAAATTGAAGGATGAATAAAACATCAATTTTTGGAGGCTAGTATTCAACCATTACATGCAACTGATCGCTTTGGTTATGGTTATGAAAATGCACATTTATTTCCTGTATCAATACTTTTTCCATATACTCCCATGTTTTTAATTCATCAAGGTTAGTAATAATACATTAACTAACAAAGGTCTTAGCACTATCTGCCAATAAATTAGAAACTAGAAAAAAATTGTAGTGATCATCATTTTGTGGAGTCTCTTTAGGGGTGTCTCTGCTAGGTGGATTGTCAAGTGTAGACTGAGGATGTAATTTCTCTACTAGATGGGATCCCTATATTATATCATGAGGATTAAAATATGGCACAAATGTGTCACTATCAATTCCTAAGAACTCCTCATCAAGATCAATATTTTTAAGCAATGTGGTGGTTCCCGACATACTTAGGAGACCATCAATTAAAAAAATTGGAAACTTTGTTAATAAAAATTGCAATGTTCCCACACTCTTTACTATAAATGTTAATTTTTTCCCTCTTCATTTATTTATAGGGCAGGGTGGTGGCGGTGGTGGTTGGAATTAGAAATTTCTCCTTTGAGAAGGAGAGGAAGAAAGAACTGTAAATTGGATTAAAAATTAAAAATATCAATCCTTTATTAGAATTATTAATTTATATGTTCCAATTGAAATATATTTGACCAAAAATAATATAAATAAATAAATTCATGCACCTCATTGTATCAATTAAAAATGAACTCTGGAAGTCATAGCCAATGTTGGTTACACTGCAGATAATGTCGTTGTAAAAAGAAAAGATATTTTAATAATGACAATGATAAAATTATTTTTGTTAATTAAATCAATGTTGAGATTGTGTATCAAGTTATACTAGCAATAGGATGGAAAGGTTACTAATAAATAGAGCCACAATCAAACTTTTCATGCATTTTCTCCTTTGCAATGCCTGTATTGGAGATGATTATATGTCACCCTCCATGTTTGTATCTGTGGTTGCCTCAGGGGGTTGATGACCCTTTATTGTTACATTTCTTCTTGAAATAACTTGAGATAATATTTTATGAAATAAATAATGAGAATATTTTTAGATTAAAAAATCATTAGTTATTTAATTATTTAAAAATAATAATAGTGCAATGCAACCTAACCTCCTAGTCATCTAGGGAGAGTGATTAGACAAATATTTGGTGATGAGGAGATGTTGGAATAAGTGTGGCTTGTAAGTCATAAAAAGACTCATTATATAATGCAATAAGAAAATTGGTAGAAGAACATGTGGAATTTTTATTTTGAATGTCATAATTCACATCATCCCTAATTTTGTTTGAAAATAATGAATACCAATTGAATTGTTGATCATTGAGAGTATGTAGAATATAAACAACTACCTAGTAAGGAATGTTTGAAAGCCTTCCCTACAATACAAATCTAGATTAGAATAGTTACATCATTCCAAGCAGAAAATGATTTATCATCTCTTCAACTTTAAGTCACCTTCCACCATGACTTTGAGGAACTACAACAAAAAAACACATTAACACGTTAATAAATTATGACTAATAGATGTAAAATAAGTCTAAATAATCAATGAATTATAAAATGAAAAACATGATTCCATCTAGTTGTATCACGTAAATGGACTCCAAATATTTCTTGTTAGCATTACCTTCATTGTGACCTCCTTCGCATCTTTGTATGACAGACCTATTAATATGTGGATGTCCTCTAGAGTGATTCCAAATAAAATTGAATGGGAGCTCAAGTGAAGAGTAAATTTTTATATGGAACTATTGAAGTTTAATAATAGAGAATTTAGATTATGAGTTTCTCTTTTATATTATGACATGTAGATAATCCCTTTAAAGTTTCATTGGTTGACATAATCCATGTATGTATCATCCTGCTCAAGAAGTCATAGGATCCTAGTGCACATGATATGTATGTATCATTATTTAGAGGAATTAATATCAAAACTATGTTAGAAGAGGTTTGGTAAGTCATGGATGTCAAACATGTTGCTTTTGAAAACTAGGTGAGTATGGAGAGTAAGGATAGCTGGAGAAAATACATTACTTTGGAAAATTAGGTGAGGGAAAGCAAGGATAGTTGGAGCAAGAAATTAAAAAGTGGTAAATGGGGTGTTTGGATGCCTTAAATAGGTGATTGTAGGGGGGAAATTTGGTGATATTTATAGTATGTAGTTAGATGACTATGCCATGCAATCGCTCTACTATGCTATGTAGTTAGATGACCACCATGTAGCTAGATAACTATGCTTTGTAATCAGATGAATGCAATACATGGTCAAATGACTATAAGACATAGTTAGATGACTATAACATGCATTTGGATGATCTCACCATGTATTGACATGAATACATTATATATTCAAATAATTGCATCACATATTCAGATGATTGTAACATGCAATCAAGTAACTATATAGTGCAATCATGCAACTACACAATAGAGTTAGATGAATGCACAGTATAGTTAGATGACTACACATTACATTCAGACTTCATGATGTATTCAAGTGACTGCATGATTTATTTAGGTGATTGCATAATGTAGTTGGGTGACTACATAATTGTTTGAGCAACTGCATAGTATTGCATTCACCATGTGCCACCTCCTAATTCACCTACGCTATTATAAAAAATTTGACCTAGTTCACCACCATTGTAAAACTAATTCACTTGGTGAACTCTAATTTTTTTTAATATAGGACACTACAATTTTTCCTACCATAGAGGCATGGCTTCCACATTACATGGTTATATGATTCAAATGCATAGTTGTGGCAGAATTATATACATTGGTACCATTACTATACCTAGGTTTTAGCATGAGACATTTGTGAGGTGAATATTATATTCTAAGGGCACCTAAGTTTAAAATAAAAATTATTTTTAGATTTCTAAACACTTTTATGGATTGTCATCACCCACTAAGTTAGACTTTTATAGACTATATTGATTTAATATACTACAGTAGTTGGTTCATTTTTGGTATGGTTAAGATGATAAAATTACTCAATCTTTCCAATTTTATAGGTTGGACTTGTTTACACCATCTAAGCTCACCATATTTATAGTGTGAGCTGATTAGGTTTACTCAACTCACCAGGTTATAAGAATGATTGGATTGCATAATTGATCTATTCTCAACTGCTAGGTGGAAACTCACCTTTAGCTCTAAGGTTGGGGGTAAGTTTTATCCTTCAATATTTCTATATATGTGCAGTTTTTAGATTTATATTTATCCTAATCTTATCTCTAATGGTTCACAATGATACATATTTCATCTTTTCAAATCAAATTCCAAAAGGTAAGGAGGTTGCATCGATACATAAGTGCTCCTAAACCTTGCTCGCTTTTAATTTTAATCATTCAAATGATGTCAGTTTTAGTTTATATGAACTGATTATATACTATAACATGATCTTAGTTGTAGTTCAATCACCAACAAACTCAATTTGGACTCATGATAACAAGGTATGTTATACACACCCAGGTATGCATTTTTTTCCTTTAAACTAGCAATTTCATTACTAAATTAAAAAGGGGAATGTAGACACTATTTATGAATTATATAGAAATTTAATCTTGTAAACTTATAAATTACATATCATGGATGTACATGCATCTTCTATACCTTTCCACTACTAAAAGGTTCGCATACAGTATCTCTTTATGCTTATTTCTTATCTCTTAGTCCAACTAATATTATTCTGATGACTCAAACCTTCTATCATACCTAGACTGATAAAACTTGTTTATCTTATATATGTGCAAGTTATAGACTTGTACCTATTTTCCAACTTAACAAACACTTGCATCCCATAAAATCTCTACATCGACATAAGTGTTATATCCCAACACAAGTGTTCAGTGCCCTAAAGTCATCTATTTTACAAATGAAACATGTTCTTATAGTCAACATTTAAGTGTTTTTAAATGAGATATTCTCCAAAAGGATTGGTATAAATACAAGATTAATCCTCATTCATTCCCCACCTAGCATAAACCAAACAACTCATAAGGAAACTTATAAAAAACATTTAATCAAGCATTCAAGTGAGAAAAACTTCCCTATTTTCTCTTATTTCCATATCAGTCATAGGTACCACATATCTATAGGTGTAAAGTACTAAAGGAACATCTCATGAGTTACATTTTCTAAGTTAAAAGATAGGTCACTCTATGTACTTATCAAACATTACATCCCTATACATACACAAGTTAACATGTAGAAAAGAACTACATAAGTTTGAGGCCTTCTTTAGAGTGTTGGCTATGTAGGCATCATTCATTGATAGAGAGATATTTTGGGTAGATCAAAAGTATGTGCCAACTAACTTACTTTTCCTATAACCACTATGAAGATGAAGAACTATGGTATTTACTATTGGACAAGGAGTGATAATCCATGATCTAGATATGAATACACTAGAGTGAAGATGACACATAAGCTAAAACATTATAGGTGGTCACAACTACATCCAATAGGCATTCCATACATACACCTACATCCAAGTTAGATAGAAGTCTTGATATAATTATCTGATGTTAACACAAGCATCTGAGGCTACATAAGTGCTTAATCTAAAATATGATGACTAATCCAAAATCCACTTCCAGTTATTACTTCTTGTTACATATCTAGATTTGTATTATCATTATAACCAACTACGTATATTGTTTTCATTATCTTACAATATATAGATAATTGTAATTTCTATTTTTATAGTATCTCATCATATTAATTGCATTGATTTAGAGATAGTCAACCATCCTTGAGCCCTGGGTTATCTATACCCCTTTATCCCTATATTCACCCATCTATATTTTAGGGTTAAAAAAAGTAAAATAATAAAAAATAATATTGAAATTGAAAACCAAATCAGAAGAAAAATATTTTGTGTATATAAATAAAAAAATCTAAAACCCTAGGACAAAAATAATAAATACAATGCTAAAAAATATATGGGTTGAATAATATGTTTTATCCTGGTTTTAATTTAATAATAGAAATTTTTTTCTAATAAGTCCAAAAATTGAGAGAAATCATAATGCTATAGATATACAATTATTAACAATTCTAATTTGAAAATTTATATTTTTAGAAAACATTATGAAGAAATGCATTTTTCTTAAAATGGAATTTATGTTTACTATTTCTAATGTTGGATAGCTATAACCAATAGAAGACATGATTGTGATTGTGCCTGATTGGTGACAATATATAAAACTATTTATGGATAGGTACATGCTTCCTATACAATATCATAGGCTAGTCATGTATGTTGATTACAAAATTGTCAGAGTTTACTATGAATAATGAATGATAGTGAAAATAGATAAAAGTCTAAATGTGATAGTGAAAGATCAGAAACAAAATCTGAGAATATTCCTTGACAATACCACTCTCCTTATATCACAAAGTATATTTCTTCGATCCTTTGACTACATAATTAACTACGTTGATTATGATAAAAATAAGACTATTATGGCTTTTGATATAGATAATATGTAACAATTTAGATTGTGCCATGTAGAAATCATTATTTTCTTATTTTTTAATTTATAAACCCAAAGGATTTCATGATATATATAATACCTTAAAAAAAAGAGGGGGAGTGTAATAGGTTGAGCTGACCCCAGTCACTCCATTGATGAATTACCACTACCTATGTATCTAGATAATTTGAAGAGGGAAATCAAGCCCAAGTAATTCTTCCACCTAAGGTGATTGTATAGTTATGTTCTTTGACTATATGTATATAACTAAAAATGTGGTTTTGATACTTTGAAAAATAACTATTGACTTATTTTGAAATGCTTTAGACTATAGACACCCAAATTTGACACAAGCTCTTTCTAAAATACATGTTTCACAACCTTACTTGATATAACACTTGATGACAAATGAAGGATCATTGGCATATTTTATTTTGAGTCTTAGGATTATATATCTTGTTTGTGACTTTATGGTCTTTTCTATTTATATTCCACCATTTAAAATATACCTTTGGGAACCTCGATCTAATTTTATGTCCTCATCTTTCATTATTGTGACTTTTGTACAAGGTCATACTTTATAGACAAGACCACAATGTGGCCTTACCTAAGTAACTTGGACTTATCCCAACATAAATTGTGGAAGTGTTTGGAGTTTCTATGTCTTTAATGGTTATTATTTATGATTTTTGGTCTTTTCAAGTTAGTTCCCTCATGCACCAATAAGCCAAAAAAATTAATTCAAAATTTATTTAAAAAAAAAGGTCTTATTACGAGTTAATGGATGGATCTGTATTATTACGAAGTCCATGTAAAGTTTTATATCTACTTAGTGATACTAGATTACTCATTAATTTTTAGGTTCAAAAGTTTGAATACATCAATTGTATGTTTGTGTCAAGGGTAATAATATGCAAAAGACCATCTAGTCTTGCATTCAAAATTACACATATACACTTAGGTAGGATAAATACATCAACCTGATGCACTATTGAGATATGTAGGCATCAATCAAATTGCATGGGGCTTCTAATGATAGTTGGTTATTCCCCTTGTTGGATTCCCACATTTGTATTTGAGCTATATTATGTTTATTGTGTAAAAGATAGGATTTTATTTTTTAGGAATTTTGTGTGGAAAATAAATACATGTAGATAATCATAAAATCATCATATATAAGTGTAGGTTCAAATTTAAAAAAAACAATCACATAATCAACCAAAACACAACCATAATCATTAGAAAGGTTAAAGTGTGGAATTTTACTCTTACTGAAGCCTTGTCCTAGCATAATTTGACATTTTGATTTTAGCTACAACATAGTTTAGGGATTGATATAGTCAATTTTCATCAATAAATAACGTGCATGGTTAGAAGAAATTAATTTTGGGCTAGGTTTGGATATGTTTTTTCTAATTTACTATTTTTAGCTCATTCAAATTCTATATAATTAATGTGTTTCACATTAAAATATTTATATTTTGTATATATAAATTATCTTACAATAATTTATTTATATTTAACATTTAATTGTTAAATAAAAAAGAACATTAAACATTTTGGTGAACCCAAATTTTATTTATAACATAGCTTGGCTATTTTTTAATTTTTGTCTTAAGATTTCATTGTAATTTCTATAAATCCTTGACATTGAAATAAAATAGTCTGCAAACTTTGATATATATTTGAAACCATGATTCAATCTTCTTTGACTATGTATTTAATTTTATATTGAATAAATAATCTTGACACCTTGGATAACATCTAACAATAAAGATCTTTCTTTCAATCTTAGGCTTAAATTTGTTGATCTCTATACATAAAATTCTTTAGACTTTATTTTTATTTGATTGTTGCTTATTTTTAGAAACTATGTTTATATAGTTTTAAAACTACATAGTGATTCTTGTTATGGGATAAGTGTTGATATATTTTATGGACACCATGGTCTGAGGGGTACTACCCTAATATTCAAGCCATTTTATATCACTCAACATGGAATTTGGTTTCCCCGTACTTCACAATATATTGGAAATGCCTAGAGTCCCTTGTTTATACTATAGGAAGCTTATTTTAGCCATTTGATTTGTGGTATCCTTGAGAAGAGCATATTTCCCAAGGAATTTACTCTCAATATATCATCAAATATGGAATAGTGGACTAAAATCATAATTTATCCTCTATATTTAGTGCTTTAAAATATTGAGTTGACACTAATCTATGAATGAGCAAGTATATTTGAGAGTCCACACCAATAATTCAAACACTTGCTTAGATTACCCATTATGCCATGATGTTTTCTTGTATTGTCTTCATATTAATTATCTTTTTATATATATGCATGATTTCTTGATAGCATTAACTATTGTATATGTGTAACTTACTATAATAAAATTTCTTGTATATATCATGGATAGTCAAAGTAAATATGATAATGATGTTCATCCTCTAGATTGGTTATTATCTACTCTTGTCATGCCTTTTAGTTGTTATTATGAATGGAAAATATGAAATAATAACAAAATTATGGAAGAATCATATATGGATGATCTTGATTTTGATGATGTAGTGATAAATAAACAATATGATTTTGATGCATCTTGGGACCATGAATACATATAGCAAACTAAAAAATTTGAACTTGAGGAGTAAAATACACCTTTTAATCCATCTTTTGATTCATCTCTATATTCTTCTTTGGATTCCCATCTTGATTCATGTTTGAATCCCTCTTCATATTCATCTCTAGATTATTCTTTAGTTTCACCTCTAGATTCTTCTTTGGCTTCACCTATAGACTCCTCTTTAGAGCCACATCTATACTATTCCTTGGTTTCACCCTTAGATTCCTCTTTAGTAACACTTATATATGATATTAAAACGTACCTTTACACTCCTCTTTGGCTTCATCTTCAACTCCCATTATGGATTTACCTTTAAATTCTACTTGGGATCCTACTTTACCTTTTTTCTTAACTCATAATCTATAGTAAAAATAACATCCTCAAAATGACTATTTATCCTCTCTTAAATTATGACATGCCATCCAAAAGGAGGAGCCTTATCCTTCCACACCTAACTTATCTTTCATCCCTGCTGATGCATTTTATCACATCCACATTAATAAAATAAACTCAAATAAAGTATGCATAAAGAAGGATGATGTTGTTCATAAATAAATTCATGTTTCTATTTATCTAGAAGTGTGATTGAATTATAATAATCATGATGTTATATATACTCCTTTAAAATTGGTGGATATTTCACCTACATGTGATACATATTCCCTTTTTTCAACTAATGAGGATCAATTCATTTCCTCTTCCCTTGGAAAATCACAAGTTACCTTTAAAATCATTGTCATTCCTTTTAATAAATATTTTGATGTTGTCTCTACTTCAATATCATGTTTTTCTTCTCATGATGCTAATCTTTTACCACAATGTCATAACCTTAGAATAGATTTAGCACATCGTAATAATGCATCTCATACTAGTAATATTGATTCTAACAACATTTCTCAATAATAATAGGTGATTTATATACATCAAATGAATCTCCCAAACCAAAATAAAAGTTCATCCTTCCACCTTATTATGTTATTATAAACAGTGTTCCAATCGATAAAATTAATAATATAATTTAACCCTTAAAGGAGCCTTAAGAACCTCGATATGCCTTCCCAACATGTCATATCCTTAATGCATGTTTTAGGTGCTTTACAAGGTAAAGTACATCATTTATCCTTACATAGTAAAATGTATAATTCTTGGGTTGAATCTAATGCAGTATATGGTAATCCTATTGTGTGCAACATTTTTTATGCAGATTTACCCTTAGCTTTAAAAGTCCTAATTTTTATCCATTTAATGGAAGTGGGGACCCTTTCCTACATCTTAGAACTTTTTGAGAAATCTTAAATGGTTATAATTGTATTCAAATGTTATTACTATTATTTCCTAAAAGTATAAAAGGAAGTGAACTTGTTTGGTTTCATTCTCTCTCTAGAGGATCATTGAATACCTATTTCTTTGCATCAAGGAAAATCGCAACATGTTTGAAATTACATTTTAAGCTTTAAGACTACTATGCATCAATTAATTTACTAATCAACCAATTTGTAATTACAATATATTATTTTTAGAGGTCCAATTTATCCATTAAAATAGAATCTATTATATCCCTTTTGTTATGAAGCCTTAGCAATAAAGGAAAAATTAGGCTTTTTTCATGTATCAAACAATATGGATGGGGACATTGAGTTACATAATGAATATCCACATAATAAATTCCAATTATCTAATATTGACAAACATATTCCAAATATAATGAAAAATTTAAATCATAAACAAACACACCTTGACATTCATAATCCACTAAATAAGGTGGTATACACCTTGGAACAAGTAAAAAGTATTACATAAGGGAAAATAATATCTTCTCAAAGTGTCTAATCATAATCGTTCATTTACATAAAAGAAGGTGCAACCTCTATTTTTTTCCAATGATCACCCAAATGATATTTTAAATACATTATTGGATAAATAGTTAATCAAATTATGCCCCAATTATTATCACCCTCCTCGGTGATTAGTTTTTAATGTTATTTTCATTTTAACAATTAAATGGTATAAACATCAAACTTTTGAAAATTGATTTCAATCTACAAAATATACATATTCATAATGTATAATACAATAATTTACAAATTTTGAAATGAGATATAAATAGTAAATTAATAAATAGATATGGAAACCTAGCTCAAAATCAATTTATGCTGATTGTGCAAGCTAAATATTGGTGGAAACTAAATCTAGTAACCCCTGAATGGTGTCATATCTAAGAGAATAATTTCAATTTGTGTTGTGATAATGTTACATTAGGAGGGCATGGTTGTACTAAGACCTTGTCTGTTGAGTGAGGTTTCATCCTTGTTAATTTTACTATTTATTTTTCTATGCAAGCACTTGTAACTATCTAAGAGGGCTTACTAATTATTTGCATATGATGATATGTCGTGAGAAAGGCCTATAAAAGTGAAACCCTATCTCTTGAACAATAAAAAAATAGAAGATCAATTACAAAGGGGGAATCAAACAAGGGGAATAGAAAATGTATCCTAAGAAAACCCATGTAATATGAGTGTTGCCTACATATACCAAAAGAACATGAATTTGATGTATTTATTCCTCATATAGTGAGTGTGTGAAATTGTATTATTATATATAAATAAAACTAGGTAGATTGACTTTAATGTTTGAAAATGAGTGCCATTGACCTATAATAAAATGAATTAATACTTGGCCTATGACTTTTAGAATAAATTAGAATTGAAATTAGAAATATTAGTGCCCTTTTGTTCAATGTGTGATAGAATTGCCAATTAATTTCTAGATGTCTTTTGATATGCCTTGATGTACATATATAGAGGAATATTTTGAATATTTCCACTAACCTACCTTTATAATTTTTTGAGAGGGGTAAAAGTAAATGAATATAATTTAAAATTTTACTATTGGAGAATGGGAGACAAGGCCGCACTAGTGGACAAGGACACAATATGACCCTACATGCCTAGCATGGTGTTATCCTAGAAGGATAAATATTGTTAAGATCAGGATGACATGAGTTTGTGAAAAAAATAGGGATGTTTGAATGATGTTTTGAGTATTTTTAATATATTGAAAAGAATAGTGAATGCTCTCATAAAGATTTTAAATTAACAAAATGATGAATAGACCAAGTAAGGTTAAGGATGTAAATATTAAACATTATCAAGCACTTAATTATTAATTTTAAATGTATAAATTTACTACTAATTTATTCTAGTGATATAATAATGTGAATTTACTCGAGTATAGGAGATATGAACCTAAGTGCATATACAAACTTTGCATTTTAAAATGAAGTATGATTTTTCAAGATGCCTCAATTTAAAATATGCAATAATTCCATTAAAATTAGTTTTTTGTCCTACTAGTAAATGGTTTTTAAAGGGACCATACCCATTACAAAATAAGGATCAAAAGCTAGATAATACATGAGTATAGTAGTGATTTTTTTATGAGTGAGGTCTACCCCCCAACTACAAAAAAGGTTTAAAACTAGAATAAACAAGAGAGAGAAATAGCAAGGAGAATCCTACTAGATAATAGCACCAAAATAGCATATTAACAGCGACTTCACAGCATCAAAGCAATACCAAAGTAGCAACAAGTTAGCAAAATAGAAAACTAGAAAGTAAGAAAAGGAAGCTTCCCACTTGAGGAGCTTTTTGAAGATATTCTTGAGTCCCTCTAATGCATTAAATAGATTGAGAGTAGTAGTTTGAAATGAGTCTATCATGTCAATGGTGGTTAGAGCATAAGTCTTCTCAGTGCCACCCTTCCACAAGCTCGGATGCAAGTTTCTAAGGGTGAAAACTTACCTTAATTGAAACTCAATGGAACTCTAAAATGTCCTAGAATCCATAGCAGTCTATCTCATGTCAAGGAGACTCTCTACAATGGTAATTTCCTTACCCATATGAAAGCTAGGAGTCAGACCCTTGCCTTTATCACTACTTCTAAGCACCCTCTTAGATGGGGGAGGGGGAGGAATATTGTAAACTAAAATGTTAACAGAGGTTATGTTACAATGTTGATGCAAAATAAAAATAACCCCTTCATGAAGAGGCAAGGCACGTTTGTGTGTATGAAATTATTGAATAGAAGCTTCCATGGATTGCAAGATATAGAATGGGAGACTAACCCTTCGGCCCTTATGGAAATGGTTCAGAAGGATGAGATGATGAAGCAACAAAGTGTTGTACCTACCCTCCAAAGTCACATACCTAACCAACATACAAGCCACCTCATCAAAAGGAGTAAGAAGAGAGGAACACACAATACCATCTTTGAAAAATTATAAGGCGTTAATTGAGGAACCCTCCAAAAGCCTTTTCTCCTCTACAGCCTTATCAAATTTATTTTTGAATAACTTCAAACCATCCCTATTAAAAATAGTGATAGAGGCAATGAGTTCTTCAGTGATAAAAAAAGTTTACCTCTATAGATGACAACCCTATTCTTCTAATTGTTGGAAAAAGTGAGAAATATGGTTGTCATGTCCCTTGATCTTCTGCATAAAACTTGTGAAGCCTCCCACATTTAAATTCCTTCATAGTTATCCATTTTCCTTCCAGTTCAAGTCACACATCAGTTTAACATGGCATAGAGAGCCACCCATGGCATTAACAGTAGGTTCTCGACACAAGGGCACACAAAATACAGCTAAAATTAGTTGCTACCCATATTTGAAATTATTGAAAATTTGAAAAAAAAATTTGAAAAGAGATAAAGGAAAGAATACACCTGAAAGAGTATGCAATTATAATTGCTTTGTAACTTAAAAATAGAGAAATATGTGTCCCCTTACTGATATATTTTTAAAAATGTTAAACTTGTGAAGAATTGAGAGTGATCAAGTCTTAATTTGGAAAATTAATGAAAGACTTTAAGTTAGAATGATTGTATGCTCCAAGTTTCATATGAATATATAAAGTAATCTATAAACTAATTGAAGTGGTGGAACCACCAAATGTGATTTACTACCATAGAAAAAATGCAACCATATATTTTTAGTGTCCCTAGACACTAATGTGGCCCACTTTAGAAATGAAATGGATCACACCACTATAGACAAATTTATATGCTATTTGAAACTTGGTACCTTTTAAAAATTTTTAACTTGATAAAATTGAAATTTACATGTACATACATGAACATGAATGAATATCATTTTACATGTATATGTGCTTAATTAGTATTTAATTCCATTTGAGCTTGTAACTTTTGAAATTTTCAAATTATAACTATTTTTACACATGCCCATTCATATGAATCAAGCATATATGAATTTGTACTATAGCAATGAGTATACATGCTTGGCATAGGCTCCCATAATATTAAAATGCTAAATCATGTTGTCATTTTAAAAACTATACAATGCCATGAATCTGAAATTTGCTCATGAGGACTTGACTTCTCAAGACAAGCACATTATGATTCCCCCTTTTGAGATGAGAGACATAGCCTATAATTCACTAATATGAAAATAGAACTGAAAAAATTGTAATCATGTAGTAGCATATGAGTATCTTTGATTTACATCATAATATTTAATATATCATTGTATTATATATGAAACATGAGTTAGATAGATATAACATTAAAATCACATAAAGATGATATATATCATGGATTAAGAGTAGAGTAGTAAAATATAAGTAATGAATGATGTGAATCACGTCACCATACTAACTATATGTAGTGAATTAGGATAGATCTACAACTTATCCTACTTAGTGAATTCCAAGCTCAGAGAAGGTAATCTTACCAATAACTCATTACATTGTTATTTATATCAGGACATGACCAATTTAGATCTTTGTTAAACATATCCAAGGTATCTCTTATCACATAACACCACTAATGAGGATTTTAAATCCTCTAGTCAAATAGCACCACACAATAACCCTAGTTAGGTTTATAATACATAGAATAAATTTAATCTAGTGTTCACTAAAGCTTGTAACACAAAAGGGGATAGTTAAAAAAACATAACCTAAAATCTAAATAAAAACTCTACTCAAGTCAATGTAGAGGTAATTCTAAGAAATAATTGAAACATTAAATATATTACTTTGTGCAATGTCTATCTGAAAAAATGAAAGAGTAAGAGTTAGGAATACTTGCCTTGAATGAACCTATCATGCCTCAATTATCCCTTGGCTAATGGTGTTTTGTAGGAGGTTTTTGTGGATTTGTAATGATTACACTATAAAAATCAGCTCTAAGCTAAAAGACTCCTACTTTTCATCCAAGATTTTTCCATAAGACAAGATTCTTTCCTCCCAAGGCAAAACCCTTAGCAATGAATCCTCAAGTGTAGAATTTTGTAGAATTATGATCTATAAGAATGAAAAATTTAATGTTCCTCTCTATTATATTGAAGTGAAGGTGGTATTTATAGAAAAGTATTGATCTTAAACCATTCCAAAAATTTAGCTGACAAGGTTTGCGAACTTGATTATGTTAGGTAGGAAAATTAGTCATAAGCCTCAAACTAGGTTGGTTGGATCGACCTAGTTCCTTAACATCTGGCTTAACCTTCGTAATTGGATTGATTGGGTTGAATTAGTAGTAAAAATGAGTGTAAAGTGGTTGACTATGTATGTGTTGGCTAATGTAATTGTAAAAGCATGTTTTTACTTGGTTATAGGATATTTGAGAAAGGAGGTTACTCAGGGATTTGAATAAAGACATGAAAAGTGCTAAAATAGGCAATATATATGCACACTTAAATGTTTTCAAATATAATCAATCATCATACTATAATAATAAAAATTCACAATAAAAAACACTATTTAAATGCATTATTCTTTTGATATGGCATGATTCTCTCACGCCTCGCACCAAAAGAGGGGCATCCATCAGGTTTATTACATAATATATCTCAACAAATTGTATAAGATTTATAATGGTTTAAACTAATCACATTATATAGGTTTATGATATATTAAATAATATAAATCTTGATAATGGGGGCACATAACATATAGTACAAATAAGGTAGAATAAGGTTCAAAATAAAAAATTAAAACTATAATTAAAATTGAGTATATAAATGCATATCATTATATATCATTGGCACATAATTAGATGTGGCATGATAAAAATTCTTTCTCAAGATTGTTTAAAAATGCAAAATGGTAAAAATTAAAGTCTCAAGAATTAAACCTATAAAATACAAAGTTTCAAAATATGCAAATTCAATGAACAAAATATGTAAATTCAAAGAGAAAAATATTCAAATTCAAAGGAAAAACATTTATTCCAATAAAACTCTATGATTAATGTAGTCATGATGTGGAATGGAACTTTCATTCTCTTTTGAACATGCAAAATAGAATCTAGATCCATCTGTAGTGGTGTGATATGAATCTCTACGGGTGATGTATGTTTGAGTCTAGTGACACTCAATAGCCTTGGCATAACTTATATCAAACTTAGCATGGTTCCATATTTTTGGGGACCAGTACATGGATTAATTTTCCTCATTAATTTTCCTAATAATACACCTTTCTAATGCATGGGTTTGAATAGTTATATAAAAAAGTTTAGACTCGATCACTCTTAAATCTTCAAAAAATTCAACATAATCAACTACACTCTCCAAGTGCCCCAAAAAGGTGGAATATCTTTCTCGAATCTCTTATTAGGTCAATATGGTCATGGGTACAATGACACCCAATGACATGTTTACTTTCCCTTACCGCTTGAGGGACTATTGTTTAAGTAAATGAATAAATTCAAAAACATTCTTTCTCCACTTGGTTCTATTGGGTGAATATTTTGTCACCAGCTAACTGATGAGCAAAATAGGTCTCTTCAGCCACAGCATAGGGAGATTGGTTGGCCAGATGTGCAAGTTTACCACATCAAAAGGGGACAAATCTCTTCTCTCATCAAGGGGAGGTTCCCTATAAATAAGAGGAGGCTATATACTATATATATAAGCAGAAAGTAACACTCAGGAGTAGGATTACACCATCCATCTCCCTTTTTTTAGAGATGATGTTCACAAACAAAGGAGAAAATCTTGGTGAAAACACTGAAGGCAATTCTCTTCTTTCAGAAGTGATCTTGCAGAATATGGCAGGAGTTCTTTCAAGTAGTGATAAGTAACTGGTAACAAAGGGTGTAGTAACCAACAGACTAGAGATATAGCACAAAGTCTCCACCTCGACTGCCCAAGAGTGAAATATGAAGGACAACGAGGGCACAAAGTCATCCCAAAGTCCTTTACATAGAAATAGAAAATAGACAAACACACTAAAGGCAATTGTGGGGGCACAAAGTCTCTCCATAGTTGGATTCAAGACACCTTCTTGATTACTTCCACTATTTCTACTTGTTAAATTGAATAAACAAGAATACATTCAGGAAACAGACATAAGAACAATCTCCTAGAATGACACAAGTTATAACAGCATAAAGTCTGAAAGTAACTTGCTTTCTGATTCAAACAAAGAAATATGAAGAACAATCTGAGCTCAAAGTCTCAGTAATCACCTCTCAATTTGGGTAGATTTTCACTTCTATAATGGAAAGTGTCCTTTGCATAAAGTCAAAGAATACAATATATAGTAGCCAAAAAAGGCTTGGTGCTCTATTTCATGGAATGGCCCATACTGCATTCAATGCCTTGAATGCATTTTTACGTTTTCTCAAAGAGGGCCATGCTGGAATAGGGTAGCCACCTTAACTGTGGCATGTTAATTCATCTCAAATGTCTTCTCTTGGGCCTGGGTCATCTGGTCTGTCACCTGATATCTGTGCAGCTGTCCACTTCACCTTTGCTCTAAGGGAGACAAACAAGTTGTGCCTTCAATGTTTGCAAGCTCAAATATCTACTTAGTGGACTGTTCCACCTACCAAAAATAACTCTTGAAGATATTTCTGGTCTTTCCCTCTTTTTCTCTTCCTAGTTTTGTCTTTTCCTGGAACTAGAGCTCTCAGGGCTATCTTCTCAGCTTTGTTGGCTCTTTCAGCGCTTCTCTCAGGAGTTTTTCCTTTTAACATTAAGGCCTTTGAATGCATTTAGGTCTATGCTCAAGATTTTAAAGATCAAAAGTTATTTTATTATTGTGAAGTTGACGTTCACGCACTTGTCACCACTTAGAAAGCCAACAGCTAGTTTGTTGCCCTAAATTTGATGGCTACGGGGACATCATCGGACGTCTAGATCCCAATGGCTAGTTCATGGTGCTTAATTTTGATGTCTTCAAGCCCGTCACCCTCCTTGGCAATTCCTTTGGATTTCTTGTTTGATCCTTCTTGAAGGGGAGGAATCCCTTTGGGGTCTTGAAAAAGGCCCATTTTTTGGTCGATGAGAGCCCCCCACAAGGGTACCTGCCCTTCGGGGTTCTTCGAGTGGTCTTTGGGGTCAATTCCTTTAGACAAAATGTCTAAAAGAATTCCTTCAGACATTTTGTCTGAAGGAAATGTTCCATTGCCTTAGCCATTTTTACCACGAAAAATCTTTTCGAAGGAATTCCTTTGCTTCATTCAGCCTTTGAAATGGTCCATTTTTCTCATCGCCTGCCCTCTACAAGGGCTATTTGATCTTGGTTCACTGCCTTCAATCTCTTTTGAATTAGCTAATTAAATCGATCAATTAAACCAACTTTGGTTCAAAAGTTCAACGGTTCAATCTTGTGTTCACTTGACCGCTTGAACCAACCACTTATTGAACCCATTGAACCTTTGAACCATTTTGGTTCAAGGTTCAACGATTCAAGCCTTATGTGTTTTCACTAAGTCTTTTAAAGCCATTGAACCTTGAAGTGGTTGAACTTGTTGAATCTTTGTTAAAGCACTTAACTCTTTAAGCTCGCCGATATGGTTGAACCTTTAAACCCATTGAACCAATTTGGTTCAAGGTTCAATGGTTCAATGGTTCAATCCTTCCTTTGAAGCTTACCGATGAAAATTTATGATTAAACCAAGTCTGAAAATGCCTAAGTGTTGAGAGCTTGTTTCTTTTCCTACAGAGTCTGTAGAAATGACCCTACGGAGTCCATAGAAATGAACCTGTGGAGTCTGTAGAAATGAACCTGTGGAGTCCATAGAAATGGGCCTACAGAGTCCATAGAAATGAGTCTGTAGAAATTAGTTTTTAGAACCAAAAAACCAACCTGCAGAGTCCGTATTTTTGTCTAAGTCTCTCGAGCTTTGAAAGAGTCCATAGAATCCAGCCTGTGGAGTCTATAGAAATGAGTCCGTAGAACCCAGCCTGTAAAGGTCATAGTTTCAGGCCTACAGAGTCCATAGTTTCAAGCCTACAGAGTCTGTAGAAATCTAAAAAATCTTGAAAATAGAGAATTTGAATACTCAGAACAATTTTTTGAGAAGGGAAGAGATAATTTTGGCCTGCAAGACCAAAATAGTTTATATGTTGTCTCAAAAATGAGTGATAGATTTTGGGAACAACAGTTGGCTCACGTTAGGAAACTTCATTCAGTTGAAAATCTGGAACAGCTGAGGGGAGTAGAAACCATAATCTCCAGTGCCTTGAAGTATGCCATTGGGCTATGAAGTCATGCTACCCCAAAAAGAAAGGCGCCAAAAATGAAAATGAAAAGCACAAAATAGAACTAAAGACTTTACAAATATACATATGTACAGATGATCTTATCTAATACTTCAAGGATTGAAGTGTTTTAGATGCTACCCATTGTGAGATAATGAAAATGGCATTTCATCCTAATAAACTAGTAAGAAACTATTTTATCCCTAGAATTGGTGATGAGTGAATAGAACTCTCCACCAGGAATCACATTTTCCATGCACTCCTTTTAGTTCTCTCTTCTTGCCCCATGACAAGACGTGGTCTCTAATCTGAAAACCATAAATCCTTGCTCTCTTGGTGAAGAGTCCCTTTTCCTGACTTTGGCGAGCAGTAGTATGGTCCACTACCATAGCTCATTGTTCTTCTGGGCCAGTGAAGCACATGATTTGATTGTCAGCATCAAACACCTAACAAACCATCAGTTTAGCATCTCCTTTGGCATGAAGGAGTTTGACATCTTTGTCTTAAGCAGCCTTTAATCCGAGCAGCAACGATTCATATTCGGTAGTGTTGATGGCATTGTCAGACTGCAACTTGTATGAAAAAGGAAAAATATCTCCTTAAGGAGATATCAACACAATCCTAGCTCCAACATTGGTAGAAGAATTGCTACCATCGGATTCCAAGATCCAAACATCATCAAAAATTGATCTTCTATCATATTTTTCTTCATTAGAGAGGGAAGATCATTTTTCATCTATACTAGACCCTACCAATTCTTATAATGTCTTATTTGAATCAGTTCTTGGATCGCCACCTATAGGACTTTCATCTGCAAAAACATGAACATCCTCTGTGGACAAAAAATAATTACCTCTACCTGAAGACTCAAATAGAATTTGGGCTTCAGGTGCTGATGTCTGAGTGACAACATATTTTGCCTCCTTTTCATGGAACAATCTCTTCATAACACCTTTGACGGGATCCTCGCCTCAGAAAGGTCCATGCTCTATTCTCCACCAACATCCTTGCAAAAATTTCACCTAAGAAGGATGCCATAGGAGGCTGGGACGTTGGCCACCAGGACAGTCATCTTGATTCTCTTGTATGGGAATGTTATGAATGCAAATTAGGCATCCTTGATTTGTCCTAGCAGTGGCACTTGTTTGTTCTCCATGGAGAAACATTTCCTAAATGTCTTGGCCAGTGTAAGACTAAGGGATTTAGCCACTTTGGCAGGCATGACATTGTCTAAAGCTCCAGAATCAATGATGTAGTTGCTCAGCTTGTGAGTGTTTATCAATAGAGAAACATAGAAAGGCTCTATTTTCTTAAGGGTAGTAGGAGGAGTAATGACAAGGTTGTTTGGGATAGACATGTTCCTTGGGGGATCATGAGTTACCTTTTTAACATCTTGTCTTGTAGGGACAGTTTGATTCTTCACACACTCAACCAACCTGTCCAACTGCTCAAGGTTAGATTGCAAGAATTTAAATTCAGTCATTTGAATTTTGGATTTCTTAACATGGTCGATTATGTCAAATGACTAAAATAGACTAGGAACAGAGGAAGGTAGTTCATCCTTTTGATTTTTAGGAAGGGGAAGAATGGTCTATGAAATTGAAGTAGAAGGTGTAGGGATGTTTGATGTACTTACCTTTCTTGCAATCATTGGGTCCTTTGGCTAGAAAGGCAGAGTGGTTCCCCACTTAGCAATTAAAATTTCAGGTTTAGGTCACTCCTCTATCTTCTTTTTATCAGCTTATGGGGCTGACTGATTCTTGGATTGGGTGAACACAGCGTATGATCCCTCAGTTACTTCACCTTTACTTCTGGGTTCATCCTGGTAATTCAAGAACCAAATGTTGGAGTCACCAGCTGATTCATCTTGGTCTACTGCAAAGAGATCAACATCATTTTCTTGATCAAAATTAGGTTGGAAAGAGAAATCATGTTTTGTTTCCAGCTATCCAACTGCTGAATTGGTTGGAGGTGCTTCAAGGGCGAGGTTCCTCTGTGGGGGAGGAAGATGATTTATTTGCCCTTAATTCTTAGTAGCATTGTCTTTTTATGCCTGATTGGGGAATGTCCTCCTTGGTACATCTCTGTATGGAGTGAAAGGCATACCTTATGCCATTTGATTTTTTAAGGCTAGCAGTTTATTTGCTAGCTTTTGCACCATTTGATCAGTGGTGCTTGTAGATGGATATTTAGAGGATGAAGAAGATTTACCTCTATTTAAATCTCTTCTTATCTTTTCTACCAAGATAAGCTCATCTTCTACCTCAGTAGCTAAGTCCTAAGTAGCAGCAAGGTCTATGTGGCCAGCACGTCTTAGTAAAAAATTCACTTCAGGCAGCTGTGAGTTGATGAAGAAGCATTTAAAGTTCTCAGGTGTTGGCTAAGAAATTGTATAAATTCAATTTCTCAGCTTGTCAAACTTGGCAATGAAATCCCTCATAGGTTCATGAAGTTCCTTCTTCATCTGTGTGAGCTGGGCCAGCAAGGCATGTGCATCTTCTATAGGCTTGAACCTGGCTTCAAATTTAGCTTTAAGAGTGTCTCAGTCAGTCACTGATTGAGCCTATAGATGGTAGAACCAGTCTATAATAGCACCTTATAGTGTTTCCACAAATAGCTTAACTGTTATGTCCTCATATTCCACCCCTATCACACCACAAGTTATGCTGAAGGCAGCAATATGTTCATTAGGATGAAATTTTCCATCACCAAAGAACTTCGGGAAAAAATTTCTGAAACTATGTGGTAACTCATGAAGAAGTGGAGTAAGATTGAGTGGACCAAAAGAGTTACCCTAGAGGCCTTGAACTGCCATGATTTGATTATAGAAAAGGGGGATAACAAATCTGGGTGGAGTATGTATAGGTAAAGCTCTGGTAATATCAAAAAAAAAAGCTCTACCTTGTGTTGGTGACCTAGTACAGGTAGGAGGAACACTCATGGATCATTAAACTTGAAGTTGGGGAGGGAATAAATCAAAATTGCCCTGCTGCACCAACTCAAAAATAGGATCAACAACACCTTGGGCTCTCTGGCTTTTGGTATAGCGTGGAGTTGCCAGATTGCAAAATAAAAATAGAAAAGAATTGGTCCTGCTTTAGCTTCAAGCTTGAGGCTTCAAACTACTTGTTCTTCCCCAGCGGAGTCGCCAAAAAATTGTTGGCATGGAGTTGAAGGAAAGTGGTAAGGCAATAATGATAATGGGTAGGACACATAGCAAAGTCACCAGAGTATATAATGGATAAGGATAGGAACTACTCATCGGTCCTCAGCGGAGTCGCCAAAAACTATTGGGTGAATATTTTTTTACCAGCTAATTGATGAGCAAAATAGGTCTCTTCAACCACAACATAGGGAGATTGGTCAGCCAGATATGTAAGTTTACCACATCAAAAGGGGACAAATCTCTCCTCTCATCAAGAGGAGGTTCCCTATAAACAGGAAGAGGCTATATACTATATATATAAGCAGAAAGTAACACTCAGGGGTAGGATTACACCGTCCATCTCTCTTTTTTTAGAGATGTTCACAAACAAAGGATAAAATCTTGATGAAAATACTGAAGGCACTTCTCTTCTTTCAAAAGTGATCTTGCAGGAAATATCAAGAGTTCTTTCAGGTAGTGACAAGTAACTGGTAACAAAAGGCATAGTAACCAGCAGACTGAGATGTAGCACAAAGTCTCCACCTCGACTGCCCAAGAGTGAAACACAAAGGACAATGAGGGCACAAAATTATCCCAAGGTCCTTTACATAAAAATAGAAAATAGATAAACACACTAAAGGCAATTATGGGGGCACAAAGTCTCTCCACAGTTGGCTTCAGGACACCTTCATGATTACTTCCACTAGTTTTGCTTGTTAAATTGAATAAACAAGAATACATTCAGGAAATAGACATAAGAACAATCTCCTAGAATGACACAAGTTATAACAGCACAAAGTCTAAAATTAACTTGCTTTCTGATTCAAACAAAGAAATATGAAGAACAATCTGAGCTCAAAGTCTCCGTAATCGCCTCTCAATTTGGGCAGAGTTTCACTTCTATAATAGAAATTCTCCTCTGCTAAAGTCAGAGAATATAATATATAGTAGCTAAGAAAGGCTTGGCACTTCATTTCATGGAACAGTCCATGCTACATTCAATGCTTTGAATGCATTTTTCAATTTTGTCAAAGAGGGCCATGCTGGAATAGGGCAGCCACCTTAACTATGGCATGTCAATTCATCTCAAATGTCTTCTCCTCAGCCTAGGTCATCTAGTCTGTCACCTGATATCTGCATAGTTGTCCATTTCATCTTTACTCCAAGGGAGACAAATAGGTTGTGCTTTCAATGTTTGCAAGCTCAAATATCTACTTGGTGGACTATTCCACCTACCAAAAATAACTCCTACAGATATTTCCAATCTTTCTCTCTTTGTCTCTTCCTGGTTTTGTCTTTTCCTAGAATTAGAGCTCTCAGGGCTATCTTCTTAGCTTTGCTAGCTCTTTCGGCCCTTCTCTCAGTGGTTCTTCCTTTTGGCATCAAGGCTTTTGAATGCATTCGGTTCCATGCTCAAGCTTTTAAAGATCAACGGTTATTTCATTGCTGTGAAGTTGACATTCGTGTGTCCATCACCACTTGGAAAGCCAACAGTTAGTTTGTTGCCCTGAATTTGACGGCTGTAGAGACGTCATCGGATGTTTGGATCCCAACGGCTATTTTATGGTGCTTAATCTTGACGTCTTTAGGCATGTCACCCTCCTCGACAATTCTTTCAGCTTTCTTGTTTGATCCTTCCCGAAGGGGAGGAATCCCTTCGGGGTCTTGAAAAAGGCCCATTTTTTAGTCGACGAGAGCCCCCCGTAAGGGTACCTGCCCTTCAAAGTTCTTTGGGTGGCCTTCAAATGGTCTTCGAGGTCAATTCCTTCAAATAAAATGTCTGAAGGAATTCCTTCAGACATTTTGTCTGAAAGAAATGTTCCATTGCCTTAGCCATTTTTACAGTGAAAAATCTTTCTGAAGGAATTCCTTTGCTCCATTCGGCCTTTGAAATGGTCCATTTTGCTCATCGCCTACCCTCTACAAGGGCTATTTGATCTTGGTTTGTTGCCTTCCACAAGGGCATTTGGTCTCTTCGCTTTGGGGCACTCCTTTGAACTGACCGATTGAACCAACTTTGGTTCAATGGTTCAACGGTTCAATCTTGTGTTCACTTGACCGCTTAAACCAACCGTGTTGAACCAACTGCTTATTGAACCATTGAACCCGTTGAACCTTTAAACCATTTTGGTTCAAGGTTCAACGGTTCAAGCCTTCTATGTTTTCGCTGAGTCTTTTGAAGCCATTGAACCTTGAAGCGGTTGAACTTGTTGAATATTTGCTGAAGTGCTTAACTCTTTAAGCTCGCCGATATGGTTGAACCTTTGAACCCATTGAACCAATTTGGTTCAAGGTTCAATGGTTCAATCCTTCCTTTGAAGCTTGCCGATGGAAATTTTTGGCTGAACCAAGGCATTGAACTGAGCTTGAAAATGCCTAAGTGTTGAGAGCTTGTTTCTTTTCCTATAGAGTTTGTAGAAATTAACTTGCCGAGTCTGTAGAAATTAACCTGTGGAAGTCATAGAAATGAACCTACAGAGTCCGTAGAAATGAACCTGCGGAGTCCATAGAAATGAGCTTGCGGAGTTCGTAGAAATGAGTATGTAGAAACTAGTCCATAGAACCAAGAAACCAACCTGCAGAGTCTATAGTTTTGTCTAAGTCTCCTGAGCTTTGAAAGAGTCCATAGAATCCAGCCTGTGGAGTCCGTAGAAATGAGTCCGTAGAACCCAGGCTGCAGAGTCCGTAGTTTCAAGCCTGTAGAGTCTGTAGTTTCAAGCCTGCAGAGTCCGTAGAAATTTGAAAAAGCTTGAAAAATGGAGAATTTGAATACTCAAAACAATTTTTTGAGAAGGGAAGAGATAATTTTGGCCTATAAGACCAAAATAGTTCATATGTTGTCCCTAAAATGAGTGACAAATTTTGGGAACAATAGGTTCAACATGAACTTTAATCACAGATATAATAATGTAGCATGCATACATGTGTAATCTTTCATTTATTTTTACCTTTATAGTTTCATATTCAATTTTTCATATTTTCATAAATGGACATTAACTACTTGATGTGTTATCACAGATTCTATCAAGATGTAATTGGCACAATCAACATTTCTAAAGACAAAGTGTGTCATACACTTAGGTTTTAGTTCTTTCCTTTACTTTAGTAATTTAAATACAAAAATAAAGAGGGTTGGATAAAATGTAAACACTCAAATTTGGTACAAATGCATTCTCTAAATCATCTATTGAGACTTTTTACATAAAATATCAATAGCGGTTGAGGCATCTATTGGCACATTTTACTTGAGTGTTTATCTATTTTGATTTGTGAGTTTGTCTATTGGCTATTTAGCTTTCCACTTTGTCATGGGGATCTTGTAGCTCAAAGAATATAATTAGAACCACCAGTGTTTGGTAGGGTGATAAAGCAAATCACTAAGAGACTAGAAGGCTCAGGGGTCCTATGGGCTACAAGAGGTCTATACTGGCTATCTAATTTGTCAGCTTGCACTAGGCTATAGATAGACTTGTAAACCAGGTTGGGGCTAGTACAAATGAGTGCATAAGGTAATAGAAAGATCTAGCGGATTTAACCATAGTAAATCAAATGGCTAAAACTATACTATGGATTGCATAAACAATATGAAAGCAGAAGTACTGAATAAAATGATATAACCAATGAAATGTGAATCTAGAAACTAAGGCACTTTGAGGCCAACAGAAAGACATTTTGAGAAACAAAGACGTTTTCAAGCAAGGGTTCAATATCATGCCTATTCTATATTTGAGATATATTTCCAAAGCAATAATACTATTTTATATTAATGCAATATTTTTAGTTTTAACAAGAGAGAGAGGGTTTGCAAAAGTTTTCTAGTTTGTTTTGAGCATATAAAATCCTACCAAGTAATGAAAGAGGTTTCCAATGCAATTATAGCATGTAATGTTAAATATTTCAAGCAATGAAGATATATTGTAACCAAATGCAAATGCATAAACTTCAGAAACTATTCTAAATCATGCATAAAACAACTAATTTACTAAAACAAAAACAAATCATGGCATGTATGCTACTGCAAATAAACAAAGAGTTTCACTTTGAAAAGCAAAGTGCCCTCATATCAAACTCAATAAAGATGTGCAAACTTTATACCAACTAATTATCCAATCTAGGAGGCAAGAGAGGAAGAAGATCAGGTTGTGTATAGGTTGAGTCCAGACCAAGAGCCAAAAGTTATGGAAGAAGTGAAGCAGAAGCCACCAATCTTTGAGAGTTAATACAAGGAGCACAAATGATAGGTGAAATGGAGTCCTAAGGAGGCAAGGAGAATTACACAAACTTCAAGAACACTATCAATAGCAAAGGGAATCACCAATGGAAGAGTAGCAGAGTAGGGCATCCCTTTTCACAAAGAAAGCAATTGTGCCAAGCATGAATCAAGAGAGATTCAAGGAGGCAACCAAGATTTCATTATGAGTTATCAATGGAGATGATCAGAACAAAGATGCATCAAAAGTGAAGTGAAAGTGAATAGAGTGTGAATGAATTAGGAAAAGCACCTATATCCAACCTTAATCCATCAACAAGTTAAAAAACTAGTTGTTTATGACCATTTTAGACCAAACTAGGCAATTTTTATGCATTCTGCCTAGGACGTAGCTTTTGTGAAGGAAACATGCAGCCTAGGCTTTAGGTTTTCTCCTTAATCCATGGCCTAGGTCCAATAGGACCTTAGTATAGTCAATAGGTTCCTAAAAGGGCCTTGGAGGGTCCCTAGAGAGCCCGTCTGGCATGAGAAAGTGCCAAGATGGTTAGAGGATGGGAATAGTGTGCGGGAGAGGTCAAAGCAAGTGGATTATGACTCTAAGTGGGATAACCATGGTTGGTAGTTTACACGTGAGCTGATGTGTAATCATAAGGAGGAGTAGGGTCATGGGAAGTATGATTACATATGCCCTCAAGATACGAGTAGTCAGTGTTTGAATGAAAAAAAGAGTGGTATGAAGTAACTGGAAGCCACACCAAAGTAAAGGAAATAAAGTACTGAAAATATAATAGAAAACTTTACCTGCACTTACCATATAAGGATGGCGGTAGAATAATGTTGATGGTGTGATCCACAAGTGAAAGTGTGAATGTTGCATAATCCAAAATCTAGCTCCTACAAATAGGGAACACAAGTGATATCAAATCAATTCATACTATCCAAAATGACATTAACTAATGTGTCAGCCCTAGTGTTCTCCCTGTGAGGGATATGGGTGAAGTGGACATCTTTTAAGGAGATAAAATCATGTGTTTTCTCAAATAGAGGGAGAAACTCAAAGCTAAAGATGGCCCAGACACTGGTGAGTTGAGACATGGCTAAGAGTGACTGAGAGAATAACTACACATAACACATGCCTAACTCATAGGCATTGATCAAGGCACCAATAATTACATGATACTTAGTGGCATTATTCATCTCATTGATCAAGAAGTGATCAGCTGCAACAAGCTCATGACCCCATGGATCATCTATAACCCAAGCCATAGCCACAAGTCTTGAGTTGCCCCGACTATCGCCATCTATGTGAATCACCACTGAGAGGTGTATCATGATGGGGGTATAGGATGCAAGACTGACAATTATAAAAAGGTTATCTTAATGTGAAGTGAATTAAGTGAGTTACATAAGGGAGTTGAAAAATGCAACCAAACCACAACCAAAGTGGTTGACCAACACCGGTTGCAGGAAGATCCAACTAGGGAAAGTGGGGGGAAGTTCAGAGAAGATGAAGACCAATCAGTAAGACTATAGCAAGTCTCAAACCACCATAGCCAGCTAACACCATCAACCTAAAACCACAATGAAAAAAGAGAGAGGGAGTTAGAACGTATAGACAGCATGAAATTAGAGAACTGACTAATTAAAAGAAGTATAAAAAGTAACTTCTATCCCTAGGTGCCCACAAAATGGGGCATAAGCTTGAGAGGTTAGTGGGGACTCGAAAGGTGTCTCAAGGACCAAAACAGGGCCAAAGTGGGCCCAATGAAGCCTCAAATTAAAAAATAGAGGCTGCCAATGCATTTAGAACATGACAAAACCCCTAAAACGAAGGTCTCATGATTTAAAATGCAAAAATGGGAAAAAAAATCCCAAAAAGAGCCTACAAAAAGGATTAAAAAGAACCTAAAAGAGGGGAAAAGAGAGAAAAGAGGTCATTTTCACTCTTGTTTTCTCTCTAAGAGAGCCAAAGGAGAGCCCATCAGCAACCTAAAGCCCAAGTGGAGTGAACAAGGCCACAAGGGCATGCCAGAGATGTACAGGATGGTTTGAGTAAGTCCATTGAACAAATTTATTCAAATTTTTGGGGTTAGGGAGGCCCTAGAGATGTTTTCACTCATTTTAGATGATTTAATAAGTGAATCAGATGAAATAAGAGCGCAAAATGATAGGCTTGGGAAGATGGTCAAAATGGGACCAATGGGAGTTCATTCTATGGCCCATAAAGGGAGAACTGAGGAGCCCTAGGGCTCCCTAAGATATCCAAACGTAGGCCACAAAAGTTACGGCTTGCCCCACTACTAGGTCGTAGCTTTACCCAAAAATCCATGGCCCAGGGTAGCAAGGCCCCAGACCAAACCTTGGGGAGCTTGGGAGCTCCTGGAGGGGGTTGGAAACAGAGAGAGAAGGGGGAAACAAATAGAAATAGATTTAAAAAAAACATGGTTTTTTAATCTATTTTACCTATTTCACAGCTAGTACGCTAACTTGGTTGCATGTTGCTCGTTTATGCAAGCACACAGAGGAGTGAGCATACTAGAGGAGGGAGAGCCTTCACATGTAAGAGAACAGCAAGCCTAGATGGATAGACCATGTGAGGTGTCCAATCAGGAGAGAGTCCCATCATGAATATTTGAGGAGGCAGATGCTCTACTTGTAGAGGATCAGGCACACCTGTAAAGTGTAGGACTTTGGAGGCTAATACATGTACCTTCAATGCATTATTTTAGAGACCTAGTTAATACACTAGCCACCACATAGGTACCAGAGAGACACGTGATCCACCTAAGGTCCAAGCTAGAGGTTGTTCTCAGCATAGAGGACATCTATTAGCTCTATGGGGTAGAGCCTATAGGCATAGAGATAGACCTACCACCAGTATAAGATGCAGTGTCAGCAAAGGTCTACTTGGCGGGACCCCACTCTTAGTGGAATAGTTATAGGGTCCAAATCACGTAACAGTCACTGGGGGTTCCACCACTTAGGACAGTGATAGAAATTACTTTGGTCAGTAGGTTCTATGTCAACCAAAGTACAAGATGACTACCACTCTCACGGATACGAATTTTCCAACACATGGAGAGAGGCTAGAGACATGCCTGGGGCTGGTACATCCTAGGTGGACTATACCAGTAGCTGAATCATATTCGATGCCCACGTTTAGGTAGATTGACATTGCCCAATCTACTCATGTCCTAGGCCTACGAGAGGCTCCCACTAATGAGGTTAAGGATACCATATGGTAGTAATGCATACTTGGCATTAGAGATACACACGAAATGGACTACATGGTTCATAGATAGGGTTGGGCCCATGAGAACTACCTTAGATCTAGAAGTAGTAGCAAACTGTGTTCATGATCCATATAGGCCTATGGTATGGCTAGAGGATGCAGTAGTAAAGACCTATGTGGGCTTGAAGGAGATATGAGGTCCATAGGGTTCATACCTTCATCCCTAGAGGAAGGCTCCAGTGGTGAGAGAGAGAGAGAGATGTGCTCAACCCAGGACAATTGGAGCTAAGCACAGTCGGCAGCCATGGTAGAGCAAGAGGGGCAATGGTGAAGAGAGGCTAGCATGATAAGAACCATCACCACTAAGAGGAGCATGACTTACAAGGGTGTCATAGAGGCCCTCCGCACTACCAAGTAAGATGAGTGTATTTGATAGATAGCATTGTATCATTATGTTCATCCTAAGCAAGAATGTATATGTAGTTAACACATATTCTATGTGTGTGTGTGTAGGAGACCGGCCTAGTTGTACTAGGCCCCAAGTGAACCTACTACTAAGGGAACTATTCCTTGATGTGGTAGGAACACCACTAATGAAGTGGGTACTACATCTATCGATGAGGGTAGAGCCACATACTCAGTTCTGGCATGTGGATGCATAAGCCTCACTTGAGCTGGCAAGGGCATGACACAAGATTCCATAGCTAGAGGTTGAATCAGCACAACATGAGGCATCATCAGCAAACCACATATTGGTTACAAGAGAGACCAAGGTGAGACTACCAAGAGTTGAGGCCAAGATCGATCGGCTATGAGCTGAGATAGCTTGAGCGCAGACCAAAGGAGTTGAGGTACCTAGAGTGAGGGTAGACTAGCTAGCTACACTAGAGGAGACCATAGCTCAACTAGTCAAGAGGTAGAGATTTAGATGTCCACCTGGAGTATGACTATCATAATTACCACCTAGCCATAGGCTGACTAGGTATGCATATGTAGCTACACTCATTGCATATTTTGGGAACTATGAGCCCATGTGATGTACCTAAAGAAAAATATGTATTTTTTATGATATAGATACATCCCTCTCTCATGATTAGCACATGTGTGTATATGATTTGGTATGTGGTATGTATGATTCATCTAATATAGACTACTAAATACAATGTGGTGAGATAGTAAACATTGTTAACAAAAAACCCACGTACACACACATATACTAATGGCATGAAGGTTAGTGGTGATAGAAAAGAGGAAATATTCACCTTACCACCATAGGTGACTTTCTTGGAGGTCCCCACGGGCCCTAGACATGAAATGTCTTGAGACATAACCCATTGATCAGGAGCCACAAGGGCTCATCTTTAAGGGTCAAGAGATGATATGCCTCATTCTCTAAAGAGGCAATGATAACAAAAGGGTTGAACCACTTGTGAGCAAGTTTTCCCTTATTATGGTTTTCCTTGTCAAAAATGAGGACCGTATCACCAACCTTGAAAGGAAGAGGGTGCACCAACTTTTAGAATTGGTTATGTTGACAACATTGGTAAGCATAGTCATGCTCAAGAGTGGCTAGGCATTACTCATCTAATTGCTCAATCTTGGTGAGGTGAGTGACACATTCTTCCTCATCAAAAAGAGATCCAAACATCATAACTCGTAGCGAAGGGATTAGGACCTCCAAAGGAAGAGCAGCCTTGGACCCATACATGAGAGAGTATGGGGTTGCCCTCGTGGCCATTCAAAATCTAGTCTGATAGACCCAGAGGGTAGGATAGAGAATGAGATGTCAATCCCTCTTGGAATGGGTTATGGTGCAGAGAAGTTGATGGGGAATCAAGAACAACAAACAACTTTGATCCCACTTGTTAGGATCTTGCTCCTCAGACAGAGCACAATATAATTACCTTGTATTAGCAACTAAACATGCGGAATTAACCAGAAGCAATAAGTAACTAGAATTCACAAATGACATAGAATATTAGAGACAACACAAACTATATTAATACTCATCCAAAAAAGAATACAATGAAGAGACGCCACACTCTTCCACACCTTTCAGGCTTCCTACACCAAGTGTACAGTAATTCTTCTCAAGAGTTCACTCTCCTACCAAAAACAGTCCCAACACACAACTCAAACACAGAATTGGTGTTCACCTCCAACCAGTCAGTAATAACCCTGCCAGTACACAAGTACTCAATATACTTCAAGTAGATCTCCCTTAAGCTTGCAATAACTTGCAACTCAAATGATCTTACACATGTAGATCTTCAAACGTGGCCTTGCACACCTGCTGACCAAGATCCTACAACTGGAAGAAATCCTTTTCTTGCCTTTTTATTACAATACATGCCAATGGGTCTATAAATAGATCCCACACTTAAACAATAACTTAGACTTCTAATTTACAATAATTAGACTCACAACTCAAGACAAAAAATAGCCTTTTACATGCAAACACTTGGTTCAAAGAACTAATTATTCGTGCAACGAACAGTTCTGGAACCGCACAGGTGACCGACATCGGTCCCTGTCTGCCTAGAGATGACCGACGTCGGCCAACCTCCTGTCGATGCCAGTTTCCATTCTGCACTGTAGATGACCGACGTCAGTTACACTATCGACGCTGGTATACCTGGAACTCAGCAACCTCCTCTATGTCTGCATAGTTGAAGCTTTTAGCTCCACAACCTAAAAATCTCCCACTGGAGATAAATAGCTCCAACTGTACCTGTACTTGTACATCATCTAGTTTGTTCCCTTGGCTTTGTATCCCTCTTCAAGATCACTCTTAAAGACCAACCACCATAAATTTTGTGGTGCACCTCCTATCATCCAAATCACCTGCCACATCCGCATCTACAAACCCATGTAGAAAAATAACTTGACCCTGCATAGCATGTGCACCTGCTGCTGGTCCCTCTAAGAATCTACTAAATTGCCCTCTAGTGCTTCTTTTCCAGATTGGCTCCAAACTTTTTGACAACTCCCACTACTTGGGAAATCTCAGGTTTAGTACATACCATGCACTTAACCTCATTATGTGAATCAAGACACTATTCATAAAACTGTCCAACCATCGGCGTGTTAACTGGTTTCACACAATCATCCAGAGACAAAATCAACCTGTGACCTTCCATGTCCCTAGAACACACTCATGCCAAAGAATCTTGTTGCTCCCAAATTTCTCATGGTATACTTCTAAACTAGCTTTACCTTTAGTTCAGTAACTCCCTGTAAGTGTAACCCTGCAACAAGCACATCATACAGTAACAGGATAATGGAGCTAATATTATCCAACCTGGTAAAGAGAAACATAATGGTCAAACCTCCATTGTCTTGCAGCTTACTCAAGACCATATACCCTGGCCTTTTGTCTCACATGTCCATTCTTGCTCTTCTTTATCCTGAACATCCATTCATCTCTCAGTGCTTTCTTCCAGCTGGCAACTCCACCTAAAAACTTCCATTTGGTTCTTCTCCAAGGAATCACATCCTTCATCCATGCCAAGCTCCCATTGTTTTCTAGATCTACCTGCTCTGCTTCTTTAATAACTTCTTGGTTCTTTACCATCAGTGAGCAACAAGTAGTGTAAAGAAGGGAAATGATGAATTTGAGGCTTACTTACCCTTTAAGACCTCCATATGGGCGCTTGAGACTCTTTGACAGCTTGCTGTCCACCCAAAATTCATCTCAGTGACCAATGCTGATCACATCTCAGTCTGCACCCGACCGACATCGATTCCATACGACTGCCTCATCACCGACGTCGGTTCCCTCTGACCAATGCCAGTGTTTATCTATTCCTTAGTCACCGACGTCGGGCTGCACATAGTCGGTGATGATCCCTATCTGGTCACCGATGCCAGTTTTCTAACTGATGTCGATCTCTGTGTTTTACTTGTGAGTGATGACCTTTACCCGTGAGCTCCTTTTAGATAAAAACTCTGTCCAAATCAACCTTGCTTTGCTCAAAATTCTTCAGCCCCTTTGATTGATCTCTGTCCATTATCTTTTCCTTGAAAACCAAGGCTTTCATGCTCTTGTCATGAACATCAGATTTCTCAAGAAACGTCACCTTCTTCTGCATACAAAAATCTAGATTCATGCTTTTCAAATCTGAAAGCATACCCTTTGACTCAAGAACATGCATCTCCTTCTTATTCATGTGACCAAGCCTATTAAGCCACATCTTTGAATCTATAGCTGAAGTAGATAACCTAGAAAGAGAATCAGTAATACAAGTAGATAGATAAATCGTACCTACTTTTTTACCTCTTGCTACAATAAGTGCACCATTGGTAACCTTCCAAGAGTCCGCTGTGAGAGTTACTGTGCAACCCTCATCACCCAACTTTCTAACAAAAATCAAATTCCACTTCAGAACTGGGACATGCATGACCTCTTTCAACACCCATGTGTTACCTGTCTACAATTTCATCTTTACTTTTCCTCTAACAACCATCTGACAAGGCTTACCATCTGCTAAAAAAAATTCTTCAAAGTCTCCATGGACATACTCATGAAAAAATTCCCTGTTTGGGGATGCATGAAAAGAGGCACCAAAATCTAAAACCCAAGATTCTACTTTATCCAAATAACATACCAGAGCATCCTGTGCAACATAATCTGCATCACCTGCTTCTTCATGTCCTTCATGCTGATCTTCACCCAACCAACAATCTCTCTTTAAGTGCCCTTACTTTCCACATTTTCAGCAAGTTATTCTGACATACCTAGACTTGGATCTCCTACCTATCTTTGACCTTGATCTCCCATTCTCGATCTTATCTCTTTGCCTTCCCTTGCTTTCCACACTCAAAGCATTTCCTGATGATTCACCTGTGCTTTTCCTGCAAATTTCTTCATTCAAGATTACACTCACAACATCATCCACTTTTAAGATTTTTGAAGCAGACGCAGTATTACTAACTGCCATTACCAAACTCTCCCAACTTTTAGGTAATGAGCATAAGATTAAGAGATCCTTAATTTCATCATCAAAAATAATATTGACTGAATTTAATTGGTTTATCAAACCATAGAAATCACTAAGATGACTATGTACATATCCACCTTCCAACATTTGCAAATTAAATAATTGCTTCATAAGAAATACCTTATTCGAAGCTGAAGGTTTTTCATATAAATTTTTCAAAGATTCTACCAACTATACCGTTGTCTTAACCTGTGATAAGTTGGAAATCACAGACGATGCAAGACTCAACCTTATAGATCCCAGAGCCTTCCGATCAAGAACCTCCCATTCTTCATCCTTCATATCTGTGGGCTTGCATGCAACCCCACCCAACAGTAAGTACAAATATTTTTGATACAGATAATCTTCAATCTACATCCTCCATAATTGATAGTTCTTACCATTAAATTTCTCCATTCGTAGCTTACTTTCTTCTGCCATTGCTATACTCCCACTCAAACAAAAATCTCTGTGAGTAACCTATAATCACCACACACTAACCAGATCTGATACAACCTGTTAGTAACCCAACCAAAAGCTCTGATATCAGTTGATGGGAAATCAAGAATAACAAACATCTATGATTCCACTTGTTAGGATCTTGCTCCTCAAAAAGAGCACAATATGATTACCTTGTATTAGCAATTAAACATGTGAAATTAACCAAAAGCAATAAGTAACTAGAATTCACAAATGACATAAAATATTAGAGACAACACAAACTGTATTAATACTCATCCAGAAAAGAATACAATGAAGAGACGCCACACTCTTTCACACCTTTCAGGCTTCCCACACCAAGTGTACAGTAATTCTTCTCAAGAGTTCACTCTCCTACCAAAAACGGTTCCAACACACAACTCAAACACAGAATTGGTGTTCACCTCCAACCATTCACTAATAACCCTGCTAGTACACAAGTACTCAAAGTACTTCAAGTAGATCTCCCATAAGCTTGCAACAACCTACAACTCAAATGATCTTACTTACACATGTAGATCTTCAAACGTGGCCTTGCACACCTGCTAACCAAGATCCTACAACTGGAAGAAATTTTTTTCTTGCCTTTTTATTACAATACATGCCAATGGGTCTATAAATAGATCCCACACTTAAACAATAACTTAGACTTCTAATTTACAATAATTAGACTCGCAACTCAAGACAAAAAATAGCTTTTTACATGCAAGCACTCGGTTCAACGAACTAACTGTTCGTGCAACGAATAGTTTTGGAACCGCACAAGCGACCGACGTCGGTCCTTGTCTGCCTGGAGATGACCGACGTCAGCCGACCTCCTGCTGATGTCAGTTGCCATTCTACACTATAGATGACCGACGTCGGTTACACTGTCAACGCTGGTATACCTGAAACTCAGCAACCTCCTCCATGTCTTCATAGTGAAGCTTTTAGCTCCATAACATAACAGAAGCATCTTCTTCAAAGTTTTATTTGAATATTCTACTTGTCCATTTCACTGGGGGTAATGGGTATAGTCATATAAAATGCAAAAATTGGTAACTTGAGCATAGCTAAAGACACCCAACCCTTAGGTCCCTCTTGCTTGCTCTCTAGACCCTCTTGGGCTTATTTTCATTGATTTCCAGTCATCCACGGCCTTTCGAACTTGACCCCAGCTAATCCAAGATCCTCTCTTCATGACCAATCCATCCTCCCAAGTCTCATCTACCCAGAACAATAGCACCAACATTGGACAGTAGCATTGGACCCTAGGGTGTCCCCTTTTCAATGCTGTTGTCCAATCACATTTTGAGCCCAAGTTACCATTATTCCCTGATTTCTCTTGTCCATTATAACAACCTAGTCTGATTTCATCTAACCCATGACCAATAGATCCTTATAAATCCCATTCAAAGATCATTTGAAAAGGGTTAGAAAATATCATTCAAGTAAGCAAGAATATAAGCAAGACCACTCAAGCAATCTTATTTATTCTCTACATACAGCCAACCTATACACTTTCAAGCTGAATCAAGTCTTCAAACTAATCCCTAGCCATCTCAAGCACACCAGTTTTAGCATTTTTTGCATCTCATTCACTATTACACCAAGCACTTTTAAAGGGAGAACTACATATGGCTTGATCCCTACTCAGAGTATTGGTATGTAGGCAGTGTGCCCACACATGGGGTGTGAAGCACGTCTAGTGCATCTTACACACACTAACCCCTTTTTCCCTATTTTTCCAAGTTCATTCAATTGCATAAAAAAGATAAGTACATGAATAATCAGCTCTATAGAGAGATTTTTTAATATTGAAGACCTAAAATTTGGTACACAGGCTCATACTAACAAGGCGAACAAAACTCAGAAAGTTTAGATCCTAAGGACAATAGCATCAGGGAAGGACCATAGCACCAGAGCCTAGGATGTCCAGTTTTGGTGCTCCTGTCTAATCAAGAAATGAAGTTCAAGAACCTATTTATGATATTGTCCCAGTCTTGTAAGAAAATTTATAGATCTTGTCTTAGTTAGAACAGTCTAGAATAAGTTAAGTTTAATTTTCTCTCTCTCACTACTATTTTTAGAAATGTTTAATTGTAATCTATTTTCACAAATCAATAGTTTTAATTAGGAATGTTATTTATTGCTTTATCCTACTCAAGCTTTCTTATTAAATAGGAATAAAACTCTATTATTCCAAAAAATAACAAATCATTTTGTGAACTCAACTTTGAATTTTGCATAAAAACCCTAGAAACCCTAGGGTAAATTCTTAGTTGATTTTTCCCATTAACTTTTGAATCTTTTTTTTAATATTAAAATTAGAAATTCCTTTCAAATTTTAAAATTTTGTAGTAAATTTTAAAATAAATTTATTTCAAACCCTAGTTGCATACACTAGGTCCCAGTAATTTTCCAACATTAATCCAATAATTTCTTAATGTTTTGCTTGCACATATAAATCAAAAATTTGATTCAAATTCAAATAGTAATTTCAAAAATAATTTTATTTCAAACCCTAGTTGTATCATCTATCTCTTAGTAATTTTCCAATCATTTTTTAAATTTTTAGTTGCATATTAAAATCAGAAAATCACTTCAAATTTCAAAAATTCATAGTAATTTTCAAAATTTTATTTTTCTCAAAACCCTAGTTGCATCTATTAGGTCCCATTAAATCAAGAACTTTTCCATAAATTTTTTATTTTTTTCTTGAATACTTAACTCAAAAATTTAATTTCAATTTCAAAAATTCATATTACTTTGCATAAATATTTATGAAAAAATCCCTAGTTGCATGTACTAGCTCCTATTTTTGTTCTTAAGGTATCATGTTACATCCATAGTCAAATTGCAAAAATATTGTTCATTTATTTACAAACCTTTCTTACATTTCTTGAAAATAATAAGGAAACCATAATGGGCCCTATCATGTACATGAATGATGAAGTTTAGCATATGTTAGTACAAAGCTTTATCCTTTGCATTTCATGTTTATGTTTCATTATATGGGATGATATCACAAAATTCATTGAAAAAAATGCACAAGATTTCAAAATTCTTTCCGCATATTCTCTTTTGCTCATATGTAATAATTACCAACGCCATTTTGTTAAATGCATTTGAAATGTTATGTTGCATATCAAAAGTTTATATGCCTTTATGCAAAATTTCATGTTCTTTATCATTTGCTTTCTATTCCTCATATGGAAAATTGTTCAAATATATCTTGCTAAATGCATTCACAATGTTATACTACATATCAAAAGTTTATATGCCTTTATACAAAAATTCATACTCTCTATCCCTTGCTCACTAAGGAATGTTCTTTATAAACATATTATTGCACAAATCATAACTAAAAATTCATGCATTTCACTTCACATTCATGTTTTTTGCCAACATGCATATAACTCATTGGCAACTTTTAAATATCTTCCTATCACTACTAAACACAAGCAAACACTAGTGGTTGTATCTATCCCTCCTCCCTTTGAACTTGGTACATCTAACTTTTATCCCACATTTGCTACTAGCTCTATGCCTATAGTAGATCATGCGGTACATGTTATCACCTAAGTTTATGAAGATATGCAGGTTGATTACACCCATGTTTATAGCTTTGTCACTCAAGTTATCACCCCTTCTGATATAGCTTCAGCTCCTCCACTTGTCACAATTCTTCCTCCAGTCCAAATTTAGCCAGAGTTGAGACCTTCATCACCAGTACAGAGGGTTCATACATCTCTATAGCTTTGAGATTCTAGATAGTTTTTAGCTACAGTATTCACACCCATAGTAGTTTCATTGAGGTCTCATGCCTCCACACAGAGCACATGTTTAGAGAGCTTCTTCTACCACTAGATGGGTCCCTCAGAGCCCCACAATCGCATCCACTTCTCAAAGTTACAGGGGGACCCCACAATCAGTTTCTACTATAAGAATTTAAAAGCACTTACAGCATACATAGCTTTCAGAGCCTCAGTCTCAGCATTTCCATCATGTTTCACGATCACGCATAATCCTTCTTGATATAGGACAACATGATAGGGAGTCTCCCATGAGACTCATCGGTTAGTTTCATTTTTTCTCAATTTTTCTTGCACATAGTTTCTTTTGCTTACTTGTACATAGTTCCTTCTCAAATTTCTTGTAAATAATCTCTTTTGCTTGATTATACATAGTTCAAATATTCCAAAACACAAAAACAATATAACATTTCAAAATCCAAAAACATTCAAAAATATCAAAACATCAAAAACATTTCGATTGTAGGCATCATCCATGCTTTACACTGCTACTACTATGCTAGGACTTACATTTGTTGTTTCATGTTATTATATATTGATTTATCTACATCACCATGCTTCACTTGATCTTCTTTGAGTGTGTGCAATGATATCCAGCTCTTTGATTGTTTCGCTCTACCCATTGAGAGAGCATCCTACATTTACATTCGAGACACTTTGATATACATACCCATTGGGGGAATCTTCTACATGACTACAACATCCAAGTTATGTCATTCCTACACTACACACTCCAAGTTATCATGCTAATGTACATTATTTACTAGATTACACAGATTAATATATCAACATTTCACTAGTATCTAGCACTTATGTATCTCTTAGAATATAACTAGACTTGTACTAACCAGGTCTTGCATACTTTCACTCTTGCTTTGATTAGTTAGATGTGATTCTATCTTTTCAATTATTACATGCTTTCTCTTTTTGCTTAGAGTAGATTGTTGGATTGCATTTCCAATTCCTGCTTGTCTCATGTATGTGCCTTAGGACATTTTCCAATGCCCTTCTTTTCTATTCATGTGTGTGCCTTAGGAAATTTGCCAATGTCCTTTCCCTGTACTCTTCTGCATGATTATGGCTTCCACACCAACTTGCATGTTTTAATTGTATGTGTATGTGGCATTTGAACATGCCTTGTTTTTTTTTCCAATTTGAGTGGCATGTGCCCATGTCCCTTGTTTACTTAGACCCTTGTCCACCCTTGTATGCATCTTGCTTCTTGTTTTGTGTGTTTGTTTCTTGATTGCTCTCGATTGCTTGTAATGCCATGATCCATATCATGCATTTTTCTTGTTTTTTTGGATGCCATTATGGATATCATGTTCCATCCCTCCAACTAACAACTAATAAAACTAACAACTAACACTTGTAGTTATAGTTTCGTACATTGCACATGCTACTACATTTGTATATCTATCTAGGCATACCCCTGTTGTTCTAACAATCTCTCAAATCAAACTATGTTATATCTTGAGATATCTTGTTGATTATCATTACTATATCATGTATATTTACAGCTTAACACACTTGTAGGGCTTCTTTTTTTAGGGAAATCATTACAAGGTACCTATTCCTACCCTCAGAAGAGGGGGAAATAAATAGGGGTTTTGCTGTAGAGATCAGAGCTCCTATCGGTTGAAAAAATCTAGTTTTAGAACAACATAAAACAACAACTAGTCATCAAACCACTCAGAATAGACCAGGTAGATAGTCAAGATTCTAGAACAGTGATTAGTTTCAGCCCAGGACAACAACGTCAAGGCTGGACTAAAGCGTTGGACACTAGGGTGTCCTATTTTTAACACTCTTGTCCAAACAACAAAAAAAGCATGTTTTCTAGAAGTAAGCAGAAAGGTAGGTTTAGCTATAGTTTTACACAATCAGAGCAGTTCAGATCAGTAGCTTTTAGTATAGTTTTCTCAGAGAATCTAGACATAGGGGCATCATGTGTGACATGATTGGTCCTCACTTCTAGTTTCAGATACGGAAGTTGGTATAGCTTCTAGATCAGAATCCATGTTTAAGACACCAGTGATTGGGGTCAGATTGCATAGCACTTTTGCTTCCTTTCTTTTAGTTTTCAGCATTACCTAGGCATTCTCAATAGTTGCATGCCTTATTCCATCTACAGGTGTTTGTCATCATTTCAGAGTGGCTTTCATAAAAGCGTAACCTCCACATTCTTGAGTACTTGAGTTCCTGAGTGGCTTCCACATAAGCCAAAATTTTAGTTTTGGAGTGGATTTTATACAAGCTTAATCTCCATCTTTTCTGAGTTGACCAACATTGACCTAGTTTCTTGTACACATTTAGCTATTCACGCCACATTGTCATATTTTCAAAGTATTCATGGGCTTTAGAAGCCATCTCATATGGCATGCACATTCATATATATCAATATCAATTCTTAGCTTCACTTCATAGGGCAATGATGGAGCCAAAGGGATAGCCTTTGTATTCTTGAGCCACCTATTCAAAGGGATTGGACACATAGTCTAGACATCAATTATCACATGCATGATCATCTAGCTTCACTCAGTAGGTGACGATGGAGCCAAAGGGCCAGCATTTGCATTCTTAAGCCACTATTTGTAGAATTAATAAATCAACCTTGTTCGTGATATAACTTTTGGTATAGCATCATCCAGCACATCCAGTATTACTCAACATTACCGAGTATCACAACAAGTTTTGTATTGGTTCACATACTCGATGATGTGTATTCATTCCTTTCTCTTCCTTTCTCTCTCTCTCTTACCCAAATTTGTACATTCTTATTTTATATCGCATATAATAAGAACTGATCTACTCTTTGTTTCATTTCACATATTCACACTTGCACAACATGCTCTCTATGCACCATCTAGCATTACTCAGCATCACACAAGCTTCATGAGCTTCACCTTTATAGGTAAGTTTAGGTATGCTTTCTATTTTCCTTTATCCTAGTATTTTGCTTTGTTGCATCACTAGAATAAAGGCAGGGAAAATGTAGTCATATAAAATGCAAAAATTGGTACTTGAGCATGGCTAAAGACACCTAACCCTTAGATCCCTCTTTCTTGCTCTTTAGACCCTCTCAGGCTTGTTTTCACTAATTCATAGTCATCTGTGGCCTTTTGGACTTGACCCCAATTGAGCCAGGACCCTCTCTTCATGACCAATCCATCCCCCCATGTCTCATTTGCCTAGAAAAATAGCACCAAAGTTAGACGGTAGTACTAGACCCTAGGGTGTCCCCTTTTCAATGCTCCTATCAAATCACATTTTGAGCCCAGGTTACCATTGCTTCCTAATTTTTCTTGTCCATTATGTCAACCTAGTTTGGTTTCATCTAACTCATGATCAATATATCCCTATAAAATCCCATTGAAAGATCATTTCGAAAATGTTGGTAAATATCATTCAAGCAAGTAAGAATACAAGCAAGACCACTCAAACAATCTTCCCTATTCTTTGCATACATCTAGCCTATACACTTTCAAACTAAATCAAGTCTTCAGAGTAGTCCCTAGCCATCTCAAGCATACCCAGTTTTAGCATTTCTTGCATTTCATTCACTATTACATCAAGCACTCTTAAAGGGAGAACTACATATGGCTTGATCACTCCTCAAAATATTGGTATGTAGGCAGTGTGCCCACACACGAGATGTGAAGCACATCTAGTGCATCTTACACACACTAACCCCTTTTCTCTATTTTCCCAATTTCATTCAATTGCATAGAAAAGACAAGTACATGAAGAATTAGCTCTATAGGGAGCTCTAGTCAATAGCAAAGACTTAAAATTTTATAGACAGGTTCATACTGAGTAGGTGAACAAAACCTAGAAAGTTTAGATCTTGAGGACAACAATGTCAAGGAAAGACTTAGCGTTGGAGCCCAGGGTGTCTAGTTCTATTTCTCTTGTCTAATCAAGAAATGAAGTTCAGGAACCTACTTATGATAGTGTCCTAGTCTTGCATGCAAATTTTCAGACCCTGTCTCAGTCAGAACAGTCCAGAATAAGCTAAGTTTAATTTTCTCTCTCTCACTACTATTTTAGAAAAGGTCTAATTGCATTCTAATTTCATAAATCATTATTTTTAATTAAGAATGTTATTTATTAATTTATCCTACTTAGACTTGTTTATTAAATAGGAATAAAACTCCATTATTCCCAAAAATAATAAATTAATGGGTAGAGAAGAAACTAAGCTTGAAGTCAAATCATTCAGTGATCTCATGCATCTCAGGGATATGAAAGCTCAGACCATTGTTGGTCATTATCATTGTAGGATCCCCAAACCTACAAATAAGTTGGTTCAAGATAAACTTGGCAATGGTCTTTCCACACATGCCGCTAAGAGGCATGGCCTCAACCCACTTCATGAAATAGTTAGTAGTAGTGATGAACCAATGATGGTCATCAGAAGAGGTTGGTTTGAAATCTTTGACAAAGTTGAGAGCCCACATGGAGAAGGGCCAAGGAGCAGAGACGGGGTGTAATAGGCTAGCTAGGACATTGATGGCATCCCTAGTGACTTGGCACATCTTACACTTCTTGGCGTATTAGATGGCATCCTTAACAAAAGTGGGACAGTAGTAGCCCATCCTAATAATACACTAAGTGGTGTTCTACCCTCTTGGGTGACCACCACAAATGCTCCCATGGGATTCCTCAAGCATAAGAGGAACATCTTCGAGGGTGAGGCACTGCATCAATACACCATCAAGACCTCTCTTAAATAAGATGCTGCCAATAATGGCATAGCAAATGATAGGCTTATGAATTCGATAGCATTCTTGAGAAAGAGCATCGATGGGATAAGACTAATATGTAAGGTAACAGACAATGTCCTGATACCAATCACACTTTGAGACCTCAATGTAGTTGATTGAATATACCATCTCATCTGAAAAGGCATCGTCAACCAAATCCATGCTAAGATTTGGTAGTGGGAAATAAACAAGCTGATCAGCCACATCCAAGCCCTTGGTGGACTTTTGGTTGACGATGAAAAGGTTGAACTCCTAAAGAAGCATGCTCCACCTCACAATCTTGCCAACAAGGTGTGTCTTGCTGAGCAAGAAGCAGAGTGGATCAGATTGGACAATCACATTGTTAGTTTGACCTAACATATAATGTCTAAACTTATTTGTGGTGAAGATGAGGGAGAGTCATTGTCGCTCAACTAGAGAGTAGTTGAATTCAGGGCTAACTAGTGTATAAGAGATGTAGTAAATAGCTCTCTCTCTATCAGTGTCACACTTTTGACATAGCATGCCCCCAATATAAATATCAGTGATAGAGGTGTACAAGATAAACTCATGCTCCTCAATGGGTGCCATCAGGATGGGAGGATTATGAAGCATGCATTTCAATTCCTCAAAAGCCACTTGGACTTCAGCGGACCACAAGAATGACGTGTTCTTACAGAGGAGACATGTGAGGGGTATGGATTTGTGAGCATACTCCTCAAAAAATGTCTAAGTAAGTTAAGTCTCCCAAGAAAAGACTACAACTGAAAAAGATTGCATGGGGGAAGCATCTCAAGGATTGCCTTGATTTTCTTAAGATCCACTTTAATGCCCCTCTGCAAAACAAGGAAGCCGAGAAGTTTTCTAGTAGAAATTCCAAAAATGCACTTCTCAGGGTTGAGACTGATGTGATACTCTCGAAGATGCTCAAATATGATCTTGAGGTCTCGCACATGTTCATCTTGCTTATAGGATTTGTCGAGGGGATCATCAACATAGCACTCAACAATCTTATGGATGAGGGCATGAAAAATGTGGGTCATGACACATTGATATGTATCCAACGCATTCCTCAGATCAAAAGGCATGACAACATAGAAGAAGGTACCCGATAGGGTAGTGAATATCATCTTGTGTTGATCTTCAGGTGCAATCTAGATCTGATTGTACCCAGAGAACCCATCTATGAGGGACATGATCTCAAAACCAATGATGAAATCAATAATATGGTCAATCAAAGGAGTCAAAAAGTTATCCTTTAGGCAAACCATATTGAGATCCTAGAAGTCGATGCAAATTCTAATTGCTCTATTCTTCTTGAGAATGGGAACAATGTTGGAAACCCATCAAGGGTAGTCAACAGCTTGAATGAAACCAACTTGGATGAGTTTTTCATTCTTAGCCTTGACTAACTAGGAGACTTTTGCTGCCATTGGTTGTTGTTTTTGGTGAATAGGGTGGGCTCCATCATTCATAACAAAGTTATGGACAATGATGTTGGAATCCATGTCCTTCATATAGGTGTATTCCCAAGTGAATACATCCAAAAATTTGTGCAATAAGGTGACTAAAACATCCCACTCCTCAAGAGCAAGGTTGGAACTGATCTTAATGATATCTGGCCTTGTTGAAGTGCCAAGGTTAACATCTATAGATCCTTCAACATCCATAGTGTTTCCTTTCTCAAAACACTTAGGAGGGAGAGGGAGTGACTGTTCTAACACTTCAGGTTCAACCATGAGAACATTCACTAAGGGAATACCTAGAGTTGGACCTTCATGAGAGAGATCTCCAAACCAAGGCGATCAAGGGGATAATGGTACCTATGACAAGCTCGCATAAGTTTGGTGTAAGTATTTTTCTCCTTGAACAGGTTGTGTTTCATAACATGAATGAAACAACACTTGAGATTGGACTCAACTACTCTAGTGGTCTTAGTGGGAGACACATTGAGAGAGACTATACTTTGATGGGAAAAGTGTGACATAAGGGGGAGCTCAATGTCTACAGAGACATCCTAGAAGAGGTCTCCAAAAAGTGATGGGTTGGCCTGACATCGCAAACTAGAAGAGGGATTTGATTGATGTGTGTCGGGCTCTGAAGGGATGAACATGGATCGGTATTTAGTTGGATCACAATGCTCATCCTTGAGAAAATGAGATTCAGTAACAAGGGGCATGTGGGCACCCACCAAACCCTTTGCAGAAACATTCAAATCCTCACTTGAGGGATTTGTCTTTGCATAAAACAATGCCCAAGGATCTAGGTTAGCCTCTAGAGTGTGAACCTCAGCCTCATGAACAAACTGCACCATGTGAAATGTCGCCGATGTGACAGCCTACATGCCAGTGACCCAGGGATGGCTAAGAATCATGTTGTATGACATATTGAGGCCTAACACACAAAACTCAATTCAGACCATCTTAGTACCAAACTTGATGCAGAGCTTCACATTCCCCCCTAACATAACTATGTCTTTGTTGAAACCAACACACCTATGGCGAGAATCGAAAAGATTCTTTTGACTAATCTTGAGCTCATCGAATACACGTAGAGGCATGATATTCAAGGTGGTTCCTTCATCAATAATGCATCGCTTAACATGATAATCATCAACAAAAGTCTCAATATATAGAGGGAACCACACCTTCTTTGCCATAATCAAGGCATCTGGCAAGGAGGTTGGGTCAAAAGATAAAACAGGCAAATGAGGGTGTTCAAGTGTATCAAAGTTAAACAACACTCTGATATCATCTTGCAGTGGATCCTCATGAGAGAGACCGAGCTCATCAAAGACAAGGCCCCTTTGCTCAGGACAAAGGCAAAGCAAGTCCCAGATGAAGATTTCAGTCAAGAGGCCCTGTAACTCCTCTATGATGGAGTAAGGACATTATCTATCCTAGGGAGGGATGTTATGCCATAAGTTAAATCTGACTTTGGGATTCCCTACCCTCGTGGGTTGGATGGGAGGCCCAGCACCACTAGTCTCTCTAGCAGGGTAGGTGGCTCGACCCGAGCACGTGTTGACAAAGCACTCATAACCAGTAGGAGCAATGTCAATAGCAGCAATGACCTTGATACTCTCATGCTTGGCTTTCCCTCTCGGGTCAGCTTAAGAAGAGGAGTCATAAGAGGTGGAAGAGCAAGGAGAACGTGGGGCCTTAGCCTTTGATTTCTTCTTTTTCTTCTTCTTATTCTCCTTTTTGTGGTCTAATAGAGGCTTCTTGAACACATCCAACTTGTGGTTGAGCTCGGCCAGAGGAGAACTTTAAGACTGAGGTGAGGCTTACCCACCAAACTCTTGGGTAGCACAATTGGAATCATCGTGCCCCTTCATTTGATGGTAATTGCAAAACTTGATGGGGTCATAAGGAAACACCATCTATTGTTTTGCTAGATCAGATTCAAAAACCTTTTTTCAGTTGGTTTTTGTCTCACAGCATTCACCTCATGGCTTTCCTTCTTGTCCTTCTCAAGAGGAGAATCAATGACACCATCACCGATTGTGTTGCGATTGCGATCATGTGATGAGGATGACTTTTGGGAAGGTACAGGTTGCATACCCGCATGCACCTTAAACACTTTGATCTTTAGAAACTCATTAACAACCTCATTATAAGAGGTGGGCTCATGCTTGAGGACCTTAAGGTGAACCTCCAGCATTGATGCTTGCATGAACATATCATAAATCTAGTCATCCAAGAACTTAGTTCTACAAGTATGAATAGTTGAACATTGTCTACAAATAAAATCAAAGATTGATTCACCCTTGGCCTATGATTGGATGTCCAGGTTAAAAGGTCTATAAATATAGAAATATTGGAGGAAATCATCTAGAAGGAGCTAAAAACTAGAGAGAATTTGGGGTAGATTCTAAAACCAGACCAGAGCTTCAGCTCACAAAGAACAAGCAAAGATCTTCAACAACATGTCTTCATCATGTTCCCAATCCATACACACCATCATGAATGTCGTAATATGCACCGTAGGACTGAGTCCTAAGTCCCATTGAACTTTGGCAGTTTAGGGATAGGAGTAGGGAGGGGAATATCATGCACCCAATGGGATAGAAGATTCTGATGAAGATCTTCATAGGCACGGTTGATAGCAAGCTAGCGATGAGCTCCAAGAGGGGGCTCATGATGGTAACAATGTTGTTTATGTCCATAGGTATCATCATAACCATGGCCATGGAAAGCATGATGTTGAGGGGGCTCCTGATAAGGAGGCTAGTCATAACGGAAATCATCTCTACCATGAGGTGGGGAACGGCCACGGGAAGTGTGACGGTCCCCACGGGGCTGATGGGAAGATGTGGCATCCTCATGGAAATGTTCATGATGACCAAAATCTCCATGATGATAGTCATGTGCCATCAAACGAGGATCAATCAATGGTTTTTGAGACTCATGATATGCATCCCATGGATCTCTAGTCTATAAATGGTGATCAAAATCAACATGCTCATCAGAAACTCTAAAGGGCTAGGAGGATGGGAAGAACCCTCATGACAAAGATATCTTTTTGAGTGGGAATACCTAAAATCCATAGCATGGACATGTGGATGTTCTTGCAAGAGAGTTTCCTATCGAGAAAGGCGTAGGGAACTAATGCAAGAACTGGTTGAGGCACTTGACACTGAACAGGGATGACCTCTATCTCCAGAGGATGCATGCCATCAACTCTTAGGGGAAGAAGGATGCACTTCATTCACATGAAGACATCTATGACAATCGTCAATGATTACATGCAACTCATCTCGTCCTAACCGATCAAGAGGATCCTCATCACCTCAAATGGGTGAGTGACATGTGGCATGAGGATGAGCAAAAACATCCTTAGATGAATGAAGCTCAGACTAGTGAAAAGGAGACCGAGTTCATTGGTTATAATCCTACCAATATTGTTCCCTTTTGAATGCAAGAGGGTGTAGACTACCATGCTAGGTCAAGGGAGGTTCCTCAGTCCTACGGTGTCTATGGAATTCCATTGCATCCACTGCTTGCTCATGAGTGAGCTCAAGGATGAGACCTTGAATCCGATGGGAGTGACGTCCCAATGGTGGGAGGTTAGCCATGGATGCAATGAAATAAGAGAAACACGGAAGACAAAAAAAAAGGTAAACTGAAGGAGAACCAATAGGGAGAATAACACAAAACCAAAGTAGAATACAACAACCAAGGAGAGAGCCGAGACACAACTAAAAGCAAAGCCTAACAGCTAATAGAGGGGAGTTGGTTAAGAGAGATCTAAATGGGATAGAACTAGCGTGAGACCATATGTGAGGTCCCACTGGGCGTGCCATAATGTAGCTCCAAGAATCTGAATAGAACCACCAATGTTTGGTAGGGTGCTAAAGCAAACCACTAAGAGGATAGAAGGCTCAAGGGTCCTATGGGCTACAAGACGTATATAATGGTTATCTGGGTTGCTAGCTTGCACTAGGCTATAGACAAACTTGTAAACTAGGTTGGAGATAGTACAAATGAGTGCATAAGGTAAGCAGGAACCTTTAGTAGATCCAACCATAGTAAAGCAAGTGGCTAAAACTATATTATGGATTGCATAAACAATATGAAAGCAATAATACCGAATGAAATGAGATAACCAATGAAATGTAAATCTAGAAACTAAGGCACTTTGAGGCCAACTAAAAGATGTTTTGAGCAACAAAGATGTTTTCAAGTAAGGGTTCAAAAGCATGCCTATTCTAGATTTGAGCTATCTTTCCAAAGCAATAATATTGTTTTCTATTAATGCAATATTTATAGTTTTAACAAGAGAGAGAGAGAGGGTTTGCACAAGTTTTCTAGTTTGTTTTGAGCATATAGAATCCTACCATGTAATGAAAGAGGTTTCTAATGCAAGCATATCATGTAATGGTAAATATTTCAAGCAATGAAGACATCTTGTAACCAAATGCAAATGCATAAACTTCAGAACTATTCTAAATCATGCACAAAACAACTAATTTGCTAAAACAAAAACAAACCCTAGCATGTATACTGCTACAAATAAACAAAGAGTTTCACTTTGTAAAGCAAAGTACCCTCACATCAAAATCAATATAGAGGTGTATAATTTCTAACAACTGATTATCTAAGCTAGGAGGCAAGAGAGGAAGAAGAACACGTTGTATATAGGCTGAGTCCATACCAAGAGCCAAAAGTTGTGGAAGAAGTGAAGGAGAAGCCACCAATTTGTGAGAGCTAATGCAAGGAGCACAAATGATAGGTGCAATGGAGTCTTGAGGAGGCAAGGAGTAATCCACAAGATTTAGGAACACTATCAGTATCAAATGGAATTACCAATGGAAGCAGCAGTAGAGTAGGGCATCCCTTTTCACAAAGAAAACAATTGTACCAATCAAGAATCAAGAGAGATTCAAGGAGGCAGGCAAGCTTTCAATATGAGTGATCAATGGAGATGATCAGAGAAGAGATGCATCAAAAGTGAAGTGAGAGTTAACAGAGAGTGTGAATGAATGAGGAAACGCACCTATATCCAACCCTAATCCATCAACAAGTCAAAAAACTAGTCATTTATGATCGTTTTAGACCAAACTAGGTAATTTTCATGCGTTCTGCCTAGGCCGCATCTTTTATGAAGGAAACATGTGGCCTAGGCCATGGGTCTCCTCCCTAAGTCATGGCCTAGGTCCAACACAACCTTAGGTTGGTCAACAGGTTCCCGAAACGACCCAAGAGGGTCCCTAGAGAACCTGTCTGGTGTGAGAAAGTGCTGAGATGGTTAGAGGATGGGAATAGTGTGAGGGAGAGGTCCAAGAAAGTGGCCAATGACTCTAAGTGGGATAACCAGGGTTGTTAATCTACACATGACCCGATGTGTAATCATAGGGAGGAGTAGGGTCACGGGAAGTATGATTACAGATACCTAGTTTTGGTCTTGTGTCCTTTTGAACAAGTTATTTTTAAAGGGACAAAATTGGTTTTTGTCCCTGTCTATTTAAAACAAACTTTACAGGTGTAACTTTTAGAACTTATTTCAAGTCACGTTTCATTTTATTCTTTTTTTTTACTATTGGGTCTTATCTTGGGTTCGATTTTACACATCAATAGATCCAAAACTCAAAATAAAATATATATATATATACAAGGCATCTCTAAGGCATTATGGACGGTTCTCCTCACTCTCAAAATCTATTCAAACATTTTAATGTTCTATCTATATGTTTGTTAAAACTATATTCAAGGTTGAATCTTCATCTGTATACTTGTGCCAAGGATAACATAGGAGAAATATCATATATTTTTTCATTTACCACTCCATACACACATAAGTGAGAGAACTAAATTTGAATTTTAGCCATCTTCAAAGTATTGGCAATGTAGTGTAGCACTTAGTCTTTCAATAGGAATTGACCAAAGTCAGTCCAACTGAAGCCCTTTTGCCTAGTTTTGCCTCAGTCATTTGATTCTAATTTCCTCTGTGTAGGAATCTAAGGTTTTTTTATTGTAGGTACTTTTTAAAATATTATAAGTCTAAATATGCATTTACAACCCTAATTAATGCATGTGTAGGTGGTGTTATAATCATTTATATGTTACAATCAACCAGAACAATTCCACAGTCAATACACTCATGTGCACTATGTTGTTGTCCACCTACAATGGACCTATTTAGAGACATCTTCCTCTTCTACCTTTGATCTGTTATTTCTAGATTTTTTATTTCTTTGTTTGTTTCTCTATTCAGTCTATTACAATCAACTAGGACTAGTCTACATAAAATGGAGTGGGATGCACTACACCACCATCCACTTATAGTGGGACTACCCATATTCTATTTTTAATCCTGCACCTGATATTGAGTTAGCACAGTTACCTCTTCTTTTACTTTTCACCATCAAATAGTTAGAACAATCAAAGAATATATATGTGTGAGCTAAGTATTTTTTTTCTTAGTGTTTTCCTAAAATAATAACTTTACATATTTAACATTTTGTCAAAATTAGAATAGTTGATCATTGTATATATTTAGCATTCTGATATTTATGGTTTTGCACCTATTAGAACATCCTAAATTAATTTATTTTAATAAAAAACAAGGGAAAATAGACACATGCATGCATTTAATCACATTCACAAACCCACATGAAAGTGGCGGCATTATGTAGACATATAAGCTTAGTAAAATACCCTTTTATATAGTGTTTTGTCCCCAGTTTATCATATTTGACATACTTGTGTATATTTGTGTATTTGTAGGACTTATGCAATCCCACTTTTGTCTCCATTTATCCCTTAATATTTAAAATAACATATAACGCTTATCAACATATTTTTGTCAAAATCCTTGGACTAAATCTCATATGTTATCATGCTCCTTTGTAATGAAATTACCTAGATATATAAATCCTATTATCAACAATGAATGTAATTGTAAAGATCAAGAATAGATCAACAAAAATATATCATAATAATAGTAGAATAAGTATATGCACACCAATAATTGACAATAAAGTAGAATAATTGATAAATAAGGATGAACCACTTCGATGGGGTAACCTCCACAACCATGAAATAAGAACATAAATCGTAATGTGACTCTCAATTAGTAGCCACTACCTCATATATATACCCTAATCAAGCTATCATTACTCCAAATGATGACCCTAAGTTAATTATATGAGAACATAGAGAAATGTGACAAGATAAGGTAAAAGGCTATGTAGGCCAAAGCTCGGCCACATGTATCCATAAACATGCTCAATGGTAAGGGTGTATCATCTTTATCAAGTTCTAATCTTATGTTAATTCTAGGTCAGATTCACACCCTACACAAGTGTGCCTCATTTGCATTTTTGGGTCATTTTTCCTATTGCTACTTATCATATGCCTTTAACTTAGCTCCTTGTCATTTCTAAATTAGCTTATACACACAACTTGTCATAGAGTACCCTATATATATATAAGTCATCATAAACTATTTAAGGAGTATCGAGGGGATCATAAAATATAATTATCAATGTCAATACCTAGAGTAGAGCCAAGCATCAAATATCATTATTCCCCCCACTTCAAGTTGAGCTTCATTGACTCATATCTTACACACTTGTGACATACTTGTTTATCTTGGTCTCTCATCACCCTATTCTATCAAATTAAGTTATTAATATGGATATAGTTACATCATCATTGTAAGGGAAGAGGAGGTTCATAATCCTTAAGCTATTTCATTTACACACACTTAGAACTGCGACGAGGTATAATTTTAAACATTCAAGATATGTAGTTTACAATATCACATCGATGGTTGCCTAAATCCATAACCCTTATTTTTTTAATGCTAAACTAGGTCAAAGAGGAGGAATAAAAAATTTATCACATTATTCCTAGAAAATCAGAAAGCAAAGGTACATAAAACTATAAAATAGGAGGAAAATAAATGATAAAAAACTTAGGTTTCACAACCCTACACAAGATAAAACTATTGAAATAGAGATAAGCTCAACAACGAAAATGTGTTAACTTCAAATCTAATGAAGACTAACCCACACAAAGAACAATTATATCTAATAGGATCTATAGGTCAAATAAGAGTTCAGGGGTATTACATAGTTATCATACACAGTCATATTTCATATACATAACCTCATATTTTTGTTACATGATCATTCATTATCCTATTTACTTACTTTTCATAGCCTAGTTAATTATCAATTTATATTCTTGATATTACTATCTGATTGGTTAGATCTGAATTATGTACTTTCATAGTTTTTATGTTAGATCCATTCATTATAATTTTTTATTCCTTATTTTTTATAAAACTAGAATTAATGTTGTGTCGATGGATTGTGAATCCTCTATATTTTCACAAAGTTGCAAAACAAGCAAAGTGATAGCAAATACGAAAAACACACATCTATGATCTTGTGAGCTCAACAAATACAAAAGACTATAATGCTTAAATATTCAAATAAACATAATCCAAACCTCATTGTAACTTGTCTTTGTTGGTTTGCGGCTCGGATGTAGCTTTAGACAATCTTTGTCAATGTTAATTGTAGTTGGACACCTCCATTAGAGCTATGGACCATGTTGATTTCTTCAAAATAGTAGAATATTGATACACAAAGAGACTTGATGGTTTGAAAACACTTTGTTGTACATTTTGATCATGTTGAATTGCATTGCAAAGAGATGTAGTTGATGCAAAATCCAGATCAAGGAGGATCCTTCATATTGAAATCAAGATGAACGGTTGCCAAAGGATCCTCAAGTGTGCACATGCATCAAACACATGGATCAATGATGTGAGCACTTCATAGTACTCAAATACCATGAAATGCATGTGTGTGTGTAAATAATATGTCATCTACTAAAACATGTGATAAATAATATATGTAAAAGTGTAGACTAGCCATCATGTCATGCTCAAGTCATGATTTTGGATTTTTGAATATGTAAATGTTTTTGCATTTTTTGATTGTTTGATTATTTGATATTTTTATATTTTGAATATTTAACATTTGAAAAGACTAACCAGTGGTTTTATCAATGGAAGGATCGTGGGCAGTGTTTATATCGAGTGGTGAGGGATATTTGTTGTGGATGGGATGTATCGACTAGGGATGGGTCATAATTTGAGATAAAATCATGTGGTGTATTGTGTTTATCATGATCAATGAACTCAAGGTATGGTGGATAGGTTTAGAATATCAAGGACTCTATGGTATCCTTTGTGCAATAGGAGCGTGTCTCATTATTTGTGTTTACTGTGGAACATGCTAAACTATCTGCAGTGCTGACTAAGTATGTGTTGTATACAATGGTTCCCTTTGTGTTCTTTGACATACTCGATGCGAAATAATTAGTTGTACAGATGGATCTTGTATATGTGTAATAATCAACCCTATACACTAATCTTAAATATGTATCACAACCATCTCTAACTAATAATCTTGAATATGTGTACCATCTATCTCTAAAAAAATATCCTAAATATGTGCACCATTTGTCTATGAATAATGATCCTAAATGTGTATTGTCTATCTCTTAATAACTATTTGGAATTTGTGTTTGAACTGATCACAATGGTAGTGGGGGTGGAGGAGATATCACCAACTAAAGAGGATACTCATATTGTACTCATGTAATTGTAACCACTCTGTTGCAATATATGTACTTTACGCATTGGTGTACTGTGGATGGAACTACACAAGGTCTCTACAGCCATGGACATCCTAACATGTTAAAACCCCATTGCTTTGTAGTACTAAGTATGGTATGGCTAATATGGATGATCATACCTAAAGAGGCAGTAATATGGATTACAATATACCATGTCTTGGATTACAATATACCATGTCTATATCCATAGAATCTTTTGGTTGATTTTGTTGTATCTTCCAAATCATGTAATGTGTGTCTAAGAGATTGGAGAAGTGCCATCATGTATACATTCTCACTTAGGTTGTCAATCATAGCATTGTGTATAGGTTGTTCCTCAATGCAAGCATGTATGAATAATTCATGAAAATTTTAATCAACAACTATCTCACTATTGTCAAATGTAATCACAGACAGTTGAGGTAGAATATCGTTTATCATATCAATGATATTATATAATGGATGACCATATGTCAGCGGTGGAAGATGCATGTATATGCATGATTTACCTCTAGATTGTCCTTGGTTTCTATTGACTCGTGTTTAGGGAAGGGATGGCTAAAAAAATTCAACTTTTGATTTCCATTATGATGTGGTCAAGATTCCTATATAGGGGTTCCCAGATCGATAATGTTGTCATCAATGAGATCTTGTATCGTGTGTCTTAGCTTGAAACATATATTTTTTGAATGTCCTATAATCTGATGATAGTCGCAAAATGCATTGCCATCATAATCCTTTGGGCTAGGTCTATTTGGATCAAGATCTTGTGGAGGAAGGAGTGTGATAAGGTTACACTTGAGCAACTTATTTAGGATTGCATGGGGAAGTGATGGTAAGCATGAAAATTGCCTCTTTGGTGGAGCTATCAATTGTAATTGGTTCATAGGTTTTGATACTACAATGAATGTATTTTTCACCTCATTATTTCTATCATTTGGTTTGACCTTATAATTTGGTTTGCTTTGAAACTTTGTTGTTAAAGTAGTCGCAGGAATTGATGTATACTTAAGTTTGTTTGAAGAAATTAGCTTGACTTCATTGTCCCTCGCTGTGTGGAAAAACTCATCGAATGATTTGAATATGTTGAATATGATTTATTCATAGAGTGGTGGCAGCAAACTTTATTTGAAAAGATTGTATAGTTCATTATTAACCATAAAATTGGTCATGTTGGATAACATGATCTTGTATTGAAGCACATAGTCACTAATTGGTTTAATGGATCCTTGTTTTAGCATAGCACTTTATGCATAAGATAACTTCTCATCAATGTTGATGGAAAAGTGTAATAATAATTGGTTAGCCAAGGTATTGAATTCTCTTATGTATTGAAGAGGAATATCATAAAACCATCTCAATGTATAGTCTTTAAGACTCCTTGGAAATAACTTGGTCAATAGCTTGTTTTTGAATGCATAGTCCAAGAAAGTTACATGGAGTGATCTAAGATATTGTTCATGATCACCTTTACCTTTGTATAATGGGAGTTTTGGAGATATGAAAGTTGTAGGTAGAGGGTAGGATGTTATCTCAGGAGCTAATGGGTTATGGAGCAAAGCATGTCAATCCATGTTATGGTTAGATCTTGATGCACCTTGCTCTAGTTAAAACACCTTGGTATACAGACTTGTAACATCTTGCTCAAGGGAATGTGCATTAGGCAAGGTCGGCAATAGAATGTGTATAGCCATCCTAGATGGGGTGAAGGTTACCGGTATGGTAATAAGCATCGAAATATGTTGAAAATATTATGATGCCCCCCGATTTGGGAGAATGTCACATTGGCCATGGAAGGTGAAGGCGTGGGAATGGTACCGGTGGTAGTGGTCTGGATAGTTGAGTGGAGGCTTGAGCTAACATTTTTTTATCATCTCTTGCTTTATATAAAAAATCATCAATTTGATGTTGATTCATATTAAGATATCTAATGAATTTTTCATCTTCTAAGGAATTTTGGTAGTCTATAGTGATTGTATCATCGGTATCAATATTCATGATAAGTTCATCAATTGGGTGAATAGGATATGTTAAGCAATCCATATTAATAAGACCAAAGGGAATCATGCAAGCCCTTTGGTGTCTAGTGGTAAAAATAGGCATCTCGAATTGGCTATTAAAACAATAAGATTGGAGAAAGGCTTGGGATTGTTCATTGGTAAGCTTAGCCTTATTAATGAATTTGGACTTGCTTTTGGTTACCCATTGGTCTACATAATTGATCCAAAAAAGATATACTATCAGTGTAGAACAAGATGAAAAAAAAAATCATTAATTGTGTTAACCAATAATATTCATTCAACATGGTCATGATTAGGGTGTATTTTTATTTTAAAATATGAAACCTTAGAAGAATGCAACTGTAAGGAAAAACCTAGGATTTTGCATTGTTCGATATGTGTATGGGTTCATCAATATGTTTTACCCTAATTTGAATTAATAGAAAAAATTAATCTAATTGAGAAAGAACTTTGAAATGTATTTCAGATAAATAGATATAGCATTCAAACATACATTTGAACATAAAAGATTGATAATTGATTCTTCTAATTTAATTAAGATGTGTTAAATATTAAAAGTACTAAAGAGATCATGATACTTAGCTTTTATGGTTGATTATCTAACAGTGACTATGTTTTGAAAGTGGAAAACATAGATAAGCATGTCTTTGGTTCGCTCGATTTCAAAACTGATCTACTACATATGTTGGGTCAGTTCCATAAGATTGGGTCATTATCACGGGTCGATATTGACCTGCTAGATGGAACTAACTTGTACGGAAATGTGGCACAATAGCTATATGTTCATAGATCCATAAACTAGAGTCCTTTGCCTTGAAACCCTGGATGTACTTGTGAGGGTTGGAAACTTACAAAAATGGGAGAAGTGTAATGTGTTGAGCTAACCCCAGTCACCCCCATCTGATGATTAGTCATTTTTTACATTTCCAATACTCCAATAAGAGAAATCAAGCCACATGTAGATCTTCCACCTAGTGTGATTGTGCAATTATAGTCTTTAACTATGTGAATGCAACTAATGATTGGCTTTGGTACTTGAAAATACTTGTTTTGACCTAGCACTTCAAACTTGGCTTGTGACTGCTCCTATTGAACAATATGCAAATTGGGAAGAATAAGGCAAATTTTCTCAATGTTTAATAGTATATAGATGAGTTCCAAATAGATATCAGATGGATGCCATATGAGATCTTGATTTTTTTTATATATGGATCCATCTGAATAATAATTCATGCCACTGACACACTAAGATTATAGGTCGATCCTAAGGATGAATTTGATTTTAGAAAATAGTTGTAGTTAGGATCAAGACAGTTCTGACTAGTGCGGGTCATTATTGACTAACAATAACAACTGTAACCATCAGAACTGACACATGTACAGGTGCCTTGCCTTGAGAGTCTGGAGATGTTTGTGTAAGATATTTAGCAGGTTTAAAGCAAACAGTGAGATTCTTGTAGGTGTATAAAAACATGATGTAAGGATTGACTCATAAGATAGCCTGCAAGTGTGAGAAGATGGTGAATTAGGACCCTGTTTGGGTGCTTACATCATGCATAATAAATGTGTGTCAAGTTTGTCATTGTCAAGCATTAATGACCATATTTTAGTATCTACACATCTTAATGGCAAAAATAACTCACAGTCTAAGTGAACACTTGAAAGCATTAGAAGTCTTTTGTAAAGTAGGTAAATACTAACAAAACTAAAGTTATGAATTTTTCTCTATAAAGAAAGAAAATGCAAATAAAGTTCTTTTTTAAGGGAAACCCATTGGAGATCGCAACAAAATACAAGTATCTTGGAATTTATTTTCAACAACAAACTTAGCTAGGAACCATGTAGGTCGAAAATAATTCAACAAAACTGAGAATTGTTATGCATGTTGTAGAACAAGTGTAAAAATGTAGAGTTGCGGGATTGAAAAAACACAAGGACCCTGCTTGGGTTGCATGTCTCACTAGTGATACAATATGCAAGTGAGATATGGGGTAGGAGTTCATTAGACCTAAAATGAAGATATGTAAAGAGAAATCAGATATGCTTAATCATTAGAAAATGCTATTTGCGTTGTTGATTAGGGGTAAAAGTGCAAAGTTGTGGGATTTGAAAACCACAAGGATCCTATTTGGGTTGTTTGTCTCACCAATGATACTTTATGAATGTAAGCTATGTGGTATCAGCTCATCAGAACTAGTATGGAGACATGTAGAGAGAACTCAGATAAACTTAATCATTGTAAAGTGTTATGCACACTGCTCAACATGTAAAGAAGTGCAAAGTTGTTGGACTGGAAAATTACAATGACCTTATTTGAGTTGTTTGTCTCACTAGTGATATGTTACAAATGTGAGGCATGTTTTAGTAGTTCATCAGCGAAAAATGAAGACACTAAGAGAATTTAGATACACTTAATTACAAGTCTCAAAATCAAAGCCTCAGTTCTATATGAGATACTTTTAGTTGAGACAAACACCTTTCCTTTAGAAAGCAATGGTTAGGAATCAAATATTAGGCTATCTATAAAAATTAAAGTAGGGATATTAACATGTGACCCTAAATGGTAGTGGGAGAAGACATAGACATGAGGAGGAACACCTTGACGAAACAAAACACTAATTGATAAACAAATGGAGAATTAAGTTCCATGAATGTTCATGTATAAATTACGAAATTAGAAATGTGATAAATATTTAGGCTAGACTTATGGACAAAGAAACAAAGAAAGGAGAATATTACATCAATGAATTCAACCCCACATATGAGCACCATTTGAAAACATACACATGATCAGAAATCAAGCGTAAGATGAAAGTGATGAGAGAATATTGCATATTTTGTAACTCAAGACGGTGTGAGACAGGGACATGGACAATGTCCAAGGAAGAATGCGAAGAGAGAATATGTATATTTTGTAACTTAGGATAATATATATAGAGTGAGTGGCACTACATTATGGAACACTCATCCTAAAACTACATTAGATTCAACTAAATTGACACCTTTGGCAGTTGACTCATTGACTTTCCACTTTAAAGTGGTGAGATTAGCAAAAGTAGGAGAGTTACTCATCAAAATTAATAGTAAGCAATCCCACTTCAAAAACAAATCAACATTGTCTCAAGCGAACTTGTACACTTTAACGTAAGAGTCAGGGGCATTGCATTGTTGTCCCATAGACCCATTGGTTTTTGTGGATGATATCAAAATCTTTCGTTTATTCATTTTCCTTCAATTGGTGCATTGGTTATTATTGTTGATTCATGCTGAATTGTTTGAGTTTGTTGTTCTACAAAATTGTTAATAAGTATTAATTGCCATCTTTTTATGACTTTTGATCAAGGGATGAATTGTTTCTTGAAATTTGACTGCTAAGACTCGTAAGCTTGCCTAGATTAAAAAGAGTTTTCTTTGTTATTCCATTAGTTGGGAGTGTTCCCTACACGTGTGTGGTAATTTTTTTGGCAACAAAAACCTGCAACAAAATCACCAATATATCTCAGATTTTCTTATCATATAAATAGCATGGAAGTTAGCATCTCTCTTCACACAAAAGGAATCTTTTAAGTATCCAATTAAGTGGTGGAAACTTTAGAAGGCACACCCCTGAGTTGCAAGCGATTATATTATGTCTAAAGATTTTCTTATTTAAGATTTTATTATCATACAAATAGCATGGAAGCTATCATATCTCTTTATACAATAAGAATCTCTAGAGTCTCCAATTAAATGATAGAAGCTTTAGAAGGCACACCCGATTTACATTATGTCCCTATTTCATAAAGATGATTACTATTTTTAGAGGAATTGGAGTACTTGTAGTTTTATTTTAGAGAAAAATAATTGGAAATGAATAAGGAAAATACCTTTGTATGTTTGGTTTAAGTGGATTAGGCATGGCTAGATTCGCATCCAAGCAAGCTTGGTCATGAGGTCCAAACTAAAAGGGTACGAGAGTTGAATTATATATATTACAAAGTGAAAAAAAAAAAACTCCTGTTGTCACAATGGAGGGCTCATTTGCCAAGTTGTGTGCTGGCGTAAAAGAACACCTTCATGTTTGACCTCTTTATGGTAATTGTTTGGGTTTTTTATTCTAGAGACTTGAGGCCCAAGTTTCTTTACAACATTTCATCCCCAAAGGAAGAACCAATGGCAATGCTTTACAGAACCAACATCCATAATTACATATATAATGACAAGGGATATCCATATTTCAGTTCCGTGATATAACATCCATTCAATCTAATATCAACTAATACTCAGATAATACAAACTTGATAGCGAAGTTATATAACCACCATAATGTTTTGTCAGACAACATCCAATCCCAGAAATAGCAGGATAAATGCCACAATGCATACACATCCTTGACCACAACCCCAAGTTCATAAATATCAATACTGTTCATTAGCAGCATTTTTTCTCACAAAGAGGAATGAACACCACATTAGCAATATTAATCATTCTTTTCGTTTACAGGTATGTACTTCACTTTGTTTCACCCAATGAAACTCAATTTGAAACAGTTTGCTTACTGGTAAAATTTTCTCGCATCAACACTTCGGATACCATACATTGGACACATTGGCCTTACAAATAACAACTCAGTCCAGAAATAGACCAGATTTCCCATGTAAGCATCATATATACTGGGAGCGAGTTGACATATAAAGATGGAGCGATGTTATGAAAAATCCTAACCAAAATGGTAACAAGTTTTACATGCCAAATTTACAATCCTTTAGAAGCAGGCAATTTCACACTGTAGACAAGTTTCTAGCATAGGGAGGATTAGGAACTCATGACTTAAGATTCATAATGCTATAGCCTTCTGGGCACAATCAAATTGAACAGATTATTTCTCAAATTGACCTTTCATACTCATATCTATCACACTTGATGCATTCTTTCCAAAGCGGATTACAAAACCTGCTATCAAGGAGGGATCAATCATGCTTTGCAGTTTCACATTCTTAGCACCAGTTAAGTTCTGTATTTTCTTCACAATTCGGGTTAACTGGTGGTGTTCAAGCTTCAGTGCAGAGAATACAGTAGCAACTTGTGTATATGTCAGTTCATTGTATATTGATTCAAACACTTTCAAGATATCCTTTATTATGTTCATCCTCTGTTTATCAACAAGAAGACCCAGGAAATTGAGAGTGTAGGATTGGAATTTGGCATCATCCGCAATAGCCTTAAGAATACTCTTCTTCTTCCTATTCTCAACAATAGGATTGACGAGGAAATCATAGACTTCCTGGTTTTTCAACAAACATGAAAGCTTCTCCATATCTCTATTAATTAGCTCAAGCATGTTATTGGCCTGTCCAATTTCCAAAAGGGCTGCTGCATATCCACCTGCTGCAGAATCTTGCATCACAACTACAGGCCTTTGTCGATGACCTGTATCCCTGGCTTGTGAAACCGTAAAAGCATTGTTTGTAAAAGAGCTTTTGGGTGCTATTCCAACCCCTGGTTTGGAGATGGAGCAATGGACTCGGGAAAATGAACTGGAGGAACGTGACCCGGGTGCCACATGGGAAAAAGGAAGCTGTTTAACACGTTCCTTATATTGAGGCCCCCGTAGAGATGGCGCTGAATGCACATTCAAAGCAGATTGAGCCAATGTTTCCATCTAGCAAAAAAAAAAAATAGTTTCAGTCCACAGGGCATTGAAAACTTAGGATTGGAACATATTTTAAAGATGATGAAAGTTGGCCAATCTTTCCATTTGTGAAATATAAGTATCTTATGCAAATCTGTAAATTTTATATTAAAATAAGCTAAAAGCTTTAAAAAACGTTGGCCAAATGGAAGATTAAAATCTCATAGGTGCTAATGCTGGCACATGTTAAAATCAATCTTCTATTGGTAGTTATTTTAGTAAAATTGTACTTCACTGCAGTTGGATATAGTTAGAAACATGCAAAAGACGTACATGGTTAAAAAAACAGCTTCTATTTATTCTAAGGAACATTCAAATGGGATTGACAGTTATAACTGCTGTTGGAGCCTGGTCCCATGCTGGGGGACAGCTAACCATTTTTCAGCAGGTGCTGCTGAGGAATTATAGGGACTTAAATTTTATTTTAGGTCCCATGCATTTTTTTTTTCCCTACTAAGGAACAGCTGCGCTCTTCATGTGTTCAACCACAAAAAATTGGAGGGAACAACATGCAAGGATGACAAATGGCAAAAGAACGGGCAAAATTTTAGGAGCAGGTAGAAGAAATCTTGTACCCCTCACCGCTTGCCTGCCCTGAAAAAATTCCCCTGAAGCAGTCGCTGCTGAGAGATTTTCGGGCATTTTTAGTTGAAGCAGTAAACATTGAAAAAAAAATTACATGGGACCCTGCACGCCATTTTAGTAGGAGCGGAAGCCCCCAGCATGGGACCCCGCTGTTAGAAGGGGATTGAGTCAGTTGGGCATTCATGGAAATGGGTTTCAAATTTAGAACTGGAAAATACTGTCACCATTGTGTTAGTAATTTGCCCTGTCAAGGCCAAATTACTATCCCTACTGTTCGAAACTTTCAACAGAACGGTCATTTTCCCCATACAGCTGGTCAAACTATAGTCTAAAAGCATGAGCAAAGGGAAATGTGGACAGTCAAGTATCAAATACAGTCATGATGAGGATCTACAGCAAACGTTTCAAAATCAAGTAAGAAGGGTCTTTATCAAGATTTAGTGACAAGTGCTTGTGATAAAGAGGAGAATACAGGCATGAAGATGAATTTTAAGGTGACAGTGAGGTTTTTCATATACTTCATGTTTACAAATGGACTGATCAAGCAATATAGAAGAATGAAGATTAAATCTGTGTTTGAGCCTTCGTTGGGGTCATTAACGAGCTACAGTCCATTCAAGAACAAGACACCTACAGCAGGTTTGAAAAAAAAACATATCTCCTTCAAAGCGTCACATACAGTTTTAACATTAGCCTATAGGTTTGTAAGTTCACTCACGATGAAAGCAAGAACAAGCAGAATACAGGGTTTTATTTTTTTGGACCTTTTTCATCCGCTGTTTCTCCCAAGTGGACTCTTTCCATAGTACTTTCCTCCTCAAGAGTTGTCTTCTCATATTTCTTTCGGGCTAAATGAGGAAGCAATTTCCTCGGACTTTTTGTCCGAGGGAAAAAAGTCCGAGGAAAAGCAAGCGGTTTCCAAAGGACTTTACAATAAGTCCGAGGGAATTACAAAGGGCAAAGAAAGGTGCAGTTTGAGAGTCCCGAGGGGTGCCTACCTTTCGGGAAGGACCATTCCAAAAATCCCGAAGGGTATGTACCCTTCGGGAAAGCTCAAAGGCACAGTTTTAAGGGATGCATAGACCATTTCCAGAAAGCTCGAAGGGCACTTTACAAAGCAAAGGGCTTTTTTAAAATGCCAAGGTCCATTACAGAGATCCCGAAGGGTATTTGCCCTTCGGGAAGGTTCCAAACAAAAAATCCGGAGGGTCACTTCGAGAGGCCAAAAGGACTTTCCAAGTTTTCCAAAAAGCAGAGAGGACAAGTTCAAAAAAATCGAGGGGCTTCTTTTCAAAGGAATGGTCCATTACATGAATCCCGAAGGGTATGTGCCCTTCGGGAAAGTACATTTGCAGAATCCCGAAGGGCCTTTTCAAGGGCAAGTGTACCATTCATTCTTCCGAAGGGTCCCTTGGACAAAAGCCCAAAGGGCATCTTCAAATTTGCCGAAGGGCATTTTCAGAGAAAGGACCTTTACAAAAAACCCGAAGGGTATGTACCCTTCGGAAAGGTCATTTGCAAAAAACCCAAAGGGTACCTGCCCTTCGGGAAGGTTCACTTCGAGATTTTAAAGGACGTTTGCAAGAATCCCGAAGGGTATGTGCCCTTTGGGAGTCACTTGACAGGAAAGCCAAAGGGTAAGTGTACCAAGACAAAAAATCTGAAGGGCTATTTTCGGAAGGCCAAGGGACATTTCCTTCGGACTTCTTGTCCGAGGGAAAGTCCGAGAGGAAAATCCAAAGGAAGGTCTCTAGCAAAGAAAGGGAAATAATTCCTGTGGACTATTTGTCCGTGGGAAAATGACAAAGGACCCGGACAAAAAGTCCGAAGGAATTCCTTCAGACAATTTGTCTGAAGGAATTCCTTCGGAAAAGGGAGAGAGCTCAAAAGCAAGAAAAAAAGCCAAAGGAATAAACATAGAATATACCAAAGGAAAGGCACATGAGTGAAAAGACCCGATGGGAAAGAACATAAGTGCAAGACAAGCCGTAGACAATTCCCGCGGACTTTTTGTCCGCGGGAAAGTGGAAAATTAAAAAACCCTAAGGAAATATTTCCTTTGGACTTTTTGTCCGAGGTAAATAGTTGGCAGAAGAGACAAGTCCCAAGAAAAGTCAAAGCAAATGCAATTCCTATGGGAAAACAACAAAGGAAAGTCTTAGACAATTCCCGCAGACAATTTGTCCACGGGAAATTGACTTTGCAAAAATGCCTGAATAAATACCTGACTTCATATTGAAATACACAAGAAAAACATACCTGAAGGGAAAATACACAGGAAAATCATGGATATTTATCCGGACAGGTCAAAGAGTAGATAAAGACAAAAGCCTTAAGCAAATAAGACCAAGAGAAATGCATGCACAGAAATAACAAAACCGAGAGCATAAGACCGGGAATTTTTAAGGAAATTCAATCTAAATGCATCTTTTCTTTGTTCATGCAAGTAATAGGCTATTTTTAGTGGACTGGTCAAAGCTTCAGTGGACTGTTTGACCAAAATCATGCTTCTCCTTGATTGTTTCATGCAATCCAAGGCTTTCAAACGTTTCAAACAGTTCCAGCAGAGTTCTCCATTCAAGATGTGGCGTAACTTTTCATGCAAGTGGAGTTCATTGGAGATTGACTAGCCCTGAGTTGGAATTGACTGGACAAGCTTGTTACACATCTTCCTGATTTTCCATGCAAACGGGAATATCTCTTCCTCCAGCTCAGCTTTCAAACGAATCAAATGGAATTCCTTATTTAGAGATTTGGCATAGTTTTCCATGCAAAAGGTGAAGTTTGACTTTCAATGGGCCCACCGTCCATTCTTCTACGCCAACCTTGGTTTCATGCATGTTTGAAGATTTCTTGGAGAGTGTCTTGTTTATTTTAAGAGTTAACCTTTCAAACTTGGCCTCACCGTGCTACTTCTACGCCAATGTTTGAAAAGGCATGCATTTTTGTAAAAGAAAGGATTTTATTGAATATTCTATATTGTAAAAAAAGGTTAAGTCTTGAGTTAATTAACCAAGACTAACCCTTTCCTCTTTTAGAACTGCACTTAAGGCTATTTCAGGTTTTGGAAAAGCTTATTTATTTGGCTTAATCAAGCCATTTAGAGGATCCCTAAAGTTTGAAGAAAGAAATTGTAAGCTGGACCATTCATCAATAAAGAAGTTATTGTTCTAAATCTGAGTTTTGACAGAAGATAGTGTGTAATTTGATTGAGCATCAACGTATAAGTGAGATTTTTCTCCTTTTGCAGGTCCCTTCCTCACCTATCTCTCCCTTTCTCACCCTTCATCTGAAATATTTATGCTTAAGGACAGAATTATAGTTTTCATTTAAACATACGTGTGCATTGATTTCAGTAAATTCAAAGGGTTTGGATAATTCAGGTGTATCAAACCCCTTTAATTAGGATTTTCTTTCAGTTTTCCTTCCTCTTTTCACCCCAGAAATCATAGTAGTCAAATTTATTGAAAAATCTAAAGGGAACCAGCCCTCTTTGGAGGTTCTTCTCATCAAAGAGTCACCCACACTGTGAGAAGTTCCAATTGTATCAGCTGGAGTGAGGGTGTGTTTTGCACATCTCCAAGCAGGGTGCACTCCAGAGTGATAACACATTGTTCATTGTGTATCCTCTGAAATGGAGATAGTGGAAGCAGAGATGGAAGAAGGTTGCATGCTTGGTTTTAAGGGAGGTTTGTGCTAGAACAAGGACATTTTTGCTGTTTTTCTTAATAATGTATTGTGTTTTTGAATTTAATGATTGGTGATAATGTTTTCCAAGTTTATGTTTGCTGGTTTCATTTTGGTTTAACGTTCCTGCATTTAAGTGTATAGGGTATTAAACAACCATTTACTGCAATAGTTCTACAGACATACCAAAGGACTATATAATAACTAAAATTGTAATTAAACCGTCCTTTTGTCCAAACGACTTTAATCAGCCAAATGGGTCGTAGGAATCCTATCTAGATAAGCATATGTCACCTGAAAATCAACCTCATGATTTCCAACTAGTGAGGCTCAAGGCTTCAACACTAATCCACACGCACTGGGATCCCCGAGTTCAAAGCTTGGCTGTGGAGAAATTCTTTAGAAGGGAATATGCATTCTTAGCTGGAGGCCAGGCTACGGGATCCCAGTGATCCAGAGATTACACCTAATACCATGAAGAATCACTTCATCCCTGCAAACAATAAAATCCTAATAGTCTTACCTCTATATATGATGAGGATTCATAAAGGGTACATAGCATCGGCAATTGGCTGAGTGTTTGCCAGTTAGAGGTTGACGGTTCTCTCACTCCAACTGGACTTGACCAAGAAGAGTATGGGTTACAGTGGATGCTAACCAGAATCAGAAACCAAGTTGCAGCAAGAGACGGCAGATGACCGAGTGGAGATAATGAAGGATGGTAACAGACTCCCATATCAACAAAAATAAATAAATAAATAGAGGGTACATAGCATAGCACATAGAATAGTAATATTTCCTATAATTAATTGAGAATAATTGTAATTGTGGATATTCCACATCATCACGACTTAGTCTCCTAGAGAGTTGAGTCAACTGGAGGGTCATCTAATCAGTCTTCTAGTTTCAAATATTCTTTTAAGAGTTTTCTCTTTCGGTCTGTATGGTGGAACCTAAAACTTAACGGCAAGCCTCTAGCCCTCACTAGAGGATGTTCTGCGTTCATATGGTTTCAAAAAGGGAACAGAACTTTTTAAGACTTATATAGATGTGGTAAATGGATGGATTGGGATGAGATCAAGGCAATATTTAAGCTTCCTAAGACTCTCAAAACTTATACTATGCTTCCTAAGACTCTCAAAACTTCGGCAAATACAATAAGGTTAGATGATGAGGGTGTATTCTGGGAAAATGCTAAATGGCTAAGAGGACCTCCCTTGCTTGAGGTCATGGCTAATCAAGTTTATGAACGACTGGTCTTTTCCCCTTTTGGGTTTCTTGAATTTAACAAGTGGAATGTCTGTGATCCTTTTAGAGTCTGGAAGGATAGGTTTTCTGTGTTGTGGTCATCGTGTGTTGAACCCAAGAATGTTTTAAGTGGCTTCTCCTCCATGACAAGTTGGTTGTAGGGTCTCATATGGCCAAAATGGGCATGTCTAGTAAGTTTTGTTTCGTCTGTAGTAGTATAGAAACTGTCAAGCGCATCTTTTTTGATTGTCCTTATGCTAAGTCTGTATGGTCTAAAGTGCTGGTTGTTTGGAATTTTGTTGCTCAAAAAGAGATTTCTTGGAATGATGTTCTTTTCAACATTATAAGTTCTGATAAACGTTCACACCCTTTTTTGATGTAGTTATGGTTTTTTATGTCTACTGAGGTTTTGTGGTTCATTTGGAAGGCAAGAAATAACAATATAATTTCAAGGTATTGGCAGGGGGTTCACTGACTTCAACACAAAAGTCATGATCCATCTCCTTGTTGTGCAGGTAAATGTACGGATGTAGGTCCTGAGAGAAGAGCTGAGGAGGTTCTTGGCTTCAGGAACTATTCAGGTTGATCCGGAATGCTTGAGACATGTGAAAAACTTTGTTAAAATTGATAGAACGCCTAACTGGAAGGATCCCTCTGACAAAGAAACTGAGGAAGAAGACTTTATGACTGGTTGGGACCCTGTAACCCAAACGTACTACCTGCAAGTAGCCCCCAAGAACACTGATAATCCTGGACAGGATGATGTGAATGCAGACCCTGAGACTGGTGTTGAGATCAAAGAAGCCTCTAAAACTCCTTCACAGGAGGTTAATATAAAGGCAATTCATGATACCTTGATCCATATGGAAAGTAGACAGGCAGAGATCAATGCTAGGGAGCTGCTTAGAAATGTAGATATGGTCAAAGTTGATGATGAGGATTCTGCTGACAGTGTATAGACTGTGGGACACATTTTAGAGACTGCTGAAAGTGATGATTGGAGAAAAGCTAATCAGGAATGGTTACAAAAGGTGATAAATAAACATGTTAAATAAATTTGTAACAAATTGGAACAGCTCGTGGAGGGAGGAGACACTACTGGTGGTGGTAACTCTACCGGAGATGATGTACCTACACTGGTTGAAAAGAGAGGCAGTGTTACGCCTGATTCAGAAGGCCCTGTCAGTGATGCACAGGAAATTGCAGAAGGACCCGGTTAATGGCTTTTTTTCTTATATTGCAATATGTGGTTTTTTTATGAACTTACTGTTTGTTGATTATGTAACTGATTGATATTTTTGGGGCTTGGCCCATGAATTTATTTTTGTAGGTTGCCAAGCTGGGCTCTTACTTGTTTTGATATGCTCCTGAGTGTTTGACCTTTAGGTCATATATAATTTATAAACTTTTTGCAATATTAAAAAAAAAAAAAAAAACTTTTTAAGTAGTTACTTAAGTCACTATAACACTTGTCATATTAGATGACACTTGTGTAGTCACTTCCTTTTTTCTAGAGAGTTGTTAGGAGTTTGGGTTTTCTATTTATAGTATATACTATATACCCATGCCTCTCAGTTATTTCTAAGCAAATTTGAGTTAACTGATTGTTATTGGGAGCACCCTGTGAATTCCGTATGCATCTATTGTGCAAAGCTTATTTATCATTTAGATGTTAGCCTTTGTATTACATATTAATTTCAATTAGTTTCCATATCAACACATCCAACAAAGAAGATGTGTCTTACCTCATGACCTTGCAGGTAAGCATGTACAATAGTAGTGAACTAAATCGCACAGTGCGCATGGGAGAAATTCATGGTTGTTGCATACCCACTTGCACATACTCTTAGCAACCCCAGTTTGAAATGCACAAATAGGCACCTCTCTAATTGTCATAGATGTCATCGAACCCTTTAGAAAAAAATTCGTCTATTGGTCATGAAAATTCTCTTATGTTTTGGCCAAGATAGGTATAAGCCCCAAGAATTAAAAATAATAATTAAGCATTTAGTGATCAACAATAGACAAATTTATGCGAATAATAAACAACGAACAATAAAAAAGAGTTGGTTGGCAGATTAAAGCCCTTCCCCCATGCCTCTTCCCATGTAGCAATGGTTAATTTATCATTCTAACACATATAAATGAGAAATAGTACACAATACAAAGGCTAACACATAATTCTTGGCATCCAAAGAAGGAATCAAAGTGTGGATGGCTCAAATCCATCTCCATACAGATTCTGGCATATCCTTTTAATTTTCTATCCTTGATTAGGCCCAATGTTCCTAAATAATTCCAAGTTCACAAGGGTGTGGAGGATATATTCTCGCCAAAACTCCATCGGAAGTTAAAATAGGTGGATCTACACAAGAATTTTTGACGGTAAATCTTATGCAGGTCAGATTCTAAATGGCAATGCTTCATAAACATGTCAGCCTGGTCATAAGAAGGACTTAGTCTTATCAGTCATTCAAGCGAAGACTACATTAAACTAACCATTAGCATAAAGAATGATTCCCAGGTCCCTCTCTGGATGCCAAGCCCATCTCATTTATATGTGTTATCCTTTGTTATTTGAGGAGATGGGCTTGGCATCTAGATGGGAACCTGGAAATCATTCTTTATGTTAATTATTACTTTATCGTAGTCTTCACTCGAATGACTGATAAGCCGACGGCTTTCTTTTTATGACTAGGCTGGCATGTTTATGAAGCCTCGGCAATTGGGATTTGACTTGCAAAAGATTTACCGTTGAAAATTCCCATGCAGATTCATATTTTAAACTTCTGATGGAGTTTTGGCCAGAATATATCCTCCACACCCTTGTGAACTCCTTAGAGATTATTTAGGAACCTTGGTCCTAACCAAGGATAGAAAATTAAAAGGCTATGCATGAATTTGTGCAGAGATGGATTTGAGCCTTCCACTCTTTCACTCCATGGAAATCCAGTTAAAGGAGTTGATCTTATATCACACTCTAGATTACAAGGCACTTCCTTGTCACTGCAGAGACCACCTATTTGGTGCATAATCTTCCCATCTCTCATCATGTGATAAGTAACCCTGTAGCAACAAAACAACAAACGAGTGTGAATGCAAATACAAAGACTCGAGAAAACACTGCCACACAAGAGGTTTATTCCTGTTCTTGGAAGACATATGAAAAGCCACAATTGTGGGCATGGTGGAAGAGGTGGATGTAGAGGACAGGTTTGAAGTTCTAAATAATATCCCAGAGCATTTCATGCATGGGAATCAGATGGAGGTGGAGTTAAAATAAAATGCAGCAGGGCCGTGTTCTTAACAGTCTGCAGCATCCAAAAGAATTCAGGTAGATGTTGTCTGAGGTGAGGAGAATAACTATGTAAAGAGCTCCATTGATCAATCCCTAGACACTTGCATCAACAAGGAGGAATGCATTGCTCAGGGTTCTTTATCATATGGGATTTTGGCCCTCTCTCAGTTCATTAGAAAGTTGTGCCTCCTGCCCAAGTATGTTCCCTGTCCATGCCTAGGTGATTTTTGCATTTTTGGTTGCAGCTATTCAAGATTTTGGGCAGTAATTTTTGCCATCACATCCCATCTCTCCTCCCCAAACATGTCTTCCCATGGAAATTATGATATCGTTTGATTTACTTGCTTCTAACCCACAAGATAATTCCTAGGTGGAGGGGAAGAAAAGACAAGTGCGAACCACCTTGGTATGAAGCATTCCTCTTCAAAGAATCCAAAAGCAAACAGTGGTCCTAAATTGAGCAGGAACCCTGATCAAGAGAGAATCAAAATTACTGGGAATACTAATGAAATTTAGATTGGTGAAAATGAAACTCCTATTTTTATCCGAATCAGATCATGAAAGTATGTGATAATTCAGTTGGTTGAGATAATTAGCTTTACTTCATAGTTTTTATGACTATTAAATTATTTTAGACAATTTGTTTCCATTCACTCCATGATACAGAATTTGAAAAATAGAGAATACAGAGGTTGGTCGCAGGCAGAACAACCTTAGCATTTAGGAAAGGCCCAAGGGTAATCCAAACATCCTAGGGCCCAAAACAAAGAAAAATAGGGTATGCCTATGAAATCAGCACTTCCAGAATACACCATTTTTTATGTATGTATTTGTCACATGCTTTTGTATGTATTCGTCAAATAACAAATTTGACCCCTATAGGACAAAAATAAACATTCAACTGCCTAGAACAAAAGTTGAAACGTCTATATTCCACCTTTTCCTGGGAATTGGCATTTGGAGTCTCTATGTGGTTTGATTGCTCATTTGCTTATTTAGCCCTTGGGCTAATACATTACGCAGTCTACATTGAACAGATGAATGTAGTAGTGAAGCATGTTGTTCAAGTGCTTTGAGCAAGGAAAGCTTGTAGAGCATTTTAGAAGTGCTACAAAAGACTCAAAACGCTCTTGGAAGCTCAACTCCAGCGATTGGCTTGTAAATCTTGTTCCAAGTTAGAAGCTCTTTCTTTTTCTTTTTTTCCCAACTGTACCTTTAGTAGCTTCAGCATGACGGGCATTGGAAATTACATCATAACAAACTAATAAATTCTCATTGGCAGTAGCTTCATCATCTTCAACCCTATGGGTTGGAGGATAAGAAGATCATTGTGACTCGAAGGAAGGCTCGCTTTTGGGTCTACTTCAATGACACTGTAACCATTCACCCGTATGGGAAGAGCAATAGAAAGAAAAGGATCTACTTTTCATGTTCAGCAGTAGTTGTTGCATAGTCTGGACTCTGGATCATTTCTTTCAAATCCCTGCTCATGCTTTCCATATACTGTCCCAAATGCTGAAGCATTTCTTATGTAACCTGCTTTAAAGCTCTTTTATCTCTCCCTTTCTTTCAGTCCATTTTGGATCCGTTATTGTCACTTCACAGGCTGGAACAATCAATGCTCTAGTACCACTATTATGAACTAAACTAAATTTCGAAATTTCTATACACAATTTTTTAAATTATTTTTTTCCTAAAAAACTAACTTTTTTTTAGACTTCAGAATTATTTTTTTTTTCTTTGACAGAATAAAGACACTGAACTTCTGATCTTATTACAATCAGTAATAAAAAAATACCAAACTCACAGGTGAGCCACTCCAATTTCATAGACAACCAATCTTCAATTAAGTGTGAAATCCCATAATTTCATCCCAAATTTATATTCTTTACAAGATGTCTTTCTATATTTATAGGCAAGGGAACCTAATTGAAAACTAACTATTTTTTTCTCAATCATAAAGCAATCTAAAAATTCCCATAAAAAATCTGTCTATAGCCTTTGCACAGATTTATTTGTTCTAATTCTCTAAAATAGACTAAACCTTATCTCTTAACAAGTCAGCTAACTGAACTAGCAGAAATTAATAAATTATTTCTTTATATTTTTTTTTACATGGATATCATATCTAATATCCTTTATTCTTTCTGCATGTATAGTATCATTAATATTCTTTACTCTTCTGCAAGGATATCAATCTCATGTTTGACTCTTAGCTTTTACTCTTGTCATGATGTCTTAGGCTCTCCGTTGCAGGGGTACGCCCTCCCCCCCGGCGCCCCCTGTTTGGAGACGCCTCCGGCAGGGGAACATCCCAAGTACTCCCGAAGGCATCCATGGACGTACCGGAAACATCCGACACAGCCACGGACGCCTCCGGGCGTGCCCGAGGGATTCCGGCAGAAAAATGGCGAATTTTTTTTTTTTAAAAACCTCAGAAAATCCTTAAAAAAAAACCCTAAAAACTAAGCAACCTTAAATGTAAATCCAATCCAAACCTAACAGTATATAAATAAAATAAACTAAGTTTACATTTAGATATGGACATCTAGTTTCCTATACTTTAAGTTATATTTTATTTATATACTTTCAGGATGTTTCAGAGGGGTTTCGGACTGCTAGGAGCTATAATGCAAATTCTAGGTTTTGGAGGATCCTATCATATTTCAGAGTTAGTCAGATTCCAGGGTTTCAGGGTTTCAAACTTAGCCATATTTCAGGGTTTCAAGATTTCAAGGAGACATCATAGGAGGTATGAAGGCTGCATGAAGGGATGTATGCGTGATAGAATAGTATGAGAATATCTCTGGCAAAGTGCCACAAGCCGATCCCACCCCATTCCCTGTGCACCCCTTAAGGCATGCACTCGTGAGATTCAATGCACCGATGAGCCCTTGTGAGAGAAAGTGTCAGTAAATGATAAAGTTGAAAAATAATGGGAGTGGCATTCATGATTTTGTGGACAATCGAGATGATTTATTCTAGATTTGAATGTACATCTTGTCTTTGAAGTAATAAATGAATGAATATTATATATTTTTAAGTGTTTTATCATTTATAGACAAATATTTTCACACTATGTAGTTTCAAGTGTTTTACTAAAAAAATGAGTAATACCCGCATACCCGAGACGTCCCCATATCCGTACCCATACCCGTACCCAAACAACATAGGTTAGGCTCATTACATCCAGCGTAAATTCTTTTGCGGATTCTCTCTTTCCATGTTTGTTTTAGTCTTTTACTTGCTTAATTTAATTCTATGCAACTAATTCACAAATTTCAGCACTCAAGCAAGCATTAAAAATTACATGTTTAGTTATTTGCAAGCATAGTTATTGTTTAAAAACAAGTATAAGAAGACTTCAGTCACATACAACTTAAAGAATCAATATACTTCTTTGTTACACCATTGATTTTGTAAATTAGAATAGTCACATATTGGTTGTAGCATAAAAGGGGTGTGCAATATGATTTAAAGCATTGTAGGCAAGTACTTGAGCAATGCACACATTGCAAACTGAATGAAAGATCTAGATCGCAGTGCATAGCTGTCACAAACATCAATGTCCTGCCTTATGTATGATGGTTTCAGTAGCATATTGTATTCGACCAGCGCATAAGTATATTTAAATCCATGTTTAATAATTGCACATTGGAATATCCAAGTCAATTATGGATTAGGTGGTATCAGAGTAGGTTTTCCTTATGACTTGTGTAGGTATGTTGCTAACACATTTTTGTTGCGTGTATTTGCTCCCATATCTGATAGTTGACAAAGAACTACAGGGCTATTTGGTTGCATTGTTCAACCATAGGAAAAGATTTCAAGAGGGAAAAACTCCAAGTAGACAAGAATGCAATCAGCAAATTCAAGCTGAAAACCAAGAGTTGAAGAAGATGATGTGGAACTTGGAAATGGAGAAGCAAGAGCTGCAAGGTACATTGCCCAGCCATGGAGGATTTCTCATTGATTGCCATGGAGGAGCTGCAACAAGAGTTGTTTTCTTGTTTACAAAATAGATGTTGCCAAATATTTAAGAATATTGTGAGGAAAGAAGACTCTACCCAACAAAGGAGAACAACCTCTACAAAATTGCTCAAACCAAGATTGAGGTAAGCATGGTAAGCACCCCACCACAATCTCTTTCTTTTAATGACAAATTGAATGAGTCATTCGATAAATTTGGAAAGCAAAATAAAATAAATGGCTTGAAGTCAATGGAAAAGTTGGGAGTATAATGGTCAAGGTCTTGGAAAGAATGACTAAGGAATGATAAAGTACATAGAGGATAAGGAAAGGCCGCAATATCCAGGTTTGGAGTATTTTGGTGGCAAAAAAGAGGTTGGAGAATGCTCCAAGCCAACTGAAACAGAAGTATCTTTAAAATTGGAGTCCAAGCCATGTCTCAACAAAATGTTTCCAAGGGGTGTGGCAACACTTCCAAGATCACTTTTGTCAAAGCTCAAGAGGAGTGCAAAGCATCTCCAAAGAGTGGACAATAATCCAATGGTGAAGGTAGAGCATCACCACTTCATCAACCTTGTGCAAGCAAGCACAAGGGCAGCCCAAGAAGGTATGCAAAGAGGTCAGTCATTGTTTGTTTCTATCATAAACAACAAGACCATGAAACATGCCATTGTTGGAACATCAATCCATGTTTTTTTTGTGAAATTAGTAACCAGTGTGTGGCCATATTTTGGAAGAAATAATCCATCACCATGCAGCCCAAGTTCTTCAAGCAGAAAGCAACTTGTAAAGACTACTCTTTAAATCATCATGAAGACCAAGGAAACATGAAGAAGTTGTTGTCCAAGAGAATTGGCAATAATTATTACAGCCATTGCAACATGATTAGACATTGAGATGCGAAGTGTTGGAGACTTCATCCTCAACTTCATCCAAAGAATCATAAGGGGCACTCAAATAAGGAAGTTGTCAATGCACCTAAAAGCCAAGCAGTAGAAGTAGTGTTGATGCAGTCAAGGATAGGGGGTCTGATGAAAGAAAACCTTTTCCTTGTAGCCTTTAACCATCGTCACCAAAAACCTAAAACTTCTGATCATAGAAGCTTCTAGGACTCATTCATTTCACAATAGAAGCAGTTACATGAAAATAAATAACATTACTCCATCCAAGAATCATGCTTAATCTGATATTGCAGACAAATTGGATTGTCTTCTTATCCATAATGCAATACATATATCTCAACATGAGCTACAACATATTATGATGTTCTCTCAAGGATTACAATCTCAAATATAACCCACTAACAACATTCATTAGCATATTATTGATTACAACTATAATTTTAGAAACAAGCACTATCTCATAACACTCAACTCAATCTCAAGGCTTGGATTCTCGTTCTAGGCTCCATACATCTATGCAACTCCTTTGATCAGGTTCAAATCTGCTTCGCATCATCTCACAATCTTTTGTCTTACAATCTAGGTTAAAACCCATTATAAGTCTACTCTCAGACTTCTCAGAAGCATCCTCAGATATCTTCACCTTCAGATATCGCTCCCTCTTTCTATCTGAGAGATGAATCCTATCCAAACTGCTTTCTCTAAGAGAACCTTCTAAAAACTACCTTTCTCTCCAAGAAAGACTTTTTTTCATGCCCCTAGAGATGTTCCCTCGAAGACAAATCACTCTTGAAAAAGTCCAAATTGAGGAACTCAATCATTTTGAGTTGTTACTTTAGTTTTGTAAGTGATGCGGGTGAAACCGTCACTTAATGTAGAGTGGCGGTTGCGAAACTACCATGGCAGATACAAAACCACCCCTAAAGCTTGAAAAACCGCCCTGGAAGTTATGAAACCACTACTAAAGGTGATAAAACCTCACCCTAATGCAGACCAACGGTTTCTCCACTGCAAAAAGTCCTCTAACTTCCAAAGGCCATAAATTTTGCGTACGAATTCAAAATGAGATGTCGTTTTTTTGAAAGTGCATAACTTTTCAAGAGGAATCTAAATATGCAAATACCTTTGACTTTTAATAAAGTATGCTACCTATTTCACCCTCATGAACCAGACAGTGTCTTTGGTCAAGGCTAGCAATGTACAACCCTGCCACTCATCAACTTTCATCTATCTCATTGATCCCAACTTTCATTTGATTCTAATGAAGTTCTTGATGATCATGAAAGTATTGAAGTATTGATGTTTCCCAAGAATCCCTATGGATTACCTTCTACCATGCCAAAATTTCAAACGCACTGACTAGTCTACACAAACACACCCCTACATGTTTTTGGTTGATGCAAGATTGTTAGTACCCATTGGATGTTAGGAGCATCATACACCCGAGTATCAAATTTGAGCAATCATACTCACAAAGGTAGGGTGAGTGGTAGAACCACTCTTTTGGCCATTTTTCATGGCCACAATATTCGCTTCCACCTTGTTAGGAACCTCTAAAGTTTTTCAATTTGTTTCTTCCTCCTTTTCTATCCACCTACTAAATCAGAGTGTCCCCCTCCACCTAGATCTGATTACCCTTCTCTTTACCTTGCCTATTGTCAGAACATTATCCATCCACCCCCTCCAATCAACTCTTTTTCTCCTCTTCCATCCTCTTGTAGGCTTAGTAACACCTCTATCCGTCCACCTGCACCAAGTGTCTTCTACACCATTGTTTTTCTATCCTTCATTGGCTTTGAACCAACCACCTCTACCTAAACTCAAACACCTCTTTGATTTCTGATATCCCACCTATATAAGCATGCAACTCATGTTTTCCTTCCTCTTCTACATCAGACCTTCTCTTAATTTCTACTACCACTTCCCATACTTGGCCTCCAAAGGCCCTTTCATGTGTACTCTTCTTCACAACACTCTCCTCTTCTTTTGTTGTGCATTCACCCATATTTGCAATAAAATCAATACACCAAGTATTATGGGAATTGAAAAATCCTAGAGGTACTAGCTCCTTCAACTAACCTCTGCTGAAACATCATTCTTTTGCATGCTCTCAACTCTTGCAACAAAATCAACATATAAGGTTGTATGCGTACCAAACATTCCCATTTGCATATCCACCAATGGAATCTCTACTACAACCTCGTCCTCTTCTACACATGTTGGGGTTGATAACAACATCAACTTCTCTATCATATTATTTTCTTCTCTGTTCATTATCCTTACCTCAGTTATAGGCTGATTTCTACCTCCTTTCTTCATCTTCTTTGGCATTGCATGTATACCATGTGCAAATAACCTTGCACTCCCTTTTCCCAAATGAAAACAATGCAGCCCTTAACTCATGAGAGTCTCTTCTTCAATTACCATATGGGCTGCTCTCCCATATACAACACCTTGTGCATCCTTCATTGTTCTTTGTAGAAACATATCCACCATCTCTATCTCATTCTTTGCCTCTATGCCACATGTGACATTCTTCATCTTTCATTGTCCAAAGGGTATTTGGATCAACCTCTATCAACAATTTTTGTCCTTGGTGTTCTGTAACTTCACTCTCCACCCATATCTCAAGATGGAGAGTGACTACATATCCTTCTCTATCAACTTTTGTCGTATGGAGAAGATATTCTTCTTGCCAATCTCTTTCAATTTCTTTTGTGAGAGTCTTTTCTCCCACCTCTAACCGCTGCTACAAATGAATTCCCACTTATATGTCCTCTTGAGAAAGTCTTTGGACCATCAACTACCTACTCGCTATTGCCTTGATGTTAACTTGAAGATCTTCTACTATTGTCACATCCTTACCAACCAATTCTCCAGCTACTGCCACAATGGTTTCTTCTTGTTGCACTTCTTCTCTTGGTTGCTCGTGCATATGAGTGTGCTGGACTGAATTACACTTTTGCCTCTCCTTTGTCATCTTCTCCGTTGTTGGAGCCACACATAAATCAACAACAATAAGGGAATCAAGAGCTCCCACAAACACTTTTTCCACCTCTTCACTATGCCCTATAGACATGTTATATAATTCTTCGTCATTGTTTACATTCTCTTCATAGCTCGCAGTCACATGATGGACTATCAAAGGCCCATTCTCAACTTCACCAACACCTATTGCTACCCTATCACCATTCTTCACTTGTTTTTTTGTCTCTACTTTATATGGATGGTCTTCAACTACACTCTTGTTCACATAAGGACATTCTTCCATCAACATCTCTACGTGTATCTTTCCATCTTAAAGTTGTTTGGACACCTTTACTAGATTGTTGTATTCTTTCTCTTCTCATCATCTATCTTTATCCTCTTGCATGAGGATTTCTTCCTCTATGGGATACTCACATCCTTCCTTCTCTTCGTTGTTCTTCAAAACAGATTTGCATTGCTTGCATGACAACTTCACTCTCTTGTGGCCTTTCAAGGAAATTTTCTTCTCTCCATTCTCAAGCCTCAAGACTTGAAGCTTTCTGAACCACTCTACTTGTATTCTTGGGTGAACTACTTTTTCCATCAACTTGGAAACCATATGTTCCCAACTTTTTACCTTTTTCCTTTATTTCTCTCTTTTCTCCTTTCTTGGAGATCTTTCTGACACACAATTGCACCACCACACAACCTTGTGCTTGCAAACTCTACCACTTGGGGTCTTCAATCATTTTCTTTTCAAAAACAGTACTCCAGCTCCATTATCCACCTCATTAGCTCTTCTAGGATCTCTCTATCTGAAAACAAATGGGTATTTCTACGAGGCTCACTTTCTTCTTCCACTACAACCTTTGCTGGTTTCTCTTCTTTTCTAGGCTAATCTCCTCTTGACTCCACAGGCCTCTTTTTTTCAACAACTCTCTTCTCTTTCCATGTTTGTCTTCTCTACAAAGCGTCTAATCTAGACACCATGTCTTCTAACATTGTTGCAATCTATGAATTCAGGTCACTCCTCTCTTTCTTGATTCTTCTGTGAGCCAATTCTACAACTCTTTGTTCTCTACCCATTGACACAAGATGGAGAACAAATTCTTCTTCTCTATCACACGTGGATTATCTCACATTTGGCATTCTGTCTGCACATTTTTTTTAGCAATTCTTCTCATTACCAACATCTTATTTCTTTTACAACTCTTCCTTTCTTAGATTTGCAACTGACTCTAATACCAAGTGATGCAGTCAAGGATAGAGGATCCAATGAAAGACAACCTTTTTCCTTGCAGCCTTTACCCATCACCACCAAAAACATGCAACTTTTGATCATAGAGGCTTTTGGGACTCATTCATTTCATGGTGGAAGAAATCTCATGAACATGACTAACATAACTCCATCCAAGAGTCATGCTCAATTTGATCTTGCAGACAAGTTGGATTGCTCACTTATTCATAATGCAATACATACACCTTAACATGAGTTACAACATACTATGATGTCCTCTCAAGCATCACAACTTCAAATAAAACTCACCCACAAGTTAGCAACATTCATCGTGATGTTATTGGTTACAACAACTAGAATTAGAGATACACGCACTATCTCAAAACACTAAACTCAATCGCAACGCTTGAATTCTCATTTGAGGCTCCACACATCTTTACAACTCCTTTGATCAGGTTCAAATCTGTTTCACATCAGCTCACAATCTTCTCTTTTACAATTTGTGTTAAAAACCCTTACAATTCTACTCTAACAATTTTCAAAAGCATCCTCAAATGTCTTCATCTTCCCACTGTCTCAACACCCTGCTCTCTTCCTTGCATGCTCTATCTGCAGCTAATGCAGCCTCTTACTCCCCAATGTTGATCCATCTCTAAGTTCCTACTTATTATCTCTCCCTCTTTTTATCTAAGAAATGAATCCTCTCCAAACTGCCTTCTCTGAGAGACAACCTTCTGAAAATTACTTTTTTATCTGAAAGAGATCCTTTCAAGCCCCTGGAGATGCCTTTTCAAAGACAAAATGCTCTTGAAATATCCAAGGTGAGGAACTCAATCATTCTCGGCCATTACTTTAGTTTTGCAACTGACGCAAGCGAAACCGACAAATATGCAGAGTGATGATTGCAAAACTGCCCCTAAAATTTGCACAACCGCCCTAGCAATTACGAAACCGCTGCTTAAGGTGGAAAAGCTGCCCTTTGTTGTAGACCCGCAGTTTCGCCACTGCAAAAATTTCTCTAACTTGCGAAGGTACTAACTTTTGCATACAAATTTGAAATGAGAAGTTTTTTTTTTTTAAATGCATAACTTTTTGAGAGGAATCCAAATATGCAATCACATTTGACTTTTGATGAAGTATGATACCTGTTTCATTCTTATGAAGCAGATAGTGTCTTTGTCAAGACTAGCGATGCACAACCTTTCCACTTGTCAACTTTCATCTGTCTCATTGATCTCAACTTCCCCTTGAAGTCTAATTAAGTTCTTGATGACCTTGGAAGTATTGAAGTAAGATGTTCCCCATGGATCCCTACAGATCACCTTCTACCATGCTAAAACTGCAAACGTACTGACTAGTCTACATGAACACACCCCATTGCAAAGAGGGGGAACTGTAAGAAATTGTTCTTTACAAAAGTAGTTGCAAAGATGAAACTATTTTCAGCATGACTGATGCATAAAGTTGATTGTAGCATGGCTGATGGTAGCATAAGAATGATTTCATCATGAATGTCACATAAGCCTATGTGAATTTAATACTTGTGTTGTGCACGTGGCACTATTGCAGCATGCACTTTCAGCATGGCAAAATCGTTTTATCATGAAACATGGTTGTAGCAGGTTTTCCAAATCTGATTTAGTATGAAAGCGGTTGTAGTAACCACAGTGACTGGGCTACAAGCATGCTCCTGGAGTAAAGAGTCACTTCCATGATAGAAAAGGAGGACTCTAATGTTTGGTTAACAATAGCAAGGTGAGTGAAACTCCATAAAGAAGACTCTTGATTTTATGGGCGTATAACTTGTTATACAAACCACCTTCATTCAAGGCATTTCCATACATTTTCATTTGTTGTTTTGTTTAATGCAAACTTTTGATTGTAAGGCCCAGGTAAGGGCATCCATGAGGAAGGGGTTGTATTTTCAGCCTTTCTCATAAACAAGATGTTGTAAACATGTCAATGGCAAGGAAAATGACATAAAAAGCATCTCCGAGAGAGAGCAACACTCTAGCCTACAAGCATAAATGTTGCAGTAGGGGCTAAGAGAATCAACCAAGTCAAAAACCACTACCAACCACATAGGTATAAATCCAAGAGACTGACAGTGCAAGGGAAAAAAACAAGACACCAAGAGTGCAAGAGAAAAAACCATGACACCAGGAGTGCAAGACCCGCAATGTGCAAAATAAGACATCAATTGGCAACACTTCAAGGGGTCAATGGGACTTCAAAACCTGATCTGCAAGTAAACAGGTTGGAACAAAACAAAAAAAAGACTCCGCTAGAGCACCTGAATTCATATCATAAGTTCATGGGGAAGCGAGAAAGAAGGTAACCAATTGAGAAGATAGAAGGTAAGCCCTCACCTTTTCTTACAGATTTGCGGGGTCAAAAGCCTCCTATTTGGGCAGGTACGATCCGAATTGGATCATGAAAGTATTTCATCATTCAGTTGGTTGAGATAATAAGCTTTACTTGATAGTTTGTATGACAATTGAATTGTTTCAAACAATGTTTCCACTCACTTCATAATACAAAATTGGGAAACAGACAATGCAGAGGCTGGTCAGAGGGAGAACAGGTTTAGGAAAGGCCTAAGGGCAATCCGAACACCTTGGGAAAAGGGGTACGTGTACAAATCCCGCACCTCCTGCATACACAACTTTTTATGTACGAATTCGGTACCTTCAGAATACACACCATTTTCTGATTAAATTTGTCACCTTCAGAATGGGACTGTGGAGATTATCAATCATTTGAAGAAACTAGAGGGAGAAATTTTTTAATAATGGCAGGTAATGTCTAAAAAGTGATGGAAGAAGAAAAGTGCCTCAAAAAGCATGAAATTAAAGAGTTGGAGGAGGAAGTTCAAAACTAATGGGATTCGGTTAATGAAGTCTGTGGTGTCAAGGCACGCCAAGAGGAAATGGGAACTCTTAATCAACGGATGCGGCAGACTGCGACTGACATTTACAGCGCTCTGAATGCCATTATGCAGGAAGGGTATAAAGCGGACAAGAAAATATAGGCAGCTCAAGAGGCTAAGCATGGCTCTCGTGTTAGACAACCCGGAGGACACACCAGCCAAGGATAATGCAAGAAACTAAAGGCATGTGTCTGTGTGTTTTTACCAAGGGGGTGTTTATGGGTAGCTGGTTTCACTTTTCTTTCGTCTCTGTGATTTTCTAGGGATGATATGGACAGGGTTTGGAATGACACAGCATCTGTTCTGCTTTTCTCTCGTTGGATCTCCCCACGTATCGGATTTCTGATGGCACCTGGATGGGTTTTTCTCACTGTTCCCTTTAATTTCAGCTTAATAAGAATAAAAAAAATCTATACGTCCCACAAAGAACCTTGCAAACGAGAGATCAAGGGAAAATGAAAATGACTCTTGCATAATCAAATCCTGAAAATAACAGAAAGTGTGAATACGCTAGAAAGCTTACTTGGATGGATATGCGACGGACTAAAAACCAGAACTGCCATTAGACCCCCGTTAAAAGCATGATATACATTTCCCTTTTCCCCAGCCATATAAATTTGTGGACAATCTGATGGTTAAAAGGGCATGAAGTGCATCGAACGGTTGATTAAGTCTGATCAACTGGATTCCTCTTCTGTGGAGAACATGACACGTGTTGATAGTTATAAAATTGTTAAATTACATGGATATCTCACTTCTCTCTAACTAGGAGGCGTGTTCTCCAAATATAATAATAATAATAATAAAAATTTTAACGTCCACGAGACTAAAAATAGTCTATGGGACAGCAAGATAACTCAAGCAGATTTAAGTAGCACTGTTCGCTTCTTGTGTAGGCTGATGATGAGCCCCCCTAATTGCTCAATGTGCTCTTCGTTGAATAGGTTATGCCAAGAACTGTCACATATAGTATCCGCAAATTTATCTCTGCTATCTTTGTAGGCCTCACATTCTAGAATAAAGTGCTGTTCAGTTTCCACTTTCCCAGAATTGCAAAATCTGCAAATTCTCTCTTCCCAAGCCTCCTTTGGCCTCTTCCAACGCCCGGTCTCACAACGAAGTTGGTGAGAGTTGGTTCTCAGCTGAGCAATAAGAATTTTAGCCCTCCAAGAAATGTTGGCTCCTATGTACGCTTTTTGGAGTTGATCACAAGTGGGGTTGAACTCATTTATATAATATAGTTTCTTCCTCCCGATCTCGCTTCCCCAATTTCTCTTGTAAAATTTCTCCATAACAAAGACTTTTATTTCTTTATTATTTGTGGGGCACATATTGAATTGAATATTCCATTTACTCATCCATGTGATATTTTGTTGCATCCATGTCCTTTTTCGCTTACATAGTGTATCACTAAAAACAACTTTAGGCCATCTATCCTTTTCCATTTTTTCGATTCTTTTTAAATAGCTTAAAAGGCGAACCATAGCAAGTGCCTCGATAGGAACAGCTCCCATTTCACTTAGCATGATGTCATATGGAACCGTGCTTTTGATTTTAATCTTGCTTGTAATCAAGCGCTTTTAGATTCCTTCAATTTGTTTCCATTGTGTTATAGTAGTGCTACTGGCCCATAATTCACACCCGTAAAGAACAACTGGCAGCACAAGAAGACCGAACAAGGTTTGAATAGTTTTCCAATCCCACAACTCCGCTTCACGGCACTTATTCTGAAGAGCATAGAAAGCCTTCCACCCACCTAGTGTCATTTTATACCTGCAGCTAGACTAGCTTAGCTTTTTGTTGAAATCGATGCCAAGGTATTTATAATCCGCAACCTCTTCGAGAAGACTTCCATTGTAATAAAATTCATGTTGATGTTGTTTTTATTATTAGAGAAAATCATAACCTTAGTCTTGCTGATATTGACCTGCATCCCCACCATTCTGCAAAAGCGCTCAAGAGAAGATAGATGGTCTTGCAAACCACAGGCAGATTTGGTAATTAAAATGAGATCGTCCGCATATAAGAGCAACTTTATAACAAATTCACCTAGCTGAATGCCTTCGCCCTTTTGTATGTTTAACCACTCTTCCATTTTATCAATATATAAACCAAATAAAGTAGGAGACAAAGGGCAACCCTGTTTGACCCCGATATCGCTCCTGAAACATTCTGAAATGCCATCTGAAGTTCTGATTTTCACTTTCACCTCTTCGTACATCCTATGAACAGCAGCTCTGAGATGCCTAGGAATCCCCAATTCTTCCATCCTAAACCAAAGCTTGTCTCTCGGAACGGTATCAAAAGCCTTTTTGAAGTCAACAAAGCAACAAAAAACCTCTTCCTTTTTCTCCCACTCTTTTTCAATAATGTGTCTCAGAGTGACACAGTGATCCACTGTCGAGTGCTTTGGCCTAAAACCAGCTTGCCCTTTAGCACGTTTATGGTTTTCTTCTGCCCATTTGCTGATCCTAGTTTCTATCATGCTGCCAAAAAGTTTAGCAAAGAGGGGATTGATCATTATAGTCATGTAGTTGGAGGGATTGTTAACATCACCACTCTTAAAAAGTGGTATTGCAAGGCTGATTGTCCAATCTTTCGGAAACCCTTCTTGGCAGATTTTGTTGAAGATTTTAGTGATGTACGGTGCAAGAGTTTTCATGCCCCACTTCAAATATTTGGCTTGAAGTGCAACAAGATCTTTTGCTTTACCTCCACCCAACTTCTTAATCCCTGTCTCTACCTCTTGCACAGTGAAAATGTTTGTAGTATCGTTGACCAAAGGTGGGTGTCCCACTCCACCCTCTTGTTCATAAAGTTTCTTAGCATATTCAAACCATTGGGTGGCAGTAATATTATTTTCATTTTGCTTTCTCCTTGGTTGGAGTTCTTTCCAGAAACGTTTGGGGTTATTTCTGCCCAAAAAAATTAGCTCCTCTCTCCTTGTGAACATAAAATCAGTTTTTTTCTTCTTTAGGATCTGTTTGTAGGCCTTAATGTCGAGTTTAGTTTTATTCGACTCCCTTAGGTTCCTCCTGGCCCTCTTACATTCCTTGTCAAACCATGCATTGGTTGGAAAACAATTAGTTTCAGATTTTCTATTTTTTGCTCTCTTGCATTTTGAAAGAGCCTCGTGAATCAGATTTGATAAGTCATGACTATTAACACCATGCTTATACATAGGGTGTCCCATACAAAGTTCCTCAAGAGTAGCTCTAAAAGTGTTACTGTTTTCTGAAGTTAACAAAATTCTGCCCTGAGAAGGTGGGTGTTGAGGGCCTTGGATTTTTGCCCCAAGCCGTCTATCCTTTGCCCAATACAAATTTATGTACAGCGGTCTATGATCTGATTTTAGATCCCAAACGTGCTCTCCAATTTCAACTTCTTTAATATTTTTATACAAATTCTGCGAACAAATTACATAATCTACCACACTTGCCCCGTTGTATGTGTTGCAAGTGAAATTGCCCGACTTAGCCCATCTAGCCAAACCATTACAGATTATTAGATCAAATGTGCCACATAAAGTGATCAATTCTTCCCCAAAATGATTGTAGCCTTTAGCATCTTCGGATATTCTTTCCCATTGATGATTTCTCTCTTCTGTGAGCCAAATAGGGTTATCATTTACTTCAGAGCTGAAAATACTTGCTTGCCAATTCGTTGTCCTAGCATTGAAATCTCCAACAAGAAGAACATCCCCACGCTGCGAAAAAACAGCAACATCTTTCTTTAACGCAACATAGGGGTCATTGTGATCTAAGCCACAGTTTTTATAAGTTTTAGATACTTGTGGAGCAAAGTAACAGGCTGCGATCCTGAGAAGAGTGTTATTTTCCACGATTTTGAACCATATGAATTGTTTATTAGAATCAATCTTTTCCAACTGAATGGCACGACCTTCTCTTTCTTTTACTAGAACCATTATACCTCCATGACCTTTACCATTTGCCGCTGCCTCATTCCATACTGCCATCTTCCAGTAGCCTTCAAATAATGGGGTCTTACATCCCTCATGCTCATGTGTCTCTATGAGACAAATAATGTCTTTGCCTTCCGCGATAGGTCCTAACCCAGGCCCACGTCTCCACGAATAACCTCTGCAATTCCAACAAACTAAACTTAAGGACGCCTGGGTTAAGCTTGATTGCTATTTGTATATGGGTGATATAGAGGAATGAATGAATGAAAGTTTTTATTAACGTTGAGGGGCCTAGTGGGTTTATGGGACATTGAAACAAAATCAGTCGACATGATTCCAACACGCTACTTCATATTGTTATTTGTACTTTTTTTCGATTTCTTTGTTAAGCTTGGATTTTTTATTATGAATTTTAGTTAAGTAGTTTGTTGTTTTTGCTATCTTTCCCTCTTCAAATAAAGTTGTAAGTGCTTCACCTTGTAGGATATCAACATAACTACTTCGAATGTCCTCATATGCTATACATTCCATGATGTAATGCCATTCCGTTTCCACCGATTTAGACTTGCAAAACTGAGAAACCCTCTCCTACCATTCCTCCTTGGGTGGTTTTCATTTTCCAATTTCACATCTACGATGGTGTGAACCGGTTCTCAGCTAGGCAATTAATATTTTAACTTTCTACTTTATCTTCGCTCCTATATAGTGCTTTTATTTAATTTTTTGTAAAGGCACAAAGTACGTTGCGACAAGATTAAATAATGTTTTTTTATTTAATTTTTCCTTCCTCCACCCACTTTGTATAGATATTTATTAGCAATTGCCCCAAAAATGCAAAGAAAGTTGGAGGAATTATATATTTTTTAAATTATATATGATAAATATTAATATAATATATTATATATTTCAAATATATTATATTATTTATTTATATATGTTCAATTGAAATGAAATGATTAAATAGAATAAACAATCGTATAAAAGAAATCATAATACAAATTTACAATTGATGCTAATTAAAAAATTCTTGTAGAAAACAATCAGAGGATGACTCTTTGTAATAAAACTAATTTATACAATTACATTGTATATTGAATATCCTCTATGAACATGTACAATATGATTTGTTTATAGATGTGTACAATATGCCCTGCATATAGCATTTTAATTAAACGATAAAGAACAAGAAGAAAGAAACTATATTCAGTGATCCATTCACACATGATATATGTTCATTCATTATTATTTGAACAAGTTATATTATATACTATTGATATAAACTATTTTTCGACCATCCCTGATGTAACATCTTTGTTGGGATCTAACTAGAAATACGTAATTTAAAAAAAAAAAATTAACACATATATAAGTACACTGCATCTCGAGAGTCTAACTGAGAGGATAAAATTATTCATGTGCAATCATGACAACAATTCATATTACAACATAAAATATGGATTTTCTAATATCATGAGAGAATGACAACTCAATATAGAAAGTAATTATAACATTTTAAACTCAACTTATGTGATTACATAATCACCACTGTCAATGTGCATCAATGTATAATAACAACTCTTCTTGACTAATTTACAATATAATACAATGTACAAATAAGATATTTAGCTACCCTAGAGCATAGTTCTCAAACTTTAAGTATATGTGGTAATCTCAAGTGTCATCTCGATAAATAATATTGTTGTGGGGAGGGAGAGCATCATCTAAACACTTTTTCACACCAACTATGGACCAACGATCCCTCACACTAATCCCATCAGAGAATGGTCCTCCCTTCACGGATGAGTAGATAGTGATGGCATGAGAATCCAGAGAGACTAACAAGTACCCGTGTGTTGTATAATTTCTAACTAAGTAAACATGTAGTGTATCATAAAAAATTCAATCTATTGCAAAATATTGTATATACATATAAGTTATACTCATGAAATGATAATGTTTCACTAAACATACTTTGGTCAAAGCAGGGTATACTTTAAGAAACCCCTCCTTTAGAAAAGGTGTAAAAAATTGGCAAAAGGTGTAAAACACCTGACAAAAAAATTTATTTTTTGTGGCGAAAAAAATAGTTTACAAAGAAAAAATAATAATCTCCATTGGCGAATCATTCATAGTCTCTCAAACAATGTGTAAAATCTGGGCGAATTGTGTTATTTTAAAACCACAAAAAAATTATACATTGGCAAACAAAAAATAATAATCATAGTAAAATTTTAATTTTTTGGGCGAATCATTTCATTGTATTCAAGGTTAAAAAAAACATACGCGAAGTCGATGGCATCGGAGGTTCGCAAAGGGTTTCATCAGTTTGAAGTTGGCAGTTGCGAAACCGCGAGAAAGGCTTTAACAGGTTTATCGCAATGTCACTGTCAAAGTGAAAGTTAATAGTTTGTGTGTTGCGAAACCACGAGGAGGGCAGAGATCGCATCATCGCCGGTTGAAAAGATAAAGGAGTTAACATTGTGACTTTGCAAAGAGGATGTCATTAGGGATCTATTGGATGAAGATGTCTATGCTGATAGGATGCAGAAGTGGAGACAAATCCTCTCAGTAGAGGAAGAAATGAAGAAAGTAGATCCTAATTTCCAGGGCTTCTATTCTGATTTACCCTATTTTAAACAAATTGATAAGTGTATTGAGGAGTTTGATAACATTATGGCTCAAGTTCCTCAAAATGCTAGAGATAGGGTAAACCCTTCTTCTCCAGAGGCAGATGTTGTATTGGAAATTAGTGACGAAGAAGATCAGCCTGGCCCTTCAAACTAGGATAAAAGGGGCAAGAAGAAACAAAATTTGATTGAGGTTCCAGAAAAGGCTAGAGAGAAAGCCTTACAAGTGCTTCCAAAAGGAACTAGGTATTTTGATGATGCTAGAAAAAAGTTCTTAATTGTTCAAGCTACTGAAGAGGAGAGGAGACCCAATAGTTTAGAACTGTAGTCCATGATGTTGGATGACAGAATTATACAGGCTCAAGAATTCATGAAGGATGATAATTTTATCAAGAGTGAAGAATTCAAAAGTTTCTGTATAAACTCAAACAAAATGAACTTTCTTTGCATGTAAAACCTAGAGACACAGATGAAAAAGTGACTGACATTACTAAATCATGATTCACTTCATTGACTCAGTCTCAAATGTGATGCTTCTATATCCGACTCCAGATCCTAAAACTGAAGTCTGACTAGTACTAATAGGTTCCTCTTCATTCTGAATCGGGTATTCAAAATCCATAAAATCTTCATCTTCATTTTGACTTTGAGACCTAAATTCATCATTTATGTTGGAGTCAGCAGTAGAAGTAGAACCACCATCTTTTAAAGTGTTGCAAAGGCCTCGTCTTTCACATGTGGAATTCCAAATGGCCAATGACCTATCATAAGGAAAATCTCTAACATTGTATTGAGTTACAAACAACCTCAAACAAGTTTCCAAATTTTTGTCTAGTTTGTTTTTGACATTTGATTTCAAAAACCCCAATGCACTGAAAACTCTCTCATCTTCCACCGACCCTAATATCATTGTTTGACATAAATCAGCAAGTTTGAAATATTCTGATATTGAAGTATGTAATACTTCACTCTGACTTATCCTTTTCCAGATCCTTGTTATTGCACCAAGATCGAATGGATTCTCAAAGTTTTCCATCTGGTTTTTCATACACAATGCAAAAAGTTTACATTGATTTTTAAGATTATTTGAATCTAAGATTCCTTGTATTAGTTGTCCATTGCAATCTGTATGTTTTGAAAACTGTGTTATCAATTCGTCAAGTTTATTATGAAACAACTTTGCATCAGTTGGATTATGTCCAAAGTGTTTCCAAAATTGAGGAAACACACAACTCATGGCTTCAAGAATTTCTTCTCGAGGGAATCTTTCACAAATCTCACTTGAAAGTTGGTAGGAAATAGACTTCACATTTTCACTAACAGATTTAACAATCTTGTCAAAATCATCCTTTCTAACTGGTAGTACTCTGCCTCTCTTGGTTGTTTTAGATTGGTGCATTGGTATTTCAAATCCTTTCACAAACACACATAGCTCATTTTTCCCATTGAATTGTAAAAAATTCTCAGCATGATTCAAATCTGTAATTATCTCCCACCTTGAAAAAATTGGGCTATGACCTGAGAGATCTGAATACAAAGAATCCAGAGCCATGCATGTCATTTTACGTAAATCAGAATACTCATGAATATACATAGTTCTGTCTTGGGCTTTCTTAACAAGTTTGTTTATTAAATCCAGCATGGGGAGAAGACTGGCTAAAGTTAATAGGTTCTCTATATCACTTAACTTATTTAACAAATCAGGAGCTCTATCCACTATAAGGCGTTGCTCATATAAAACTCCAATCAAGGATTGATATTCTGCTAGAACTTATTTTGCTGGTCCATGCAAAGATATCCATCTGGTCTCAACATCCTTGAGAATCTTATTTCCTGCTGTTACTCCCTCAGAAAAAATCTTGAATTCTGCAAAGTGTTTAGGACTTCTGCAAAAGTACAAGTGGAGCTCACGGATTAGATCTTCAACTTTTGACACTGTAGGAAAAGTACTTACAATCTTATATGCTAAATTCATTTGGTGGGCCATGCAATGTATGCCAAGCATGTAAGGTGCAATACTAGTTTGTAATCTTGCACAAAGACTAGTCCTTTGCCCTTGCATTACTGCAGCTCCATCAACTCCGACACACACTAACTTCTTTGCAATTGTCAAGTCATCCATACTAGCAATTTCATTCAAAGCTTTCTTAACTTCTAAATATAAATTTTTTGCAGTTGAATTGGCCCTCATTTTACGAACACAAAGTAGATTAGCTTGACGGACATGATCTTTTATAGTATATACATGCATACAGACCCAAGCAGTGTTATCTACCACAATGACTTCATCTAAGGATAATGAAATGAACTTGGATTCTTTTACTCTCTCCTGTACATTTTGCTTTTCTACCTCAGCAAGACAGCTTGCCATTTCCCATCCAGCGTATATTGACCAATGTGACATAGGATAGTGAGGAACTCTCAAAAAAGATAATAAATTACCATATTCTGAAAAGTCTCTCATAGGACGCCCTCTAGATAGAATATGAAAAATAACACTCATCTGAACGATCTTTGCCAAGTTTGCATCATTCGCTGCATGTTGAAGCCCATCCTTGATTGGATTGCCACTACTGCCACTACCAATTACCGCTATTTTCTTGAAATGCTCTTCATATTCTATGGCATACTTAACATGAAGGCATTCTTCCTTTGATTTCCATCTCACTGCCACTACTTCCTTTCCATCTATGATTTGTTTTTCATAAACCTTACCAATATGTTTTTCTATAGTGTCGAGCTTTAACTGCAACTTTTTCTCTCTTTTAGTTTTCCAGGTACAAATCGTACACTTGCATTCTGTTGGTGGTTCATCATTGTTTGTGACTGGTTCAATAAACTAGTACTTTGCTACCCAATCAACCTGGAAAGTCCTTTTCATTTCCCACTCCCGCCCCATTTTTACATTCCTTTTTCTTTTCTTCCTACCAACATCAATATTATCTTCTGTTACAACATCTTCTGTTGTTGGAACATTTTTATCCTCGTTTGATGCATTTTGATTTAATTGAATAACAACCTGCTCTTCTAGTGGTGGTGAGGTATTGTGATTTCCTTCTGCACTTGTACTTGCCAAAGTTGGTGGACCATAAACATTGTCAATTCCAAAGAAAGCCTTTATGGTAGTATCTCTAAGTTTTTAGCATTTTGATGTAAGATTATTCCCTTCACTGCCCTTGGGGGTTTTACCCTTGTCACTTCCCTGAGACTAAGCAATATTAGTTATAGACTCACCCTCCCCTAACATCTCAATCCACTGATAATCCGTTTAAACTTTACTTCCCTGAGAATAAGCAGTATTACTTTCAGACTAGGAATTGAAACTTAAAGAAAAAAAGTTAAATTTCAAATCTAATTTTTGACAGTTGGTGAATCGACATTCCACGGCAAAGGAAATAGGATATTGACCTTAGGTGGTCAATATCCATGCATGCAAGCTTTAAAAACCATTAACGTCGCCAGCAACTTTCAACATTGCGTCCACTTTTTGAAAAATTTCTAATGAAAATGAGATAAAAAAGGAAACTGTAGATAAGCTTCTGATTAAATTAAACTACATAAGCTCAAGGAGAGTATTTTACAGCAGAGCTGCACATACCAGTGTACCACCACTTGTGGAAGCTATCTCTGGAGTCTGAGTCTTGCCCGCGATGTGTCTTGCGCTGCCAGAAATTTGATGGAGTGCCAGCGGAGTGGTATTTAGTGAATGTCTCATTGCTTGGGCGAATTCAGATTTATACATATTACAAATCAATACAATTACCAATTTACCACGCCAAACAAGTCAACTCCTCCACGATAAAATGAAAGTGTGTTGGCGAAACGAGCTGACTCCTCCACTTCCCATAACGTGAAACGAGCTGACTCTTCCACGGTAAAATGAAACTGGGATGGCGAATTCTCCCATACTGCATGAAACGGAAACTTGAAACTTGGTGAACATTCCACAATAAGCGTTACCTGGTCAGCTGCGTGAAAGGTGAATACCGCCAGGGAAAAACTCAAACGTAACATTTGCCTTGGCGATTACAATGTTAGGCAACCAGGTAAACCCAACAAAGCTTGGCGACCATGAAACCATGGAAGGGCTCAGAAATCACCAAAAATAACACTGGCAAAACGTCAAATTCACCAAAATACGAAAATTTGCCACTATATTATACACTGGGTCAAAGCTTTATGAATAATAATATAAAAATAATCTATAAATCTATCAATTTCATACATACCACTTGATCAGACTATTTTCATCTAACATTGAAATGACAGTAAGCTAGTGAAGTTCATCTCACTCTTTACTTCACATTAACAATGCAGATTAGTCAAATATAATTTAACTACAAGATTCATCAACTTACATCCCACTAGTGAATGCATCATATGACACGTTATGCAAAAGAATAACAACATATATTTAATCCATCAAACATATTCATGAATCTTTCATTATAATCTATCCCATACTAGAAATAATGATTACAAATATACCACTCGATAATTCACACGTAATTATAGATTTTCACTATCATAATTATTTTTCAAACATACTACTCTCTATGATAACCCATATTAATATAGTCTATATTCTAAGACTTTACTACCAAATTTCTACAATCGATATTATACATGAAAACATAAGTGTTTATACAAGTAACTATATATAATAAAACAAATTATTGTTCTCACAGAACACAATAACATACCAACATAGCATTTGTTAAACTCTCAAAGTTTGTATGCATGCATACACAAGTCTTACCAACTATAACAACATACACTATCAATAATAATAATTAGTATGTATACAGTAAAATAATTAAATATAGATATGAGTTTAGGTATAATAATTATAGTATGTATCACCCGGATACAACATACTCTTATATTATAGTTCCGTATGATATCCTATACTATCATAGATTTTCAACTACATAACAACACATAATCCAAACTTATAATTTTTAAGACTCAATCAGTTCACACAACTAATAACAAACAATAAAAAGTTATACCACCTAGGTATATCCTAAATTAAAATGCATACAAGCATACCAAAGTATCACAATATATAAACATGCATCACAATGCACCATTATGCACTAAGTATAGCTAAATATTTATACATAATAATACACTCATAGTATGTAATGCACACAAGTATTCCATATTGAATACATATAACTAATAATCATTCATATTATTAGTAGTGAGTCAGATAATTCATAACTCATTATGATCGTTCATTCTAATGACTCATTGCTTCTAGAAGACTATTTCAAGGGTTATATTTTTTGATTTTTATATAACTTAATGATTTATTCAAATCATCTAATGAACTATAGGTATAATATTTGTATACTAGCACTTACACATCCTAATGTGCACCACATGTAAGTATTCTAATGTTATGTAATTTCTAAACCATAGTTTAGTGTTTTAATCATAACTACTAAGCATAGAAATCAACAAATGAAGTAGTTATAAATACGTAGAACACACTTTGCATACAACTACAAAAACTAAGGCTTCGTTTTCCCAAAACACAAGTAATCCACTTTCACAGCTAATTTATATTTGGGAGTTTAGAATCAATCATTCTCTATCTTTAATCAATCATTTCAATTTTTCGTTAATATATCTCTCGAGAATATTAACTAAAAAAATCTATCCCCATGGTTCAAAATATGTAAATAATCGTAACATAATACAATATCACATTTTGGGTGACAAGGTTTCATATATCAAAGAATCTAAGAGTTCCACTAGTTTTAATCCACAATATAAGGTAATTATATTTTACCCGTTCAACTCCATTTACAAATCATTATGGTTGTATATACTATAATGGCCAAGAATATGGTTTTGTTTTACCATTCTCATCACCCCACCAAACATTATAACTTTAATGTCATTTTTAGTTCAAATGAGAATCCAATACAAGACTTGAAAGTTTATAATAAAACTCATACTTAATTTGTTACATAAATCAAGCTTAAAAACCCATCTAAGTCTCATTACAAAAGATGGTTAATTATAAATTTCCTCTAATAACATTTTTAATGGCATTGATTGATGCCTATATATAAGGTATGGTACCTACATTTAAGTTTACATCTCAAGATCCACATATTACCATTGTGTCATGGATATTATGACTTTATTAACTAGTTTTAGCTAACAAAAATATTTAGCTAATAAATACATTTTGCTAACATTTTATATACTTACTAATGTTTTAGTTGTAAAACTATGTTCTATTTCAACCAAGATCGTAGTTGCTAAGGAAATCTCACTTATTACTTCCCCAAGATTCCCTTTTTATTATCTTCTTGTCTTATACAGACATCCATCATCGTTATGCTGACTTAAAGCAATTTAGAATGTTTTTTAAATTTTTTGATGATAATAAATACATACTTATACAATGTTTTTTTACACCCAACTAACTGGGAAAGAGTGGGAAAGAGTGGAGTGATGCCTTAAGAAGAGATAAAATTTATTAAAATGCCATAGTGGATCTATACGCCTAGTTGGCATAATAGCACAATAGTCTTTTCTGAGATTAATTCCCATCATAAGTATATATATATATATATATATATATATATATATATATATAATTGGTTTATCATTCAGCTGGAAAATAGATGACGTCAAATAGAATAAATTATGTTATAAACAATAGTTGTATCTTTATTATGGCGACGCCTTGGGAGAGAAATGATAACTATTTGCAAAATCCACATGTAAATCGATGTCTATGCAAAAGCTAAGTCAAATTATGATGTTAATTTATTTTGCTGAAAAAATTATCAAATTAAGACCAGAACTATGACACTTGGCAGTATATATTTACTACTTATGATTCTCATAAGCCATACGACACTCTTAATTTTCTTTTAAAAAACTCATAGTTCGACACCATGTTATAAACTTATAGCAAGTACATTTAAACTTATAAACCCCCTACAATTTACATATAATTAGCAAGAAAATTAGGATGATATAATTCGTCATAGCCATGTTATTAACTTATAGCAAATTTATATATAATTCGCCATATTATAGCTTATTGACATAGAAATAAATAATTCATCATATTTTAATTTAACTAGAAAACACACATACTCATGCGAATGATTACAGCTGGGTATACAATGTTGATAAGGCATAAACTTTTAAGCCTATATATAATTATCTAAATGCACTTCTGACCCTATGTTTTACTTAGGTACAAATCTACATTTTTTGGCTCTACATTTTACTTGGGCATAATTTGCACTTAATTTTATTATTGCTTAATTGTTACATAATCTCCTATTGTGTTGTAACCCAAAATTTTAATATATATTTTTTATCATAAAAGACATAATAGCAAAAGTTTAGTTATGATTTTCAAATCCTCAGCATGGATCTATGTTATATCTACCTCTCACATGGTGTCGATTTACTACGGTAGAATCACACCAACGGCTTGGGTTAGATAGCTCTACTTTGGTGTCTTATTAAATAATATTTTAATGTCTTGTGGCATTGAACTTAGGATCCCCAGTTTGATTTTATGCAAGATATATAATTTTGCAAATTCGTAGCCTACCCAGAAATATATTTTATTTATTTTCTACACAGATTTAATCATGATTCATGTATGTCGAAACAAACAATATTCAATTGTTCCCAAATCACACATATAATGGGTTGAAAATCGAATTACAACACCTACTTGGTATTTTTCATCTTTTTTGAAATCACGCTCATTGCTTCTTCTCCGGCATTCTCTCCAAAGCTGCTCCCTTCTTGCATAAACAATGAAAATTCTTCCATAATTCTTTCTCTTGAATAAATGCTAATTTCTTTTCCACATTTTTGTTTTTGGCTTTGTTTTTGTTTGTGCTATTTTTAAGACCTCTAATTCTTTTTTTCATTTTTTTCTAAATTTTTAATTTTTTTCTCTTTCTTTTCTATATTTTTTTTTAAACAAATCCCTTTTTTATATTTTAATATGAAATTCTAATTTCATATTAATTTAACATTTAAATACACTGCAATAATTTAATGATAAAATCATAAATAACCCGTATTTAAGTTTACTTTTATTAAATTTGTCTTTACATGTATTAATGGCATATCATGTTAAATATATAAAAAATTTATTTCTATAATTTATCTACTCAAGGAATCATAGAAAATAACAATTTAAACAAACATTAAAAAAAATTATTTTAAAATGTGTTTTCTATCATGACTTATTATTGTGGTGTCTGTAGGGTTTCGCTAGCTCTCTGTCGACCTACGATGTCTCTATCTACACATCCTCTCTAATAATGCTATCCTTCCAATATACATGAGGGATGAATTCTCCTGCATCCACCTCATAACATGTAGATAATTAGATTAAATCATATGATAATCATAAAATAATAATATAAAATTGAAATAATACATTAATATACTTAAAATATAAATGCAAATGTAAATCAGCTCATAATTAGCAATCATATATTATCATCTAATTAAACAATATTATATTATCTCGAAATAGTATAAATCTTAGGCTTAATCAGCAATATAACCAAATCTAAATTTATTAACTATATATATCCATGAATAATCTAATAAGTTTGCTTGGTGAAGAATTGGAATGCAATATTCTTCCTCTCTAAAGCTAGTCATCGTCCTCAATGACTCTTATTATATTTTTATTTTTGTGCAAAGCAATAACATGATATACAATGTCAAATTAGCAAATAATTGAGAAATTATCTATATAACTTACCATAGTTCCTTCAAGTTTATCTATTCTTGAAGTATTGATCCCACAAGACCCTACTCAATAACATCTCCCAATTAAGAAAACTTGGTTGTAAGTATTACTTACTCTAACTAATTCTGTCATGACCATCCTAGGGTCTAGAATCATCAAGAAAAACCTATATATTATAAGACTGATCACTTCTATTATCTTGAAGGGTCCCACATATCTTATTGAAAGTTTCATTGACTTCTTAAGAACACACAAGATCATTATGCAAGCTAAAATAAATGACTAGAGAGAGTTCCACAAAATCTTTTAGTCCTCAACACATCTTAATTTAGAGTGTTTTTCTCATTCTGAAGAAAAGTAATTAGAGAACATGGCAAAATAATATGTATAAGTTAATAATATCACTACTCCGCATAATTTCAAATAAGTATAACATGTCAATATTGTCACTTATTCTACGAAGCTCTTGACAAGTACAATGATGAACATGAATTAAACATACTATATTTTCAATGTATACAAAATGAAAGAATAAATGTTCTATCGTATACATGCATATGATCATGTGACTAAATTTGACAAGTTTTCCCTATCAAATCTCAGATTTGACAAGTCTATCTATTGGATCCAAACTTAATAACTACTGAGTCAATATGAGTCTAAGTAGTATACCATCCTATCACTTAGAACTCATGCTCCTAATTCACTACTCTTTTCTTAGTTCTCCACGACTTAATGATCTCCAAAAAATGTGCAAGGTTCAATGGTCCATAAATCCATACTAATAGATCACAAAAAATATTTTTACATGCTAAATGTTTCTAGATGTATCATCATACATACAAAAGAGATCATACAATCAATCTGTATTGTATTAAGTAACTACTAGTTAGACATACTAGTATCATATTTCATATATTACCATATTTTATTATGCTCATGATTAAGAAGAAAATAATGTTATAATTAACATAACATACATAGGTTAAGAATCACAACATTTTTTCAATCTTATAAGAGAACAATATTTCTTTGCTTGCCCAACTAGCACACAAGTTAAACGTTTATTCCAACCCTTATATTGGCAAAATGTTCTGCACTTCCTTACCCTACTCGCTTTTGATTAAAGATATAAAATATCTCTTCAAAACAACATGCATTAAGCAAAAGAGATCAATATCATTCTAATTAATGGATGAATAATAACATAATAATTATAATCATATTATATAAAATATATATATATATATATATATATATATATATATATATATATATATATCAAGGTTTGGCGCCTTAAGTTAGATAAAATAGTATATCTAAATAATCAAAATTGAAAAGTAGAAAGCTATCATTTCAAAAACTCTTGCTTATCCTCCCAAGGCAAAAAGGAAATACTGTAACTCGATGTTGCCCAAACACTACCTACTTACCCATTCTTGTAAATATGGTATCTCAATTTATTTTCACAATCGGGAGAGAGATATGCCAACCATAAAGATGTGTCCATCCATCCAATCTTAAAACTTATCTCTCACAAAGAGTAGAAAACATTCTTTCACAAATTTCAAGGTAGTACAGTCAAATGTAAACACTTAAAACTGCCCATCAATGACCATCAATCAGGGTTTTGATCAATTTCTACTAAAATGCACAATTTGACCTAAAAAACACTAAAACACATTAAAAGCTTTGAAACTGACATATTTAAGTGTCGATTTTGGCCAAAGTATCCTTAAATAGGGTAATTATTTTTTTATGGGTCAACTAACTTTGATCAAATTATTTTGAGTTAAAATGCCAATTATACACTTAGGTGCCTTGGATTGCTCTTTTCTATCAAATTTATTGCATGAGACATGTGCCTTTATTATTTGGTGTTGATAACATCCTAAATGGGATAACGAATCTAAAACAACTAACATCAACTTCCAATTCCAACCTAGTCAAATTTCAAGCCAATAATAGAACATTCTAACTAATTTGATTAATTTGTGCACCAAAGAGTTAATGTTTGCACCAAAATGACTAATCATGCTTAAAGCTAATTAATTCAAATCATGGGCCTTAATTTAATATTCCATGGAACTTGTTGAATAAATATTTATTGAAAATCAATTGTCATTAACTGCATCATCAAATGACATCATCTTATGGGGTGGCATCTACAAGCCATAAATGCATAAAATATCAAGATTTATGCCTCTCATGCCTCATTAAGACCTTCCATGCCTATTCATTGCCCCTCTATCTCAAATATTGATGAGCCTATTTATGAATTTTAATTACATAATTGAATTAATCTTTAGCCACACATCTTTATCTTGAGATGAAAGATTTAGATTGATTTTAACCATTTTTAAAAATCTATAAATAAAAGAGCCATAAACATGAATTAAAAGCTCTTTTATGTCAAACTTATAATGTCCAAATGCATTCAAAATTATTATGTTTTAGTGTTATAATGATCATATATTGAGCCAAGCCAAGCCAAGCCAAAGCCAAACATGGTGCTAAGGAGAGATAGAGGTAGCCACACTTCATTGATGCAGACTTCATGAGCACAAACCAAGCAAGCCACTTCAACAAGCTATTTGGAGCATCCAAAGAAGGTGAAAGAATGTTTCTTTTGCATTTTAGTTGTGCTTTCTATTTTAATCTTGTCAACTAAGCTCCTTATTTGTGATAGGCTTAAGGTGTTAGCATTAGTATATTTTCTTTGGATTTGCTTTATTCACTAACACAATACTAATATCTCCTTATTACAATCTTATGTTCACATAATGGCATGTTCGGTGGGACTCTATCTCACAAATTTGCTCACAAAGGCTCTTTCAAACAACTTATTAACCAATTTTATGTAGAATCTTGGAGTGAAAAAGTCACAATAGTGAAATTTTAAGTTAAAATTTTGCTTTTTTAATAATTATATTTTTGTTCCTAGTAACGTCAATTTTGCTCTCTATTATAATATCGTTGTTGTCATAGTAGTGAATTTCATAACAAAATCATTGTTTGCTAAAAAGTGATTTTGTAGCCCTAGGTAGTGATATCATTCATTGAAATAATGATTTTGTTCTCCTAAACAACAATTTCACCCAAAACAATGATATTTTTTACCTTATGCAATGATTTTGTATTTGACAACAATTTTGTCAACAAAAAAATGATTTTGTGTTTTCAATGTTTTCTATCTGGTAATAATGATTTTGTAGGAAAATAATGATATTGTGTTTTTGTGATGATCTAACTCATAACAGTGATATTGTTGTCTGGTAATTATGATTTTGTAGGGAAACAATGTTATTGACTATATAACAATGATTTTGAAACAAAGAGCTTGTTTTGAGAAGTTGTTTCACTCATTTGCAAATTAGCTTCAAAGCTAAAGGGCATACTAACTTTTTCATTATAGGGTCAATCTTGAAATTTGTTAAAACATGTTTTTTAGACATATTTTAAAAATTTCAAATGGATTATGAACCTTGTTTTGATGTTTAATGAAAAATTTAGATGCTTAAGTGAATATTTTGATAAATTATGCTTTCAAAGTTACAATTTAAGACCAAGGGGTCAAAAGAACACCACCTAATCTTTTATTTGGTGCTCAAAATTGAACTCATAAAATTATGTCTTCAATATTTGATTAAACTTAGAATTTGATTGGAAAAAAGAGGGACATTACGTGTATGCTCTTCCATCCATCCCTTTTAGGGAACTTTTAGAATAAAAAACACCGTCTTTATTGCAAATATGCCTAGTTCAAAGCATAGAAAGAATGTCGTCTAAAGCACTCCTAAAAAAATCACAATAGTTTGGGTGACCTTGAAATGACCCTAAAGTATTTCTATCAAGTCATTTATTTTTATGCAAATTTGGCTTGTGAGGGGGACTTTATTACCTCCTGCAATTTCTTTAGAAAATCTTTAACATGGGGTTTCATCTCCCACCACTGACTTTAACCACACCCACTAAGATCAGAGGTTTGAGTGATTAAACCACATTCTAGTGTTGGAGTTTCACACGAGACATATCTTCACTTTGAACATCACACTACACTGAACAAGCAATAGATGTAGTGGTTGCAAAAAGGATAAGATCTTTTTACAACCAGCCAAGTGTTGCAGACACCCAATTAAAATGCATTTCTTTTGCATTATTTGATGTGAAATTCATTATGTAATTGATCTATCTAGAACATTCAAAAACTAATTAGTTTTAGTCAACCCTACTTTTCCATACCCTTGATAAGAATTTAGACGATTTACTTGTATTTTGTCATTTTCTTGCTTGGTATTTTGAGATGAAAACCTAATTGTTTGTTTATAACCATGTCAAAACTAATTTGTTTATATGTCACTCTTTAATATAAAGAGGTGTTATGATGACCATTTACACCACACTTGTGCCTTGAATTTTTTGCTAAACTTGTTTGTGTGTGTCACTTGAGTTGAGGTGGGTACAATTATGCTTATTAAGTTTAAACCTTTGAGTCTTTGAAACATAACATTGATCACATCATTCGAGCATGCTTACATCGTTAGATTGCTCAATTTATTTCAAGACTTGTTTACCATTGTATCAAAAAGCATTTGTTTCAAACTATGTCATGTATACCATTTGGACCTTGTTTATGCACCATCATGCTGTCCAATCTTGTCTAGCTTGTTTGGTCAAAATCTAGTTTTCAATATTGAGTTTTCAATTAATATTGTCAAAGTTTGGATTCAAATATTGATTAATTTCTATTTAGGCCTCAATTCATGGGATTGATATGTAAATATTTCTATTTTGGGTTGTATAACTTTAATTTAATCGATTACCCAAATTTGAAAACTATTGATGGTTTGTTTATTTAATGCCTATCTTCATCATTATATGTGCCTTTGTTTGGGAGAGCAAAAACTTTCTTTAAGAGCCTTTTGCCTTAAGGCTTATGCCAACTGATCATGTTTATATTTTATTTCCATGTGTCAGGTCTATGTCAAAGTTTTTTTCAAACTTGTTAGATTAAATCAAATCATATCATCCTTTGTTTCAAGCCTAGATTTTGACGTTGTTTGGCAAAAATTATTATCATAACATGTTTGAGCCTAGCTTTTGAATCTGCATTTGGAAAAAATATCTAGTGACTCTTTTTTCTTTCCTAGTTTAGACCTTGTTTGGAACACTTTGACCTAAACCTTTGACATACCAATTTTTATTCAGATATTTGACCTTTTGTGTGTATGACATTTGATGTTAGACTATTTTATGCTAAATTTTATCATAAACCATTTTGGATATATAACTCCATAATCAAATCATTATTTGGAGATACAGCTCCACCTTCGACCAAGTTAGACCAAGTTTGAATCATTTATCTTTTGGACATAGTTTTTCAGAGTTTGCAAAACTCTAAACATTTTTATTTCAGAGATTTCATCATTTATGTGGATATGTTTAGCTACACTTATGGTGGAGTCACATGTAATCCAACTTATAATAGATTGGCTGCACAAAATCCCACTAGAAACCTTTACAGAGAAATATTTTTTAAGGAGTTTTATTATTCTCCCTACAATACTCCATATGGGGAACATAGTCAAAATCCACAAAATCTAACTTAAAATTGGGATGATATGGTTTATGAGGAGGAAATTGAAGGTCCAACTAAAAATAATGTTGTTTGGGATACAAATCCATAGCCTCTTTAAAATAATTAGTACACAAAACATATTCAAAAACCAACTTATGATCCAACTCAAGATTGGGATGATATGGTTTATGAGGACTTAAATACATTGGCTTATGCGAGTAATCAAGCTCTATAATGCCCCATTATCATTCTAAGACCTCATCCTTTGGCTTTTGTGAGTAACCAAGCCCCATATCACCCTATTTTTACCATTTCAGGACTTCATCTCTTGGCTTGTGTTAGTAATCATGCTCCCCAATGCCCTACCATTCCTCATCCAGTACCAATCCCATCCAAACCTCAACCAATCTAATCATTTGAGGACCAACCTATGATCAAAACTGATACTTTCCAACTCATTAGAAACCAAAGACAAAATAACCAACTAATCCAAGATGTTTTTGTTGAACCAGTCATTTATGATAAGTCAAATTGTGATGAATCACCTTTCAATTCTATACCAGTTGTCGAGGAGTCTCACTTTGATAAGCTAATTTTTGCTAAGTCACTTCTTAATGATTATAACTACCTTTGGGAAAATCATTACCTCAACCAAATGCCTATTTTTCAAAAGCCTCCTATTGCCAAGCCAGTCTCTGAAGAGTTGTCTTTTAACCTTTTTCTCATTATTGAGGAGTCTCACTTTGACAAAATAGTTTTTATGGAGCCCATTATGCCATCATAGGTTGTTACTTATCCAATACCAAACATTCAACAAGACATCATTGTAACAAAGTACCCATCAAATGAAGAATTAGAGTTAGAGTCAAGTTTTATTATTGAACCAACATCAGATTTAGCATCAGAATCATAATCAACATTAGTCTGAACATCAGATTTAGAGTCTATTGAGTTAGAATCAGATTCAGATATAGAATATGTTCATGACTATTACAACATTGGTTATGCATGCCTTGTAGATCAATTTGAATACATTTTTGATCCTTTTACGATTTTTTAAGATGAATATATCAGCTTCAACACAAGCTATCCTAGTATCTTATATGAAAATTGTGTAGCCTCTCCCCATTCCATTATCATTCCACAAGCCATTACCATCAACCAAAATAGCTATATTATTGACATTCCATCTCCCATAAGTGTCAATTGGGACTGACAGAATCATACTTTGTTGAGCTACATCCATGGCAATATAGTAGTTAAAGAAGAGTAATGAGGCTAAGACCACATTCATATAGTAGAAGAACACTCTCTTAGTGAAACCTTTTCGAAAGTGTTAAGGGACACGTAAAATTCAAACTCAACATCTTTTAGTGAAACTTTTTTGGAAGCGCTAAAAGAAAATCAAAGTCAAAAGCCAACGTTCATTAGTGACACCTTTTTGGAGGTACTATGGGACAATCAAGACAACTTCATTGGTGAAACCTCATTAAGGAACCAATAGCTAAGCATAAAATTTATTCACTACTTGATGGAGACAATATCAAAGATCAAATCAAAATAACTTCCAATCTACAATCTAATTAGATGGTATCTACTCTCAAGATCAAACAATAGAAGAATCTGGTAGTCATATCAAGAGCATCTTTAGAGGTCTTCGACCCTACCACATCCAAATTTGTGTGAAATTTGACATCAGTAATATAACATGTGACTGAAAGTCCCACTCTTCATTTGTTTCCCTACCATTATAAATTCCATCATCATCCACCTTTCCATTTCAAAAACAAACCTACTATCCATTATTTTTCCTTATTTACCATCCTTGGCCATACTTTCCTTTGCAAAGGCTACAAAGATACCTTGTCTTGACATTTAAAGGAATCAAAATCAATGACCAATGAAGATCATAAAAGCATTAATGATAACCAAATATGTAGGCAGTTCTTGATAGAGAAACTATTTAGATAAGGTGTGGGTTAATAATTAACATTACTGATTATTTTTTTGTCATTTTGTTGGGTGAATATTTTGTCAACCAGCTAACTGATGAGCAAAATAGATCTCTTCAACCATAGCATAAGGATATTGGTCGGCCAGATGTGCAGGTTTACTACATCAATAGGGGACAAATCTCTCCTCTCATCAAGGGGAGGTTCCCTATGAATATGTAGGAGCTATATATATATATATATATATATATATATATATATATATATATATGCATAAAATAACACTCAGGGGTAGGATAACACCATCCATCTCTCTTTTTTCAGAGATGATGTTCAAAAGTAAAGGAGAAATCCTTGTGAAGACATTGAAGGCACTTCTCTTTTTTCAGAAGTGGTCTGGCATGAATCAGTAGGAGTTCTTTTAGGTAGGAAACAAGTAACTGGTAACAAGGGTGTAATAACCAATAGACTAAGGTGTAGTGCAAAGTCTCCACCTTGACTACCTGAGAGTGAAATACGAAGGAAAATGAGGGCACAAAGTCATCCCAAGGTCCTTTACACAGGAATAGAAAATAAACAAACACACTAAAGGCAATTGTAGACAACACAAAGTCTTCCCACAATTGGCTTCAGGACACCTTCCTGATTACTTTCACAAGTTCTGCTTATTTCATTAACTGGACAAGAATGCATTCAGAAGATAGATGTAAGAACAATCTCCTAAAATGACACAAGCTATAACAGCACAAAGTCTAAAAGTAACTTGCTTTCTCATTCAAACAAAGAAATATGATTAACAATCTGAGCTCAAAGTCTCAGTAATCGCCTTTCAATTTTGATAGAGTTTTGCTTCTATAACAGAGAGATCTCTCTTGTATCAAATCAAAGATTACATTATATAGCAACCAAGAAAGGTCTAGCACTTTGTTCCATGGAACAACCCATGCTGCATTCAATGTCTTGAATGCATTTTTAGTTTTGTCAAGGAGGGCCATGCTGGAATAGGGTGGCTACCTTAACTATGGCATGCTAATTCATCTAATATGTCTCTTCCTGAGTATGGACTGTCTGGTCTTGTTTCTGGTGTCTGCACAACTGTCCCTTTGCCTTTACTTCATGGAAGAAAAACAGGCTACATCCTTGATTTGGCGTGCTTAGAAGTCTGCTTGATTCACTATTTCACTTACTGGAAATGACTCCCTTGAAGATATTTTGGCCTTTCCCTCTTTCTGCTATGATTTGAGCCCTCAAGCTATCTTTTCCCTTTCCAGTTTTGTCTTTTCCTGTCATTTGAGCTCTCAAGGCTATATCCTTGACTTTGCTGGCTCTTTACGCTCTTCCATCAACGGTTCTTCCCTTTGGCATTTTGGATTTTGAATGCATTCGAGCCTGCGCTCAAACTTGCAAATATCAATAGTTATTTCATTGCCACAGTTTTCTACTACTTTTTAATTTGAAGTCTTTGAGTCTGTCATCCTCCTTAGAAATTTCTTCGTGTCTTTCCCACTTGCTTTGGCCACTTTCTTGCTGATCTCAGCAAGTGACACATGGCATTTTTTACTACTTTTTAGAAACACATATTAAAACCTTTCATAGTTGCCACGTGGCACCCTCCACAAAAATATGAGAGAAGCTTATTGAAAGAAGCTTTATAAGAAACTTGAAATGTGGATGCAGACACTTTTCATGCTCTGCTAAGTTTTAATGGGACACGTGGTATATTCTGTAGCTTTGAAACTTATTAGAAACTGTGTCCTCGACAGATGACACTTGGCAGCTTCTACTTCAAATCTATAAGGGAAACGTGGCGGCTGCTGCTGCACTTTGAGGTTTGATCTTTCCTAGAGGGTTCTTGCTTCTTTGGTGGGCTTTGGATTTCAGGCTTTTCTTTTGGACAAAAAGATGTCCGAAGGAAAGCTTCGCTTCTTTTCCTTAGCCATTTCAATCATTTCAATTTCTTCGGGCTTTATTCCCGAGTGAATTCCTTTGGACAAAATGTTTGAAGGAATTTTGCCTTGGTCATTTTCCCATGGAAAAACCTTTCCGAAGGAATTCTTTCGACCTCCTTCACTTAGTCATTTCCATCAGACAAAAAGTCTGAAGGAATTGTTCCTTTTGGGCCTTGAACCAAATCCAAAGGAATTCTATCTTTTTTTGGCTTCTCTTTGACCCTTGAACCAATGTTCCCTGCCCTCCGCAAGGGCACTTGGCTCTTTGGCTTTGGGGCAACCCCTTAAACCTATTGATTGAACCAACTTTGGTTCAACGGTTCAACGGTTCAATCTTGCATTTGAAGCCATCCTTTTGTCTAAGTCTTTTTGATCTCTTTGAACTGTTGAACCCTTGAACCTTGAACCAAAATGGTTCAATGGTTCAACAGTTCAATGGTTCAAGCCTTCTTCTTTTTGATAAGTGTTTTGAAGCCGTTGAATGGTTGAACTTTGAACCTTGACAAATACGCTTAACTATTGCCAATGACATTGAATCTTGAACCCATTGAAACCTTTGAACCTTGAACCATTTTGGTTCAATGGTTCAATGGTTTAATGGTACAATCCTTGCTTAGAAGCTTGCCGATGAACATTTTTGGTTAAACCAAGGTGTTGAACCAATCCTAAAAATGACTAAGTGTTGAAAACTTGTTCTTTTGATTGAACTCGCCTGCAGAAGCCTTTGAATCTGTTGAACCTGCTCATCCCTTTACTGAGAAATCTTGGAAAATGAGGAAATTGAATGCTCAGAACAAATTTTGGAAAGGTAAGAGACAATTTTTTGGTCTTGCAGGACCAAAATAGTTCATATGTTGTCCTAAAAATGAGTGACATTTTTTGGGGAGAATAACTGGCTCTAGTTGGAGAACTTCTTTCAGTTGAAAACTTGAAATTGCTGAGGGGAGTAGAAACCAGAATCTCCAGTGCCTTTGAATTATGCCATTGGGCTATGGAGTCATGCTACCCAAAAAAGAAAGGTGCCAAAGAAATGAAAATGAAAATCACAAAATAGAACTAAAGACTACACAAATATACATATGTATAGATGATCTTATTTGATGCCTCAATATTTGAAGTGCTTCAAATGCCGCCCACTGTGAGATAGTGAAAATGGCATTCCATCCTGATAAACTAGTAAAAAACCATTTTCTCCCTAGAATCAGTGATGGGTGAATGGAACTCTCCACCAGGAATCACCTTTTATGTGCACTCCTTTTGGTTCTCTCTTCTTGCCCCATGGCAAGGCGTGGTCTCCAACTTGAAAACCATAAATCTTTGCTCTCTTGGTGAAGAGTTCCTTTTCTTGACTTTGGCATGAAGCAGTAGGGTCCACTACCATAGCTTGTTGCTCTTCTAGTTCAGTCTAACACATAATTTGACTATCCCCATCAGATACTTGACAAACCATCAGCTCAGCATCTCCTTTGGCATGAAGGAGTTTGACACCTTTGTCTTGAGCAGCCTTCAACCTGAGTAATAGAGATTCATACTCGGTAGCATTGTTGGTGTTGCTAAACTAAAATTCATATGAAGGAAAGATATCTCCTTAAGGAGACATCAACATAGTCCCGGATCTGGCACCGGTAGAAGAGTAGCTGCCATCAAATCTTAGTATCCATACATCATCAAAAACTGCTCCTTTCTCAGATTTTTCTTCATTTGGAGAGGAGAGTTCCTTTGGGATTGCACTATGCTCTCTCATGCCTTCTATTGTTTTATTTGAACCAATTCCTAGATTGCCACCTATAGGACTTTCATCTGCTATAATAGGAATGTCTTCAGTAGACAAAAAATAGTTACCCCTACCTGAAGACTCAAACATAATTTGAGCTTCAGGGATCGACATTTGGGTGACAAAATATTTTGCCTCCTTTTCAGGAAGTAGCCTCTACATGATGCCTTTGATAGGGATCCTCACTTTAGATAGGTCCATGCTCAATTCTCCTCCAACATCCTTGCAAAAATTTTGCCCAAGAAGGATGCCGTATGAGGCTGGGATGTCCACCACCAGGACTGTCATCTTGATTCTCTTTTTTGTAAAGGCGGCAAATGCAAATTGGGCATCCTTAATTTGTCCTAACAGTGGCACTTTTTTGTTCTCCATGGAGAAACATCTCCCAAATATCTTGGTCAGTGTGAGACTAAGGGATTCAGCTACTTTGGTAGCCATGACATTGTCTGACACACCTAAGTTTATGATGCAATTGTTTAGCTGTTGTCCATTTATCAGCAATGAGACATAAAAAGGTCTAGTCCTACCAGGAGCAGCAGGAGGAGTGATGACAAGGTTGTTCTTGGTGAGTGCATTCTTGGGGGAATCATGAGTCACCTTGGAAATTGCTTGTCCTATAGGGATGGCCTAGTTTTTAACACATTGAACCAGTTTGTCTAATTGCTCGGGGTTGGACTGCAAAAATTCAAATTCAGACATTTGAATTTTGGTTTTCTTTATATGGTTAATGATATCAGATGTTGGAAATGAACTAGGCACAGAGGATGGGAGTTCATCCTTTTGAGATTTGAGAGGGGGAGAAATGGACTGCAAATTTGAAGTTGAAGGTGTAGAAATGTTTGGAGTACTTACCTTTCTAGCAACTACCGAGTCCTTTGGCTGGAAAGGTAGAGTGTTTCCATGCTTAGCAATTGAAATTACTGGTTGAGGTTGCTCCTCTATCTTCTCTTTATTAGCTTGTTGAGCTGACTGATTCTTGGACCGAGTGAATACAGTGTATGATCCATCAACTGCTCCATCTTCACTTCTGGGTTCATCTTGGTAATTCAGGAAACCAATGTTGGAGTCGCCAGCTAATTCTTCTTCTTCCTCAGTAAAGAGTTAGCATCATTTTTAGAGTTCAAATCAGGTTGGAAGGAGAAATCTGATTCAGCCTCAAGATATCCAACTGCTGAATTGGTTGGAGGTGCTTCAATGATAAGGTTCCCCCATGGGGGAGGAAGATGATTTGGTTGCCCTTGACTTCTGGTAGCATTGCCTTGATATGGCTAGTTTTGAAATGTCCTCCTTGGCATATCCCAATAAAGAGGAGCAGACATACCTTGGGCCACTTGTCTTTTCAAGGCTAGCAGCTCATTTGCCAGCTTTTACACCATTTGATCAGTGGTGCTTGTAGATGAATTCTTAAAAGATGAAGAATATTTGCCTTTGTTAGGATCTCTTCTTATCTTCCTTGCCAAGATGAGATCATCTTCTACCTCAGTGGCCAAATCCTGAGCAGCAGCAAGGTCTATGTGGCTAGCCCATCTCAATAGGAAACTCACTTCAGGCAACTGTGAGTTGATGAAGAAACATTTAAGATTCTCAGGTGTTGGCTGAGAAATGGTAGGAATCTTGTTTCTTAGCTTGTCTAACTTGGCTATGAAGTCCCTCATAGGTTCATGAGGCTCTTTCTTCATCTGTGTGAGCTGGGCTAGCAGGGCATGCACATCTTCTACATGTTTGAACCTGGCTTCAAATTTGGCTTTGAGAGTGTCCAAGTCAGTCACTGATCGAGCCTACAAATGGTAGAATCAGTCTACAATAGCGCCTTGTAGTGTTTCCATAAACAACCTGACTACTATGTCTTCATACTCCACACCTATTACACCACAGGCTATGCTGAAGGTTTCAATGTGCTCATCAGGGTGAACTCTCCCATCACCAAAGAATTTGGAGAAATTCTTCTTTTAACTACATGGTAGCTCATGTAGGGGTGGAGTTAGATTGAGTGGGCCAAAAGAGTTACCCCAGGGGCCTTGAACTACCATTATATGGCTATGGAAAGGGGGGATAACAAATCTTGGTGATGTATGTATAGGCAAAGCTCTACTAACAATAAAAAAATAAGCTCTGCCTTATATTGGTGACCTGGTATTGGTAGGAGGGAGACTCCTAGTTCATTGAAGGTAGGAGGGAGACTCCTGGTATATATATATATGTAGAAAATAACACTCAGGGGTAGGATAACACCATCCATCTTTTTTTTTCAGAGATGATGTTCAAAATCCAAGGAGAAATCCTGGTGAAGACATTGAAGGCACTTTTTTTTTTAGAAGTAGTCTGGTAGGAAATAACAAGAGTTCTTTCAAGTAGAAAAAAGTAACTAGTAACAAGGGCGTAATAACTAGTAGACTGAGGTGTAGCACAAAGTCTCCACCTCGACTACCCAAGAGTGAAATACGAAGGACAATGAGGGCCCAAAGTCATCCCAAGGTCCTTTACACATGAATAGAAAATAAACAAACACACTAAAGGCAATTGTAGACAGCATAAAGTCTTCCCACAATTGGCTTCAGGACACCTTCTTGATTACTTTCACAAGTTCTACTTATTTCATTAACTGGACAAGAATGCATTTAGAAGACAGACGTAAGAACAATATCCTAAAATGACATAAGCTATAACAGCACAAATTCTGAAAGTAACTTGCTTGCTCATTCAAACAAAGAAATATGATTAACAATCTGAGCTCAAAGTCTCAGTAATTGCCTTTCAATTTTGACAGAGTTTTGCTTCTATAACAAAGAGATCTCTCTTGTATCAAATCAAAGATTACATTATATAACAACCAAAAAAGGTCTGGTGCTTTGTTCCATGGAACAACCCATGCTGCATTTAATGCCTTGAATGCATTTTTAGTTTTGTCAAGGAGGGGGCATTGAATGCATTTTCAGTTTTGTCAAAGAGGGCCATGCTGAAACAGGGTGACTACCTTAACTATGGCATGCTAATTCATCTAATATGTCTCTTCCTGAGCATGGACTATCTAGTCCTTTTCCTGGTGTCTGCACAACTTTTCCTTTACCTTTACTTCATGGAAGAAAAATAGGCCATGTCCTTGATTTGGCGTCTTCAGAAGTCTACTTGATCCACTGTTTCACCTATTAGAAATAACTCCCTTGAAGATATTTTGGCCTTTCCCTCTTTCTACTATGATTTGAGCCCTCGGGCTATCTTTTCCCTTTCTAGTTTTTTCTTTTCCTAGCATTTGAGCTCTCAGGGCTATATCCTCAGCTTTGCTGGCTCTTTACGCTCTTCCATAAGTGGATATTCCCTTTGGCATTTTGGCCTTTGAATGCGTTCGAGCCCATGATCAAACCTGCAAAGATCAATAGCTATTTCATTACCACAAATTTGATGTCTTCGGGTCTGTCATCCTCTGTAGCAATTTCTTCATGTCTTTCCCACTTGCTTTGGCCACTTTATGCTGATCTCAGCAAGTGACACATGGCATTTTCTGCATTGCTTTTTAGAAACACATATTAAAACCTTTTGCAGTTGCCACGTGGCACCCTCCATAAAAATATGAGAGAAGCTTATTGAAAGAAGTTTTATAAGAAACTTGAAATGTAGACGTAGACACTTGTCATGCTTTGCTAAGTTTTAACTAGGACACATGGCATGTTCCATAGCTTTGAAACTTATTAGAAACTGTGTCCCGGTAGATGACACTTGGCAACTTCCGCTTCAACTCTATAAGGGACACGTGGCGGCTTTCGTTGTACTTTGAGGTTTGATCTTTCCCAGAGGGTTCTTGCTTCTTCGATGGGCTTTGGCTTTTGGGCTTTTTTCATCAGGCTTTTCCTTTGGACAAAAAGATGTCCGAAGGAAAGCTTTGCTTCTTTTCCTTATCTATTTCAATCATTTCAATTTCTTCGGGCTTTCTTCTCGAGTGAATTCCTTCGGACAAAATGTCTGAAGGAATTTTGCCTTGGTCATTTTCCCACAAAAAAACTTTTTCGAAGGAATTCTTTCAGCCTCCTTCACTTAGTCATTTCCATCAGACAAAAAGTTTGAAAGAATTGTTCCTTTTGGGCCTTGAACCAAATATGAAGGAATTCTATCTTTTTTTGGCTTCTCTTTGACCCTTGAACGAATGATCCCTGCCCTCCGCAAGGGTACTTGGCTCTTTGGCTTTGGGGTAGCCCCTTGAACCTACTGATTGCACCAACTGATTAAACCGACTTTGGTTCAACAGTTCAATGGTTCAATCTTGCGTTTGAAGCCATCCTTTTGTCTAAGTCTTTTTTATCTCTTTGAACCGTTGAACCGTTGAACCTTGAACCAAAATGGTTCAATGGTTCAACGGTTCAATGGTTCAAGCCTTCTTATTTTTGATAAGTGTTTTGAAGCCGTTAAATGGTTGAACTTTGAACCTTGAGAAATGCGCTTAACTCTTGCTGATGATGTTGAATATTGAACCCATTAAAACCTTTGAACCTTGAACCATTTTGGTTCAATGGTTCAATGGTTCAATCCTTGCTTAGAAGCTTGCCGATGAACATTTCTGGTTGAACCAAGGAGTTGAACCAATCTTGAAAATGACTAAGTGTTGAAAACTTGTTCTTTTGATTGAACTCACCTGCAGAAGCCTTTGAACCTGCTCATCTCTTTACTGAAAAAGCTTGAAAAATGAGGAAATTGAATGCTCAGAACAAATTTTGAAAAGGGAAGAGACAATTTTTTGGTCTTGCAGGACCAAAATAGTTCATATGTTGTCCCAAAAATGAGTGACATTTTTTTGGGACAACATATTTTATGATTAAGATGTGCATCTCCACTTCAATAGGAACAAAAAAATTATATGCCATTTATCATACCTAGGCCAGAACCAAACATGTATCATACCATTTCATTGCCATGCCATTGTTGTTGTTACGTATCCTTTTGTCATTGTCGCTTATCTTAGCCAATCACCTTACCACTTGGGGGCAACCCTCTTATCATTTTATCCATTTTATCAAACCATCATTATCTTAAAGAAAAACCATTCCATCTTATCATTCTATTCTTATCTAGACCAAACCCTATTTTTATTCATCCTACCCAATCCTATTTTCATCTTGGTTCATTTTGGTTCTTCATACACTTTTTTTGAGGATATTATAATCAAGTTTCAACTCTTAGAAATTCTATATTTAAATGACAATTTATGAAAGTAGTGTGATAGTTGATCTGGAAAGATATTTCATCTTTCGTCTTATATGAAGTTTGTTTATGTGAACCTAATTATAAATGCCTATGGGAAAATTAGTGTTCACCGATCTTGCTACTAATTATAACCACCTATAAGAAAATTAATATCATTGATTTGATCTATTTTATCTTAGTAATAACCACTTATGGGCAAACTAGGGGCAACATTTATTTATCATGCATTTTCACATCACCTTGCCATTGATATTTTCATTTGATTGGCCATTTGCTAGATTTGAGAACTTGGGGATCTGGTTGGTTTTTTCTCACCTTTTGTGTGAATGAAATTACTATAACTTAAGGTTATTTTGGGACTATGTGGGTCATGCTCAATTCATGTTGAGGTCACCTCAGTCCCCCTTTCCATATGCTCTCACCATTTTGGGAGAAATCTAAGCTAATACTCTAACCATTTTGCGAGTAGGTACCTTGTGATTCTCTAACGAGTTAAGATACCTAAAAATACCAAAAACATTCAAATATTTCGAAATCCAAAAATATTTGTCTTATCTAAGCCTAGTCAGTTATCTTTGATTTACCCTATTAAGGCACAATCATTGTTAGGATGCTTTCTTTTGCTTTTGTTTTCAAGCTTTTTATTTGTTTGATTATTTCAAGTTGTTTGTTTGTTTGTGTGCTTTTTATTTGTTTGTTTGTTTGTTTGCCTGTTTATTTTCTTTTAGTACTGTTACCTTGACTCGGTCTATATGGATGTATTAGGTGATTCCTTACACACATTACTTGAGTCCATTCATATTCATACGTCAACATTGTCATCAAGGTTTTTATCATTGATGTATTATTTTCAATTGTTTATTAGATCGAGAGTCAGTCCTTATGCACATTTTGGCCAAGTCTTCATGATGTTCTATCATGAAGCCTACCATCATGTGCTATAGCAAAAATTAGTTTCAAGAAAGTCTACAAGCAGTGGAGCTATAGAAGTTTCTCCTTGGCACCTTAGTAAATCCTTCCACCCATCTTGATTGAATCAACCCATTAACAATTTTAGTTGTATCATTGCTAATAAGGGCGTGCATCTCCTCATTGATAGGTATAGCTAAATTATTTATAATGATCAATCTTATTCTTCTATTCATATTTTTGCTTTGTGCCCACTCATATTTACTCTATGCAACATGTTTTATCCTTGAGTTATGCTTTTTAATCAGCCCTAATTGGGATTGAATCATCTTTTTAAATAATTCAGGTCATCTTAATGATTATAACAGCCTATGGAAAAATCATTATTTTAATTTTTATTCTTGATTATAACCACCTTTGGGCAAATCAGTATCTTTTTTAAATCAATGCATGCAAGCATTTTATCATTTAGATTAATCTCAACCATAGGTTAATTTCACCCTTATTCTTTTCTTCTTTTTGAGGAACCATTTACCAACCTACTTATGTCAACTGTTCCCTCGAGGGGGCATCATACAGTTCATCAATTGCCATTAAAGTTGTAAGCATATAGGACCTTTTCATTATTTGAGAATATGTTATTATGCTTATAACTTGCAATGCTTTCCTAAATAGGGGCAAATTATAGACACCTAAAATTGGCCACCAATGATCATCCATCAAGGTTTTGACTAATTTCCACTAAAATGCATAATTTGGCCTAAAAATACTAAAACACATTAAAAGAGTTGAAACTGACATATTCAAGCCCTGATTTTAGACAAAATATCCCTAAATGGGGCAATACATTTTATGGGCCAACTAACTTTGGTAAGATCATTTTGAGTCAAAATGCCAATTTTGCACCTAGTGCCCTGGATTGCTCTTTTATATCAAATATATTGCACGAGACATGCACCTTTGTTATTTAGTGTTAACAACATCATAAATGGGATAACAAATCTAATACATCTAACATCAACTTCCAATTCCAATCTAGTCAATTTTTGAGCTAATAATAGGACATTCTGACCAATTTGATTAATTTGTATACCAAAGAGCCAAGGTTTGCACCAAAATGACTAATCATACTTAAAGCTAATTAATTAAAATCATGGGCCTTAAGTTAATATTCCATGAAACTTATTGAATAAATCTTTATTGAAAATTGATTGTCATTAACTACATAAAATGACATCATCCTATGGGGTGTCATCCACAAGCCATAAATGCATAAAATATCAGGATTTATGCCTCCCATGCTTCATTAAGACCATCCATGCTTATTCATTACCCTTTTAAACCAAATATTGATGAGCCTATTTATGAATTTTAATTAAATAATTGAATTAATCCTTAGGCACACATCTTCATCTTGAGATGGATAGTTCAAGTTGATTCTAACCATTTTTAAAATTCTATAAATATGAGAGCCATAAACATGAATTAAAATCTCTTTTATGCCAAACTTATAATGCCCAAATACATTCAAAATCATTACATTTTAGTGTTATAATGCCCAAATATTGAGCCAAGCCAAGCCAAGCCCAAGCCAAATATGGTGTTAAGGAGAGATGGAGGTAGCCACACTTCATTGATGTAGACTTCATGAGCACAAACTAAGTAAGCCACTTCAACAAGCTATTTGGAGCATCTAAGGAAGGTGAAAGAAGGTTTCTTTTACATTTTAGTCATGCTTTACGTTCTAGTCTTGTCAACTAAGCTCCCCCTTTGTGATAGGTTTAAGGTGTTAGCATTAGTGTGTTTTGTTTGGATTTTTTTAATTCACTAACACAATATTAATTTCCCCTTATTGAAATCCTATGTTCACACAAACAACATTAAAAAACAATTTCCATATAAGAGAATGCTAAATCAACATCATCATAATAATGTCAAAAAAGAATGAGATAATAAAAAAAATCACCTCTAAGCTAACTAAGAGAGAGATGGAACTTCTTAAACTACATATCTTAAGAGTGAAAATTCCATAAACAAACTCCTCACACAAATAAATTATCAAACAATACATCAACACTCTACTAAGAAGATTTCCACTACCCTAGGTGGTACTTAAAGAAAAATGGTCTTATGAGATTTTCCACTCCTAGTATTTATGAATATAGATACAACACTAAAACACAGAAATTTAGATAAGTATCTTGATCTTATTAAACACTCACAAAACTCAATGACAAAGAAGACTTGATAATCAAGAAGGATGTAATCATACTCGTGATATTCAATCCAAGTGATCAAATTATGGTAGAAAGATTTTGTTCTTAACTCATGAACTATGCTATATACCTGTCTACCCAAGCCTTTAATACAACTATCACCATTCAGACACTTGATAAATAAGTCTCCAAAACAACTCAAAAGGGTATGAGTGCTCTTAATGATACACACTTAATAATCCACACACAGTTTACGAATGCCACAAAACTCCAATCATGTGTAACATGGTTATGCATTGAGACACCACAAGTCCAATTACCAGTGCAAAACTTCATGTCACTAGGTTCACAAGACACTAAAATGTTAATGGACTCATTAGGTCTTCGAGTTTGAGCCACAACTTTGATACCACATGTAACATTCCCATTGGGATCAAACTAGAAATATGTTTTTTTTTAAAAATTAACACATATATAAAAGTAGACTACATCTTGAGAGTCTAACAGAGATCATAAAATTTTTCACGTGCAATCATTATAATAATTCATATTACAACATAAAATATGGATCTCTAATATCATGAGAGAATGACAAATCAATATAGAAAGTAATTATAACATTTTAAACTCAACTTATGTGATCACATAATCACCACTGTCAATGTGCATCATTGTATAATTACAACTCTTCTTGACTAATTTACAATAACAAGTACAATATAAAACAATGTATAAATAAGATACTTGGTTATCCAGAGCATAGTTTCTAAATTTCAAGTGTTTGTGGTAATCTCAAGTGTTATCTCAATAAGTAGTACTGTTGTGGAGAGGAAGAACATCAATCAAGTGCTTTTCCACACCAACCATAGACCAACAATCCCCTACACTAATCCCATTAGAAAATGGCCCTCTCTTCATGGATGGATAGATAGTGATGGCACGAAAATCCATAGAGACTAGCAAGTATTCATGTGCTATATCATTTGTAACTAAGTAAACATGTAGTGTATCATATAAAACTCAATCTATTACAAGATATTAAACACACATGTAAATCATAATCATGAAATGATAACGTCTCACTAAACATACATTGACCAAAACTTTACGAATAGTAATATAAAAGTGATCTATAAATCTATCAATTTCATGTACACCATTTGATCAGACTGCCTTCATCTAACATTGAAATCCCAGTAAGTTAGTGAAGTCCATCTCACTCCTTACTTCACATTAGAAATGCAAATTGGTCAAATACAATATATCTACAAGATTCATAAGCTTACATCCCACTAGCGAATGCATCATATGACACGTTATACAAAGGAGTAATAACAATATACATTTAATCCATCAAACATATGCATGAATATTTCATTATATTCTATCCCATACTAGAAATAATGATTACAAATATACCACCTAGATAAATTCACATGTAACGATGGATTTTCACTATCACAATTAGTTTTCAAACATACTACTCTTTATGATAACCCATATTAGTATATCTAGTATTCTAAGACTTAACTACCAATTTTTCATAATCAATCATATACATGGAAACATAAGAATTTATATAAGTAACTATATATAACAAAACAAATCATCATTCCCATGGAACATAATAACATACCAACACAACATTTATTAAACTCTTAAAGTTTGTATGCATGCATACACAAGTCTTACCAACTGTAACAACACACACTATTAATAGTAATAATTAGCATGTATATAATAAAATAGTCAAATGTAGATATGAGTTTAAGCATAATAATTATAGTATATACCACTTGAATACAACATACTCTTATATTATAGTTCTCTATGATATCCTATACTATCATTGGTTCCCACTACATAATAACACATAATCCAAACTTATGATTTTCAAGACTCAATCGATTCATGTAGAGAATAACAAGCAAAAATAAAGAGTTATACCACCTAGATATAACTTAATTTAAATTCCATATAAACATATCAAAGTATCACAACATATAAACATGCATCACGATGCATCATTATCCACTAAGTATAGCTAAACATTTATACATAACAATACACTCATAGTATATAATGCACACAAGTATTTCATACTGAATACATATGATTAACGGTCATTCATATTATTAATATTGCATCAGATAATTCATAACCCATTATGACTATTCATTCTAATGACTCATTTTTTTAGGAGACTATTCTAAGGGTTATAGATCCTGATTTCTATGTAACTTAATGACTTATTCAAATCATCTAATGAACTATAGGTATAATCCTTATATACTAACACTTGCACATTCTAATATGCATCATATATAGGTATTCTAATGTTATGTAATTTTCAAACCATGATTTAGTGTTTTAATCATAACTACCAAGCATAAAAATCAATAAATGAAGTAGTTATACATACATAGAACACACTTTGCATATAATAGCTAGAAAAATCAAAACTTCATTTTCCCAAAAGACAAGTAATCCACTTTTACAACTAGTTTATATTTGGGGGTTTATAAACAATCATTCACTATCTTTAATCAATGCTTTCAATTTTTTGTTAATATTTCTTCTAAGAATATTAACTAAAAAAATCTACCCCCATGGTTCTAATTATGTAAATAGTCATAACTTAATACAATATCACATTTCAAGTGACAATTTTCATATATCAAAGAATCTAAAAGTTCTGCTAGTTTTAATCCACAATATAAGGTAGCTATATTTTATCCGTTTCACTCCATTTATAAATCATTATGGTTGTTTATACCATAATGGTTAAGAATTTGGTTTTGTTTTACAATTCTCATCAATAGTTATCAATTCCAAGATTCATGCCCATTGAACATTATAACTTTAATGTCATTTGTAGTTCAAGTGAGAATCCAATACAAGACTTGAAAGTTTATAATAAAACCTAGACTTAATTCACTACATAAATCAAGCTTAAACACCCATCTGAGTCTTGTTACAAAGGATGGTTAATTATAAATTTTCTCTAATAATATTTCTAATGGCATTGATTGATGCCTATATATAAGGTATGGTACCTACATTTAAGTTTTACACTTCAAGATCCACATATTACCACCATGTCACGAATAATATGAATTTGTTATCTAGTTTTAGCTAACAAAAATATTGAGCTAACATTTTATATACTTACTAATGTTTTAGTTGTAAAACTATACATTTAGCTAACATTTTATATACTTACTAACATTTTAGTTATAAAACTATGTTCTATTTCCATCCAAGACTGTAGTTGCTAAATAAATCTCACTTATTACTTCCCCAAGATTCACTTATTATTATCTTCTTGTCTTATACATGTATCCATCATCGCTATACTGGATTAAAGCAATTTAGAATGGTTTTAAAAAAAAAATATTACTAATAAATAGATATTTGTACAATGTTTTTTAACACCCAACTAGTTGGAAAAGAGTGGGGCGATGCCTTAAGAAGAGACAAATTTTATTAAGATGCCATAGTGGGTCTATATGCGTAGTTGGCATAATAACCCAAAAGTCTTTTTTGACATTAATTTCCAACATAAGTATTACACAAGTATATATATATATATATATATATATATATATATATATAAATATAAATATAAATATATAATTGGTTTATCATTCAATTGGAAAATAGGAGACGTCAAACAGAATAAATTCTATTCTAAACAATAGTCAGATCCTTATTATGGCGACGCCTTGGGAGAGAAATGATAATTATTTACAAAACCCACATGTAAATCGACACCTATGCAAAATCTAGGTCAGATTATGATGCCAAGTTATTTTGCTGGAAAAATTATCAAATTAAGATGAGAACTATGATGCCTAGTAGTATATATTTATTACTTATGGTTTCCATTGGGCGTACGACACTCTCAATTTTCTATTAAAACACCTATAGTTCGATGCCATGTTATAAATTAATAGCAAGCATATTTAAACTTATAAACCCCCTATAGTTTACATATAATTAGCAAGAAAATTGGGATGCTATAATTCACTGTAGCCATGTTATTAACTTATAACAAATTTACATATAATTTGATATACTATAGCTTATTAACAAAGAAATAAATAATTCACCATATTTTAATTTAACTAGAAAATACACATACTCATGCGAATGGATACAACTGGGTATATGGTGCCTGTAAAGCATAAACTCTTAAACCTATATTCAATTATCTGAATGCACTTCTGGGCCTATGTTTTACTTAGGCACAAATCTGCATTTTTTGGCTCTATGCTTTACTTGGGTGCTAATTTGCACTTTATTTTGTTATTGTTTAATTGTTACATAATCTCTTATTGTGTTGTAACCCAAAATTTTAATATAGTTTTGATCATAAAAGACATAATAGCAGAAGTTTAGTTATTATGATTTCTAAATTCTCAACACAAATTTATGTTATATCTACCTCCCACATGGCACTGATTTACTATGGTAGCATCACACCAATATGGGTTAGATAACTCTACTCTGATGTCTTATTAAATAATATTTAATGTCCTGTGACATTGAACCTAGGGTCACCAATTTGATTTTATGTAAGATATATAATTTTTCAAATCTGTAACCTACCCAAAAGTTAATATTTATATATTTTATTTATTTTATAAATAGATAAATCATGATTCATGTATGTAGAAATAAACAATATTTACCAAAACATACATACAATGGATTAAAAATCAAATTACAACATCTACCTAGTATTTTTTTCATCTTCTTTTCTGAAATCACACTCCTTGCTTCTTCTCTGACCTTCTCTCCAAATCTCCTCCCTTATTGCATAAACTATGAAAATTATTCTATAATTTTTTATTTTAAATAGATGTTAATTTCTTTTCTAGATTTTTGTTTTTGGCTTTCTATTTGTTTTTATCCTTTTGTTTTTGCTATTTTTAAGAACTTTAATTCTTTCTTTTTTTTTTTTTCTAGATTTTTAATTTTTTTCTCTTTCTTTTCTAATTTCAATGTTTTTTCCTTTTTTTTAAAAACAGTTCCCTTTTTTATATTTTAATATGAAATTCTAGTTTCATATTAAATTAATTTAACATTTAATTACACTTCAGTAATTTAATGATAAAATTATAAATAACCCGTATTTAATTTTACCTTTATTAAATTTGCCTTTATGTGTATTAATGGCATATCATGGTAAGCACACAAAAAATTTATTTTTATAATTTATATACTCAGGCAATCATAAAAAATAACAATTTAAACAAACATGAAAAGCAATCATTTTAAAATGCATTTTCTACCATGACTAATTATTGTGGTGTGCGCAGGGTTTTGCTAGCTCTCTGTCGACTTGTGATGTCTCCATCTACGTCATCCTCTCCGATGATGCTCTCCCTCTAGTATGTTTGTGGGATGAATTTTCTTGCATCCACCTCATAACATACAGGTAATTAGATTATATCACATGATAATCATAAATTAATAATATATAACTGAAACAATACATTAATATGCTTAAAATATAAACACATACATATACCAGTTCATAATAAGCAGTCATGTATTATCATCTAACTAAGAAACATTCTATTATCTTGAAATAGTATAAATCTCAAGCTTACTCAAAAATATAATCAAACCTGAATTTGTTAACTGTAGATATCCATTGATAATCTATCAAGTTTATCTGGTGAGGAATCGGGATGTAACACTTGAAACCTATAAAATTTAGTGACATTATTTACCATTGATATAAACTATTTCTGGCCATACCTGAAGCCTATATAAGTTAACAACATACAATCATCTACAAATTTATCCAGAATAAATAATCTTGTCTCACCAGTTCTTTTGAAGAATAAATATGACCAAAGAAAAGCTTACATTCTCTAAAAGATCAAGGAATCTACATACATTTACGTATAGGAAATTCATTAAATTTTTCCTTTTAAAATATATTTATATATTTTTTAGAAATCATAACTTGTAGACTTATAATTACAAATAAAAGATATTTAAAATAGTAGAGAAGACAAAAGAGTAACAAAAATCAAGGAAACGACATATGTAACACTTACTTTATAAAGCATCAAGTAGGCTTCCATGAGTTTTTCATATAAATACTATATATTGATGTTGATATATGTACCAAAACTTGATTTGTAGGTGCTACATTCATAGACAAGCAAGTTTATTCTTTTAACTCACCAAAATTTCATTTTATGTAAAATTGATCAATATCAATAGAAATTAAGGGAAAATATACTATTTGCAACCATGTTACTAGTTAACCAATGATAGATAGCCAACTGATTATCAAGATTTACTTCATCAATATTGGAAATGAGATCCTCTACCTCAATCATCTTAGCATCTAATGCAGAGCATACACCAAAACTTCTCACACTATGCTTGTTTCTAAATCCACTTCTCCAGACAATGGCTCTTAAATTCACTCTTCATGGAATGGTATTAAGATTCACTTGGTTATCTTGTACCTTCCTATGCTTTGGTTTTGCTTAACAAAGTCTCATTAGGCCTTTTTGTCCACTCACTAACTCTGCCAACATTCTCCAAATCTCACTTTCTCCCTTTACACAATTCTACATACACTTCACATTAGTCCTTGTAGCCCTTTTATAAGCATTAATGCATAATACAGACAAAACACAATCATTTAAGGAAATATAGTACTTAGTTCTTATTTCCCTTGACAAAATACACCTTTGTATAAAATTTGATAGTCTAACTCCTTTCCTACCCCCTCTTTCTAGCTACTAGCCCTTTTCAGTTAGACCTCTTTAAGACTAAACACAACTCATTCACTAAAAATACATATAAATAGATTTTTACACCTCTACAACCATGATAATCAGTTAGATCACCTTTAAAATAGGCAAACTACAAAATTTTGAGGTTTTTTATATGGTTCTAACTCTTGGTATACACCAAACCCTAGTTTAGGGTTTTTGGATGCCTGCACTAACCTAAGAGCAGTTAAAATTCATTTATGAATATATTAGAGTGATTCAATGGACCAAAATGGGGTTTCTAAGGTCTTTTTAGACTTGGTTCAAGACTACCAATCCTTAGATATCATGAATCAATATACTATCTAGCTTTTTAACTCCAAATTAGCTTGATTATGTAAGCAGAATGACCGTCTACAGGTCTATGTCAACGTTTAAAATCTATTATTATGTTTCTTGACCTAAAAAAGGTTCAAACAACTTTCAAAGGATTCAAAAAAACTTACCTAAATGTTATTTATCATTGTAACTCGATGTTTTGATCATATCCTTTTAAGAATCTAAATACATAGTCCACTTTCCCAAAGTTCATCATAGAAAATAGGGGTTCCTTAACACATCTGTCTAAACACCTTATGAGTTTCGCACTATATATTATTACATGGAGTTTCAAATATCATTCTATAATTTTTATTCACATTTGAAAATATTTGTTACACCTTTCACATTCAGTCATTGGAAACACACCATTGTTCATGCAAAACAAACATCTCAGTTACAGGGGTCCTTCTTTAGAAATGATCACACTAGAAGTTCTCTTTATGATTTGAAGAAACATATATACTAAAGACATCCTAACCTCAACCAATCTCTTTGAACATGTTTCACAATTGATATTAAATCAAACAATTTTGAATACATAATTTATAACCAAACAAAACATATAGGAATAGGGATTCTATTGTTACCACCTTCAATAGGGGTTTTCTCTGTTATTTATCTCTTAAAAAAATCATGCATTTACCATTCATTCACACTTTTAAAACCATTACTAATATCACTCTTCCATTAATAATCATATGCAGTTAGCAACATATGCAATGACCTGAAAAAGGGTCTGTATTCATTCATTCAAAATAGGGGTTACAAAGCATCAATGCTCCCCTTCATACAAACTTGTCAATTCTCCATTCCTCTATTCAACTACCTTGAATGAAACTTCAATCTAATACTCAAAATTGACTCCTACCTCCTAGAAAAGGATACATAACTATTTCTTGATTCCTTTTTCCATGTAGAGGTTTCTTGGTTACATTGCATTTTATTAATTTACACTATATGGCATATCTAGAACCATGACATCAGAATCATGAATATTTTATAAACCTCTTACATTTCCAAAACCCTTGGACTAACTTAACACATCTTTCCACCTTCACAAATGCATAGAAAATCCTTAGAGGAGGCTTAACAAGATTCAAATATTCAAATATTACTTTTGGTGGGAAAACCAATAATTTAAATTCTATGCACCTTAAGACCATCTAGACTTCACATATAGATTCCATAGGACCTCTAACAACTATAAGACACATAATAGAAAAATTTATGACAAAATAGAATCATATTTTGGGTCCTTATAGGATGCCCCTGCATCATACTACCAAGCTAGAAAAATGTTTACCATAGGTTCTTGTTGATGCACTTGGTGTATGCTTCTATCTGACTATAATAAACCTCCTTATAGAAGGTATCATCTACTAGCCTCTCATAGAGGTGAACATGTTCTTAGGCCCCATATTTGGGCCTTATTTGTTTCAACTCCTTCAATAGCATACCTACACATAAAGAAAGTTGTTAAGAAAAACACATCTACTGTTGTCTTCTGCCTGCCTTGAAGGTGTATACCACTCTACTTCTACAAATTGATTCACTTTATCCTTATCTCCATCAGTAACCATTTCTAAAATTATGTAATCTTCTTCCTTCATCTAGGCTTCTTATGATTCTCACTTCACATCACATATAACATGTTCTTGGTCTTTACATGCTTCATACTTATGTAAACTCTTGATTTGTTTTTGTACACCTCTATTGTGATTACTCTCTATCTCCTGCATATGAAAAGGTTGTATACTCATTTTCAATAGCTCATCTCTTTAATTTGTCATTCTTTCTTGTTCATGGGCCTATTGCATATTTCCCCACTCATTGATATTCTCTTCTTGTTTATGACTATCAACCATTCTTTTTTTGGCTAGCTACTCCTTATTTGTACTTTCATCATAAAACAACTCATTAAACATAAAATTTAGAGACTTCATGGATCTCTTGGGATATATCCTTATACATTTCAATCTCCCACTTCTTAGCTTGCTTGATATCATTCCCAACCCACTACTCATCCATCTTAGCTGCAATCTCTATCACTATTCTATTGTCTTCTCTCTCAAAGACTTGGTTGCCCTTCTTGTTTTGACTATCTTCTTATTTGAGCACTCTCTTAGGTGTTATATCTTTTTCTCTTTGATGATTACTTGCTGTCACCTTGCATTCTTACTTATCCTCTTTCATGCCCATCTTTTTGGACTCACAACTTTTCACATGAACCATCTCAAAATAACTTACCTTCTTTTCTTCCTTTGGTGCCTTGACCAAACCCAAACTTTTAATGGCCTTGCTCCAATACTGCCTTGTTTCCATCATCATTATCCTTTCATCTTTTCTTGCATATTCACCCTTCAATGGAACAATAATATGTATCTCTCCATATTTCTTAATGGTATATGTATTGGCTTATACATCATGAATTTCATGTCTATCAAACTGCCATGGTCTCCCTAATAGTAAATGACAACATTTATAGGCATAATATCAGACAATAATTTATCTCTATATCCTCTTATATTGAGTTCAACCCAAATTTATTCACTTACTAGGATTTGATGTTCCTTCTGAACCCATGCAACCTTGTATGGTTGTGGATGTGGCATCCTCTTCAAGCCCAACTTCTGCACCATCTTTAAGGACATAATATTATTAGTGCTTCCTCTATCAATCACTAAGTTACAAACCTTACCTTTTGTTTTGCACCTGATTTTGAATAAGTTTCTCCTTTGGGATGGATATATTACTTGTTTTATCTACTAAAATAGTATTCTTTTCATGATTAAAGACTCATTTCTTTCTTGCCTTCTCTCCTCATTCACTTCTCTTGCACTCTGTTGTTGCATACTTCTACTCATATTCATTAGACACTTTGTTGACCTATGTCCTTCTCTATGACAATGCCAACATTTCCCTTGAAATATTTATATTGGTCCATTCCTCATAAGACCTTCATCTCTTCTCATTCTATTACCTATAAGCTGTCTAATCTCCCATGCATGGTGATGTACTCCGATGCCCTCTTCTTGAACTACTACATGCACTTGTGGCCTCTCTTGGACCACCTCTTCATTTCTTCTCTCACTTGTCCTTGGATACAATGCTACTACTCGACCTTGATGATTGTCATCTCATTCTTCTCTCTCTATGACTACTCTTTTTACTCTCTCTCTAAGAGCATCCTCAATAGCCTTCATCCTCATGACCAATGAAGCAATCAATTGTGTCACTTGGTTTAGCATTTGCTTACCAAATCATCATCTCTGCTAACTCTCTCCATGGAACACTACTCTTAGTTCCTTATCTTTCACTTCAATTCAAAACACATGATGTAAATCCTTTCATAATCCACTAAGAATATTTAACTAGATCTGATACTAAAATGATGTAGAGCATACACCAAAACTTCTCACACGATGCTTGTTTCTAAATCTACTTCTTCATACAATGAATCTTAAATTCACTCTTCATGTAATGGTATTAAGATTCACCTAGTTATCTTATACCTTCATATGCTTTGGTCTTGCTTAACAAAGTCTCATTAGGCCTCTTTGTCCACTCACTAAGTCTGCCAACATTCTCCAAGTCTCACTTTCTCCCTTTACACAATTATGCATACACTTCACATTAGTCCTTATATTCCTTTTATAAGAATTAATGCATAGTAAAAATAAAACATAGTCATTTAAGGAAATCCAATACTTAGTTCTTGTTTCCCTTGACAAAATACACCTTTTTATAAAATTTGATAGTCTAACTCCTTTCCTACCCCCTCTTTCTAGCTACTAGCCCTTTCTAATTAGGCCTCCTTAAGGCTACACACAACTCATTCACTATAAATAAATATAAATGGATGTGTACACCTATACAACCATGATAATTAGTTAGATCACCTTTAAAATAGGCAAACTACAAATTTTGAGAATTTTTGTACGGTTTTAACTCTTGATATACACCAAATCCTAGTTTAGGGTATTTGGATGCCTGCACTAACCTAAGAGTAGTTAAAATTCATTTATGAATATCTTAGAATGAATCAAAGGACAAAAATGGGTTTATAACATTGGTCTCGACTTGGTTCAAAACTACCAATCCTTAGATATCATGAATCAATCCACTATCCAACTTTTCAACTCCAAATTAGCTTGATTATGTAAGCAGAATGACTGTCTATAGGTCTGTGTCAATGTTTAAAATCTCTTACTACATTTATTTAACCAAAAAATGGTTTAAAAAAATTTCAAAGGATTCAAACACAATTACCCAAATGTTCTTTAGCATTGCAACTTGATGTTTTGATCATATCCTTTTAAGAATTCAAATACACAGTCCACTTTGCCAAAGTTCATCACAAAAAATAGGGGTTCCTTAGCACATCTATCTAAAAAAAATATGAGTTTCACACTATATCTTTTTTCATGGAGTTTCAAGTATCATTCTACAATATTTATTCACATTTGAAAAGATCTCTTACACCTTTCACATTCAGTCATTGAAACACACCATTGTTCATGGAAAGCAAACATCTCAGTTATAGGGGTCCTTTAGAAATGATCACACCAGAAGTTCTCTTTATGATTTCAAGAAAAATATATACTAAATACATCCAATATTTTACCAATATACCCGACCAATCTCTTTGAACATGTTTCACAATTGATATGAAATCAAATAATTTTGAATACACAGTTTGTAAGCAAACAAAACATACATGAACAAGGACTGTATTGTTACCACCTTCAAGAGGGGTTTTATATATTATTTATCTCTTCAAAAAATAATGCATTTAACTTTCATTCACACTTTGAAAACCATTAATAATCTCACTCTCCCATTAATAATCATATGTATTCAACAACATATGCAATGACCTCAAAAAGGGTTTGTATTCATTAATTCAAAATAGGGGTTACAAAGCATCAATGCTCCCCTTCATAAAAAATTTTAAATGCTCCATTCCTTTATTCAACTACCTCAAATGGAACCTAAATTCACTACTCAAAATTGACTCCTACCTCCTAATAAAGGATACATAACTATTTCTTGATTCTTTTTCCCACATAGAGGTTTCTTGGTTACATTACATTTTCTTGATTTACACTATATGGCATATTTAGAACCATGACATTGGACTCATGAATATTTTATAAACCTCTTACATTTCCAAAACCCTTATAATATATTAAGACATGTTTCCATCTTCACAAATTCATAGAAAATCCTTGAAGAGGCTTAACAAGATTCAAATATTACTTTTGGTGGAAAAACCAATAATTCAAATTCTATTCACCTTAGGACCATCTAGACTTCACATATGGATTCCCTAGGACATCTAACAACTATAAGCCACATAATAGACCAAATTAGGACAAAATTTAATCATTTTTTAGGTCCTTATAGGATGTCCCTGCATTAGCATCATTTACTAATTTTTTCATCATGATATTCTTGAATCTCACCGAATAAATTAAAAAAATATTAAAAACTAATGCCTTAATACCACACCATAAACATATATTGAGATCTACATTGTTAAATAGGCAATGGAGGTGGTGTTATGAACACCTAGTGAGTTTCCTAGATTGACATGATGCAATGAGTGAACTACTACTTAAAAATTAAACCTATCAACTGTCCCTTCCACCTGAGATCAATTACCAGTCAATAACTTTTTCGCTCAACTGGTGATTCCTCTACCTTGACATTCACTTTACATCATAACTTTGATACTCACTTCAACAAAATAATGTATTACCTCCATATTAGTTTCAATGCATTATTGATTAGATGCACACATCAAACATGGAGTCTTTTTGTAGTCAAATAAAAAATAGTCAATAAAAGATATGACCACCATGCAAGCTAAAAAAATCCAACAACTTCCCTAAATTTAGGGCACATGTATATGATATGGGTCATATGGTGTATGATAACATGTTCACCTAATATGTCATGATTCTTATATGAAAAAGGGCCATGTAAAATGCCTTGAACATTTTGGGTAAGACCAGTGTCAGTGAATCGAAGATGAATTATTTGGTATATAGAAGAGTGAGAAAAGAACACAAGGTAAGACCATAATTTAAAGAACATGTCTAATTTTCTTAGGTAAGAATATAATTCAAGGAACATGTTCATGGTTGTCTTAGAATTTAACACTCAACCATGGTCACTTCAATGAGTCAATACACAAATTTTATTGCTCGAAACATCAATCCAAATTTAGAACAACACATAGATTTTATAATACCAGGATTTGGATACTAAATGCATAGATATGATAGCAATAGGGATAAATATAAGATTAACATAATAAAGTATTCTAGGTGAAACTCAGATTATAAAAACAATAACTCATATAGGAAAACCATACTCATATCAACATATAGCCACATTGGGCATATAAACCCACTAAAATGTTGAGTGTAAATATAGGCAGTGCATGATGAGGTGGAGTGATCAAAACAAATTCTAGATTGATAATACAATGATGCCTTAGTTGTTAATATTGCTTATATTAATGATGAGCATCCATATATTTGCATTTCCACTTAAAAGGCTTTGTACCTCATGATGAGTCATCAAAAGAATCTAACTTAGTTGATATATCTTGTCTAAATCCTTTGTTATTTCAAACTACACCAATTCACATTATATATAATGTTACATAATACAAGCTTGTATTAAAATAAATTGGAAATGCATACTAGCCTGGTAATCAAGGAATGCCTCAATAAAATCTGATCTATGTCTTAGAATAACACCCATGGCCATATTCAGGGAAACCATTCTAATCACATCATGTCATAATATCAGAAAAGAGTTTTTACCATTCATCTATATCAAATCAATCTACAAAGTTCCAAATTGCTGATATACTGCTCTTCAAATAACAAAAATTATTTAAACTATAGTACCTATAAAGGAAATGATCAATAAAATAGAGTGAATTTATACAAAATATCTGGGAGGAAGGAGTTTATCATGGACATAGTATGAAGAAAGACATTATGATTTGGCATTCACACCTACACCATAAAATTATTTTTTCTTGGACACTCTATTTACAAAATGTGGGATTTGATAATCAATCATGGGTTTTGAGTGAGTTACGACTCTTTCACCTTAAACCCTTCGATACTAAAGTAGAAAATTAAAGCCATTCCAACGTAAATCCCACCTTTGAAACATGGTATTTTTTTAATTAAAATCTGATAATGCATGTACAATGCTAAGCCCCAAAACTGTAATATGTGAATATGAAATCTAAAAACTAGATTATTTAACTTATAAATGCAAGTCCACATCAAACCAGGGTACTTAACAAAGCCATGATGGGCACACATATAAACCATTTTATGTATTATGGGGTGAAGTCCCTCCAAATTTAAGCGTTTGGATAACATTTCATTAGTTAGATTGATTCATTTAAATTATGATGTTGTGTAGGTGTAACAACTATTAAATACTAATTACATAATAAAAAAATAATTACATTAAATATAAAAAAATATGCATGATAATGCTTAAAGGCCTCTCTCTTCCACCTGACTATGGTGGCCAAAGAGCTCTTTTATCTTCTCAAGCATTCCTCTCACCACCTTGCTATGTTCTTCCCCTTCTTTCTTGTGTCCTAGATGCTTATCCCACTGTAATACACTAATACTAATTATTAATATATATCTTAATTTATATAATATTAATAAATTTATATTATTAATATTTATAATAATATTTTTATATATAATAATATACTATATTATATAATATATATATATTTTATATAAATAGTAATATAAATATATTATCACTATTAATATATAATATTAGTTTATATATTAATATTATATTTATTAATTATATATTATTTAACATATAATTATAATTTTATCCATGCATGACTTTTGAAAACTCACCATGGTTTCACAGTTAATCGGTGGTTCTCCACTTTCAATGTTTTCACTGTCATCCCTTGTCACAGGCCGTCTATTCCACTTGTCTGAATCTATGCATGTAAACTATGTGATTTCAAAAGTCTATTAGTTTAAATTATACTATCATTAGAGGCATGCAAACATCTGAGACATAAAACCATGTGGATTCATTTCAATCAATTTTCAAGGAATCAACATCATTAATTTTGGCCTTTCATTGGGAAATTTGGATTTGATAGCAAAGAGTGTGTTGCTAATAATAATAATAATAAGATTTTGGAATGTGGAAGCCATTAGGGAGAAAGTCATTGCAATAAGTTTACCACTGCTCGGATTTGCTTACATTTTTCCAACTAATACTAAAGAACATAATGTAATTGTGTATAGTAGGTAAGTATAGGACAATTTGCCATATGTTTTCCACAACTACTTGGTATACCCTTTCATACAACACAAAAACTAGTAATATTAACTCATTATCTTTTGTTAGAATGTATCCCCATATAGGTAGAAATTGTGCTAAGTAAACTGTGCATAAACTTGGACATAAACCTGAGTCATTAGTGCCTCTGTAGCTGGTAATAGTTCCATTCTCTGAGCTAAAAGTCTAAATTAAATGTCTCCATCCCTATTTTTTGTATGCTTAGTAATTTTTACTTGGATCAAAGGAGTATGTCAATCTTCATGGAATAAAAATGTAGGTAGACTAAAATAAATGATATTGTCTCAAATTTTGGCATCCTATCAAATCTCTACACCCAGCTCAAAGCTGGCACTCTCTATCTTAAAATAATAAACTAAGTTTAAATGAATAAGACATCTAGGGTATGCCAACACCAAGTGTGTTTCTAGAATGGAATCAACAATCCTAAGAAATTAGCTGTAGCACTCCTTTTGTTTCAATAGAAAAAAAATATGTCCAATTACAATAATATGTCATGTTTTTTCATGGATTTTTTTACTTTGTTTTACCAAAAGGAGAAAGGCAAAATACTTAATTGGTATCCATACAAATTAACTTTGGTTTACTGCTCACTTCTTTTCATGGCTTATGTTGTGGTTGTATTGTGGCACTTAGTGGAAAATTGGAATAATAAGGTTTCATGAAAGCATATGATAACATTAAATGAGTAGTTGTATGACTCCCTGTGTCTATGGCTCTCTTTAGTTTTAAATAAGCAACAATAAAAAAGAAGGTACCAATCCTAATAAGTCTATGATTGACCTTTTCATTCTTATTCCACACTACTATTCTATTCATGGACATAATTTTGCTTCGAGAAAAAAATAAAAATAAAAAAATTCTTACGTCTCTTTGGATGCTTTGCCTATTCCCCTTTGCACATTTCTGTTATACATTGCACATTGAAGTAGAAAAAGTAGCACTCTTATTATTTGTTATCATTTTGTAATAGGAGACTGAAAATAAAAATTCAGTGTGTCAACCTTGGAATGAGCCAAACAACATCTTCTCTATTTTGTCTCTTGTGAGATGAATCATGGGGCTTTGCCCCACTGTATAAGCCTCTAGCTTAATTAGTCATAGAGGGATATTTTAGGAATCATTTGCATTTAATTTGGAATTATTGATGAGTGCGGTGGTCAATCATATTTCATTGATTATTAGGTAAAGAGAAAATATAAGGTTTTTACAAAGTTAAATAGTATTTTTTTAACAGTGTGGATAAAATAATAATATTTATTTGAAGCTGATTGGCTAGTTTTTTTATATGTTATGGGTCATTTTACTTGGATCAAGACCATGTATTAATGGCACAGTAAATAGAGTAGGGGTTTATACAAGGTGGGACTATTGTAATATTCAATGTTATATTTGTTCACGCAGTGTGGACCAATTTTTTTAAATATTTAACATTGAATGTGGGATTGGTTGATTGAAAACATGGCAGTGGGTTTTAAAGATCTAAATAATTGTAGAAGTTTGCTATGGTTTGCTATGTTCATCAAGGCAAGGAGGACTAGAGATAAGATGATGGTTTGCGATGAAAATATTTCATAGGCTTCCATAGGTTACATAACCTATGCGGAGAGTTTAGAGGTAAGGTTTTTTATTATGAGCTTGCTTGATTTGGGCTTTTATGTTTGAAATGTAGGGCTTTGTCTGGATTTCATTACGCTAGGTTTTCTTTTCTAAATTGTTGCATTTTTCGATAAATCTATGTGATAATTTGGCATTTGATGATCAACAAATACCTTTGTTCATTTTGATGGTTGTTGTGCTTGACAAAAATCTAAATTTCCAAATAATATATTTAAATAATTTATTTGAGTTACAACAAAATATGAGGGTTTTGAAAATGTTTTTCTTGATAGTGAATTTATGGGCTTTGGGCTTGGTAATCTCAATAAATCTTAAGGTTTAAGTAATGTTTTTATGGATTAAGAGTTTGAGGGCTTTGGGAACGTGATCTCAATCTATAAGGTGTTATTCATGTAGTGCTTTCCAATTGCATATTTCTATTAGAGTTTTAGGTGCTAAATTTCTATTAATTATTTATTTTCTTAAAACCATCATTTTTTCCTAGTGGAAAAACTCTACTATTTTATTATTATAGTAAGGGCATTTACTACATTATTACAGTTGAACAAAATCATTTCCTTTTCCTTAGCAAACCTTTTATAACTATCTCTAAGAGCAATGACGTCAAGTATTTATTGCTCTATTACATATTTCTGAGCAAGCTATTTGAATTGGAAGAGGCTAACTAGATTGCAACAATGTTTTTTGACCGTGCAAAAAAAAATAGTGTGAACTAGTTGAAAATTTTACCAATTCTAGGGTTTTGTATGGCTTTTGTCATGCTAGGTTTTCTTTTCTAAATTGTAGGATTTTTTGATAAATTTATGTGATAATCTGGTGTTTGATGATCAAAAAATACCTTTATTCATTTTGATGGTTATTGTGCTTGAGAAAAATCTAATTTTTTGAGTAATATATTTAAAGAATTTATTTGGTTTCACTAAAATATGAGGGTTTTAAGAATGTTTTTCTTGATAGTGAATTGTTAAGGTTTGGATTGATTTTTAAATGGATTTTAAGCTCTGGTCTTTGTAATTGCAATAAATCTTAGGGTTTCAGGAATGTTTTTATGGATTAGGAGTTTGAGGGCTTTGGGAACATGATCTCGGTTTATAGGGTGCTATTTGTGCAATGTTTCAAAATTACATATTTCTATTAGAGCTTTAGGTGTTAAATTTTAATTATTTATTTTCTTAACACCACCATTTTTTCTTAGGGGAAAAACTATGCTATTTTATTATGATAACAAGGGCATTTACTACATTATTACAGTTGAACATAATCATATCCTTTTCCTTAGCAAGCCATTTATAGCTATCTCTAGGGGTAATGCCATCAAGTATTTATTGGGCTGTTGTATATTTTTGAGCAAGTTATTTAAATTGGAAGAGGCTAACTAACTTATAATAATGTTTTTTAACTGTGCAAAAAAAAAAAAAAAGTGTGAACCAGTTGAAAGTTTTACCAACTATTATATACACATGCATATGAATATTTTATTTATGGTAGAAATTAAATATTCAAAAATTAGCGACATTTTTTTTGCAAGCTAGTTAATCTCTTGCATTTGAATTTAAGCACACAGAGCATGCATTATTGTTTTTTAAAATTTGATTAATGTTAAACCTTAAATAGATGAAGTTATCTGATAATATATTTTTTATATCTGAAACATATCTAGCTTTGATGAAGTCAATTCAATTTTTAGTTATCTATCATCAACTATATATGCAAAGAATATCCTAACTGTAGTATTGTGTTAATAGTAGATTTTAACGTTAGTTCCTTGTTTGTGGAAAAAATTAATTTTGGTCTTATGATGACAGGTTATCCTAGTTTTTTGTGTCTTGTTTATGATAAACCTCAACTATTGTGCTTAGGTGAGGTCAATAATTCTTTTTTTGTTCTATTTGATTGTTTTAATTCTTTTTTAGAATTTTTTTTTCAATTATTTTTTTGAATTTTAACTTGTGTTTAAGTCATGTCAAGATGAGCTCTGTGAGTCTTTGTGATTAGTCATTACCCTAATGAATTTTTTATTTATTTTTAATTGTCTTGTCTGAAAACATATTGGACTTAGCTGAGATCAATAATCCTTTTTTTTATTTGATTGTTTTAATTTTTTTTTACAAAACTATTTTATGTGAAAGATATTTTAGTTAGATTGTTATTATTTTGTGGAATTTTAACTTGTGTTTAATCATGTCAAAATGAGCTCTGTGAGTATATGTGATTAGTCATTATTCTAATAATTTTTTTCTCTGTATTTTTTTAGAATAATGACAAGGCAAGGAAACCCATTTAGAAAATAAGTATAGTAAGAATTCAAGTTATAATTTTTTTTGTACAAGAGTCTGTGATCTTTAACGTTTAAATCTTCATTTACTTTATTATGTAGACTAGTTACTTAAACAAAACTATGATTATTGTTATTTAATTACTTGATGTTGAGTCTCTGTTGATTATTGTCAATTACTTTACTTTTATATTGAAAAAAAGCAAGTTATAGCATGTGAAGGCATGTTGGTCGAAAGCACCATGGCTAATCGAAATTGTGGATTTTTTTCTAATTATTTTTTGTATTTATAGTTACCATTATTGTTTCAATTTGAATACTCAACCTTTTTTTAATTTATGTTTGATCAAATAACATGTCTCATAAACATGATAAGACATGGAGTTGAAGCTTACATCTATTTGTTTACAAAGCTTTGTTTGGATTTGTTAGTGCAACTTAGGTTTTACAGAAATCCATAAGTGATGGAATCACCTCGAGGAGGTGATGAATAACCAAACATATGTGAGCATGACCCTTTATCTAAGAATGACAATGTTTATGTTGAGATTGCCTTGACCAATACCACCAAGGTTAAAATGAAGGAATTTGGGTGGATTATGGATGCATATGTGGGCAAGTTTTCAAAATATTTGGAAAAGGTGATTGAAAATCCTAAAAAGGAGGATCTTGATAAGTTTTTGAGGTTTATAGATGAAACAAAAGTGGACAATTTCCTTAAACATGTGGAAATAATATCATCTATTTTTGAGATCTTGGATAAGGGAGCTGGTTCTGATGAGAAGGCACCTAGTTTTGATTGTAATTGTGCTACTCATGTAAACATTGAGGATGATAGTTTTGATTAGTTTGATGACATTTCACATGTTATGTTAATTACATTGTTGATTTATCTTTTGTATTGTGGTGTGACTTTGGTGTGTCTTTTTTACATTGTAATTATGTTTCTCTTACCTGGTCCATATTTTTTTTTGTAAGTGGTTTTTTTACATAGCTAAATATAAGACATAAAAAATGCCCATGCTCAATATAAGACATAAAATGTTTTAAACACAAGGACACTAAATGATACTAGAAAACTTTAATGGCTTAAATATCAAGCTAATTTTGAAGAATAGAATTAAAATAATTAAAATGACTATTGACTTAAAAAATAAAAAAAAATAAGACATAAAATTGCTTCTTTCAAAGTACATATGAAGTTCATTTTTATTACAAGAAAAGTCACAAACATTGGCATAGTAGAGTGTTTAATCTCAATGAAATGAAATTAAATATATATGATGATTTGGGAATTTTATGACTAATCAAACTTTGCTTTTAACTTTGGTTTATTAGACAAGATTTAAGATATTTGTCCACCATGGAAAATGCTTATTTTAAAAGTTTTATTTTAATTTTTGGTGACATGTATTTTGAGTTTAACATTTCATTATTCAATATGGTATTTTGTCATGGATAATGCTCTAGATAGGATTATAGATTTAAAGGAAAGTGCATATCACCAACTAGATCTTTACTTTAGGATAGGGAGTGGACATGAAAAACTTTATTGGGTGTGGGCATTGTCAGTGGGTAAGATGCAGATAATAACCAGAACAAGAGAATCTCAATTATTTTACATAAAAATAATTATCATACTATCACATATTATAATAGGAAATTGATGAATTTCTTCAACTCAATCCCTCACTTAAAGTGGAAGGAAGCCTCAAATTATCCACATTATCAAAATTTGCCTCCGATGGTGTCCACATTACTTTAGTGAGTTACACATACTTATTTTTGTGATAGTGGGATAAAAATAACCAATTCAATGGTTTAAAAATGGGAATTTACCCATGTCCATGCTATCTAAAGAAAGTTGAGTACTCCTAGAATAAGTAAAAACTATCAGCTTTTCTTAGAGTCTTGTTTCTCATTTCTGTCTTCGTATTTTATTATTTATCCATAGCTTTCAATTCATGAATAGATTGAATCAATTCATAATCCCAAATACATGTGTGTTTCTTGAATATAAAACCCATTTAGGAAATATACTATATGAAAATTGCATCTACAACCTTATGTTAATTATGACTATTGTGTAGTTTAATTCTCAATTTCTATACCATTTTGTAATTGGATGCTTAACTTTAAACATCATCCACCACATAGTACAACACATAGATTAAAAATCAAGTGACTTAGTAAAATTGCTTTTATAAAAAAATGCATATGAAGAAATCTTAAGGCCAACAAGCAAGGCGATCAATAACATAGTGACCATTGCAAATATCATTAAGGTATGAAAATACATGCTATACAATTTAATGCTGAACAATATTGGAGATTGGTCAATTATCTTGATGAAAATATACATATTTGTATACCATAGCTTAATGTATTATAGAAGAGCATTCTCAAAATTTATTAAAAGCTGCTAATTATTTTTGCACCCATAACCTATATGCACGAGGCTCTTGCGGGAAGTAGTTTATTGTAAGTATGGTGAATCTCTCCTGGTAACTATTTTAGTCATTTTTTAATCTTGTGAATTATTTTCATTGGATCATATATATTTTATCTTGGTGGTGTAGGATTTATCCTCCAAGAATTGCATTGTGAATTTTCTTAACATCTTCAAGGTTTGCATCTCATGTTTAGTCTATTTTTATTTTAAATAACTACTTTGAACTTGACGTGGATTAAGATAGACATTTTAAGATTAGGGGCCAAGTAAAGTGTCTTCAAATTGATTCATATTCAAAATTTGTAGATATTTTGAACCTTTTTTTGATTTTTTAGAATATCTTTTTAGCTTATACTTATTGTGAATTTTTTTTACAACTTATTTGAAATCAATATATACACATCAACTTTTTCAGTTACCAACTATTACTATTAGTTGATCAAGTTACAAGTCTACCTAAACATGGATATGACAGTAGTGAGATTTCTTTTTCTTTTTTCTTATTTTTAAAAATAAAATTCAAGACCTTGATATAGGGTTAACATTATAGAATACTAGCATTTATTTTTACTATTCTTGTAAAGCTAATACAAATAGCTTTGATGCATGGAATATTAATTTTCAAAAGTAATAAAATACTAATGCCAAAGACCATTATGATATTGAAGATAATAGATGGATCAAGGGCATGGACTTTTTGTTCACCATTTTCAAAGGTAAGGCATTCATGAGCTTGTACACTCTACCTTGCTACATAGTTTGACATACAAAAAAGAAAGAAAGAAAAGGGGGTCAACTATGGGAAAATGTGATTATAAGTTATTGATAATGAATTTGATCAATAATGCATACTCAGATTTAGATCTTGGTAATCTTAATTCCTTGGTTAGGGTTTGAAATCATGGATCTTTAACTTTACCCAAATTCTAGATTAGATGTATTTATGATCATCATCATATATGCATACATGTACTTGCTAAATATTTAAATGATTTATTGTTGTTGTTTGTGTTTTTAGCTTGAATGGTTTAATGTTTCTACTGTTTAATTATAATTTAATCAAAATTAATAATTGCACTAGAAACATGTTTATATTTTAAAAAAAAACCTTTTTGAAATTATATATGCCTCTATAATTGATTATTTATATTTAGAACAAAACAATTTCATTTTTGATAAGAGCACTAGATCTTGTTCTGATAAATTTTGCTTTCTCCTTATTCAATAGATATTTGTCTTTGCTTCCTTGTATTTTGATTAGACCAATATTGAATAATTATGACATAAATGTCACTGTTTAAGTAGATATAAAACATTTGATTTGGTCAAAAGTTAAAAAATATGGTTGAACAATGTTATAAATTATTGGATTCTTACTCAAGAACATTTGCAATGTCAATGACAAAAACACATGTTCTATGTATTCATCTATTATTATGTCATTTCCCCCACCTTATCAGGTAATATGCCTTACTTCAATGCTTTTTAGCTTAGTTTAAATATGTTAAATCTAATTGGATGTGGATCTATAGATTCTTTAAAGAAAACATAGAAAACAAAATTGTTTCATGCTTTTCATTATGCTTGTTTTAGATCCACAACTATAAACAACTTCCAAAAGGTTATGTCTTATAAAATAGGACAATCAATAATTAGTTAATTGTGTGATAAACACCTACACAGTCATTGCTTGGATTTTATTCAACCCTACCCACTTTACTGAATTCATTAAACCATAACAATTTTTTACAGGCATCTAGATCTTGTATGTAATTAAATTATTTGATTCATCCATAACAATCATTAAAACATAGCTATTTTATTTTTTGTGTTGACTTATATTATTTTTCTACAAGAATCATGAAGACATAGTAGAGAAGACCTTTATCATCAACCAAAAATAAGGGAACATACTTTCACCCTGCCTTATTGCATAATACTGTAACAAAAATTAGGAATGAATATATGATTGAATAATCAAGCATTACCACTTTTATTCTCCATTCAAATTCTCAACATATCAATAATTAGACACACTAAATTCCATGAAACCCTATAGATACTACTATGACCATGCACCATACATTTCTTAAAATCAAAATATTTTTCTACGAACTAGGTTCTTACAAAAGGAAAAATAAAATAAAATTAAGCTTTAAGCATAATACAAAATATAGTTTCAAAATTCCTTTGAATTATAAGAATACCAAAGTTGAGACTAAATGAAAAAATCCTTTAAAAAATAAATTGAAATTATAAAGATCGACATCTAAAATTTGCACAGTAATCAATCAAAAGCCCTCAGACTCCTAATTTCCAAAATCCTCATATTTTTTAATAACCTAAAAAAATTCTTTAAAAAAATTATCTAAGTAGAACATAAAAATCCTTGAAATTTATAAAAGTGGAAGTGGAATGGCTAAAAATGGTTGGGAAGAAGTAGACAATCCAAATAAAATTCAAAATTAAGAAGGTGAAATGGAGTTGCAAGAGAGGACCAAGATTAGTTCATGCAAGAGAAAAAGAGGAAACATGAAAAATATTAATGTAATTGATTGGGGTTACAATAATAGTTACAAAACTTATAGTTTAGTAGCAAATTAATAGAGAAGGGAGTATACAGTTTGGAATAGCTACATCACTCTAGTTTATTTGCCCTGCAACCACTTTCACTATGGAATTGAAGACAAGGTCTGATATGGAGTTATATCCTCAACCCATTTTTCATGTGTGTTTTCATCTTCAATAACTTTGGAGTATGAATTGAATCTAACTATGTAAAAACTCACCTTGTACAATAAAAAAATTGAACAAACATTGAAATATTTGGACAAAGTCAAAGATGTGATGAAATTATTAGTTGAAGAGAAGGGTAAAAAATTGAGTGATAAAGATCAATTGGTTGACAAGCTAAAAAAAGACCAGGGAGATGGTAAACTATTACAATCACTAGTCTAATTAACTGGATGAACTACATACCTAACATGGAAAACTAAAAAATGAGTCAGAATATGTTATTGGAAACAAAATCCAATTAATAGAGGATAAAGATGAAATAGCAAGGAAAAAAAAAATTTCCAAGAGAAAGTGAAGTAGTTGAATGTAATTCAACTACACTTGGATAAGGTGAAAAATGAATTAAAACATGTCAAAAATGAAGCCTCCAAATAGATAATGACTATGAGTCAAGTGTATTTTTTTATTTGCATGGAACCATTGACCCAGACTGAATTTGAGGAGTATAATATGGGGTATGTTGTGTCCTCATTTAAGTAGACTCGTTTATGTTTTGAAATAGGTTAAAAATAATAATTTAACTATTGAAATTATAGCAACATGTGGGCACTTTTTTGCTATGGCATGTATAATAAAATGGGTTACATGACACAGTTTAGATCATTTATTCAAAGTAACACATTGCCATTTTTGAAAGATGAAATTAGTTTGAGTAGTGTATGTAGACATCTAAATTTGGCCACAACTGGCTTTTAAATAGACTTTAGACTAATTGCTACCAACTATTATAAATTAAGCCTAGGAATCACTGAACATCCCAAATTTATTTATGCATCATTCATCAAAGCTTAGAATCATGTTGGGGCATCCCTATTTGGGATACTAGCCCGTACATAATAATAACCTCTCACATATTCACCCCTAATCACCTTGGACCTAACAACTGGTAAATTGGCCTATAAACCCATTAAGTGGGGCATTTGATCAAATCTTGAAAGAGCAAAATCGCTAATAAAAATTAATCATATAATTAGATAAGATCAAATGATTAGTTGAATTATCCATTTGAAATTAATGAATATATAAAATGGAAATTCCAAAATTTAAAATATCAAGCCTTTTCATCATTGCTTTTATGAGTTGTCAAGCTCTTCCAAAATATCCTAAAATATCTAATTTGAGAGCCATGCCTAGTAACTGAAAATCATAATTACATAACAAATTTAACTCAATTGGAGTTAGCCTCAACTTACCTAGGGTTAGTTTGCACCCATTCCATGTTTAAACTCAACCTTCACTCACCTTGGATGAGAGTTAATTCTTGAGGCTATAAATACAAGACCATGCCTATTGATTTCTAAGCTATTTTGGTACAAAGTTATTATGCAAAAATATCTTCAACAATATTGGATATTATAGAGTTATTATGTAGTATTTTGTTCATAATCCTCATGCAAGTAATGTTACCATGCCCAAATCTTAAGACAAGCAATCAAAGCCAAGGTGCCGAGGATGTGAAGCCAACAAAGCTCCATTTATGAAGATTTCTTGATGCACAAGTTGAAAAACCCATTCAACAAGCCATTTTGGATCTCTAAGGAAGGTAAAAAAGTGTATTCTTTTATGTTTTTGTTGTGCTTTCATATGTTTACTTGTTACCTAAGCTCTCCCTAGTGTCTAGGCTATAGGTCTTAGGACTTTAGTGTGTTTATTTGAGTTTTATTTCTTGGACTAGCACTATACTAACCTTCCCTCTATTTATTCCTTGTCCACAGTGTGCATTGATTAAGTTACCAACTTTATTATTCTAAAAATGTCAACACTATCCATTATGCCAAAAAAATGGCAACTTTAAAAGCCATAGAAAACCACTACATGCAACATATAACTAAGTGTGATGAGGAGATTCAAAAAGTATATTACTCTTGTTACTAAAATATAAAATCATAATGATAACATAAATTTTATATTTATTTGTTTATTTATGTAATCTAAGCACTTAACGAAACACATATTCATAAACTAGCTTTTGCATACCATATTTTCCCTCTTTATATGTTTTATTATATTGCCCAGAGGAGAATGTATCATTCCAGTCAATATATTATTGGAAAAAATCTATAATATTTCATTTTTCTGAGGTTCACAAAATTTTAAAGAATATAGCCATCAAGAGTGTTGCGTAACAAATCCATGTAAAACCACTCCCTAAAAACATCCAATGTCAATACTAGTGGTTCATCTATAACTACTTCCTTACATATATTTTAGCTATGGTAGACCATATATTTAGTACATGTAATGCATGCTATATGTACTTAAATTTAAATAGAAGAGACTAACTACCTTGAAAAAATGTCACTAATTTTTGAGTATTTAATTTTTACCATAAATAAAATAGGCATATGCATGTATATATAATAATTGGTAAAACTTTCAACTAGTTCACACTATTTTTTTCACAATAAAATAATATTATTTCAAGTTAGCCTCTTCCAATTCAAATAAATCACTCAAAAATATGTAGTAGACCAATAAATACTTGGTGCAATTGCTCCTAGAAATAGCTATAAAGGGCTTGGTAATGAAAAGGAAATGATTCTGTTCAATTGTAGTAAATGCCCTTGCTATCATAATAAAATAGCATAGTTTTTCCCCTAGGAAAAAATGGTGGTGTCAAGAAAATAAATAATTAATGGAAATTTAGCACCTAAAGCTCTAATAGAAACCTACAATTGGTAAGCACTACAAGAATACCAATCTATAGAATGAGATCACGTTCCCAAAGCCCTTAGACTCCTAATCCATAAAAACATTCTTGAAACTCTAAAATTTATTGAAATTATAAATACCAGAGCTTAAAATCCATTTAGAAATCAATCCAAAACTTGTCAAATCCTATATTTAAAACCTAAAAGCCCAAATCAAGTAAGCTCACAATAAAAAACCTTACATTTGAACTCTTTGAAAAATATATGCAACTTATAAAAACTAACAAAATCTTACCACCCCAACCCTTTGGCTTCTCTCCAGTCCACCTTGCTTTGGAAAATGCAACAAACCATAACAAGCTTTTACATGCATCTATATCTTTATAATTCACATCCATGTTTTTGATCAACCAATGCTACATTCAATGCCAAGTATTCAAAGAAACTACTCCACACCACCTAAATGAATGCACCATTGAATGATAGAGCATTCATGCCTTGTTTAAACCCCTCTTCTATCTGATCCAACATTAATGCATGGTCTTGATCCAATTAAAATGACCCTTAACATCTAAAAAACCCACCCAATTAGCTTCAAATAAATATTATTATTTTATCCACACAGTTAAAAAAACTACTATTTGAGTTTATAAACATCTTATATTTTCTCTTTGCTTGCTAATTGATGAAATCTAATTGGACACCACTACTATTTGACTTTACAAAATCCTCATATTCTCTTTGCCTACTAATCAATGAAATCTGATTGGCCAACACGCTCAATAATAATTTCAAGTTAAATGCAATTGGTTCCTAATCAATGATAATCAATTAATTACAAGGATGATGGTTCCTTGTATAACTAGATACAATATATGTAAAAATTGTTGTTCTTCATTTAATTATAAGGAATTTAGATATTCTTTGTAATTAATAAAACTATTGTGATTTTTTCTAGCTGCAATATTATGATGCTTCCCTATACAATTATATACAATATCTTATAAGAAAACTACTATGTATTCTCTCTTGTAAGTGTTTTTTATGAGAACAACCTAAACTAAAGTCACTAAAAACTAAGGTCATGCTTTTGAACCCTAAGCCCTACTAGCTTAGACTCAAATTATTTGTCATGGATCTAAATATATTCATTGCATTTACCCATCCACATCACATTTTTAAGGTATTGAATTGAATTTAACCATTATGTTATCTATTTCATTTTTCTAAAATCAAGTGCATGGTTTAACCCTTTTTTCTTTCTTTCAAGGTTTCTATAGAATTCTATTATTTGATTAAAGCAAAAAGTAAATTGTAATTTCTTGGACATTACTAGACTCTGGTATAGTGGTTATTTTTTTATAGTCAATTGGACTTGTTCAAGACTTGTCTTTGACTATATTCAATCATTTTATTATATTATATAAGCTTTAACATTGAATCTATTAATACCATTTGAACTTGGACTAAGAATTAAAAACAAATCTAGTAACTCATAGCAAGCTTCTATGGATATTTATATCTCTATATCCCACTGCCATATTATTTAATTAACTAACATAATATTCAATGAAAAATCATCAAATCATCAACTCACAACATATAAATAGATATAACATTCAATCTCACATCATACTTGCTTTGTACAGATCTACAACCTATCTATTGCATGGTTAGGACAATCGGCTTCAAGCAAGTAAATAGTTAAGTGAATTGTCTTCAAATAAATAATATTATTCTATAGACTTCCTTGATACATTTATTCATGTGATTTTACCTACTTGGTTTGATGATTAACACTTAAACTTGCGTTGATATCTATAAAAAAAACAATGTAGCCACAACAAGCTTCTAAAAATATCTAGATATTTATAACCCTTAGCCATGTTCTTTGGTTAACTAATTTAGTAATCAACACAAAATCATAAAACCATTATCCCAAACCATGTGAAAAAATACAACATTAAATGCCACATCATACTTTATTTATACAAACTCATCCTTTATCTTTTACATAGTTAATGACAATCTACATCAAATTGCCATTACACCATGATCACTTCTTATTTTATTAGGCCTAAGTTGTCTCTAATTAGCCCAAAAATCATATCTTCTCACTATGTTCAATATAGGCTCAATTCTTTTTCAACAGTGAATTCCCATCATGATTCACTAACTCATACCTCCACAGATTATTCTTTATTTATTTTTCTCTAATCATACACTTATACTGAAACAAAATTTTGTTAAATATTCTTATGATTGATGCCATCTCAATAATGATTCAATCATATTTCATAGCAAAAGAAATTCTTATTTTGATCGCTATCATGGGGTAGATCTTATGAGGTTTCTAAATTCCATTCTTTATAACATATGTATATCCTAATATTAACTTATTACTTTCACAAAGTAATCAAACAATCCTTTCATTTAAACTCATAAATATGTTCATGTAGAAATCGAGACCATTCAGACATCATTCATTCTTATCAATCACTTTATACTTCATTAAGACTTATATACCTGTATATAATCTTTAAATCCTTAACAACCATAAAAAACACTATGAGATATGTATATGCATTGTTATCAATTATACATTATTATTAGAATCTTCCATTTTTATTTAATATTTCATATACTACAATTTTATCATACAAACTTAGATATGAGGACATAAAATGATCAATATTTCACTGATCAATAATGATAGATACATTACTATTGTGTATCACCTTTCCAATATCCAGTTTGATCCCATGTTTTATTACGTACCTTATTTATTAGTCTACATAATGTATGGACTTCTACATTTTTCTAGAAATTGAATCAATTATTGAATAGATATAGTTTATATGATCTCTTTATTGAGAATCCTGCAACCTATTACAACCTTTTTGAATACAAAAACAACCAAAATTGTGTCATTCCTGACTATCATAGTCTATGGGTAACTATAATGGTTTTCTCAAACCTTTTCAATGATTCTTTAGATTTTATATATAACCAAATATGTTTAAATTTTCTCTATATCAGACCTAATAGAGGAGACCAATAACCCATTTCAAGATAAATCCTTCAAACATTTTAAAACATACACTTATGCCACTTTATGGTAGATGAACTCTTTAAAATCTACTCATTGTCAATATTAACTATAAACCTTATTAGATTAAAACATTATCTTATTAGATCCAAGAATATGCAAAATAGCCCTATCGTTTCCCAAGCATAAGAAAGGACTACAAAGTTTCCTAGGTAATATCAATTTCAATAGAAGGTTTATTCCTAGATTTGTTGAGTTGGTTAGACCCCTAACTTTTATGCTTAAGAAACATCAAAAATTCACTTGGACTAGGGAAGGAAATAGGAGTTTTGAATCAATCAAATAGGCTATTTCTCAATCATCTACTCTCCTTAAACCTAATTTCTCAAAAGAACTTTTCTTTTATGCCTTCTCAACTAATGGCACCATATCAGCGATGCTAATGCAACAAAATAGTGAGGGCCTTGAGAAGCCCATAACATGCTTTAGCCAAGCATTGGATGGAAATAAGGAGAGGTACACTTATGTTGAAAATCATGTGCTTATATTCATAAAGAGCCTTAAAAAATTTAGGCACATGGTGTCCAATAACAAGATCTATGTCATGGTGGCCTACCCTAACATTAAATACTTCCTTCTTAACTAGGATTTGAGTGAGAAAAGAGCAGGTTGGGTTACTATATGTATGTATTATGACATAAAGGTGAAGGTCACGAAGATAGTAAGGGGTAGAGGACTTTTTGAAAACTTGGTAGCAGATGTTAAGGAGAACAAAGAGGCTATTTTAACAATACATAGTGATCCCCAAGCAACTGCCCCTATACCTTCTTCTAGCTAGACTCAAGACATGGTAAGGTTTCTTTAAATAGGAGAATTACTTATAGGTTTAGATAGAACAATAAGAAGACATTATAGGTTTAAATCAATCCCCTATGTCTTGATAGATAGGGTCTTTTTTAAAAATGATCTTGATGGAATGCTTTTAAGGTATGTGGAGACTAACCAAATTGACAAGCTATTGGATCAATTTCATGATGGGATTACATGAGGCCATTTTGCAACTAGGACTATAATAGCAAGGATAATGAGAGTAGGATACTTTTAGCCAAGCCTATTCAAATACTCCCATGCTTGGGTTAGGAGATGTCATAAGTGTGACATGTTTACTATAAAATAGAAGCTAGTTTCCTTGCCCCTTAAGCCCATCCAAGTAGAACAACTGCTCATGTAGGAGGTCCTAGATTTTATAGGCATGACACATCCTTCATTTAGTGTAGGCCACAAATGGGTCTTGACTACCATAGACTACTTTATCGGGTGGGTAGAAGTAATATCCCTTAAGGGGGATAATGAAAATTCAATCTTCGAGTTATATGACAACCTAGTGACCAGGTTTGGGGTCCCCTCCACAATCATATCAGATAATGTACTAGATTTTAATGGTGCAAGGATAAGTGAATGGGCTATAAATTATGATATCTACATAATTACTTCCTAAAACTACTATCCTTAGGGTAATAGACTTGAAGAGTCCACTAACAAGAACTTAATCAAGATCATAAAGAGGATTATGGAATACAATTAGAGGATATGGCATACCAAATTGAGGAAAACCTTGTGTGTAGATAGGATTACCCACAAGAGAGCTACTGGTCATTCTACCTACCTTTTTGTCTATGAGAAGGAGTAAAGGCTACCCATATCACTTGAGTTTCTAGTTTTGGAAATCACACATCAACTTGAGATGATGGAGAGTGATGCCATGGAAGTGAGGATGAATGAGTTAAAAGTGCTAAAAGAGACAAGATATGATGCTATGCATGTCATATGGTCTCATTAATATTAAATTAAGAGGTCATTTAATAAGAGTGTTGTCTCAAGGACTTTCCAAGAAGGTGATATTGTGCTTAAGTGGGATGAAGACCAAGTTAAACTAGGTAAGCACATAAAATTTGATAACCTATGGAGTGGACCCTATGTTATCACCAGTTGCAAGGAGCATAATGCAATCCAATTGTCAAGATTGAATGGTGAGGAACTCCCTATCCCAATCAATGGGATATTACTTAAGTAATATTATTTAAGGTTTTATTAATTACTTACATTATTGTCTTGTTGTTTTCCTAGGTGTTGGTGTTTATTTTATGTCCTTGTTGTGAGGGGTGAGGTTTTTTGCAATACTTGAAAGCTTATAGGGTGATAAGTTTGATTTTTAATCTAAAAAGAGAGGCCATATCAGTTGAGTCATGATTTTCATGTGTGAATCCTTTGTCCAAAGGATAAGACAACTAGTTCTCTTAACCAGCAGGCTGGTCAACCCCTGGGAGCCACTAGTGATGTTGATATCTTTCTGCCCTTGGACTTAGAAGGGATCAACTATTGATCAAAGAAATTGAACAATATTTTTTTCATTTTCATGAGTCTTTGGGATGTCATGGAAATATAAAAGAGGGTCAATTTTCATTAGGTTCATAGGAAACATGTTCATATAGTGTCCCAATGTCAAAGAGTGTTGTGGTAGTCACCATCTCACCTTATTTGTACTTGTGTCAAGGTTACATCTTATATTGACTATGTATAAGAGTATACACCAAGTCTTATTGTGATATTCATGGTCTAAAATCATACATAATAGGATGACTTATGATGTTGTATCCATGATCATCCATGTGTTCATTAAAGCATGTCATGAACCTATAGAATTTGGTAAAATCAGGGGATCAGAGCTAATATGAGGGAAGAATGGTAACCTTATTTGGAGCCTTTAACATATTTTAAGGTTTTTAAGAAAATATTAAGGTAAAAAATTCAATTATTTTTGCATTTCATATCATGTGCATATTTTATTCCAAGGATGTTCAAACTATATGAATGGCATTAATAGGCCCCTGAGACATCATCCAACCACCAAAGTCATAATCAAGGGTAAAATGTTCCCAAAAGGTCTCATAGTCATTATAAAGTCATAATAAGTAGGTATTATATGTAGAAGGGGGTATTTTAGGGGTCAAACATCCTTTATTCACCATGAAAGGTCCCCACACACTTGAAAATTGACTTTTCATCTTCCCTCCATCCGTACCCTTTGATTTAAAAGTGACCTCTCATTTCCCTCCTTTTGTTTCCAATGGTTTCTCAAGATATCAAACATAAAAAATTTTAAATAAAAGAGGTTTTGTAGGTGTTCTCAAGACATATACGGATAAGTATGATTAGGTTAGGGTTAGAAAATATTAGATATCTCATGGGATATTCTTTTGTAGGCATCACATATGAGAATCCATGTTCACAAAGCCAAAATAAAGGCAAAAAATGCAACAAAATCTCCATCAAGATATTAGAAATATCACAAGGGCCAGTTTGAGGTGAATTGTATGGTCCATATAGGGAGAGTAAGATACCAAGATCTTATTAAGAGGTAGAGTCCCTAGTGGGTTTGTAATTAGTGGCATTGATTTGCAAATCAAAGCCTTGGGCTTTATAAATAATCATTAAGATCACTAAGTGGTATTAAACCCTCATTAAACCCTAACATTAATTTCATGGGAGTAAAAGTAAATTAAATGGCTCAAAATGCATTAATTTTCCATGGAAACATCTAGGTCATGTTCCACACTCCATGAAGGGTCCCTGCAAATAGTTGAATGGTATGGTCACCTATATAAATATGAGGAATGCTGGGTTTTACAGAGGTTTCACATAGAAAAGAAGGGTTTTAAATATGTGAATGTTTAAATATCATGGAGGAAGGTTTTTTGAATTGTATCACAACCCTTCATGTCTAAAAATACACTCATCTCCCCGTAAAGGTGCTTCTACAAACCTAAAATACAAGACAATCATAAGGTGTTGTGAGAGAAAGGGAATTATGGTCATTAAATAAGGATGAAACCATCATATTCGATCTAAAACATTAGTATAAAATGGATTGAATATCCTAAAACCTGCTCATAAACTTTGTTGCTTAGTTCTAAAAAGGTTTCATGGCCATTCTAATCGCTAGTAACAAGTAGAACAAGCTTAAATGCTTGCAAACCGAGTTGACCAATGTGAGAAGATCATGAGGATTCTTGAGATATAAAAAGTGTATCAAAAGGATTTTTTGAGAACAATGAATATATATAATTCATTTGAGATTCACAAAGGTTTGTTTGATTATGTCATAACTACCAAAAAGTGACCCTCATACACAATCCTATATATGAAAGTAAGAAGAAAAGCTTGTAGAATATTATGAGAGATCAATGAAACTTTGTAGTATAGTGACAAAAGATTTAAAATTAATTTTGGCTACTATTAAGGTGTTAATGACATAGTTTATAAATCCAAGTTTAAGATTAACTTTCAATAATTCTACCAAATAGTTACCTATAACTAGGCCTAGATAGATGCAAGAAAAGATTGTGCTTGTGGAATATGAATGTATTGAGAGAGTTGAAGAGGTTAAAAGGAATTAAATTTGGTTCTCATTATTATTTATAAAATATTTATCTTGTGCATTAACCTATAGAAGGATCCTAAGACTTTAGTTGCAGTCAAAATCCTCCAATCATTACCTATAGGATTACAATCAAGTTGTCTCCAAACTTGAAGATAATATGCCACATACACATTAAGGTTGGAGCTCATTAAAATTAATAAGATATATATGTTATTTAAGATCAAATTTAACATGAAAAAATGACTAAATAAGCTAACCAAACATGACTCTCTAACCCTGCATACATAGTTGCAGGTCTGCCTATTCAAAGTTGAAATGCCTAATCGGTTTGAATGATGAGATCTATTTCAAGAAAAAAACCATGTGGAAATGAATCTATAATGATATTATGACATTTTTATGTTCTTTAGGATATTTTAGGTTAAGGTCAAGGTTTAGATATATCTTCTAGGCCTAATTAAGCACTCACAAACACAAATGCCTGTGTGTGTATAGTTATTAGAATATGTTTATTGTAGGTAAGATGGATACCTAAGTATTAATAAGGTTTTTAAATATACTTAGAGACTTTACATGAATGTTATAACTCCATTGACAATGATAAAATGGTCAAACATAGGTTTCTAAAGTCATTTTCATCAATTGGTTTAAGAACCCTAGCATAAAGTAATGATGGTCATAACAGGTCTAAATAAATGGACAAGACAGAGGTATAGGCCATTATGAGACAATATATAGGGTTTAATTATAATTTAAAATATAATAATAAGGATTTGAGACCACCATAATCACCTACAGGTGGTCTTGTGCCCTGAAGATAAGTTTAAGCCTATAAGGCCTAAAACCTTGCATATGCCCTTAGACCTCCAACTCCACTCTTATGATAATATGAGATCCTTAGGAAGATATATAGCTATAATAGTTTTATATTTATATTAAAGGTATTAAATAGGTATAAAATGTAGGGAAAGACAAGAAAAATGACAATTTGGCCTAATAGACCTCCTCGAGCTCTTCCATCATAGTTTGCCAGCTTGAGTTGCATATTAAGATGCTCATATATTACATGAAGAGGTGCATGGGGATAATTTATTATATTATAATTTGAGGACAAATATTCACTTTTCATCCATGGTAGAGAGATCTAAATTTAGGGGGACCACTTTATGAATAATCTTTAAGACTACAGGTATTCCTAAGCTGCCTAAAATAATCCTAAGAGGTGTTAAATTTTGTTAAGATCTCATAAAAAATATGCATGAGAATAAGAGATATTAGGGAAATTTTAGGGGGTATATTCACTAAATATTCATGGAATTAAGTTTTTAATCTAGGGCCTGTGCTTTATGAACCATCGTTAAGATGGTAGGCCACTCCCAACCCTCCAAAACCTAAAACATAACTCGATGGAGAATATGAGCCCCAAAAACACTCAAAATGGACTTAAATGACATTTAATACCCTTTTATGACACTATAATACCTCATAGACACATATTTAAGCAATATTTTGGCACGTGCGAGGGAAAAATCATAGAAAAAGAGCCTAAAAATGCATATTTGTGGGTGTTTTCATGATGTCTAAGTGGTTTGAGATCCTTAACCAGCTAAATAGACCTTTTAGACCTGGGTAGAGGTACAATGATCTCCTAAAATCCTTTTAAGAGACTCCCATGGTGCTAAAATAGATTTCAAAATAGAAAAAAAATCTTAGATGAATTTTATTTTTTTGTTTGCACAAGAAAGGCTAGGTTGCATACCTTGTATTGGTCATCAATACTAGACAAACTTAAAAAATACCATTTAAGGTAATTTAATAGCAGTATTGAATGGCCCTCAAAGTGAAGAAAATGTCTATCATAGGTCTTTATGTTAATTTTATAGGGTTTGAAGTCTACAAGTCTTCTTAATTGATGACAAAAATGAGTGTGAAGGGGGTATCATTTGAATTTCACTATGGTATAGCATGAGAGAAGCCTTGAAGAGGTAAATAATAGCATGAAATTTGCCAATAAATCATGTGATGCTACATAGTAAATATTTAATTGAGCATTATGATTAATGGAGGCAACATGGAGGTCAAGATGTCAAAGGAATCTCTTTGTAGCTCCTCATTTAACCATTATGACACCAAGTCAATGCATGGGGAGAGTTATGAGATTATGTTTTGCCCCTCATTTATGTTTTTGACTATTTTTAGATGGATGATGGTCATTATGGCCTCTCCACTCCATCTTTGTGCCATATTATCCATCTCTCTCTTTCATTTTTCTATAAATTGGGCTTAGAAAGCCATTGTGTAGATGCCTCAATTGGGTATGAAGAAACTATGCCCATTTGTATCTTCAAGCATTTGAATTAATATAAAGATTGATTTAGCCTTCTCCATACTAGTTTTTAGTATGTTCTATACTTGTTGATTTACATTAGTGGTTGAACTCTTTCTCCCTTTGTAGGTCCTCATCTCTCACCTAGATGCTAGTGAATTGGTCTTATAGAAGTCACATGGTGTGTGAAGGTGTTTGTGCTTGTGCTTAGAGTGGAAATTGAGTGGTAGTGTCTTTTATCAGACTTTTCATTCATTACCCTCAGGTTATAGGCATTTGACATATCCTTCATGAGAATTAATGATGTGTATGATTATTTTTGGATAGAGAGTGTTAATAATTAATCCTTATTTTATCCATAAGTTTTTTTGAAATATTAAGTGGAGGAGACCTAATACATTGGTGCATCACTTCCTGTAGCCTAGAGATTATTTTTGAGTCCTTTGTATCCCTTTTCCTTAGAAAGACAATCAGGCTTAGTGATTTGAGTATAAATGATGTATCAAGGAAGATAACCTCAAATATAGAGAATCACCTCATCCATTAGGCTACCCACACCTAAAGGTGATTCCATTGTATCAACTAGATGAGGCAGGTTTGAAACCCATACCTCAAGGGTGCAATCTAGACTGATAACAATTGATTTTTCATAAGTGATTATAATGTATGAATTGTGGAAATAGATACAATCAATGAAATTTTATAATTACTTAGATTTTATTCTATTATGATAATTTAAATTGTGTTTTTGATTGTTAAAAAGGGAAGAAATTTTTAGATGTAAAATCTAATTTCTTGCCTTGCCAAGATGTATTTATTCTTTGGGGCACATTATGACATATGGATACCTATATCTAATTAGATTTTTTTCCATGTTATGATATTGTTCCCTATATTCTTTTATTATGGAAATAGAGAGACATGATCATGTTTTATGGGTGAATTATTTTTATGGCTTAATATGAGCTTCCCTAATGCATAACCACTTTTTTCTCAACTCATTTATACCTATTTTGATGGACGTGTAAAAAAATTTCGTAGACCTACATTGGCAATTAAGAGGTTGTTTTTACTCTCTTTTAGATCATAATTAATTAATTCCCCTTTATACTCAAGCATATCCTTGGTGGCTGCAACCAATTCCTTATATTATTTGTTCCCTAAGAGGGCAACATAAGGATTTATATTGGGCTTATGTTCTATGAATGAAAAGATGTGTATTGGTGTTAGTTTCATGGAGGTGGTTATGTAGCTGATCTATATCTATTTTTATTTGAGTGGGGTTCTTAAGGATATTCTTTGGCTTACATTATGATTACCCAATGATATGGAATTGACTAGTTTATTTAAGATTGTATGTAAATTTTATTTTACCTTAAATTTTGGCTTTCTTCATAATCAAGAATTAATTGTTTTATTTAAATGAGTATTTGTATTAAATATGAACCATAATTTGATTCCATGAATAAAAATAAAAACACATAACATAATTTTAACCATGGCATCCCATTGGGCATAATTCTACTAAAGGAGATGGCTAGCTCATACATATATTATAGAATTTTCATTAAAACAAGTTGTGGTGGTTATTTCTCACATACCTCCCAAGTATAGTTAATAAATAATCCTTGGTAAAATGATTTCACTTATGTATTTGTAGGGTTGGAAACATATCATCTCTAGATCCCCTGATGAGTCCTCCTCTAGAATGGATTAATAATATGATATTATGCCATAAATTTTAATTTGGAAATTTTACCTTGGAAAGTTATTCATGTTGTCTCTAATGTCTTCCTTTCTTGGATTTATTCATTTAGGAAAGTGTTTGAAATGGATGGGCTGCCCCCAATTTCATAGGGCAAAGTAAAATAGCCATTCTAAAAAACTTAGGGTATCCATTGATCATAGTCATTATTACACCTCAAGCATACCTTCTCCATGAATGTGTTTGGGGAAAGGGGGTTAACTTGGATTTTTCACCATTATTTCTTGATTTGAATATGATGCTTGATTTATCATCTATTTATAAGTTTTTTTAAAGAGCTAATAGAAATTTCTAGTCAATTTATATTGGTGTGGTGATTTTACCAAAGATTTGCCAATGGAATTATACCTAAACTCTAAGATTCACCATGATTTTATAGTAAGCTTTTAGGGGTCTATTCTTAAAATTATCCATTCTCGTGTATCATAAATATAATGTATGCTTATATCACACTCCAACACCCATGAAACATGTGTATATAATGAAATGATATGATATATACTAACTTCAATTAAACAACATATTGAAAAGTGAGTAAACATGTAAATGCTAAGTATTTTTGATTTATTTGAATGTTTTATTATTTTATTATTTTTTATGAATCTTGTTTTTTTATATTTATTTTTATTTTTTTATAAATTTTGGAATGATAAGGATAGTTAATGATCCCATCTAAGGATGCTCATAGGGTGGTCTAGTATCAAAATGGTGTATAATTTTTTTTTCATGGTGTTAAAGATCATGTATATGTTCCAAATATAGAACCAATGAGTTTTTAATACTCTGTCAATGCCTCATGGGACTTTGTGGTCATGAAGAAGTAGTATAAATTATAGTGATTTGTGTAACCCATTTCATAGTGATTTATTTATTTTTTGATGTAACCATAATTTTAGGCCTTTGTATCCTCTCTGAAACACGTTGATCTTCTATAAATAATTAGTTGGGATATGTAGGTATAGATGATATATCTATGGAGTCCACTATGTATCTCTAATGTAATGACCTCTCAAGAATCAATATCTTAGGAAAGGGTATTTAGTTTTGCTTACCCTTTCTCTCATCATTAACCTTTATAGGTTGTATAATTATATATTTTAGAATAAACTTCTATTCTTGTATAAGATATTCATATTGAACCCTTGAAAATTTGATTATCTTGTTGGCATGAATATACTTGAGACATATATAAACTTTGGAGGGCACTACATGAAACTTATGAATCCAAGGTCATCCCAATAGCATATCAAATACTATTATATGTGGTATAACTAAATTTTTTTTGGTCACATGTGCTTGACTGACCTATAAAGGTAAATCAATCTCACCAAAAACCTCTTGTGTTTCCCATCGAATGATTTGACTGTCTTAGTTGAATGATATGAATCATCATGTGTATATCCAAAATATGTGAGTAATTTTATGGTACATACATTATCATTAGAACCATTATCAACCATAACACTACTAATACATTGATGATTAGTACGTGATCTAATAATTTCAATTAATGAAGAACCGAGTCATCAACCATAATGCCATTATCATCATATGTAATAGAGGGCCTTTGAACCATAAGAGGTATATCCATGTTTAATTATGCCAATAGTCACACATAATGGGTGCCCATAATGTGATGGATGAGGATGTGTATTTTATGCCATTTTCTCTTTTGGTGATTCCTTAGAATGATTTTTCAATATATTCTAGTTTTGATGGTCATCATGTGATCCTGAATCCTTTGGTAAATCATAAAATGTAATATTTTAACTATAATTGAGGTCTTGTATATTGTGCTTCAAATTTTAACATCTATAGGACATTTTTGATCATCAAAATAAGTATTTGCATCATATACTTTTGGTAGAGGTTAAATCGTATTATCCTCTAAGGGAGGAGGGAGAGATGAGATGACACTCCATAAGCTTCTTAAGGAGTGAATTTAGAGACTCAGGTAATTAGGTAAATTTTATTTTAGATGAATTAGATAAGATGAGTTGATAAGGTTACCATGACACCATATTCACCATTGTCATTTCTTCCTTTTTAGCCTATAGAGGTTTTACCTTATTCCTTGGTTTGATATGAAAATTTGAATTTGATGTAGTTAGTGTGTTTTCAACATGTTTAAGCTTGTTCAATGCAATAAGTTTCATTTATTGATCTAAAATAACATGGAATAAGTTATCCAAAGGTTTGAATTTATTAAAGACAATATACTCTTTTAGTGGGGAAATTAAAGTTTTCTTAAATATATCTTAAAGTTCTTTATCTACTAGTGGATTTTCCATTTTGGCCAACATTGTCTTGTACCTCAAAAAATATTTATATATTGATCATTGAAATTTGTGTATGTATGACATATTTTTAGTAATTTTGATATAAACAGATCCAATAGAGGTTTGAATACTTTCATTGATCGTATTGGTAGATCATAGAACCATCTTAAAGCATAGTCATTTAGGTTTATTAGAAATAATTTTATCAAAATGTTATCATTAGAAGCATAATAAAGACATGATGCATAGAAATATTGGATATGATACTCAACATCACATTTTCATCATATAGTGTGAACTTGGGAGAAACAAAACCTATTGAAAAAAGGTATAAAGATATCTTAGGTGTAAGAGGATTATGCAATACTCTTGTGAATCAATAACATGAGTGGAATTTGAATAATTTTGCTCAATATTGGTAACCTTAGCTTCAAAATTTTGAATAAATTGGAGAATATTTTACACATTTGATCCATTCAAATTAATATTTGATATTTGGGAAGTCACCAAAGGGGATGTAAACACTACTTGTGTTGATGCAGGCATTGAAGCTAGTAATTGAGTTGAAGTATGTATTTTTCCCATGGAGGATGTAGAAATATTTGTTTAGTATCCAGGGAATAATGGTTTGAAGACATATATCATGCCCCCACTATATGTATGAATCAATGATGTGTTTGAGTGGAGGGATATTGGGATTAAACTGATAATACTACCATTTAATGATTCATCATTATTAGATGTGGATGTGTTTGGCTTAGTATGTTTATTGATTTCATCTCATGTAACATAAAAAATGCATTAATTAATTTTTGGTTTGTATTTATATTATTAATTAATTACGCTTTCTCTTTAGTTTCAAAATGATCTTTGGTAGTAACATTTTCCATTTTAAATGAAAACAAAGATGCCAATAGTAATGAAAAAAATCAGATTTAAAAAGTAATTACAACCATATGGAATTATAGAAGGATAAAAATCCTAGAGTAAGATATGGTTGCACAAGAAGACTTAGAGTTTAGTGTAGACACTCAATTTTCATCACTCTTATGTCAAAATTGAAATCACAATGATTTCTAGCAATGATGCCCAAATAAATGAAATACCCAAATTTACCCATAAACTTAATGTACATCTTATAAAACACAATAGGGCATCCCTAATGGGGAAAATGCACTGTAAAAAATTATCATATTCACTTAATTCATCTAGAGTCAAATTATTATTGTGAAAGAAACATTCTAGATTAAATAAGTCAAATGGTTCTTCTACTTTCAAAAGTTGCATCACTTTCCATTAAGTTAATTAACCTAATCTTATTATAATTGGAAATTCCATAGCTTTTGGAATACTTTATTTTCTTAATTCATTAATTGAATTATTCCTCAAAGTGTTTTATGACATCATCATGACATCATATATAAATATAAAGGATCATGACATCATGAGCCAAATTGTCAATATTTTGGAAATATACACATAAATGCATAAAAATCAAAAAATTTGAACCATGCCTCATAAAATTTAGCTGATTCCTCATTATATTATTCATCCTATTGCATTAATGTAAGGTGAGGACTCATTCTTATCCCACCATTTGGTGATCAAGATGGATAGACCCAATGATTTACCATGTCTATAAATTGGAGGTCCCCTCTCCATTATAGGGAACCTTTTTTGTGTAGACTTATAATGAAAAATATTACCAAGATTCAACTATTCTTCACTTTGATTCAAACAAAAATCAAGCAGACAAGGGGAAATGGTGTCTACATGTGGATTCAACATTGACAAAGATTTATAGTCTACAAGCCGAGCACAAGCCTCTTTGAATCAATAAGAATATAAGTATCCAATCAAGGTATAATGTGTTTGTTTACTTTATATTTGATTCTCCTTTGTTTGATCATGCTCAATCCTAGGGATTAGCCTTATAATGTTATGGTATTTTAGTTTTTTGTTTTATTCACTAATGATAATCTAACCTTATTTGGATTCCTGATCTACATAATGGAACACTTTATGGGAGGATGGCACACCCCACAACTTTCTTGGGAACACTCTTAGACCCTATAAATTAGAAAAAATATCATTTTGGCCTTTTTCCTTTATTTCCTCCATTTTCTTCATCTTCTTCACTACTAAATGGTAAATTAATCTTGCATAATAATGAATTCATCTTAGAAAATAGTGAATTCAAACTATGTAACTATGAAATCACCCCCTCAAATTGTGAAATCATCCTAGTAATAATGAATTCCATTTCTTTTGTTTCACTACTTTTTTGCATGTATGAAAAATAGAGAAATAGTCTAACAGATCAATGAAATCATCTAATAGATCAGTGAAATAATCTAATGGATAAGCAAGATCATCTAATAGATCAGTAAAATCATCTAACTTATTATCAAAATTATCCCAGAAAGTAGTGAAAAATCTCTATATTTTTGACTGATTATTTTTTATAGTCTATGTAATAAAAATTTTGGAGCTCAAAAAGGTGAAATAGTTTTAAAAAATAGTAAAATCATCTTTTTATTTTCATCTTACTATTTTTCTATAGGTCTACATAATAATGAATTCATTGCTCAAAATGGAAAAATAGTCTTGTACAATAATGAATTCACACTAGTAAACAAAAAATTCATCCTATGGTAAAAACTTGAGACTTTGAAAACAAACTTTTTAAAATTTCATATGCAAGTCTAAACTATTGATGGTTTTATTATAGGACCTTGGTCAACAAAGTGATTTCATAAATAAAAATGAAATCATTTATTTTCACCAATCTTTCAATTTGGGCTTAAAACTAGTTTATTTTCTAAGTCATTTCCGTTCTTGCTTGATTCTTGAGTTGTTTTTGTTTCCTTCACATGTATGCTTTCCCCATCATTCTTAAGAACTCAGGTGACCCAAAAACATGAGGGGAGTTGCTTGTATTTTATCCTAAAAAAATCACCCTTTATGTTTCTCCTTGTTCTTAAGAACTTTGGTGACTTAGAAGCAATATTAGTTTTCCCCTTTTTTTATTTTGGTTGTGTGGGGTGGATTTCATCACCTTCTCACAAGTCCTTAGGGTACAGTGACTGGGGGTTGATATCCTAACATTATTACCAGCCCCATACATCTAATAGGGGATATAAATTGATGAAAAGTATCATTAGGTCATAGAGTAATTCCTCATAAAGGGTTTCATGAAATCAAAGGGTCAACTCCTTGACGTTGAGCCATTATACATCACTATCAAGGAATCTAGGGTCTCTTCAATAGGGTATGTATCCCATATGAACATCTCAATTCTTGAATCTCTTCATCAATGGATTTGTATCCATTTTGGTATCATCTAGTAAGATAATTAAAAATTTAATTAATCCAAAAATATGATAGGATGATCATTGAGAAGTCATGACTAGCATAGTCATAAAGGGGCTAGATCCTCCCACAAATAGTCTAATTTTGGATTGCTTCATAGAAAACTCTTTTTTCGTAGAACATTCACTGATGTAGGAGTGCAAAGGTAACATTCCCTAAATATTTCCTATCATTTATGAACTTTTGATAGAGGGTGGGAATACACACCACCATCACTAAATTTAATTAACTAGATTAATATTTAAACTTTTCCTCTAAAAAATAAGTATATTGAAGGTCTAGTGGATGTGATGCAAACCTATGTTAGTTATTAAAATATTTTTGTGATACTTGTGTATTGATGCTTTATTGTTATATCAAAAGCCCATTTATATTCAAAACCAAATCCAACAATAACTCAAGTCTAAAACCAAAGTATAAAAAATATTCCATACACACCTACCCAAATAGGCATTACTTTGTTAGTATTCTGAGTCAAAAATAACTCCTTCTAGATGTCTTGTCAAGCCTTATCAAAATAAAAACAATTATTATATAAATACACACCATTATATTTTCCATTTTAAACCAAGTTCAAATTCCTATTTTTGATCTAATTGTATTTTGAAACCAAGTTCTAAATTATTATATAAACCATGTCATTGTGATGTCTATTTTAAACCAAGCCCTAATTTTGATCAAATTCCAATTATAATTTTAAACCAATCCAAAACCAAATTCAAATTATACTCCAAAACTAATTTATAATTTGAGCCAATTCAAGACAAATCTAGTTTATCTTTAATTATGTGCCATGCCAATCCAAGCCAAATATGGTTTTTCTTGAACCACATACCAAATAAATTATGTATCATTCTAGTCCAAGCCAAATTAAGTTCATCTTGAACCACGTACCAATCCATTCCAATTTTTATCTAGTTCATCTTAAACCACATTAAAATTATAATTATAAGTCATGTCAAATTCAACCATAGTAAACTTCAAAGCTAAACAATTGGAACAATGATAAATTAGGTCTATTTTGACCAAAATCTAATTATTTTGAATCAATGACATGCCAATTGAAATCACTTCTTGTATTTCTATTCAGTCTCTCACATCTGTCAATTAGGAATGATAAAGTCATGTCATTCATCCTTCATATCAAGTTCTTCTACCCTCTTTGGGCCCATTCCAATCGAAGTTTATTCTTCCTTGTTTTGGGAAATTCCAATCCGTAAAATTTCCACCTTGTTTGGGGTAGTCTAAATCAAAGACAAAGACTACCCTCTTTGGGAAAATTTCAATTGAAGACCATGTCCACCCTCTTTGGGGCCAATTCTAATACATTTCCTCTTGCATATATCCTTTCTTGGGGGAATTAGTTCAAGGTTAATCTACGTCATGACATATTATGATCCTAAACTCATTCAAACATGGCCAATCATACATTACAATTTGATATATCAACCCACCCAACTTATCCAATCGCTATCCCACTTTGCATTTATGTTTAACATTTTTTTACATTAGTTTATAAGCCAATCTAGTCTTAAAACCCCAACAAAGCTAATGGTCTAGATATTTTATGTCATTGAACCTCTAAAGGACATTATCTATTGAAGATCCAAGTGCATCCAAGTTTTATATATAATTGATCAAGATGTGTCATAATCCCCTTCCCAATAGGTACATCCACTTTGAAATAAATGTCAAGATAGTCAAATCAATATTGACATTTTTGTTGAATCACCCATCTTTGACCAAACCCAAACCATTGTCAGTCTACCTTTATTTGATGAATGACTTTTATTTGACATAGGACACATATTAAAATAATCCATTATTGAAAAATAGTTTATCTTTCATACATTACCTAAAGTCCCTCATTTTTGAAAAATTCATTCATTCCAAAGCCTTCATTTCCAAGCAGAAGGTGAAAAAGGTACTTGTGGATAATGCAATTTAATAGTCCCTCTTTATGGATACTTTTACATTAGAAGTATGTTTTATTTTATAACCAACATTATTATCATCATCAACATTAGAATCAATTTCTATTTCAAAACCAATATGAGATTTAGGTTCCATTCTAAAATCGATATTAGATTTAGCATTAAAAGTAGAATATCATGTTCAAAACCACTTGAGTTAGAATCAAATTAAAAATAAAATATATTAGTGTATATTACAACATTATCTATACACTTCTACTAGATCCACTTGAGTCAAAATCAGATTAGAATCAACATACATTAATAGTTATTCTGACATTAGTTACATACTTCTATTAGATCCACTTGAACACATTTACAATCCTTATACAATTTTTGAGGAAATTTTATTCTACATCAACATAATTTATTCTAGTAGCCTCTATGATGACTCTAATAACTTTCAACCTTCCATTGAAATTCCACAACCCTTTACCATTAACCAGCCTAACCATTATATTGACATCCAACCATTTATAAACATCAATAAAGACTAATAAAATCACACACTTTTGAACTCTTTCCATGGTGACATCTTAGTGGTGAAATTTTTGGGGATCTAAAATAAAATTTAGTAGAATAAAAATCTCTTATTGAAACTTTATTTGAGGTGTTAAGGGATAATTAGGGTTTAAACTCAGTATCTTCTAGTGAAACCTCATTTGAGGTGATAGGAGACAATCAAAGTCTAAAATTAGAATCCTTTAATGAAACCTTAATTAAGGCATAGGAATAATCAAAATTAATTATAAATTTCCCTTAATGAAACCTTATCTAAGGCATTATTGGATGATCCAAATCATAACAATCAAGAAGACTCTTTTGGTGAAAACCTCTTTGAGGTGCCATAAGTTAGACCAATTAGTTCCTAATTACTTTATGAAGACATTGTTGATGCTAGTACCATAAAAAATAATAATTCAAAACATATTTAAATTGAAACATCTCTCAAGCCTAAGGAACATAAACTATTTTGGTCTTGTTGAGAGAATTTCTAGAGGTATTTGGCCTTAACACAACTAAAATCATGTTGAATCTAGCATTAACAAAAATGTGTATGACTAAAAATTCCAATATTCATTTATTCCTCAATATTTATACATTATTTTGTGATACTATTATTCATTCCACTCCTATATTAAATTACCAAACCAAATAAACTATCTAATGCCTATCCTTATTTATGCATCTAAGAAGCACTCTTTTTCAAAAAGACTACAAAGACATATTTTCTAGAGGTTCTAAGGAAATAAAATAAATGACCAATGAACATCACAATGGAATCAATCTAGTCCACATCAACATTAGGATCCTATCATAGCCACTATTTAGATTAAGTATAGGCTAGACATTTAAAAGGTCCACATCATGTATCTCATAATACTCCATTGAATTGATATGCTAAAAAAATTAAAAAATCAATTAAAAATTAAAAAATAATCAAAAGAGAGAAAAATAATTTGTCTAAAGATGAAAACCATGCTTATGATTCCTTAGACAAGTACCATGATAAAAAATAGATTTATGGTGTCATACACAAATAATTTTTTGTCTACAAGTACCTTGACACTTAGGGGTAGCATAATTTACATTGAATAACATTTCATTCCATTCCATCTATTTTGGCCATTCAATCTTATTTATCCCAACCCATCATATTGTGACCATCAGTATTCCCATCTTGACCTTGTTACAAAAGTAAAAGGTATATTAAGGCTTGTTTGAGAAATATTTTGGCATATTATCCACATGATAGTTTGATGACTAGAGACATTTGGTTCTCATGTGACATGGTCCTTGGAGATTCCTAGTCTCTTTCATCATTGCCATCCATTATTATCTAGCCTTATCCATTCATGCTTGATTCATTATTATCTCTCATTATAGGTGGAACTACAATGGCTTTAGGTTTATTTATACTATATAAGCGACACTAGTTGCTGAGGTTAACTCGGCCAACCCCTCATTCCACACTCTCATAATTTTGTGAGTAACCTAAACCATGTTCTTATTGTTTTATGAGAAACCCAAGTCACACTCTAACCTTTTTATGAGTAATCTAAGCCATGCTCTTGTTATTTTATGAGCACTTTTAAGCCACACTCTCATTATTTTGTGATTAATTTTAAGCATCTCTATCACCATTTTATGAACATTTTAGGCCATGATATCACCATTTTGTGAGTTATAGTATTATGTATCTATTAATATTCCATTAATTTGAGATGAAAAGAACCCAAAATCATTCAAAAAATTTCTAAAAAACCCTAAAACACTTGAAAATTACAAAAATAGCCTAAAAAATAAAAAAATAAAAAAGGCTTAAACTATCCTAAAGATATATAAAGCCAAAATATATTTGTATAGCTTGTCACCTTGTTCACCAGTGGTCCTTGGTCTTATTCTAGATGGTGTTATTTACAACATCTACTAGGTGGGAACCTCTGATGTAGGATCATCATAAAATCAATGTAAGTTTTGATTTAGTTGACTATATGTAAGTGTGGAGTGTATTATAGGGTCACTTAGGAGGTTTGAAAATCCTCAGAATCATTAGAATATATTGTTTTAGAGCTATACAGAGTTTTCCCACCAAAATGAAAATTTGAAAGTGTAATAGTATCTTGAAAGCATTTTTAAAAACTTCAAGGAAATGTAATGAGATAATCCTACATGTATGAGCCCCTTATATTCCAAATACATGTTCTAGAAAGTTGCTTATGTTGGAACAAGTCTTAAAATTGTTAAGCAACTTAAGGAGCAAGTGTCTACGTTGGAGAAAGACCAAGAAATACATGTTTTGAGATAATTCTAAGGAATTTGAGAGATTATTAGGCATATAATTGGATGATAATAATCTTATAAAATCATTTAACATAATATATAATTATAACCATGAGAAAAGGAGGAGAAAATAAGGTTAAAAAGCCTTTGTAGGAAAGATTTGCATAAGTATTTATATGGATTGTACTTGAGTTGAGAAGAAATAAATGAAGAAACCATTATTCCAAGCATTTTAAGTCTTGTGTTATCTTAATAATCATTTAAGTGAATGATTTGGATGTGTTTCAATCTTTATTCAATGTACTTTGTGATCTTTTTATGGTATGCAAGCATACGGTGAAAGAAAACATGGTTTTACATAATATTGTAGGTGAGTTTGTGAGGTTTATTGAATGATTCATGCTTATAAACCATTATATAGAGTAGTAAAATAAAATTATAGACCCAACCCAAGTGGAATAATTTTTTAAAATCCTATATAACTCAAGATATCAAATTTTGTTTGTTTTTGGCTTGTGTATAGGTAGCGTAGGGTTTTGGGTAGAAAAGCACCATATATTGAGTTTTAGCCATGAAAAGTTAATGAAATTTTTAATAATGATGTAATAAAATGTTTTCAAAGTTTTCCAGGTGGTTTCATTTATATTGGTGATCTTTAAAAGTAGTTATAGTCAAAATAAAGTTAGTAAGTATGTAGGTGAAGGTTTTAAGAAGTTTTAAGCCCACTAAAAGTTGAATATATTCCAAAATAATCATCAGATAATTATGAATTTTTGTAGAGATATGAATGATGATATTTTGAATTGGTTAAATTGGTTTAATTTCTTGAGTATATATATATATATATATATATATATACAAAAATATGTTCATGACTAAGTTTTTTGTAGACATAAATACAAGCCCAAACCCCTATTTTGGGAAGACTAAAAGAGGTATACCATCTAAATGGTCAATTAAAATCATCTAAAAACTTGTAAGTGGGTGATTTAAGGTATTTTTAAAAATATTAAATTGGTTTAGGTCTTTTAAAAGATATAAAATTTAATTTATACTAAGTTTTTTTATAGACCTAATTAGGCCTAGTAGCCTATTTTGGCTAAAGTCAAGTTGGGTAACCTATTAGAAGAGTTATTTTAGATTGGTTATGTTGTAATAAAAATTATAAGTTAATGAAAGTCTTTGTCTTAGCATCAACCTCAAGAAGAGGCCTAAGGCCTAATAGCCCTTATAACCTTCTAGCCCTATTTTGATAAAAGTATAGTTTGGGTTGAAAGAGGAGTTTTAAACCTCGTGGGAGAATTATTTCACATTTATTGTGATATAAGAGAGTGAGATAATCCATATGGATTATTATTTTAATCCCAATTCCATGAAAGTGTCATTAAGCCTAATGGTGGGTCTAGTTGCCTCTTGAGGGTTTTATGTTTTTAAGAGTTTGTAAGGAGTAAGCCTAGTGAAAGAGTTGAATTGAATTCAGATACATATAATTAGTCATAATAATCCCAATGTAGCCTTAATAATCATGATCAAATACAAATTTCTCTTGAAAGGAGTATAAGCCATATCAATAATATTTGCATAAGAGTTTGTTGAGTATGTTGATGAAGTGTCAAGACTAAGGAAGGTGTGTAATGTTGTATTAGGAGTGTAGTGACATCAAAAAAGAGATTAAAAACCTCATGAAGGTTAGTATTTTATTTTTAAGGGTATATTCCCTTGAGTATCCTTGTTAGCATTATGAGAAGGCTTATTGAAGAACCTTAAATAGTCTTAGAGACTAGTGTAAGAGACCTTAAAGAGGTCTACTGGCATCATAGTGATATCAGAGCACATAATCTCTTTGGGAAAAAGTGAAAAATGTTTATGGAATAGGTATCCTTGAGTAGTAAATAAAAAGGATAAAAAAATAACTTAATGAAGCTTAAGTAATTTTAAGGTGAGATAGACTTGGATGTAAAGTAAATAGACCAAGGTGAAAAAGACTTGGGTGAGGCTGAAAGAAGAATAAATAAGTGCCAAAAGATGAGGTGAAACCTAGGGTGAGGTACAAAGAAGGTGAAATCAAGGTGAAATATACTTGTTAAGACACATTAGGGCCTAATATAAAGAAGAAAAGATCTTGAAGAGAAAAGGATATTGAGAAAGAAAGTAAGATGCATGGGTATACTAATATAGGGTGCCACAAGAAGAAAGAAAACATTCTGATGAGCAAAATGGAAATTTAAAAAGAGATAAATGAGTTTAAAGAGATGATGGAAATGGTGAAGTTTCTAATGAAGAACATAGAAAAAAAAAAAATCAAGGATTTGGCATAGATATAAGAATGAAAGTTAAGTGGCCTATAAGGTTACGTATGGAGAAAATAATAATGATTGTCATGAGAGATAAGAAAAGAAAGAGAGGTTGTAATGCAAGAAACTCAAGAAAGAGGTAGATAAGATTAAGTATGAAGAGGTAAAGATGATTGTATAGGTCGGTAAGCAAAACCATGCTTGTGATGCCTTAGACAAGTACCATGATGAAAAATAGATTTATGGTGTCATACACAAATAGTTTATTGTCTATAAGTAATTTGACACTTAGGAGTAGCATAATTTGAATCGAATACCATTACATTCCATTCCATTTATTTTGGTGATTCAATATTATTTAGCCCAACCCATCATATTGTGACTATTAGTATTCCCATCTTGACCTTGTTACAAAAGTAAAAGGTATATTAAGGCTTGTTTAGGAAACATTTTGGCATATTATCCACATGATAGTTTGATGACCAGAGACATTTGGTTCTCATGTGACATGGTCCTTAGAGATTCCTAGTCTCTTTCATCATTGTCATCCATTATTAACTAGCCTTATTCATTCATCCTTAATTCATTATTATCTCTCATTATAAGTGGAACTACAATGGATTTAGGTTTATTTATACTATGTAAGCAACACTCAATTTCTGAGGTCAACTCAATGAACCCCTCATTCCACACTCTCATCATTTTTTGAGAAACTTAATCCATGCTCTTATTATTTTATGAGCAACCTAAGCCACACTCTCACCTTTTTATGAGTAATTGAAGCCATGCTCTCATTATTTTATGAGAACTTTTAAGCTACACTCTCATTATTTTGTGATTACTTTAAAGCATCTCTCTCACCATTTTATGAACATTTTATGCCATTCACTCACCATTTTATGAGTTAAAGTATTATGAATATGTTAATCTTCCATTAATTTGAGATGAAAAGAGCCCAAAATCATTCAAAACATTTTCCAACAAAAAACCCTAAAACACTTGAAAATTCCAAAAATAGCCTAAAAATACAAAAAAAAGAGAGAAAGGATTAAACTATCCTAAAGATATATAAAGCCAAAATATATTTGTATAGGTTGTCACCTTGTTCACCAATGGTCCTTGGTCTTATTCTAGATGGTGTTATTTACAACATCTACTAGGTGGGAACCTTTGATGTAGGATAATCATAAAATCAATGCAAGTTTTTATTCAGTTGACTATATGTAAGTTTGGTGTGCATTATAGGGTCACTTAGGAGGTTTTGAAGTCCTTAGAATTTTTAGAATATATTGTTTTAGAGCTATAAGGAGTTTTCTCACCAAAATGAAAATTTGAAAGTGTAATAGTATTTTGAAAGCATTTTGTACATCTTCAAGGCAATGTAATGAGATAATCCTACATGTATGAGTCGATTATATTATAAATACATGTTATATAAGGTTTCTTATGTTGGAACAAGTCTTAAGGTTGTTAAACAACTTAAGGAGCATGTGTCTACATTGGAGAAAGACCAAGAAATACATGTTTTGAGATAATTCCAAGGAATTTGAGAGAGTATTGGGCATAGAATAGGAGTATAATAATATTATAAAATGATTTAACATAATATATAATTATAACCATGAGAAATGAGGAGAAAATAAGGTTAAAAAGCCTTTGTAGGTAAGATTTGCTTAAGGATTTGTAAGGATTGTACTTGAGTTGAGAAGAAATAAATGAATAAACCATTATTCTAAGCATTTTAAGTCTTGTGTTATCTTAATAATCATGTAAGTGAATGATTTTGATGTGTTTCAAGCTTTATTAAATGTAGTTTATGATGCTTTTATGGTCTGCAAGCATGCAGTGAAAGAAAACATGGTTTTATACAATATTGTAGGTGAGTTTGTGAGGTTTATTAAATTATTCATGATTATAAACCATTAAATAGAGTTTTAAAATAAAATTATAGACCTAACCCAAGTGGATTTTTGTTTAAAATCCTTTATAACTCAAGATATCAAATTTTGTTTGTTCTTGGCCTGTGTATAGGCAACGTAGTGTTTTGGGTAGAAAAAAACCATATATTGAGTTTTAACCATGAAAATCTCATGAAATTTTGATTAATGATGTAATAAAATGTTTTCAAAGTTTAATAGGTGGTCTTAATTATTTTTGTGATATTTAAAAGTAGTTATAGTCAAAATAAAGTTGGCAGGTATGTAGGTGAAGGTTTTAAGAAGTTTTAAGCCCACTAAAAGTTGAGTATATTCCAAAATAATCATCAGATAATTATGAATTTTTGTAGAGATATTAAGGAAGATATTTTTAAGTTTTTAAACTGGTTTAATTTCTTTATTATATATATACAAAAATGTATTCATGATTGAGTTTTTTGCAGACATAAATACAAGCCCAAACCCCTATTTTGGGAAGACTAAAAGAGGTATATCTTCTAAATGATCTATTAAAATCATCTAAATTTTTTTAAGTGGGTGATTTAAGGTATTATTAAACATATTAAATTAGTTTAAGTCTTTTAAAAGATATAAAATTTAATTTATACGGACTAAGTTTTTTTACATACCTAATTAGGCCTAGTAGCCTATTTTGGCTAAAGTCAAGTGGGTAACCTGTAAGAAGATTTGTTTTAAATTAGTTATGTTATAATAAAAATTAAAAGGTAATTAAATTATTTGTCTTATCATCAACCTCAAGATGAGGCCTAAGGCCAGTATCCCTTATAACCTTATAGCCCTAGTTTGCCAAAAGTATAGTTTGGGTTGAAAGAGGAGTTTTAAACCTCCTGGGAGAATTATTTAAAATTTATTGTGATATAAGAGAGTGAGATAATCCATATGGATTATTATTTTAACCCCAATTACATATAATATTAATTAATACTAGTGGTGGGTGTAGTATCATCTTGAGGGTTTTATGCTTTCAAGAGTTTGTAAGGAGTAAGCCTAGTGTAAGAGTTGAATTGAATTGAGATACACATAATTAGTCATAATAATCCAAGTGTAACCTTAATAATCATGATAAAATCCAAATTCCTCTTTAAATGAGTATAAGCCATATCAATAAGATTTGCATAAGAGTTTGTTGGGTATGTTGATTAAGTGTCAAGACTAAGGAAGGTGTGTAATGTTGTATTAGGAGTGTAGTGACATCAAAAAGAGATAAGAAACATCATTAAGGTAAGTATTTTATTTGTAAGGGTATATTACCTTGAGTATCCTTGTTAGCATTGTAATAAGTATTATTTAATAACCTTAAATAGTTTTAGAGACTAGTATAAGAGACCTTAAAGAGGTCTAATGGCATAATAGTGATATTAGAGCACATAATATCTTTGGGAAGAAGTGAAAAATGTTTGTGGCATAGGTATCCCTGAGTAGTAAATAGAAAGGATAAAAAAATAACTCATTTAATCTTAATGAATTCTAAGGTGAGATAGACTTGGATGCAAAATCAATAGACCAAGGTGAAAAAGACTTGGGTGAGGTTGGAAGAAGAATGAATAGGTGCTATAAGATGAGGTGAAATCTAAGGTGAGGTATAGAGAAGGTGAAAACAAGGTGAAATATACTTGTTAAGACACATTAGGGCCTAAGATAAAACATAAAGAGTCTTGAAGAGAAAAGGATATTGAGAAAGAAAGTAAGATGCATGGGTATACTAAGATAAGGTGCCGCAAGAAGAAAAAAAACATTGTGATGAGAAAAATGGACATTTAAAAAGAGATAAATGAGTTTAAAGAGATGATGGAAATGGTGAAGTTTCTAATAGAGAACATAGAAAAAGAACAAGAACCAAGGATTTGGCATAGATATAAGAAATAAAGTTAAGTGGCCTATAAGGTTACATATGGAGATGAGAAAAATGGTTGTCATGAGAGATAACAAAAAGAAAGAGAAGTTGTAATGAAAGTAACTCAAGAAATAGGTAGAGAAGCTTAATTACAAAGAGATAAATATTAATGTATAGGTTTTTAAGCAAAGAAAAGATGATTAGAACCTTGGGAAAGACAATATAATCATGAAGGATGATGTGGAAATTAGTATCTGTTATCTTGAAGAGGAAGTAGTGTTGGAGCAAGAAACAATCCAAGGGGTTATGTGGCCTCAATTTTTTATTTCTCGATGTTGATTTTGATTGTATATATGTAATATTACAAGTTGATGAAATTAAGTCATTATAAAGTGCCTTGAATAATGAAGAATTTGGGCCATTGATTAGGTTCATTGAGATAAAAGATGAATCACCTAAGGGAATGCTTATGCACATTGATATACAACCTAAACAAGTGTCTAATTTAGTAGATGATGATGATAACCTCCAAGAGAAGGCCATGATACTATCCATAGTACCTATAAAATAAGGAAATAGTATATTTCAAGATGATAAGTATTTGAAACTACTTTATAGAGATAGAAAAGATGAAAGCAATGAAGAAGAATCTCATGAAAGAGTGCAAAATCAATTCATGTAGTTGATAAAGAATGGAGTAGAGTTGAGGAGTACTTTAAGGAATAAATGTCCATGACACAAGATGTAAAATCTAATTACTTGTTTGTTTATGATAGTGCAGAGTAGATAGAAGAATTGGAACATGATTTGAATATAGGAGTAGTGGAATACGATGAACAAACACATGAGTTAGTGCTTAGAAGGACAAAAAGTGAAGAAGAAAAAGAAGACATGATAATGGAAAAATCAAATAAAAAGTTAGAAGGACAAGTTTGGTTGAAAGAGACACTTGATAAGACCCAAAGGTCTTCATATTTTATATATGATGCTTTGTTGAGTTGTGTATGTGTAGGTTCATTAGTTGATGAGTTGAGAACCATAGAGATAAAATCTCTTGAGGGAGCCTAAAGTAAAGAGTATTCAAGTTTCAATAGAAGACATCATCATTTTGGAGGATATATACACAAATAAGATGGAAGAAAAATGCAATCAAGAAGATAAGATTGTAGAGAAGTATGCTAAATATAAATAAGATATCAGAGAACAACTCAAGATACCAAGAAATTAGAAAGAGGAAAAGAAATCAAAACTCTATTTGAGCCAAAGCTCACCTAGGGAGTATGATGTAGAAGCATCATAAAATAAATGTAAATTTTGATTTAGTTGACTATATGTAAGTGTGGAGTGTCTTATAGGGTCACTTAGGAGGTTTTAAAATCCTTAGAATTTCTAGAATATAGTGTTGTGGAGCTATAAGGAGTTTTCTCACCAAAATAAAATATTTGAAAATTTGAAAGTGTAATAGTATTTTAAAAGCATTCTTTACATATTTAAGGAAATGTAATGGGATAATCCTACTTATATGAGTCCCTTAGAGTCTAAAGACATGTTCTATAAGGTTTTCTACATTGGAACAAGTCTTAAACCTGTTAAGCAACTTAAGAAGCATGTGTCTACATTAGAGAAAGGAAAAGAAAAGCATGTTTTAAGATAATTTCAAGGAATTCAGTAGATTATTGGGTAGAGAATAAGATAATAATAAGCTTAGAACATCATTGAACATGAGATAGACTTCGAACCATGAGGAAAGGAGGAGAAAGGATAGATTTGCTTAAGGATTTGTAAGGATTACTTAAGGATTGTACTTGAGTTGAGAAGAAATACTTATTCAAAGTATTTAAAGTCTTGTATTATCTTCATAATCATGTAAATAAATTATGTGGATGTGTTTTAAGATTTATTGAATGTATTTTGTGATGTTTTGATGGTATGTGTGCACATGGTGTAATAAAATAGGGTTTTACAAAGTGTTGTAGGTGATTTTGTGTAATTTTATTAGATGATTAATGCTTCTAAACTATTAAACAGAGTTATAAAATAATATTAAAGACATAAACCAAGTAGAATCAAGTTTTTAAAGTCTTTATAATTCCAAATATCAATTTTTTTGTTCTCAGCCTGTGTCTAGAAAGCCTAAGGTTTTGTGTAGAAAAAGAATCATATTTTGAATTTTAGTGGTGAAAAATTCATGATTTTTTTAAAAATGATGTAAGATAATGTTTTTAAAGTTTTATAAGTGGTTTCAAATTTTTGGTGATATGTAGGAGTTATAGTCAAAATACAGTCAGTAGGTCTATAGGTGAAGGTTTTAGGAGGTTTTAAGCCAACAAAAAGTTGAATATCTTCCAAAAACATTATTAGATCATTATTAAATTTTGAAGAGAGATGAAAGATGATGTTTTTGAAGTGTTTCTATTGGTTTCAAGTATTTATTATATGTACATTAAAATATATTCATGACTAAGTTTTCTATAAACATAAATACAAGCCCAAATGACTATTTCATGAAGACTAAAAGAGGTATATCTCCTAAATGGTGGATTAGAATCATTTGAAAATTTTTAGGTGGGAGATTGAAGGTAATTTTAAAAATATTAAATTAGTTTACACATTTTAAAAGATATTAAAGTAAATTTATTTTTGACTAAGTTTTTTGGCAGGCCTAATTAGGCCTAGTAACATATTTTGGCTAAAGTGAATCTGGGTGAAAAGTGAAGTTAGGCAACTTATTAGAAGATTTATTTTAAATTTTTTATGCTTTAAGAAACATTACAAAGTAATAAATGTGTTTTTATAAGAATCAACCTAAATAATAGGTCTAATACATCGGTTTAAGTCCTAGTAGCCCTTATAAATATAGATAATATTTTATGATTATGTAGCACCTCAGACTTGTAGACTTGGGAATATCATGACCCTAGTTGTTCCTCTTAATTATACACATGCCTTGATTTTAAAAACATTGAAATTTATATATCTTCTTTGCCTTTGGCTTATCACTTAGTCTAACCAACATTATATTGGTGACACAGACATCCCATCTTGCCTAGAATGCTTAAAAAGTACTTATACCTATGCAAGTTATGATCCTATGACTACTCTCCATTTCCCTAAACACTAATGTTTGGGTTAGACATTAAATTGATGTTAATGTCCTATACTGATACAAGTGTTTATTCCCTTAAATTCATCCAATTTGAAAATGCAATATATTATAATGGTCAGTCTAAGTGCTTTAATATGATTTATATCCCAATACGATTAGTATAAATAAAATATCAATCCTCATTCATTCCTCACCTAGAAAAGACCAAAGAGACTAAGGCACTTATCATAAATCAATATATCAAGAAATCAATTGATCAAATATTGCCTATTTCTTCTTTAGTCATAGGTATAACACATATACAAGTCTAAAGTACTAAAGGAGTAGTCATAAGGTCATATTTTATAAGTTACAAACTAGGTCACTATTGTACTTACTTTACACATTGAATAATTCACACATAATCCAACATGTATGGGAAAAATACATGAGTATGATTTCCTCTTTTGGAGTATTAGATATGTAGGTAGTGACCTTTGATAGTGCAATCATTGTAGGTCAACTTGACACTGTGTGCCCACTAACCCATTTTCCCTCAAGGTCACATTGAAGATGGAAATCTAGGGTTTTACCATTTCACTAGGATTAAAAGTCCATGATAAAAGACAAAACTATAAACATATAGGTGGTCACATCATGTTTGAGTACATTTTCCATACAAGACACTAGCATTGATGCAAAATTCCAAGGCTATTGCAAGTGTCCAGAGAGCTAATGGTACTAGATTCAAAATCTAACAATTATTTCAAAAGTTACAACCTACTTCCTACATGTACCATATCTAGCACTATATTAGCATTGGAAAAATATAAGTACTTTATTTTATGTCATTTATATACTTAGCAGAGTTATACTTTTCATTAATAAGTTATCTCAATTTTATATATTTAGTATATGGTACATATGAGTTTAACACATTAATTGGCCTAATGTAGATCTGATATTCACCATTGTGCCATGTCATTTCTATATCCTTAACCTTTTCTACCCAAATTAGGGTTAAACATTTGGTGAACCTGAGCTTTGAACATTAAACCCTAGGCCAACTAGGTTTTTTCTAATTTTTTTGATTGATGTACTGTGTTTCAAATTTCAAACTTCTCATTTGTGAAACAATGGAAAATGTTAGTGAAAAAAACTAATTCCAAATGGAAGGTGAAGAAGCATTGATTACTCATCTGAACAAAAACAAAATCTTAATAGATGCATTTTCATATTTTACAAGAGATGAAATAACCAAATAAGATAAAACCAAGACAACCTCACCTAGTAATGGTGAATCTATAGAACTATAACTCGTCCCACACTAAAAATTAATACATCTAATGGGGGCATGGATTATGTTTTGTAACCTTTATTACCTAAAACTAATATTGATATATCTATTATAAACTTACCCATTGTTTCAACACAAATACTAGTTTCAATACCTACTACTATTCAAAACATGTTTCCAGTCCCTATGGTGACTACTCAAACTGCTATCAAAATCACATAGGGCATACAATTCAATTACTCCTTCAAGTCGTAAAGACCTTGTAGGATAAGGTTACAAACATTGAATAAAAGGATTCAATGTATTCACATACTATATATTCGCAAGGTGTGTTGCATAACCCTCTTGTACTTGAGATCTCTTTGCACCCTTTTCCAACTAGATTCATTTCTCTGAAGCTCAAATTTTATGAAAAGGGTGATCCTAAACAAAATTTTTGAACCTTCTACGTGGCATGCCTTAATTATTCTTCAAGTGATAAAATTTTGACCAAACTATTTCCAAGGAGCCTTAAGGACTATGTTTTGAGGTGGTTTTATGACTTACCTTTCCAATTAGTAAAAACATTCAAACCTCTTTTAGATCAATTTTTGGCACATTTTTCTATCAAAATTACCAAAAGGTTTCCTACAGTCAAATTACAAAGATCAAACAAGGAACCAATGAACCATTGAATGAATATATATTGAGATATAAGACAATGCTAGCTAAAATGACCAATACTATGTTAGACAAAGAGTTGTAAGATATATTCAAGCAAAGTTTTTTTTCTCTTTTACATGATTCCATTATTTTCAAAAAGTTTCAAAAATTTTATGGCTTATGCTATGTTGTATAGGACCATGAAATGAAGCTTATGTCACTAAACAAGCTCAAGTATGTACCAAACACACAAGTTGCATCTACATCTAGTACAAAGTTTAGAATTATACTAAGTTATAAAGTAAAGCCTCTTGAGCCTAAAAAGGAAACAACCACCATAGTTAGCACTAATGTACAATAGCCTAATTTTATTGTCCTATCTAATGCACCAAGGAGATAGTTTACATGTTTAATTGAGCCTCCTGCTTCATTAATCCTATGGTTTCTAGATTGTCATTTTATATCTCTCCCTCCTCCTATAGAGGTTGATTTAAATAGACATATACATAAAGGATATGATGAAAATGATTATTGTGACTATAACTAAGGTCTTGGGAATTCTATGAACATATGTTTTACCTTGAATCATAAATAGACATATACATAAAGGATATGATGAAAATGATTATTGTGACTATAACTAAGGTCTTGGGAATTCTATGAACATATGTTTTACCTTGAATCATAAGATCTAGGACTTCATCGATGACCAACAAATTAAATTTGATGATCCTCCAAAAGAATCAGGTTCACAAGCTAGTGATCAACATAAACAAAAAATATTTAATAATATTTTTCAAGACCATTACAAAAAGGAACAAAAAGTTCAAATGGAATATAATGCACATCCTCCATCATATTATGGATACGCATTAGATGGGGTCATTTTTACTTACATGAGACATATATCTCCTATGGTTTATAGACCTTTTATTTCCTTTGATGATAGTGAAATTAAGGATGATGACTCTGATCTTCATTATCTATTCATTCAATCATACCTTGATAAACACACAATATATGGTGTTATGATTTATAATAGTGTAAGTAAAAATATGATCTAAGCAACACTTCAGATGACGGTTCTAGCCTAATTGGTAGTAGAACTGTTGGGAGCCATAACTTTTGAATCATAGCTCCATTTGACTCCCCGTTTAAACCATTGGAAAGATAAGAATGAGGATAAAATGATGAGATGACATGAGATATTATTGGTGGGGTTTTACACCTAATAAACCCAATGAAAGTGCCCACAATTTTAATTTTAATAGTGCTGTCTAAAAATAATATATTTCTAAAAATTGTAATTTCTTAAATTTTATGTTGTTGTAAATCATGGAAGTCAAACCAATTCATCTCCCTTGATATTGGTGACCTTCCACATCCTCCTCCTTCAAAATATGTATAAATAAATGTGTATCCTGAGAAGGAGATCAAACATCTCTTCCTAGAGATAAGCATATGTTTGTATTTGCAATCTTATGAGTAATAAAACATCTCTTCTTAGAGAAAGAATTATTATTGTGTTCTTGAAATATATTTCAATAAAAACCCCTAAGTTCTAGATCAGTGGTATCAGAGTAGTTTGTCTTGAGAGTGTATGATCTCGAGGATGAGGTTAGGATACAAGAAGCTTGGGTGGAAAATAATAAAGCTCACAAACTATCCACCTATTTACTCCAATTGACCTCAAATGGTAGACAACACTGAGACATCTGATCCCTTTAAGGAAATGGTGAATGAAGCCCTCTAGTGGTAGTAAGCAAAAATGTTGTAATAATTTACACAAATTCTTCAACAACTCTCAATGGGAAATTCTAGCTCATCATTTGCACTTCTTCGCTCCTCATCCATGAAACATCCTTTCAGTGCCCTAACACCCTTCAAGGTTTAGGTGAATTTTAATATCCCTACATTTGAAGGCAAAATCAATGTTGATGTAGTAGAAAATTGGTTAGATCAATTAACTTCCTATTTTTCTATAAATAAATTCACCGATGGAGAGAAGATCACTTTTGCTCTTTTAAAAACATCATTGCCCATCAAAAATTGGTGGGAAGTGTACAAAAAGGGGTTTAGTATGGATGAAATTGGATTTGAGATGGAACCTACTTGGGATTATTTCATGGAATCTATAAAGGAAGAATACTACCCCATTGCAGCATATGATGATTTATACATACAGTGGCAACAACTTCACCAAGGTAAGGAACAGTCTATTCAAGATTACACTGACATTTTTCATTCTCTATCTATGAGATTGGGCATCCAAGAAAGTGAGAAACATAAGGCTCTCAAATATTGTGGTGGACTATAATGGTATATGTAAGGAGAAATGGAACTCTTCAATTTAGAAACCCTCAATGAGGTGTACAAGTTCACGGTGAAGATTGAGCAAAAACATGGAAGAAAGAATACAAAGAGTTAGCCTTCAAAATGGAAAAGTGACAAAGAAGGTCAAACATGAGGATAAAATTGGAAGCAAAAGGAGTTCTAAGATAAGAAACCCCAGAAGAGGAAAACTAGCAAATGGTGTGATTACCATAAAACTAGAACTCACTCTAAAGAAGAATGTTGAGCCATCAAATCCCTACTTTCTAAGTCATAATCCTTAACATCTACTGCTCTACCTCATACATACCCTATAGTCAAAGAGGATGAAGAAGAGATTTTAGATGCTGAGCTCAATGCCATCATTACTTCATCACAGACCCATGAGGAAATGCTAGATGATAAGGAAAGGTTGTTTCATTCTAAGTTATGGGTGAAAGGTAAGCCTTTACATTTCATTCTTGATAGTGGGAGTCAAAAGAATTTAATCTTCTCTAATGTTATGAAAAGTCTAAATCTATCCATGAAGCCTTATCGAAAGCCATACAATATTGGATGGTTGAGCCCAGGGAGAGACCTCCATGTCACCCACCAATGTCTTCTTTCATATGCAATAAAACCTTTCCAATATGAGGTTTTATGTGATATGGTCAATCTAGATGTTTGCAATGTAATCCTTGGTCATCCATTCATGTGTGATCGACATGGCATCTATGAATCAAGAACTCAAAGGATCACCCTCACTCTTGGAATATGGTGCTATAGGGTACTAGAGGTACCACCTCCCACATTTATCTCCCTGATTAGTGCTAAGCAATGTAAGAGATTGGTAGAGAAGACAAAGTAATTCATTCTCATGGTGGTCAAGCCATAGAGATCAATGAAGGCTGATGTTGTAGCCCTGACTACACAATCAACATAATAACAAAAGTATATGGGTCAACTCATGGGAGAATATGATGATTTATTCAAGTCACCCATGAGAGTTCCACTTCATTATCAGGTAAAACATTCTATCAATTTGGTTCTAGGATCACCTTTGCCTAACAGTCCTATGTATCATAGATTAGTTCTAGAGAATGATGAGATAAAAAGGTAGATTTAAGAATTAATCCAAAAGGGTCACATCAGACCAAGATCTTCACCCTATGGAAGCCCAATTATCCTAGCACCAAATAAGGATGGAACATGGAGGCTTTGCATTGAATATTGAGCCCTAAATAAAATCATTATGAAGAATTACTACCCCCTCCTCGAGATTGATGACCTTCTAGACCAACTCTATGATGTGAATTTCTTCACCAAAATTGATCTCAAATCTGGATATCACTAAATTCTTATCGATCCCACCGATGTCTAGAAGACTATTCAAATCTAAAAAGGGGCTCTTCAAATGGTTGGTTATGCCTTTTGACTTGACTAACACACCTATAACCTTCATGAAGATGATGGATGACATCTTGTAGACCTTCACCAAATCATTTATGGTTATCTACCTAGATGACATACTCATCTACAACAAAACATGGAAGGAACATCTGAAACATGTCTATAAGGTGCTTCAAACTCTTTGGGAGCACAAGTTGAATGTTAATCTTGATAAGTGCACATTCAAGATGAAAATAATTCAGTACCTAGGATACATTGTGGATGAGGAAGGGGTCTATGTCAACCTAAAGAAGATTTGGGTTATTCAAGAATGGCCTACACCAAGGACCCTCACAGAACTTTGTAGCTTCTTGGGTCTTATAAATTTTTATCACAGGTTTGTTCTTGGATTATCACATGTTGCTTGGCCACTAAACCAAGTGACTAAAGGAGGAGCTAAAGCTGTATTTTAATGTGGCAAAATACAATAAATAACATTTAAGAATTTGAAGAATAGACTTTGTTTAGCTCTTATTCTTGCCTTTATAGATTTTTATCAACCTTTCAAGATGATGATAGATGCATCTGAATATGCCATGGGAGATATCATCATGCAACATGGCCATTCTATTGCATATCATAGTGAAACTTTCAATAATACAGTCAAAAAATACCTAACATATGATAAGGAGCTCTATGCCATTATGCAAGCCTACAAATAATAGAAACACTACATCTTGGGGAAAGAGATGGTCATCTACACAATCATAGACTGTTAGAATTCATCTAGACATAGAACAAACTATGAAATGAGAGGCACCAGAAGTGGGCCACATATTTGTAAAAATTCCATCTAATAATCAAACACAAAAAGGGGATCTCAAATACTACCATAGATTGTCTGAGTCACCCACCAATTATTACACTCACAATAGTTCTTGATCTAGTGTGGACATGAGACTATCACCTGGGGTGCTTTGTATGAAGTAGATCCTACCTTTGCTGATACATATTAGGCACTTTAAGAAGGTAAACATGTCTCTAATTTCTATTTTCAAGATAATTTCCTATGTCATATGGGGCACATCTATGTTTTATCTATAGAGCAACATAAGATGATATGGGAAGCACATTTTAGCAAGACAGCTGGGCACTTTGGTGTAGAGAAGACATTGGCAGTTCTTCAAAATCACTTCTAATGGCCCCATATGTGGAAAGGTACCTCAAATATTGTATCCCATGTGTGATATACAAAGCCAATAAATAAGAAGCAAGGATTGTACACACCATTTCTAGAACTAACCAGGCCTCGAGAATCTATCTCAATGGATTTTCTCTTAGGTTTGTCCACTTTAAAACATGGCAAAGACTGTATTCTTGTTATAGTTGATCATTTTTCAAAAATGGATATCATGATTAATTGTAAAAAAATATATCGACTGAAGAAACTACTTAACTATATTTTAGTCATGTATGGCTCCATTTTGGTCTCCCCAAGTCCATTATTTCAGATTGAAATAACAGGTTCTTGAGTATCTTCTGGTCCACTATATAGAAGATGATGGATACCAAGCTGATGAATTCCATGGCCTTTCATCCATAAACTAATGGTTAGATAAAAGTGGTGAACTTCTTGATTGTTCACATGCTTAAAATGTATCACTCCAAACATCCACACACATGGGATCAGGGTCTTATTTTCATACAACATAGACACAATTAGGACCTATATAGCTCCACAAAGCATATTCCATTCCAAGTATGCTTTGAGTTCTAACCCATGGAACCAATTAAGTTAGCCATTAAATTCTTCACCATGGAATATACACCTCATGAGAGATCTAAGGCATCAAAAGTAACAAAGTTCATTGAATAAATCCAACACATCTAGTAGTAGGTTCATGACATCTTGGAGAAGATGAATTAGAAGTATAAGCAACATCATGACAAACATAGGGTTTCACACCATTTTTAAATAGGTGACAAGGTTTGGTTTTGAATTCAAAAGGAATGACTCACATGACCACATACAAAAATTTAGCCTCTATAATATGGTCCCTACACCATCACTAGAAAAGTTGGAGAAAATGCTTTTGAGTTGAACCTACCACCCTACCTTGGTCTACATCCAATATTCAACATGGAGCTCCTAAAACCATATCATCCACATTTTTTAGACACTTTAGTCATATTATAACACTTGGACATTGATGAGCTTGATCCATAGAGTTTTTCTCTAGTGGAGTAGGATCAGATTGTGGACACTTGGATGAAGACAATAATAGGGTGCTCTATTCCACTTTATCGAGTGGTCAAAAGGGGTAAGCTTATCCACCAAGGTGAGTGGCTCATAGAGAATCAAATAAAGACACAAATACCACACTTGAAGAGGAATATTGATGCAATGGGGACCATTGCTTCTCAAGGAGTGAGGAATGATCCAGACAACACTTTAGGTGATAATTCGGGTGATGGTTCTACCCCAATTAGTGGCAAAACTTTTAGGAGTCATAAATTTTGAACCATAGCTCCATTTGACTTCCTGTTTGAACCATTAAAAATATTATAATGAGGATAATGTGATGAGATATATGAGATATACTTGGTGGGTTTTTTCCCCCAAAAACCTAATGAAAGTGTCATAAATTTCAATTTTAATAGTGATATCTAAAAATAGTAATTTCTTAAATTTTGTGTTGTAAATCATGGAAGTCAAACCACTTCATCTAACTCAATATTGGTGACTTTAAACATCCTCATCCTACCTTCAAAATATGTATAAATAAAGATGTAACTTGAGAAGGAGATCAAACATCTCTTCCCAAAGATAAGCATATGTTTGTATTTGCAATCTTATGAGTAATAAAACATCTCTTCTCAAAGAAAGCATTGTTATTATGTTATTTTTATGTTCTTGAAATATCTTTCAAGAAAAACCCCTGATTTTTGGATTAGTGGTATCAAATCAATTTGTTTTGAGAATGTATGATCCTGAAGATGAGGTGAGGCTACAAGAAGCTTGGGTGGAAAACAACAGAGCTCGTAGACTATCTACCTATTCACTCCAAATGACCTCAAATGGTAGACAACACTAAGACATATGATCCTTTTAAGGAAATGGTGAATAAATCCCTCCAATGGTAGCAAGTGTGGATGCTACAATAATTCACCCAAATTCTCTAACAACTCTTGATGGGAAATTCTAGCTCCTCATCTGCACTTCCTGGCTCCTCATCCATGGAACATCCTTTCAGTGCCGCAACACCCTTCAAGGTTTAGGTGAATTTTTATATCCCCTACATTTTAAGGAAAAATCAATGCTGATGTAGTAAATAATTGGTTGGATCAATTGTCTTCTTATTTTTCTATAAATAAATTCACTGATGGAGAGAAGATCACTTTTGCTCTTTTGAAAACATCATTGCCAGACAAAACTTGGTGGGAAGTGTACAAGAAGAGGTTCAGTATGGATGACATTGGATTTGAGGTGGAACCTACCTAGGATGATTTCATGGAAGCTATAAAAGAAGAATACTACCCCATTGGAGCATATAATGATTTGTACATAGAGTGACAATAACTTCACCAAGGTAAGGAACAATCTATTCAAGATTACACTAACATTTTTCATTCTCTGTCTATGAGATTAGGCATCTAGAAAAGTGAGAAACATAAGGATCTCAAATATCATAGTGGACTACAATGGTATATATTGGGGGAAATAAAACTCTTCAATTTGGAAACCCTTGATGAGACGTATAAGTTCATGGTGAAGATTGAGTAGAAGCATGGAAGAAAGAATATGAAGAGTCAGCCTTCAAAATGGAAAAGTGACAAAGAAGGTCAAACACAAGGCCAAAATTAGAAGCAAAAGGAGTTCCAAGATAAGAAAACCCAAAAGGGGAAGATTAGGAAATGGTGTGATTACCATAAAATTGGAACTCACTTCAAAAAATAATGTCAAGCCATCAAGTCCCTGCTTTCTGAGTCACAATCCTTGACATCTACTGGTCTACCTTGTACACACCCTGTAGTTAAAAAGGATGAAGAAGAGAGTGTAGGTGCTATGGTCGATGCCATCATTAATTTATCATAAACCCATGAGAAAAAGCCAAATGATAAGGAAAATTTGTTTTACTCTAAGTTGTGGGTGAAAGGTAAGCCTTTGCATTTCATTCTTGATAGTGGGAGTCAAAAGAATTTAATCTATGCTAATGTTGTGAAAAGTCCAAATCTATCTATGAAGCCTCATCCAAAGACATATAGTATTAGATGGTTGAGCCTAGGGAGAGGCCTTTGTGTCACCCATCAGTGTCTTCTTTCATATGCAATAAAACCTTTCTAAGATGAGGTCTTATGTGATGTGGTCAATCTAGATGTTTGTAATGTACTCCTTGGTCAGCCATTCATGTATGATCAACATGGCATCTATGAATCAAGAACCTAAAGGATCACCCTCACTCTTGGAATTAAGTGATATAGGGTACTAGAGGTACCACCTCCCACATTTGTCTCCTTGATTAGTGCCAAATATGTAAGAGATTGGTGGAGAAGATAAAGCAATTTGTTATCATGGTGGTCAAGCCAAAGAGATCCAAGAAGGCTGATGTTGTGACCCTGACTACATAATAAATAGAAATAGATGGGTCAAATCATGGGAGAATATGATGACTTATTCAAGTCACCCATGGGATTTCCACTTCACTATCAGGTAAAACATTCTATCAATTTGGTTCCAGGATCACCTTTGCCTAACAACCATATGTATCATAGATTAGTTTTGGAGAATGATGAGATAAAAAGGTAGATTCAAGAATTAATCTAAAAGTGTCACATCAAGCCAAGCTCTTTGCCTTGTGGAAGCCTAATTGTCCTGGTGCCAAAGAAGGAAGGAACATGGAGACTTTGTATTGACTATCAAGCCCTAAAAAAAATCACTATGAAGAATCATTACCCCTTCCCCAGGATTAATGACTTACTAGACCAACTCCATGGTGTGACGTTCTTCACCAAAATTGATCTCAATTCTATCTATCACCAAATTCTTATTTATCCCACTGATGTTTGGAAGACTACATTCAAATCCAAGGAGGGGCTCTTTGAATAGTTGGTTATGCCTTTTGGCTTGACTAACGCACTTGCAACCTTCATGAGGATGATGGATGACATCTTGTGACCCTTCACCAACTCATTCATGGTTGTCTACCTGGATGACATACTCATCTATAGCAGAACATGGGAGGAACATCTACAACATGTTTGTAAGGTGCTTCAAACTCTTTAAGAGCACAAGTTATATGCAAATATTGATAAGTGCACATTTGGGATGAAAATAATTTAGTACTTGGAATACATTATGGATGTGTAAGGGCTCCATGTTGACCCAAAGAAGATTTGGGTTATTTAAGAATGGTCTATACCAAGGACCCTCATAGAAATTCATAGCTTCTTGGTTATTAAATTTTTTTATCGTAGGTTTGTTCTTGGATTCTCACATGTTGGTTGGCCACTAAACTAAGTGACTAAAGGAAGAGATAAAACTACATTTCAGTGGGGCAAAATACAACAAAGAGCATTTGAGAATTTGAAGAATAGACTATATTTAGCTCCTATTATTTCTTGGTCAAATTTTCATCAAACTTTTGAGTTGATGATAGATGCATCTGAATATGCCATGGGAGCTATCATCATGCAATATGGCCATCCTATTGCATATCATAGTGAAACTTTCAATGATACAGTCAAGAAATACTTGACATATGACAAGGAGATCTATGCCATTATGTAAGCCTACAAATAATGGAAAAAATACATCTTAGGGAAAGAGATTATCATCCACACTGACCATAAATCATTAAAATTCATCTAAATGTAAAGCAAACTATGAAATGAAAGGCACCAAAAGTGGGCCACATATCTACAAAAATTCCATCTAATAATCAAACACAAAAAGGGGAGATCAAATACTATCATAGATTGTCTAATATTGCCACCAATTACTACACTCACAATAGTTTTTGATCTATGCAAACATGAGACTACCACCTGGGGTGCTCTATATGAAGCAGATCCTACCTTTGCTAATACATATCAGGTAATTCAAGAAGGTAAACATGTCTTTGATTTCTATTTGTAAGATAATGTCTTCTATCACATGGGGCACATCTATGTTCTAGATACAGAGCAATAGAAGATGATATGGGAAGCACATTTCAATAGGATAGCAGGGAACTTTGGTGTAAAGAAGACATTGGTAGTTCTTCAAAAGCACTTCTACTATCCCCATATGAGGAAGGATGTGGAAAGGTACCTCAAATATTGCACCCCATGTGTAATAGCCAAGCCAACAAATAAGAATTAAAGATTGTACACACCATTGCTAGAACCAACTAGTCCTTGGGAATCTATCTCAATAGATTTTCTCTCAGGTTTGCACACTTAAAAACATGGCAAGGACTGTATTCTTATTGTAGTTGATTATTTTTAAAAAATGGATATCATGAATGCTTGTAAGAAAAATATATCTACTGAGGAAACTACTCAACTATATTTTAGTCATGTATGGCTCCATTTTGGTCTCCCCAAGTTCATTATTTTAGATTGAGATAGCAGGTTCCTGAGTATCTTCTGGTCTATTCTATGGAATATGATGGATACCAAGCTGATGAAGTCCATGGACTTCCATCCACATATTGATGGATAGATAGAAGTGGTGAACTACTTGATTATTCATATGCTTCAGATGTATCACTCCTAACATCCACACACATGGGATGAGCAACTTCTTTTCATACAACATGGACACAATCAGGTCTTGCACACCTCTAATAAGCATAGTCCATTCCATGTATGCTTCAAGTTCCAACCTATGGCACCAATTGATGTGGCCATTCCATTTTACACCATGAAATACACATCTCATGGGAGGTCTAAGGCAACAAAAGTAACAAATTTCATTGAACAAATCCAACACATCCAACAACAGGTTCATGACATCTTGGAGAAGATGAATCAAAAGTATAAGCAACACCATGACAAACATAAGGTTACACACCATTTTTATATAGGTGACAAGGTTTGTTTGTGGATTCAAAAGGAATGACTCGTAGGCATACACAAAAAAATTTGGCCTCTATGATATGGTCCCTACATCATCACCAAAAAAGTTGGAGAAAATGCTTTTGAGTTGAACCTGCCAGACTACCTTGGTCTGCATCCAATATTCAATGTGGAACTCCTAAAACCATATCATCCACCTCTATTGGACACTTCAATCATAGTAGAAAAATTGGACATTAATGAGCTTGATTCATAGAGTTTTGTTCTAGTAGAGGAGGATCAGATTGTGTACACTTGGATGAAGACAACAAGAGGGTGCTCTATTCCACTTTACTACGTGGTCAAAAGGGGCAAGATTAGCAACCAAGGTGATTGTCTCACAAAGAATAAAATAAAGACACATCTACCACACTTGATGATGAATATTGATGTAATGGGGACCATTGCTTCTCAATGAGGGAGGAATGATCTGGGCAACACTTTAGGTGACAATTTGGGTGATGGTTCTACCCCAATTGGTGGCAGAACTTTTGAGAGCCATAAATTTTGAACCATAGCTCCATTTGAATCTTAATTTGAATCATTGGAAAGATAAGAATGTGATGAGGTTTAATGATCTATGTTTAGTGATTTTTGACCCTCAAAAACCCAATGGAGGTGCCCAAAATTTTAATTTTAATAGTGTTATCTAAAAATAGTAAGTTTCTAAAAATAGTAATTTCTTGAATTCTATGTTGTAAATCATGGAAGTTGAACCAATTCATCTCCCTAAATATTGGTGACCTTCCACATCATCCTCCTACCTTCAAAATATGTATAAATAAATATGTATGTTGATAAGCATATCAAACATCTCTTCCCAAAGATAATCATATGTTTGTATTTATAATCTTGTGAGTAATAAAACATCTCTTCTCAAAGAAAGAATTGTTATTATGTTATTTTTGTGTTCTTGAAATAACTTTAAACCAAAACCCTTGAGTTTGGATCAAAATGTTTGAACCATGACATTCTTTATACATTTGAATTATACTCATCAAAATTTACATCCCTCTATTAGATCAGTTAGAGCATTTGATGGGACTGCCTAAAAGGTTCTTGGTGATATTATGTCATGTCCCCTTTTTAGTTGACATGTTCTAAGTTCATGATTAGCCTATTATGCAACCCTCATAGGCTGATAGGATGGTTAAAGGGTCTTGATGGAGATTGGCTTGGCTTTGTTTAGCAAAATTTTTCCAGTTGGCTTTCGTTTGGGCTCGATCGGACATGTATTGAGAGAGATATTAATATTTGATTGATTTAATCAAATATTAATTATTTGGTCTAATTTTAATTTAGAAACCCTAATTCTAATTTAAGAAAACCCTAATTAGGGCAAGCATATCTTTTTGAGGGTATAAGGGTTTCTCATGGAGGCCATTATGGATTATGATTGATTATTGATTTTTGATATTGAAGAATTCTTCTGTGAAGACTGAGCCAAGGGTTCCAGGATTCCATCTACATTGGAGAACGTCCACTCTTCAGTGTGTGTGATTCAGAGGCTATGAAATATCAGCTGATCTATTTCCAAATTGAGAGATAGCTTCATATAGAAGTTATCACAGAGGTTTACAGATTTGAGAGGTAACTTCATACAAAAGTTGTCACAGAGCTTTCCAGGTATTTATTTTATTAGGTTTTTGATTCAATAAATTATACAGATAGAGATCTTCTATATTAGATCCATATATCTTCAGATTAGGGGTTGAAAATAAATAGGTTGTGCTTTATTGGCATCCATATGAAGTTTGTACAGGTCCATACAGATCCACACAGATATCGACCTCGACAGACAGAGATCCCCAGTGACCAACATCGGCTGACTGAAGACCGACGTCGGCAGAGGACCGACAGAGACCAACGTCGGCAGTATATCGACCGACACCGGTGACTGTGTGTTTGACACAACAGGCCGAGACGTCCAGATTCAAGCTTAACTTCTAGATTTGTAAAAGCCCAAGGTTTTAAGACAGAATATTTCATATTATTTTATTTGTATGACAGAGACTCAATTGTGTAATCATCTAGAAGAACAAGTGATGAGATCTTTGATTTGCTATTGAGAGATTATATTTTGATTTATTTTTTTATTTGGAAATTATTTTGGCAAAATTTGTATCTTTGTTCAAAGCTTTTGTGTTTCCATATTCCCTATTTGAAGGGGATATTACATATTAATATACCTTTATAGGTTGGTCTTACACATGTGGTTACTCTTCTCTTAGATATACCTTATACAAGCATATTTGACATGTTGTTTTATGACCTTAGATACACACTCTTCAATTAGTACCTTCTACAGTGCATGGGTGTGTTAAGTACATTCATTCCAATTAGGTAATTATAATTTATGGTATTACATATGAGCAACATATTGAACAAGAAAAATTCATACCCAGGTAGTTAATTATCAAGCCTTGTTATGGATAATACACCACACTAAGGTATTCAACAATCAATCCCCTTTACTAGGTGACCAGTACTTGAGAGACCTTTACATCAGAGATAGATACTGGGTTCCATGGAATCCTCATCTTATATACACCATATTCAAATATCTAGAGAACCTAAACATTTTATTACTATTTTTATGCCAAGGAAACCATAAAGTACATAGATATGGGTTCCAAGAATCCATATTCATTCTATTGGTACTTCACAACCCTAAAATCCCATCATAAATACATTGAACATCATAGATACTACAGTGATAGATAATGCACCTATACATGTTCCTTAGAAGTACCATAAATTTATTGCACTAGGTTTCATGTGGGAATATACCTATGATAATCCTTTGGATGAGATCATAGGATGATCTTGTCTCTTTTAGGAAAAAAAACATTAAAAAAAACCAAAAACATTTTCAGCACCTACATGTTCTATTGGCTCCTTGGCATTTATGCATTAGTTTCATGTTGAGGACTAGCATATTATTTACTCATATATATATATATATATATATATATATATATATAGAGAGAGAGAGAGAGAGAGAGAGAGAGAGAGAGAGAGAGAGAGAGAGAGAGGCATACACAGATACACGATACAATTATGGGTGTTGGGACTTCCTTCTACACACATCATTAGGACATTGGGGGCATCTATCTTTTATGATCTTGATATACATAGGTTATATGATTTGATCATCACTCTAAACAATCATGTTTGAGCTTACATATGTACTTATAGATGCCTATTATCCATGATTATACATTACAAAGGGTATTTTATATGCTATATAATTGATGTTTTTTCTAACACATTCAACCCATGGGTCACTATGACTTGTTTATATTGGTTGCTTATGCTTTCCTTTATACACTTCCTTGAGTGTCTTGTCTTGCTTGTTCAACCATTTTATTATGTTCCTTTTCTTGTGGCCCATGTGACCATGTTTACTTTCTTGGAGATTTGAATATGTCATTGCATTCTTGGACATTGTAATATGTTATTACTTGATTTTATGTACATTTTACTAAGTCATGTCCATTTGATATTATGGTATTTGAACATTCCCATTGTTTGCAATCTCTTTGGACCATTTCCTTTTGAATTGCTTTTGAGTGATCTTATGTATGTGCTTATTGAGTTTGTAATATTAATATCTAGATGTTTCCATGATATTTACCATGAATCTTAGGCCTACATGTGATCACATTGGTTCTTTGTGCTTCAAATGTTACATCTTTCTAGACATATTTCCTTTTATATGCCACATGGTTACATTCCCAAATTTATAGTTATATTACCCTTTTGAGTTGATCTAACTACTAGTATTATTTTTAAATCACCTCAAAGGGGGATCATATTAGTCAAGGAATGTCATGGTGTCATGGCTTCCACATTTTCATAGTTTTTATATTATAGTGGGGGCATGCTTTGGAAGTATGTTCTTCACACTCACACAATATATGGTACTTACACTAGTTTAAAGATTCAATGGGGTCATTTCATGATGACATGGATTCTACACATTAACATTTTTTATATTCACTAGGAGCATGATTTGGAAGCATGTTATCCACATTCATTCAATATGGTACTTATAAATCATAGATTCAATGGGGACATGCTTTGTAAGCATATTTTCCACTCCTACTCAATTTTCAACATCTCCAATTTATAGTGGGGGCATGTTTTGGAAACATGTAATCCACATTAGTACTTATATCAGTTTTAGATTTATCCATATAAAGTGGGGGAATGTTTTGGAAACATGTTCTCCACACTTACAAAGTTTTTTGAATTGGCCAAAACACATAGTTATATGATTTTGATATACATTTTTGGCTTAATTCTATACATGGTACCATTTTTACACAAAATTTCAACATGAGACAAATATAAGGTACATATGTTATGTACCATGTGCCTAATATTAAAAAATTCAAACCAATTTTAGATTCTAAAACTATTGCACGTAAGGATATCATTGAACCTTTACAGACTTAGTCAGCCAATATACTATGGTAGTTGGTTCATATTTTGGTATGGTTGGGGTGATTAAATCACTCAATATTTCCAATCTTTGCAGTTTAGACTTGATCATCTAAACTCACCAGGTTACATGTATCATTGGGTTGCATAGTTGAGCTAATCTCAACTATTAAGTGGCAACTCACTTTTGCTCTAAAGTGGGGGCATGTGCCTTCCAATCTCTTTCTCTATCTTTATCTCCTTGGATATATTCACTTTAAAGAATTATTTATATTTATCCTAATCTTAGTTTTAGAGGCTTACAATGATACATATTTTGAAAAAATAACTTGCTAATAAGAACTATGGTTATATCAACACACATGTGTACTTTTGAACATCACTCTTTCAATTTCAATTAATTTTATCCAAACTTATATGCACTAATTATACAGTGTAACATGTTATTATTTGAAAGTCACAAATAAAACACTCAAACCCAATTCCAACAAAGCACTCAAATTCAACTCAAGTAAAGACAAGGTGTGTATACACACCTAGGTACTTATTCCTGTCCTTTAAACTAGCACTTTCATTATTATATTAAAATGGGGGGGAATTAGATGTACACTTGGAAAACTGATGACCCTAGTTGTTTCTCTTAGTTATACACATGTCTTGCTTTTGAAAGCCTCACATATGCTCTATTTATTTCCTTTTGGATTATCTCTTAGTCTGAACAACCTTACATTGATGACATAAACATCCAATCTTGCACATAATGATTTAGAAGTAATTATCTTATACCTTTGCAAGTTTTGATCCCATGCCTTCACTCATACTCCTTAGACACTAATATTTAGTTCAAATAGTAATATCAACATTACTATCCTGGCTTAATGCAAGTGTCTAGTGCCTAAAGTCATCTAATTTTCAAATGACAAGTATTATAATGGTTAACCTAAGTGATTTAATGTGATTTATCTCCTGGTAGGATTGGTATAAATACAATATCAACTCTCATTAACTCTTCACCTAAAAAGGGCCAAAAAGACTAAAGTACTTATTAAAAAGCACTCTATCAAGAATTTGATTGATCAAAGCTTCCCTATTTTCACACCAATCATAGGTATAACACATATATAGGCCTAAAGTACTAAATTATTCATAAGATCATATTTTTCAAGTTACAAGCTAGGTCACTATAGTACTTTATTTACATATTGCATGATTCACACACAAGCCAACACATAGGGGATAACTACATGAGTCTAAGGCCCTCTTATGGAGTATTGGATATGTAGGTAGTGCCCTTTGATAATGGGGTCATTATGGGTCAGCTCAACATCATGTTCTCACTAACCCATTTTTTTACAAGGTCATATTAAAGATGGAAAGCTAAGGTTTTGCCAGTTCATCAGGTGTGATAGTACATGACCTAGATATGAATGAACTAGAGTGAAGGTGATGCCAAACTTAGAAGCATCTAGGTGGTTGCATCCTTTTTAAGCACATATTCTATACAAAAAAATAGCATCAAACCCAAACACTAGCATTGATGTAACTATCCCAAGATAATATATTTGTCTAAAGATCTAGAGGCACTATATCCATAAAGATGAAAACTATTATAGAACTATCTTCATGCTTGCTTCCTACTTGTACCAAATCAAACATTATATTATCATCAAAAAACAACTAAGTACTTTCTTTAAGATCATTTGTATATCTAGCATAGTTATAATTTCCATTAATAGCTTATCTCAATTTTATAAATTTAGCATATAGTACATCTAATTTTAGCATATTAATTAGTCTATTGTAGATATGATATTCACCCTTATGTCCTATCATGTCTATATCTTTAACCCTTTTCTACCCAAGTAAGATAACCTCTTATCCAAATTAGGGTTAAATAATAACCTTATAGCCATGTTTTAACAAAAGTATAGTTTGGGTTAAAAGATGAGCTTTAAACCTCTTGAGAGAACTATTTCACATTTTTTATATAATAGAGTGAGATAATCCATATGGATGATCATTTAAACCCCAATTCCATGCAAGAGTCATTAATTCTAGTGGTCGGTCTAGTAGCCTTTTGAGGTTTTTATGCTTTTAAAAGTTTTTAAGAAGGAGTAAGCCTTTGAGTTGAATTAAGATACATTTAATCAGTCATAATAATCCTTGTGTACCCCTAATAATCATGATGAAATCTAAATTCCTCTTGAAAGGAGTATGAACCATATCAAAAAGATTTACATAAGAGTTTATTATGTATGTTGATGAAGTGTTAAGACTAAGGAAGGTGTGTAATGTTGTATTAGGAGTGTAGTGACATAATATAAGAGAGAGGAAACCTCATAAAGATTGGTGTTTTAATTGTAAGGTTATATTCCCTTGAGTAGCCTTGTTAGCATTGTGAGAAGTCTTATTGAAGAACCTTAAATAGTCTTAGAGACTAGTGTAAGAAACCTTGAAGAGGTCTACTTGCATCAACCTCTTATCCAATCATAATAATTTATAATCAACTTTCATATTTATTCATTACACTCCCATTTTGGGATAACTACATCAATCTAAGGTCCACACGGACTATGTAGGAAACACTTGGATGCATGGGGCATCTTGGGTTAGCTCATCCACTTCTTCCTTATTCTATTCACCCCATACTAAATTTTTATATATCCTTACCCAACATGTTTATTTCTTGTTGTCACTTAGATTTGAACCCTTTGAGGAGATGCCTCAACTCTCCTTATCCAAGTGGCATAATTGAATCACCTCTAGGCTATGGGTGCCTAGGAATGAGATGAATCTCTAGATAGGGATAGCTCCCTTGATGTACCACTTATAGACCACTTCTACACCTATGATTATGAGGGAAAAAGAGGAGAGAAAATTGAAAACAAACTATCCTAAAGGAGGTGATACACCAAAATAGTTGATGACTACCAACCAGTTGCATGTTACACATAAGAACAAGGGACTAACCAAACATACACTTCTCCAAGCTACACTTTCTCACATAAATATTTCATTATGAGGTTATGGTGAATGTTTAGGCTAGGAGGACTAGACAATAGGTCTATAATGACAATATTGAATATGCTAGCTCACTCAACCTTGACACTTCCTAGAACACTTCACATGACCTGCAAGATGATTTTTTCCAACTATAAATAGGTGAGAGAATGAGACAACATGCTTAAGAAATAAGAGTCATCACTAAGCAAGATTAATCATCCAAGTAAAAAATACTATAAATAGTCATTTAAGAGGTAAAAATTAGTATTATTTATTGATCCATGATATGCCACTGATCAAGACTTCACCATACTCAGGTGGAACATAATTTACAAAGACCAAAATGACTAGTTCTTATAAAACTTGAGAGAGAGAGGAGAGGCGAGAAGTCCAAAGGTCATAAGGACACTTTTAAAGCTGATAAAATGAGTTAAATATGCATGATAAGAGGATTTTAAATAGACCATGTAAGTTTAGAAGAGACAAGTGGCTTCCCAAGTCATGAAACTCATGAAAAATGGCATGGAATTCCCTTTGTTGGCTCATAAAACTAATTTCATAATTTAGAAGTATTTAAACATCCCAAAACTAACTAGAGATAGTTATAATGATTGTAATGAGGGGTAAGGGTTATATACATGCCTCTCCATGCATTGGTTTCAGTTCTAATCATCTGTAATCTTCCCAAAATGAGCTATCACCATCTGTAGTCTAAGAAACTCCTCTTTCCCACACCTTGCACACTTGGCCTCATATTTGAATTTATTTTTACATAAAAATATGTAAAAGGGAGTGAATTAAATTTTTAAAGACCCTCCATAGCATTAGAGTAATTAGGCACACCTTAAAAAGCCATCTACTTGAAATTCTCACACTTCTCACCATCATGTTCACTATGCTAGTTTTGACTAGCTAAGATGAGAGCTATTATTTGAACATAAAATAGTTTTTAAAAGGAATTAAATTGAAATTATGAGATATATTAAGTCCTAATATTTCTTCCAAATTTTATTTCATCTCTTGAAACCTCCTATAACCTACACAATATACAAAATAGTCAAGAAAACCCTATTTTGTACTCCATCCATACAATTCCATACATTTAAAAAGTATGGGGAGTATCTTGAGAGAGTATCATAAAACATTCAATCATAATACTAGGAAAAATATTCTATTTTGGTGCACTAACTACTCCATTTTCTCAAACTGGTCACTTGCAAGGGTTAAGGAGGGTTTAGGCCTATTTCTGCTCTTAATCTTTGTTCATGAAGCTATGAAATTGAAGATGATAAAAAAATTTAACTAGAACATATTTCAAGATCTTCATAAACTTTCCAAAACTCTGTAGATCCCCATACACAACCTACAAGAAGATGTGAGCATTTAAACATCTCCTATCGAGCTTATCTTCTCCATTCATTGCAGGCTTGAAGTTATCTTGAGCCAAAAGTGGCTTTATTTGTGATTCCCATACATCCAAATAGATTTAACATGTCTGAAATGTCATAAAAAACATGACACAATCCATTTTAATGTTCATCTCATGTTACAATTGGAAGTGATCCTCCATTTGGCCTCTAGGCCTAAACCTTGCCTACTAGCCCTGACTACAACTCTTGTGGGTTTGGACCACATATTTAATTTCACCCTTATGTGATATTTTTATTATGTTAAATTATGTTTATTAAAAATTATCACACTTATTTAATGTTCTCTTTAACTTTTGGTCTCATATTTTACCTTATTCTCCAAAACTTGCTAGTTTTGTTCACAAAAGAGTGCCCTATGTTTGAGATAAAACATAAGGAACTTCCACTATTTTATCAGGAAAAACAAATGTTTGAGGATTTTATCCTAGGTTTATGTAAATTATAAAAAAAAATTAAACTTCTGGTACCAATATTAGATCCTCCAAAAGCATTAAAAACCACACTAGACTGTGGGGAAAGACACTGTGTGCAGGCTTCTACTATGTGAACTGTATGATGCATTATTATAATGTTCTCCCTACTATATCTCCACTATGAGGGTGTTATGAGGATATTATTATTATTATTAATTTTTTATAACCTTCAATCATCCCTCAAAAATTCCACATATTCCTCATACTCTCTACCTAGTTAAACTGAGTGTTATTCCTTAACTATGTTCTGCTCTTTGACACCATACTTATAGGTGATATTTGATTAGATGGACTTGAGAAAATGTATAAAACCATTAATAAAACTTAAATTACCATTTAAAAATTATTTTAATAATTTATTCACCCTTATCTTAGCCTAAACCATCCCTTAGACACATTGTCTCAGTTAATTATCTACCTACAGTCATCTATATGTGAGTGCAGGGGACCTTATAGGTAGATTTTATCCCCAAAACCTATGATAAATATTCATTATAAAACCATTGAGATAATTTAAATTTATTTTTAATCATATTTAAACAAAAAATATGGATATCTCCATGCACGACTCTACTATGGATGGTATACAGGTTCACAGTCAGTTGTAAGTGAACACGTGCATGATGGGACACATGTAGGTGATCACTAGACATTGAAACATCAATAAACAAATTATATTGATGGAATACATGCCCATTTTTATCCATTTAAATCCATAATGTCTTATAAGAATTGGAATCTACCTTGTTATTACAATATTGGGTGAAAGGATCTCTTATAGCTCAGGGTTGTAGGTGATCACTGCCTGAGTTTAGTGCATGAAAACACAACTTTGGGCCTCAAAAAAATAAATTTAAATTGATAACCCACCAAAAAAACCTTTTATAGTCATTTTAATATGTAATTAATACAATACAAACACATTATGATGCATTAAAAGTTTTTATAAACCTATTGTATGACTTTAGCAAAATTGACCAGACCTCTGTTTTCATTCTTTAGGGAAAATGTCCCTGTACTTAGTCATTTTATGTTTGAGGGTTGATACATACTTTAATTTATCAATTAGACACCTCAATCAGGTATTAAATAGTCAACTCAAATGATATAATCCAAAATAAGGTTTTACCATGCCTCTAATTTCCCATACAAGAACCTTTAAAGCTTTGTAATGTCACCTGTAGGTGATTATTTTCACTCACAAGCAGTGAAGCAAACTTGGGCAATATACAAGGTTTATGAGCTTTAATGAAGTTTGGTACTTTTAAAAATGTTTCAAATAGAATATTCCTACCATAAAAACATTTATTAGCTTAGACATTCTTCATAATATGATATTCTCCATGAGGGCACCTGTAGGTGCATATTAATGGTAGGAGATTGTGAGTTTAGGCAGTGAGTAGTAGTATGAGTAGTGTATAAGAGATAAATTATTAGGATTCACTATAATCCTTAAAAAAGTTAAAAATTAAACTCTTCCCACTATAAAATATTTGAAACACCTATCATATCTCCCCTTCTATCATGGCATCCTTTTGAGATACTTGTATGTTCAAGGAGTTGCCCGCATATGCATAGTGCATTGACTACACCCATAGAACATTTCTAGATAATGACATTTAAAGGTGAATTGGGGTTAATATATAATTATAAACATGAGGATTAACCTATAAAAACTTAGTGAAATCATCATCAAATCATGAAGATCCTAAAAATGGTGGAAAGCTACATGTCATCCCAAATAAGACTAATATGCCAACATGAGATGACTTGCTTAGAAAAGCACCATGAAACCTAAAAAAATAATGGAGGGAATATAATAATAGATAAAAAATATTTTTAATTCAACATAACCAATTGGTTTGTATAGAATTATCCAAATTAGAGCAAAACCTATAGGGTGCAGGAAATAGTGAGCAAAAAAACATAGTCAACTTGTTAGAGATGGTTCATAAAGCATGGTTGATCAATAGTGAAAATATTATGATGGATATATATATATATATATATATATATATATATATATAAAATTTTAATTTCACCTCACAAATTAATTTTACTTTAAAATTCACCAACTTTCTGTACCAAGCATTAACCTGCTTACCACTTCTATGTGTCTAGAAGGGTGAAAAAGGAACGCAATCATTTTAGCTCAAATTTGGAACTTATAAAGAATTTAAAATGTGGAGTTAAGTATAAGGAAGATGAAGAGACATTAAATGACCTTATCCCATGTGTCACCTTCCCCCATGGGCCATATAAGTGCCAAACTCCCTCTTTTCAATTAGTTTCTTGATCTTTAGTTAGATAACCTACAAGATTCAGATGGGTCTAACATTCCTAATAGGGAATATAAATTATTGGACATTTTCAAGGAATTTAGGACACTTTTATACATTTTAAACCATTCCACTTGCATTTATGACCCCAATTATGACTTAAAAAGACATAAGGATTAATATGACTAAGACCATGGCTAATATAGCATCAACTTTCATCAAATGGACTATAAAATACCCCATGAAAAAATATTAGACCTATAAAAACACATGTAACTCATTTTTTTTTCCTAGAGGGGTCCCAATTTGACCTACAGGGTCAAATTTGGTTAATAAATTGATGACTCATAGTGGTAGTATGCCTGCTATACTAAATATCAGTAGCCTTATCAGTCCATTAGGCTTATGGAGTCATTTGAACTATGAAACAAAACAAGGAGACCTTTGAACATTGACCTCAATCTTTGATCAAGACAAGACCACTTGATTACCTTAACACACAAAACAAAGGACACACACAAAACCAAGTAAATAAACTAACAAGACACACACACATATGCTCAAAGAACTTAGGAAAATTAGAAAACAAACCACTATATGCAACTAAAAATTAATCATACCTCTCTTTCTAGGATCAAAAGGAATGTTCTTTGCATCTCCTTCTTCATGAGATGAAACATAGTGCCAAGCATGTTGCTCTTTGGATTGGATACTTGATGGATCAAACCTATTCCTTGGCACTTTACTTGATCTAATCTCAAGTAGATCATCCTCAAAAAGGTCTCCAATGTAAACATATTCCTATTTTCCTTATACACATACCTCATATTGCTTCCCACTCTTCATCACATGATCAACTTGCATTTCTTAGTAGACATGGCTTCAAGAGGAGTAGTTTCTTGTTCCTTAGAATATTGAGGCCAATAGAATCTTGCTCTATCCTTCAAGATCTGATGTGTTTCTCCTAAATATTTGAGAGGATGATATCCCATATTGATTATTTCAAACATATCATCATAGAATGCATGTCTCTTGAAAGGATAGATTTGAAAAGTTGTTTTTTCTTTGCATACTTACTTGAGTGTCAAGGATGCCTTCTCCATTTTTGACTAGATCATAGTCTCCTTGAATAGAAGTGTAACCTGATCCAATGATTACAAATGATTCATCCCAAGACTGATTAGAGGCTTGTTATTTCTCATCTATGAAATTTTGAAAAATGTCATCTTGATTATCATCACTTCCAATCAACTCTACGGAAGTTATAGACCCCTTAAGAGACTCAAACTCATTGAAAATGCTTAAAAATTACTACCACAAGTCCTCATATTCTCTTTGATCAACATCATGAATTGGAAAAACAAGATAAGTTCTTTCATCCTCTTCTTTAGAATCGAAAAGGATTTCTTCCAATATTTCTTCTTTAACACAAGGAAGACATTCTTCATTATCAACACAACAAGAAGACTCAACATAAGTACTCACATCTTCTTAATAATTTAGGACCTATTGATGGATTTCAAGTTGTATCTCAACTATCATAACCTGACTTTACTTCTCAAGGGCTGAAAGATCTTCAATATCCTTCTCTTTCTTGGTGATGTCAAGACTAGGCATCTTGAAATTAGGTGACTTAGCCCAATGAGGCTACCAAAGAGCTATGGTTTCTTCAATAAAGAGTTATTTCTCTCAACCAAATACTCTTTTTTATGTTCCCACACCATAGGTCCATCATGGAAAATGGTGATGGGGTGAGGACAAGATGAACTAGTTGGTGGAGGTGGAACATAGAACTCAAAATCAGATTGAGAATGAATTGTAGGGGATCTTTTTGAAAACTCTTGAGGAAGGGGAGGAAGACCTTGGGATAAAATAACTTGGTTTTCTTCCTTAAATTTATCAATATCTTTATTAAAATCTGATTTATCTTGAGGAATTTCTTGTGGAAGGTTATATGGGGTATGTTTGAGCATAGGATCTTCTTTTGGCTCTAAACCTTCCATCACACCTTAACTTAACAATTTCACTATCAACTCTAACTCCTCAATTTTATTAGCTAGGTTATCTTGGAATTTTTAGACATATTCATGAGGATAAGGAGTACAAGAGGGATGTTACAACTCATGACTAGGCTGGGAAGAATGATATTGGAGCTAGTAAAGATCATAACAAGGCTGATAGGGAATGTCATAAGATTGATAACCCTCACCAACTTATGTAAAACAACACTCAATACCAAAGTCAGCCATGAAAATTTAATTTGAAGCAAGAACACAAGGAATTATTATCAACAATATTTAAAAGGAATACTTGGGCTACTTGACCAGCTGATGTAATCTTAGAGTCACCATTGATGTTTAGATAGATGCCTTAAAAGGCTAATGTGTTGAAACACTACCAAAAATCTTTCAACTTCTTGGACTAAGAGTCCCACTAGGCATGCCAAAAACTATTATGACTTGGATTTTCACCCTTTGAGGATATGTCTTGGCTCTCCCCATCCAAATGGCATAATTGAATCACCTCTAGATTGTGGGTGCCTAGGAATGAGGTAAATCTCTAGATAGAGATAGATCCCTTTATGTACCACTTGTATAACACTACTACACCTATGATTTTGAGGGAAAAGGGAGAGAGAAAATTGAAAACAAACTATCCTAAAGGAGGTGATACACCAAACTAGTTGATGACTACCAACCAACTTCATGTTACACATGAGAACAAGAGAATAACCAAACATACACTTCTCCGATCTACATCTTCTCCCATCAATATTTCATTATGAGGTTATAGTGAATGTTTAGGCTAAGAGGAATAAAAAATAGGTCTATAATGACACTATTTAATATATTAACTCACTTAACCTTGACACTTCCTAGAACACTTCACATGACCTACAAGAAGAAGCTTTTCAACTGTAAATAGGTGAGAGAATGAGACAACATGCTAAAGAAACAAGAGTCATCGCTAATCAAGATCAATCATTCAAGTAAAACATAATATGAATAGTCATGTAAGGGGTAAAAATCATTATTATTTATTGATCAATGGTATGCAAATGAGTATGGATTCACCATACTTAGGTGGATCATAATTTACAAAGGCCAAAATGGATAGTTCTTATAGAACTTGAGAGAGAGAGGAGAAGAGAGAAGTCCAAAGGTCACAAGGACACTTGTAAAGATGATAAAATGAGCTACATGTGCATGGGAAGAAGATGTGAAATGAACCATGCAAATTTAGAAGAGATAAGTGGCTTCCCAAGTCATGAAACTCATGAAAAGTGGCATGGAATTCCCTTTGTTGGCTCAAAAAACTACCTTCATGATTTAGCCCTATTTGAACATACCAAAACTTAATAGAGATAGGTCCAATGATTAGAATGATGGGGAATGGTTTTAGACATGCCTCTCCATGTGGTTGCAGTTTTATGATATAAAATCTTCCCAAAATGAGCTATTACCATCTATAGTCTAAAAAACTCCTCTTTCCCACACCTTGCACACTTGGACCCAAATTTGGATTCAATTTTTCGTGAAAATACATAAAAATTAGTGAATTAAATTTTTCAATATCCTCCATGGACTTAGAGGCATCAAGCACACCTTAAAAATATATCCACTTGAAGTTCTCACACTTCTCATCATCATGTTCACTATGCTAGTTTTGACTAACCGAGATGAGAGCTATGGTTTAAAAACTTAAGGTTTTTTAAAAGGAATTTTATGGACATGGGGAGTTATATTAAGTCCTAATATTTATTCTAAAGTTTATTTCATCTCTTGAAACCTCCTATAACTTGCATAATGCACAAAATAGTCAAGAAAACCCTATTTTGTACTCCATCTGTACAATTACATATAGTTATAAATTATGGGGAGCATAATAATAGAGTATAATACATCATAAAATCATCATCTTGGGAAAAATATGCCATTTGGCTATGTTAACTACTCCATTTTCTCAAACTAGTCACTAGCAAGGGTTTAGGATTGTTTCTGCTCTTACGATTTGTTCATGAAGATATGAAATTGAATTTGATAATAAATTAAACTATAAAATATTACAATACCTTCATAAACTTACCCAAACTCCTTGGATTCCCATACACAACCTCCAAGAAGATGTGAGCATCTAAACTTCTCCTATCGAGCTTATCTTCTCCATTCCCTGTAGCCTTAAAGTTATCTTGAGCCAAAAGTGGATTTATTTATGCTTACCCTAAATACCAATAGATTTAAAATTTATTAAATTACCCTAAAAACATGATACAATCCATTTTAATTCTCATCTCATGTTACAATTGGAAGTGATCCTCCATTTGGCCTCTAGGCCTAAACCCAACCTATTAGGCCTGACTGCAACTCTTGTGGGTTTGGACCACCTATTGAATTTAAACCTTATGTGATATGTTTATTATGTTTTATTAGGTTTATTAAAACTTATCACACATTATTTAAGGGTTTATTTAGCTTTTGGTCTCATATTTTACCTTATTCTCCAATACCTGCTAGTTTTGTTCACAAGGGAGTGCCCTCTATCTAAGATAAAATAGAGGGCAATTCCCCTATTTTATTAGGAAAACCAAATGTTATATGTGTTATAATAGTTTAATATATATTATACACAAAATTTCAACCTTTTCCCCCAATATTATATCCTCCAAAATCATTAAAAACTAAAATAGACTGTGGGGAAAGACACTACGTGCAGGCTTCTACTATGTGAACTGTATGATGCATTATTAGAACCTTTTCCCTGATCTATCTCCAATATGAGGGGTTTATGAGGATATTATTATTATTATTATTATTATTATTATTAAGGTGTTATAACCTTAAATTATCCCTTCAAACTTCCACATATTTCTCATACTCTCTACCCAGTCAAACTAAGTGTTATTCCTTGACTATGTTCTGCTCTTTGATACCATACCTATAGGTGATGTTTGCTTAGTTAGAATTGAGACAATGTATAAATACCTTAATAAATATTACATGAAAATTTAAAAATTATTGGAATCATTTATTCACCTTGATCTTAGCCTAAACCATCCCTTAGACACATTGTCTGAGTTATCTGTCTACCTATAGTCACCTACAAGTGATTGTAGGGGACTCTATAGGTGGATTTTATCCCAAAAACATATGATAAATATTCATTAGAAACCCATTTAAATAATTTTAATTTATTTTTAATCACCTTTTAACAACCAATATTGGTATATCCATGCACAACTCTACTATGGATGGTATAGAGGTTCATAGTCAGTTGTAGGTTAACATGTGCATGAAATGGGACACCTATAGGTGATCACTAGACATTGAAACATCACTAACCAACTTCTCATGATGGAATCCATGCCCATTGGCATCCATTTCACTCCATAAGGTATTATAAGCATGGGAATATACCTTATTATGACAACATTGGGTGAAAGGATCTCTTATAGATCAGGCCTGTAGGTGATCATTGCCTGAGTTTAGTGCATGAAAACACAACTTTGGGCCTCACAAAAACCAATTTAAACTGATCACTACCAATAAAAACTTTAATATTCCTTATAATATGTAAGGAATACAAGACAAACACATTAGGATGCATCAAAATTTCTTATAACCCTATTGTATGATTTTGGTAAAACTGACCAGACCTCTATTTTCACTCTTTAGGGAAAATGTTCCTGTACTCAATCATTTTGTGTTTGAGGGTTGATCCATACTTCCATTTGTACATTAGAAAACTCAAGTAGGTCTAAAATTGTCAACTCACATGCTATAATCCAAAATAAGGTTTTACCATGCCTCTAATTTCCCATACAAGAACGTTCAAAGCTATGTAATGTCATTTGTAGGTGAGTATTTTCACACACAAGCAGTGAAGCAAACTTGGACAATATACAAAGTTTATAAGATTTAATTAAGTTTGGTCCTTATTAAAAGGTTTTAAATATACTCTTCCTACCATCAAAACATTTATTATCTCAGGCACTCCTCAAAATATGATATTCTCCATGAGGGCACCTATAGGTGCATATTAATGGTAGGAGACTATGAGTTTAGATAGTAAGTAGTAGTATGGGCAGTGTATTAGAGATATATGCTTGGGATTCAATGTAAAACTTCACTAAGTGAAAAATTACACTCTTCCCACTCCAAAATATTTGAAACACTTATCAAATCTCCCCTTCTATCATGGCATCCTTCTGAGATACTTGTATATTCAAGGAGCTGCCTACATATGCATAGTGCATTGACTGCACCCATGGAACATTGCTTGGAGAATGAGATTTAAAGGTGAAGGGGGGTAAATATATAATTATAAACATGAGGATGAACCTATCATAACTTAGTGAAGTCACCATCAAATTGTGAAGATCCTAAAAATGGTGGAAAAGTGCCTGTAATCCCAAATAAGACTAATCTACCAACCTGAGATGATTTTCTCACCAAAACATAATGAAATCTAAAAAAATCATGGAGGAAATATATTAATATATCCAACATCCTTTGGAGTCAACATCACCAACTTATTTATATGAACTTGTCCAAATTGGAGCAAAATATATAGGGTGCAGGAAACAATGAGTAGAAAAACATAGTCAACTTGTTAGAGATAGTTTATTAAATCATGGTTTACCAATATTTAAAATATTGTTGTATAAATTTATCTCTTTGAGTGTATTTTCAACTCCCAAATTCATTTAACCTAAAACTTCTCCAACTATCTATACCAAGCATAAACCTGTTGACCACTTCTATATGTCTAGAAGGGTGAAAAAGGAACATAAAGGTTTTAAATAAAATTTGTCACTTCTAGATCATTTTAAACATTTAATTGAGTCTAATAAATATGAAGAGGCATTTCATGACCTTGTCCAACATGTCACCTTCCCTCATGGGCCGTACAAGTGCCAAACTCCCTCTTTTCAATTGGTTTTTTTATCTTCTATTAGATAACCTACAAGATTCAAATGGGTCTAACATTCTTGACATGAAATCTTTATTCTTGGATTTTTTCAGAGAACTTAGGACACTTGGATACCTTAGAAACTATACCACTTGCATTTATGACCCAAAAAATGACTTTAAAAGATAAGGATTAATATGAATAAGGCCAAGGCTAATATAGCATTAAATTTCATCAAATGGACTATACCATACCCCATGAAAAAATATTAGACCCCTAAAACACCTAAAACTCAAATTTTTTTCTATAAGGGTCCCAATTTGACCTGCAAGGTCAAATTTGGTCAACATTGACTTTGGGGAAACACCTAAGAGTAAGGCATTATTTTCACACATGAGCAAATGATCAATTGGATACTTGATTATTCCTCTTTGATTATGTGTTTTATTATTATTTTTTTGTTTGATTTTACTATTGTTGCCTCAATTCAGTCCATTTTTCCCATAGGGTCATCATCATGGTGTTCCCTCATGAAATTATACTTGATTCCATTCATTGGCATACATTAGCATTTCTATCGTGGTTTTTATCATTTGTGGATTATTTTTAATTGTCTGTTGGAGCAAGGTTGGTCCTTATGCACACTACAACTAGATCATCATGATGTTTTATATCATGGTGCATACCATCATGTGCTACATCAAAAATTAAGTACTAGAGGTTTAATACATGATTTCATAGTAAAATTATCCATGTCTACTAATATGATCATAATCAATTGAACACTCTTGTTGTGTATAAGCTCACCAAGGCATGCATCTTCACATGAACATGTAACAAAGAGTTATATGCATTGGTTCATTATTGTTCTTCTTTATCTTATCAAATCAAGTATTTTATTCTATTCTTCATCATTTCTTATCATTATCTCCTAATTTATAGGATAACTACATTGGATTGAGTTTCATTTGGACTATGTAGGTAATGCTTAGTTATGTTTAGTTTATGGTGTCATCTCGACCACCATTATCTCATTATTTTTCAACCAATATTGTTTTTTTATAATCATTTCTTTCATTACCTTTGAGCATTCTTATATGCCTAGTTTTTTGTTGCTTCTTCATTATTTTAAAAGTCATTATACCATCACCCCTATGTTTACATCAATCATCTCATCTTTAATCTATGTAACATGTTCAATCCTTGAGCTATCTTACCAATCAATTAATTACTTAATCAATTTAAAAAAATGAAAATCCACCCTATGGGGGCAAAACAATTAATTCAATCAATGATCAAATCCAACCTATTGGGGAAAATCATTTAGTCAATGATTAAATTTGCCCTTTAATAAGGTAAATAACTTAATCAATCAATTCCCCCTCATTGGGAAAATTTAAGCATTTAATATTTATTCTAATTCCAATCTCCCATCTTTCACCTTATCTGAGGCAAGTCAAAGTGTGTCACTTATCTTAGGATACATCCTTCCCAAGTCCCACCTCTTTTGGGAAAATCATTTTTCTACTCTATCATCATTAGATAATAAAGTTTTCAAGCATTAGCTCACATGGATTAAATTCATCCATGGTTTAATTTCACTCTTCTTCTTGCCTATTTTATTCCTTTCAATGGCCCATCAATCAAAACTATTTTCCTTCCATTCCCTCGATGGGGTATCCAAGGTATCCCAAAAATGGTTTGGGGCATCATTATTCAATCATTTTAACTAATTTTTCATAATTTAAAAAGTTGTTACTTTGTCTAGTGTCTCACAACACTTTATCAAATAGGGGGAAAAATGTAGACACTCAATTTTAATCACTCTCATGTCAAAATTATAATTAGAATGATTTCTATCAATGATAAAAAAATCAATGAAATGCCCAAATTTGACCACATAGTTAATGTGCATATTATAATACACATTAGGGCATCTTTGATGGGGAAAATGCACTGTATGAAATCATCAAATTCACTTAATTCATCTTGAGATAAATTGTGATTATGAAAGATATGTTTTAGATTAATTAGGTCGAATGATTTTTTGACTTTAAAAAGTCACATCACTTTTCATTAAGTTAATTAACATATTTTAATTAACCTGATCTTATTTTAATTAAAAATTTTATAGATTTTAGAATTTCCTATTTATTAATTCATTAATTTAATTATTCATCAAAGTGGTTATTGACATCATCATGATATCATAGGAAAATATTAGGGATCATGACATCATGAGCAAAATTGTCAAAATTTAGAAATATCAACATAACTTCATAAAAATTAGAATGTTGAACCATGCCTCATAAATTTTATACCATTCTTATTTCTTACATATTCAACCTCTTACATTAATGGAAGTTGATAACTCATTCATATCCCTCCATTTAGAGATCAATATGGATGGTCACCAATGATTTACCATGTCTATAAATTGAAGATTCCCCTTATATTATAGAAAATATTTTTTTGTGTATACTTATAATTGAAAAATATTACCAAAGACTCAAATATTATTCACTTTGATTTAACCAAACATCAAGTAGACAAGGGGAAATATTGCCCACATGTAGAGTTGACATTGCCAAAGATCTATAGTCTACAAACTGAGCACAAGCCTCATTGAACAGACAAGAAAATAAGTATATAAGGAATGTATAACATGCTTTTTTAATTTATATTTGATTCATTATTTGTTTGATCTTACTAAATCCTAAGGACTAGGATTAGAATTTTATGGTATTTTAGTTATTTTTTATTTTATTCACTAATGATAATCTAACCTTGTTTGGATTATTGATTTATAGTTAGGTTCATTAGAATATTTTAACATTTTTGGAAAGTGTTATGGGGAATAACCTAATAAAATAAATGGTTAAGATATTATAAAAGTAATCCAATAAAATAATTTTGATTTATAATATCTTTATATAGTGCTAAATTATGGAAATATTTTAGATATAAAAAGTACAATGCTAAGACATATTATGAAAGTTTCAATACAAAGGAGAAATAATAATTAGATTATTGATTGATATGTAGTAATATCTGATAAGTATAGGTTCAAGGTGAGAAAAAATAATGTTTTACCCTAATTCATCAGATTCTATAATTTAGATCTTTAGTAGCCTGGACAATACCATCATAATCAAAACACTAACATTGATTCTTTATGTCCTAGTTTCAACACTTATATCCATTGTGAATTACATTTCATTTTTTAGAACAAACACATGCACATATTATGGTTCACTATCACCTTATAGATTCTCTATTCAGAGTGTGTACATAGGTTATGAATATCATTATGTAGCTCAAAACCTTTGGTCCTTTGATTAGGTCATGATTTTTTTTCAAAACATGGGTTAGTGGGTTCAAGTGAAGTCAATTTGACCTGAAAGACACCTTTGTTATTGAGCACCACCTATATATCCAATACTGTGAAGACGGCCTTAGAATTATGGACTTTTCCCCCTTATGTGGGCTTATTTGTGAAAAATTGTGCAATATTATATATGCAACTACATGTAGTGATATATATTATAACTTGATAAATACTAATCATGATTTGATTTTTGAATTCTTAAGACATGTAAAAATATTGATCCTATGATTTATTTGGAAATAGGGAATAATAAGTCAATTTTACAAGCCTGAGAGGTGTTTTTGCTTGGTATAATATAAATATATGCTTGATTTTTACTTTATTATAATGAATGGTATTTGACTTATATTTATACCACACATTTTGAAATTATCTCATGGAAGGATTAATCAATACAAATATGTTGATCCATATAGATCACTACATGTACTCAAATGTATAATATTGCATAATTATTCACACATAAGCCCACATAAGGGGATAAATACATATTTATGAGGACCTCTTCACAGTATTTGAAATATAGTAGTGCTCACTAACAGAGGTTTATTTAAGGTCAACATGACTTTAATTGAGCCCAATAACCCCTATTTTGAAAATGTGGAATGCCCTAATTAGAGGATGTAGGATTTTAATCTATGTATTGATATATAAAACCTATGCACATGATTTGAATAAAGGATATTCAAGGCAAGAGTGAATCTTAATAGGCCAAGTGGTTTTATAAAAAATGACTTATACTCCATCATTAATATAATCTTAAAAACTAGGATAAAAGCATTGATGCTAGTTTCTAGTTTCTGATGGTAGTGTCTAGACTATAGAGATATAAATTCCATACTCTGACAAATCAAGGTGGAACATTATACTATCTTCTCTTGCACTTGCACTTCTAAAATTTATTTGCACATTAGTTAGTAAGATAAGTATTTTTTTCATTCATATTTCAATTTTTCATATATTGTTTGGAATTGTAATATCTATACTTAACATATTTCCATAATTTAGTACTATATTAGAATATTATGAATCTAAATTATTTAATTGGCCTACTTTCATAATATCTTAACCATTTGTTTGATTAGATTATTCATGTCAAGTTCACCATAATGTTTTTCCATTTTTGGAAAAAGTTAGGGGGAATAGCCTAATTAAAAAAATGGCTAAGTTATTATGAAATCATGCCAATTAAATAATTTAGATTCAAAATATTATGATAGAGTGTTGAATTATGGAATATGTAACATATAAAAAAGTAAAAATCCAAAAAAATATTTTGAAAGTTGAAATAAAAATGAGAAACAATATTTATCTTACTTATTAATGTGTAAATAGATCTAAGAGTGTAGGTGAAAGATATGATAGTCTGATGTTACATCCTAATTCATCATATTTTGTAATTTGGCTCTCTATCAACACGGACACTACCATCAGAATCTCAACACTAACATTGATGCTTTTATCCTATTTTTGACACTTATATCCATGATGAATTACAAGTCCTTTTCTTGAATGACAAATTGATTCTATTAGGGTTCAGTTTCACCTTTCAAATTATCTACTAAGATCATGCACATAGGTTTTGGATGTCAGTATGTAGCTCAAAATCGTAGGTCCTCTAATTAGCGAATGGCACATTTTTGTAAAATATTGGTTATTGAGACTAAATGAAGTCTTTTTGACCTCAAATAACCTTCTATTAAAGATCACTACCTACATAGCCAATACTCTAAAGAGGGGATAAGAGCGGTGTAGTTATCCCCCTTATGTGGGTTTTCATGTGAAAAATTATGCAATATGTTAGATGTGAGTGCATATAGTGATATATCTTATAAAATTAAGAAATAATAATCATGGGATACTCTTTAAATTATTAAAACTTGTAAGAATACTACTCCTATGAGTGATTTTGAAATATGAAAGAAAAGAAACAAGTAGTTTTACAAGCTTGAAAGATGATTTTTCTTGGTAGAAGATACATGTATGCTTGATTTATACTTGATTATAATGAATTATTTTTTACTTGTATTTATACCACACCTTTTGAAAGGATCTTAGGGGAGGGTTACTTAAGGAAACTAGGCTAACCCATACATGTCAAAATATTTACAAATTTGACAATTTGTAAGGTTTAGACACTAGCATTATACCTAGGACACTAGCGTTGATGCTAGTGTCCTAGTTTGGATGGTATCATATAAGAGGATAATTTTTTTTTGAAGATATATAACTTCTAAAGTAGGATATTAACTAATTTTTATGTAGACTATGGGATATAAGTGATTAGGTAATCATAATATCAAGGTCAAACTATAGGATAAGTATTTATACATAATGCGATGGAAAACATGAGACTTTTAGAAGTGGAAAGGTATTGCACTAAATGGTTGAGATATGAGTGGTATTTATCAAGTGTAAAAGACTAGTTTATCATATATAAATTAGATTTTAGTACAAATTGTGTCTTCTTTGAGGCCATCCAAGGCACCAAAGTTGTTATAAATGAAGGATTATTTATTTTAAAAATAAATCCTACTAATTGAAGTTGTATTCAAAAATTGAAATAATCCTCTCATCAATACTCATTTCCTTCATCCCAAAAATGAGTGGGGCTGTGAGACGAAGAATAATAACTAATACATGTTTTAGGATATTCAATGGTCAGAGTAAGTGCAAAAAAATAATTCTCTAAGTGAGAATGATAAGGTGGGAGGAATTTAACCCAATAATGTTGGGGGTTTGAGGTGTATGAGTAACTAAAATAGATTATTTAATTAGAGAGGTTGTAAAAGGTTTAGATGGGGTAAATGGTTTGGAAAAATATACAATAGAAGAGCTAGGTATAGATACTAAATTATAATATTAGACACTTGGTAATGTCAGTTTTGACTTACATTCAACTTACATGACTTGTGCATACACATATGGATCTTACATACCCTCTTCTCACATCCACATGTTTTTCATGGGTTAGACATTACCAATTTATATTAGTCACCTATAATGATTCCCTTGTATATGTTTGTGTAGTTATATAAAATACAAAAATTAGTAACTTGAGGGTGGCTTGTGACACCCAACCCATAGGTCCCTCTTGCTTACTCTCATGACCCTCATAGGCATCTTTTCATTGATTCCTAGTCATCCATAGCTTTCTAGACTTAATCCTAGCTCAGCCAGACTACTCTTTCCATGACTAATCCATCCCCCCAGGCCCTGTCAGCTCAAGATAATAGTGCCATCCTTAGACTATATCATAGGTACCACTCCTATTTGCTTTAAAATATCCTATCCAAGTACATTTTGGCCCCAATGGTCAGTTTATTTTGGTTCCCCATCCTTCTCCTTGTTTCCCTAATGTGATTATATTCAACCCATGACTAATAAATCCCTATAAAAGCCCATTCAAAGATCATTTGGAAAGGGTTGGTAATTATCACTAAGCAAGAAAGAATATAAACAAGACTACTTAGGCAATCTTCCCTATTCTAAACATACAACTAGATAATATATTTACAAGCTTATTCAAATCCTTACACCATTACCTAGCCACCTAAAGCACATCTAGTTTAACATTTTGCATATTTATATACTCAATTTCAAAAAACACATCAAGTGGGAGAAATACATATGGTTTTACCCCTCTTTGGAGTATTGTTATGTAGGTAGCATGCCCACACAAGGGGTGTGTATACATGTTTAGTGAATCTTACACACACTAACCCCCCTTCTTTCTCAAAATTGGTCAAATCACAATGGAGTATAGGGTTTGAAGAGAAAATTTTCCCTACAGGGAGCTCTATAGACTTTTGGCTACTAAAACTTCATAGACAAGGTCATAGAGGCATAGCAAACAAAAAACATAAAGCTTAGATCTCCTAGATAACAATGGTAGAGGTGGAATACAACCTCAGTGCCACTCCTATCCAATTTCAATGCTCTTATTTAATCATAAAATGAAGGTTAGATTTTGGTTTGAAATAGTGTCCTAGTCTTACATAATGAATCTCAAACCCTATCTCAACTGTATCAATGAGTTTCTAACTAAGTCTTATTTTCTCCATCTTATTACTATTTTTAGAAAGGTCAAAATTGCAATCTAATTTACACAAATTAGTAGCTTGATTATTGCATATTTATTAACTAATTTTACTACTCAGACCCTTTAACTAAATTAGGAATAATACACCAATATTCCCAAATAGGTTAAATCATTTGGTGAACCTGAATTACTTCATTGGTGCATAAAAACCCTAGAAACCCTAGGGTAAAATTCCTACTAGTTTTCCTACTTTTTTTGAGATTTTACCTGCATAATAAAATTAAAAATTAGCATTAAATTTTAAAATTTTGTAGTAATTTTAAAATAATTTTCTTTCAAACCCTAGTTGTCCATACTTGGTCCCAGTATATTCCTAGTAATTTTCCAATAATTTTTTGATTTTTACTAGCATATTAAAATCAGAAATTCACTTCAAATTTCAAAATTCAATATTAATTTTCAAAAACATTTATTTTTCAATACCCTAGTTACATCTACTAGGTCTCTTTACATCACAAATTTTCCAATAAAATTATGATTTTTTACTTGCTTATTTCACTAAGAAATTCACTTTAAATTTCAAATTTTCATAGTATTTTTCCAAATAAATCATCTTTCAAACCCTAGTTGCATACACTAGGTCCTATTGCTTTTGAGATATCACCTTACATTCTAAAATCAAATTTAAAAAATGGATCTCAATTATTTACAAATTTTTCTTACATTTCTTTCAAATAATAAGGAGACCATCATTGGTCCTATCATGTTTATGAATGATGAAGTTTACCATATGTTAATCCAAAGCTTCATTATTTGCATTTCATGCTTAATTTACATAATTAGAGATGATATTACAAAATTTATTACTCAAATTGCACAATATTTCAATATTTTTTTTGCATACTCTTTCTCTCTCATGAGGAATAATGTCCAACTCTATTTTTCTAAACATGTTAGAAATATTATGTCACAAGTCAAATCTCTTTATGCATTCATGAACAACTTCATGCTCTCTACCCTTCACTCTCTATCTCTCATATGGAAATTTTTTCAAGTTTATCTTGCTACACATATTAGACATATCATAACACATGTGAAAGTACTTTATGCATCAATTCATAGTTCCATACTCTCTATCCCTTGTTTGCTATCTCTCATTTGGAATGTTTTATATAATCATATTTCTATACAACTTATGACTCCATTTACATGCATTTTATCCAATATACATGGTTTCTACCTAGATGTATATGCCTCCTTGCCTACTCTTGTTTCAATGTCATATTTCAAGTAGAGGAAAGAAATCCCTTCTCCGCCTCTCCCTCAAGAGGGTGATAGCTACTTTTCATCTAACCAAGTCCATGTTATCACCCCTAAAAAAGGTGAGGCAACCCATACTATTGTTCCTAATGCATATATTCAACCTATAGTTTCTTCAAAACCTCTTCAACATATGTGATTACATGTTCAATCAGAAGCAACTAGGGTTTGCACTTGTGAAACTCTAAGGGATCAAATCACCAGTATGAGTTAGTTAATTTTATATTTACAAACACAAAATTAGATATTACATGAAAAGATTAAAACATTATAAAATTATATTATTATACAAAATCCTCAAAGGCATCCTAGTGCCAATCATGTATATGCACCTTCACCTAGTCAATTGGTTGCAAGCAATGTTACATATCAAAAGAAAAAATCATAACAAAGTAACTCTAAAACTAGTGATTGAAAAAGCATTAAAATATCAAATAAGAGTTAAAATGAGGTACGAAGGGAAATGATTAAATATAAGTTGATCAAACTACCTCCTCTACATCCAGTGAGAAGATCCAAATATTATTATGCATATCATATAATGCATGGTCATCACATAGATTCATGTCTGACATTGAATAAACATATATAATAGGTAATTTCTAATGAGGACCCTATACAAGTTAAATTAGTAAAGCAATCCACGGTGACACAGGAACACATTCACAAAGGGTCAAATTCAAAAATAGTACAAAAGTGGTTACCAAAGCATAAATCAGAATAACAAAAGGATCAAAAAGCAAAATTGAGCAAAAAATAGTACCAAAAGCATAGGTAAAGCATGAAAAATATGAAAATCTACCTCTCCAAAATGAGGCTCAACTTTTAAAGTAGTATGGGTCTTGTCAAAAATATCTACACTAGTTTGATTATCAAGGTCAAGGGTTAGGCAAGCAGTCTCAAGGCATCATTACTCCTATTCTAGCAGTTGATAATATTTGTGACCAAGGTTTGGGATTTATTGAACATCCTAAGGAAAATCATTCATAGACATAATTTATCAAAGGAAATGATCTAGATACAATAAAAGTCAACACTAGCATTCTATTGGTTCAAAATCAAGATGATAATGATGAGTGGAACAATATAGGTTATTATGATTTCTAAGATATCAACAATGAATTTGAATATTTAGAGTCATATTCATAGTCATTCCCTCATAATTCACATTCATGAATGATTCCTTTTTTTGATATAAGACACCGTGATAGGGAGTCTCCCAAGAAACTCATCAGTTAGTATCATTCCTTCCCAGTATTTCTTGTACATAGTTTCTTTTGTTTACTAGTACATAGTTTCTCAATATTTCTTGTACATAGTTCTTTCTCAATCTCTTGTACATATTGTTCCTATGATTTATAGTACATAGCTTATATCTCAAAAATCCAAAAACATTCAAATATGTCAAAATACCAAAAATAATATAACATTTGAAAATACAAAAAAAAAACATTCAACATTTTCAAAAATTCAAAAATATTTTGATTGTATGCATCATACATGCTTTACATTTTTACTATCATTCTAGACTTACATTTATTGTTCTATGCTATTATTTGTCAATTTATCTTCATTACCATGCTTCACTTGATCTTTTTTGAGTGTGTGTAATGACATCTAGATACTTGATTGCTTCACTCCACCCACTGAAGGGGCATCTTACTTCTACATTCAAGATACACATTGATATATTTACCCACTAGGGGCATATTATAAATGACTACACCATCCAATTTATGTCATCCCTACACCACACACTCTAGTTATCATGTTGATGTACATTACTTACTAGATTACATAGATTACTCTATCAATATTCCACTAGTATATAACACTCATGTATTTTCTTAGAATATTCCTTAATTTATACTACATGTCTTACATAATTTCAAATTATTAATTTAATTAGTTAGATGCAATTGCATTTCCAATCAGTACATGATTTACTTTCTTTCTTAACATAGCTAGATTGTTTACATTTCTCAATTCCTATTTGTCTCCTATATGTGCCTTAGAACATTTACCAATATCCTTTGCTCTTATGTATTATGTGTGCCTTAGGACATTTGCTAATGTCCTTTGCCTGTACTCTTCTATATGATTGTGGCTTTCATGCCAACCTTGGTTGTGTCTAAATTTTATGTGTATGTGGCATTTTAACATGCCTTCTATGCTTGATTTACAATTTGAGTGACATGTTCCCATGTCCCTTGTTTTCTTGGCCCCTTGACCATTCTTGTACGCTTTTTGCTTCTTGCCTTGTGTGATTATTTCTTGTTTACTTCTCATTATTTGCAATGCCATGATCCACATCATGCATTATATTGCTTTCTTGGATTCCATGATGGACATCATGCTCCATCCCTCCATAACAACTAACAACTAACCAAAATTCCACCTCCCATTCTAATTCAATACATTGCACACACTATTACATTGTTATATCTATCTAGTCATACCCCTATTGATCTAATAATCTCTCAATACAAAACTATGATATATCTTGAGATATCTTATCGATTAGAATTACTATATCATGTATCTTTGCATCATAACACAATTTTAGGGTTCTTCCTTCTAAGGGTAGTCATTACAGGGTCTTCATTCCTACCATAAAAAGAGGGGCCAACAAATAGGGGTTTTGTCATAGAGATCATATCTCCTAATAGTAAAAAAATTAGCATTCAAAACACACAAATTAGTAACTAGACATCAAACCAATTAGAACATACTAGGCAGACAGTAAGAATGTTAGAACAGTTACCATATTTGGTTTAGGATAATAGTGCCAAGATTGAGCTATAGTGTCAATACCACTACTATCCATTTTTGGTGCTACTATCTAAATAACAAAAAAAATAGACTTTTCAAAAGTAGGCAAAATAGTAGGGCCGATTACAATTTTACATAGTCAGACCAGTTCAAAATCAACAATTTTTAGTACACTTTTGCTCAAAATATATAGATATAGGGGGAATCATGCATAGCATGATGGCTCTCACTTTTAGTTTTAGATACAGTAGTTGGTATAAATTACAAATCAAAATCCATGTTTCAGACACCAAAGATTGGGGGTAATGTACATGACATATTATTTTCTTTTCTTTTTGAGTTTAGCATTACCTAGGAATTTTTAGTAATTACATGCCTTATTCCATCTGTAGGTGGTTGGCATCATTTTAGAGTGGATTTTATACAAGCCTAATCTCCACATTTCAGAGTGTCTTTCATATAAGCATAGTACACTAGTTTTGGAGGGGCTTTCATACAAGCCTAATTTCCATCTTTTGAAGTGGCTAAGAGTGGCCTAATTTCTACCATATATTCAACTATCCATGCCAACAATGTTATATCATAGTACATTCATGGGATTTAGGTTCCATCTCATATGACACACATTTCATACCGATATTAATTCATAGCTTCAATTCATGGGGTAATGATGGAGCCAAAGGTCTAGCTATCCTTTGTATTCTTAAGCCACTTACTCAGAGGGATTTGACACATAGTCCAAAAATTGATTAACACATGAATGATTACATAGATTCACTTAGTGGGAGATGATAGATCCAAAGAGATAGCCTTTTCATTCTTGATCCACTTCTAGGGAATTGAGAACTTAGCTTTGTTCATGATATTACTCTTAGTACAACACACATTCAACATCACTCAACATCACAATAGAATTTGTATTGGTCTATATACTTAGTGAGGTGTATTCATTCTTTTCACTTCCTCTCTCTTACCTATATTTATACATTCTTATTTTAGATATAGCGTATCTAGTAAGAACTAATTTAATATTTATTTTCTCTTGCAGATTTTCACTTCACAACATGCTCTCTCTATGCACACCCAACATCACATAGCTTTATGAGCTTCACTCTTGTAGGTAAGTTCAAGTATGCTTTTTATTTTTCCTTTATCTAAGTATTTTTCTTTGATGCATCACTAGAATAAAGGCGGGGGGGGAAATGTATTCATATAAAATGCAAAAAATGGTAACTTGAGTGTGTCTTATGACACCTAACCCATATGCCCCTCTTGCTTGCTCTCATGACCCTCATAGGCATCTTTTCATTCATTCTCAGTCATCTATAGCCTTCCAGACTTAATTTGAGCTCAGCCAGACTACTTTTTCCATGACTAATCCATCCTCTTAGGTCCCATTAACTTAGGACAATAGCACCACACTTGAACTATAGCATCGGTGCCACTCTTGTATGCTTTCAACACTTTTATCCAAGTGCATTTTTGGCCCTAACAGTTAGTTTCTTTAGGTTCCCCATCCTTCTCCTTGTGTGCCTAATGTGAGTATATTCAACCCATGACCAATATATCCCTATAAAATCCCATTCAAATATAATTTATAAAGGGTTGGAAATTACCACTAATCAAGCAAGAATACAAGCAAGACTACTCAGATAATCTTCCCTATTCTCTGCATACAGCTAGCCAATATACTTACAAGCTTATTAAAATCCTTACACCAGTCCCTAACCACCTCAAACATATCTAGTTTATCATTTTTCATATTCATACACTCAATTACACAAAGCACATCAAGTGGGATAACTACATATGACTTGATCCCTCTTTGGAGTATTGGTATGTAGGTGGTGTGCCCATATAAGGGGTATGGATACATGTTTAGTGAATATTACACACACTAACCCCCCTGTTTTTAAAAATTGGTCAAATCATAATGGAGTATAGGGTTTGAATAGAAAAACTACTCTATAATAATCTATACAGACTTTTAGTTATCAAAACTTCACAAACAGGTTCACATAGGCATAGTGAAAAAAACCTAGAAAGCTTAGATCTCCTAGAAAAAAATGGTAGAGGTTTAATATAGTGTTGGTGCCACTCCTATCCACTTTTAGTGATCCTATCCAATCATAAAACAAAGGTTAGATCTTGGTTTGTGATAGTGTCCTAGTCTCGTATAGTAAATCTTAGACCCTGTTTCAACCATATCAACCAGTTTCTAGTTAATTCTTATTTTATCCATCTTATTACTATTTTTAGAAAGGTCAAAATTGCAATCTAATTTACATAAATTAGTAGCTTAATTATTGAATATTTATTTACTAATTTTACTATTCATACTCTTGAACTAAATTAAGAATAATACAACAATTATCCCAAATAGGTTAAATCAGTTTATTTAATAGCTATTATGATTTCTTATGATAAACATAATAAGAACTAAATGATATAAGTTAATTAATATATGAATAATATACAAAAACCAAATGAAAAATACATTAATTTATAGAAACAAAAATAATCTATAAATAGTAACTTCTAATGTAACATGTAAACCTAGTTAAAATTTGAATTATGTTGACTGTGTAGGCATATAGCTAATGTAAAACTAATTAGGAGGATATATAAAGTGTGTCACACCTAAAAATATAATATTTTGATGCACTAGGATGAGGCTACAATAAGTTAGAGAGGGATGCACTATAGGCTTATCTATTTTACTGTGGATAAGTTACATTGACTGTGCAAGTGATTTTCCTACTCAGGTACATGTGCCTATTACAGATAGTTTATTGGTGGTATACGAGTGCCGTGTTTTCATACATGATTACTTAAAATATAAAAAAATTACTTATTCCACATAAACCAAATAGACATAAAATTCAAAAGGATGGAATTAGATAAGGAGAATAGTTTATCTATATATATAAAACCTCATGTAATATAAGTGTTACCTACATAGCTCAAAAGGGCCTCATGAAAATGTAGTTATCTCTCATAGAGTGAGTGTGTGAATTTAATATTTTTACCATATGGATGAAGCTAGTAAATTGAATTGAATGTTTGACAATGAATTCCCTTGACCTGTAATAAAATAATTATAGACTTAGCCTATGACTACTATAATTAATCATAATATTAATTGAAAAAAATAGGGCTTTTTTGTGTAATGTACAATAACTTGTATAGAGAGTGTTTTTTTCAAGTTTATAAGGCATTCCTTGATTGTATTTGATGTGCTCATATAGTGGTATATTTTAAAAATTTTCATTAACCAAATTTTGCTAAATTCATTAGAGGACTGACATAAAGTGTCTTGAATTTTCAAAGTAACCATTAGATTTTGAGAGATAAGGCCAAGATATAGCATTATCTAACCTAGTGTGGTCTTGTCCCAAAAGGCCAATGACTACTATAATTTGGCTTATATGAATGTGTAATCAAAATAAGGATGTTTTAATGATGTTTTTTAGTAATTAAAAGATAATTAATAGAATATTAAAGGATCTCATAGAGATTAAAAGTTAAGGGAATGGTAGATAGGTCAATCAAGGCAAGAAATTCAATATTAAACATTATCAAGCACTTAATGGTTAAATTTGAGTGTGTACACCCACACCCTCGCTAAATATTCTTTTTATGCAATGAAATGAAATTAATATAGTAAAGGAGATGTAAACCTAAGTGTCTATACACACTTTATAATTTGATGTGAAGCTTGATTATACAGGGTTTCTCAATTCAAAACCTACAATAATTCCACTGAAATTTACCACTATCTATATTTGAAAAGTGAAAAATATGAAACTTGAAATTTTAAACTTTGAAAATAGAGCAAGGAAAGAATATACATAAAATAATATGCAATATAATTTCCATGTAACTTGAAAGTTAAGAAGTGTGTGACCCCATGTTGAGGTATTTAGAGAAATTTTAAACTTGTGGTGAATTGAGAGTGATCAAGTCTCAATTTGAAAACTCATGAAATCCCTTGAGTTAGAAAGGTTTTATGCTCCAAATCTCATTTGAATGTGTCAAGTGATTTTAAAAATAATTATAGTAGAAGAATAAGGGGTGGAACCACCAAATATGGCTTACTAAAGTGAAACCATAGATGTTGAGTGACACTAAACTCTAATGCGGCCCACTTGCAACATGAGATAAATCACACCCCTGTAAATAAATCTATATTTTATTTGAAATTTTGGTACCTTTGAAACTTTAAAAAGGTGAAATTTTAAATTATCACTGTAGTAACATGAAAATGAATGAATATTATACTAGTATATCTATAAAATATTTATATATAATTCCAATTGAACTTACAATTGTTTAAAAACTATAACTTGTGACTATTTTACATATGCCCTTGCATATGCATTAACTATATGTGCATAAATATTGAAGTATTTTTAGGAATGAGTGCACATGCATTTCATATACCCTTATAATCTATAGATTCTAAATCATACTATAATTTTGAAAACTGTATACTACCATAAAGCTAAAATATAATGCTCACGAGGACTTGAATTCTCAAGGCAAGCTCATTTTGATGCCCCCCTTTTGAGATGAGGGACATAACCTAAAAGTTAATAATCTCCAAATAAAACTTGTATAATATGTGAAAGATATAATAATGTAGTATTGTATTAACATATTAAATGTATTGTATCATATTATTGAATATAACATCTAAATACATGTGAAACATGTGTTAGATAGATATAAAATTAAGGCACATAAGCAACATGTGCATGATATGTATCATAACACAAGAGTAAGAATATAAAACATAAGTAATGTGTGACATGAATCATGACACCATACTAACAAGAAATGATCATAAAATTAATGTCACACAATTTTCATAAAATGTCACACATAAGACCCAAGGTGACATACAAGGAACACATGATTGTTGAAAAAAAAATAAGGCTAAGGGACACACTCAAATGGAAAGATGACTGAATATAATAAATAATATGCATATGTTGCACATAAAAGTCCAAGGGCCACATAAAATAAGAAATAAAGTCCAAACTTTTCCTATAGAGAAGAAAGAACTTGAAAATAAGCATAGAGAAAATGAGATTAGCATACATCAACCATATGTATCAATGTCATTATTATCAAATAGTATATCCATGTAACATAATGTAAAGTATGAGTGGATAATAAAACACTTGTACAATATATATCCCAATATGGTATAAAGGTTGTGGATAGAAATAACTTATTTAAGTGTTCATGGCTAATGAAGATATGCCCCCAACTTAGCAAGGTTTTTGAATAAAAAAGGAAGCCCAACATCAAAGAACCATGTAATAATGTGTCCTGTATCACACTCATATACCACATGAAAAAGTAGTGTTTTTATGAAAATTTAAATATGAAATATGCTTAGCATTAAATAAATAACATATGGAAAGAAGTAAATTAGAAACATATAAATTGTTTGGAGGTTCTAATTTTTTATTTTTGGTATTTTTCCATATTTGAAATATATTTTTAATTTTTTAAATATTTGAACTTTTGTGAATTTTTGAAATATTTTATAAGAAAAATATTTATTTAGGTATAATAACAATGTAAATTTATGAGGTTCATGGGATTTTTGAAAGGTTTGCCTTCAAATGTGGCTAATCTGTAAACTCTTGTACCAATATTCTAGGTGATTATGAATGGATCAAACCAACTGGATTTGAATGTTAATTTATTTTATTTTTCAGCATTGGTATTATTTTGATTTTAATTAAGTACAGTATGACCAATTTAGAAATCATGATCATGAATTTTATTTCCATATGCTCAATTAATATGTGCTTGATAAATTTTTAAATTTTAGAGAGCCTATATGCATTTGTTATCAAGCATTTCCAATTCATGTAGGCATTTTTCTCAATATTCATTATATTTTATAATGTCCATTAATGATACTAATAAATAGGGTATTTATATCACAAGAGGGAGTATAACGCATGTTATATAAATAAGAGATTAATGCATAGCTTTCATTAGTGTGCATATTCTTGTGTGATATGCCTAATGAGTGTAGATTATTTGATTATACCAATATGTTACATGTTTTACAAAAAATCTTCTTAAGATTTTATTAATTATTCTAATAGTTACTTCAACTTGATCATTTCCTTATGGGTAGGAAGGAGTGGATAAAATATGATATATTTTAAACTTAACACAAAATAAATTTAATACATATTTTTTAAAGATGAACCATTACTCATCATAATTTTAGAAGGTAAACCAAATCATGTGATGATGTGTTAGTAAAAAATTAAAAATATCCTCACCTAATTTAGATTGTAAAAGTATTGATTCTACTCATTTTATCAAATATTCAATGGATGCCATGATAAAATCGTGTCCTTCTAAGGATTCTATATTTATTTTGATAATTAAATCAAATCCTGAAAGGGAAAAAGGCCATAAGGAGATAATATGCTAAAGCGCATGTGATGGGGCATGATTGATATTTTTATGACTTTAACATTGGGAACATACTTTATCATATTCATGACATTTTTGTTTCATTTTTATCCAATAGTATCCTTAATGTAAGATCTTGTAATACATGGTCTTACTACTGAAGTGTCCTCCACATTCACTATCATGAACTTCAAGCAAAGTAGTTTGAGATTCAATATGATTTAAACATCATAATAATTGTCCATCAAGATAGTGTATGAAGATGGATACATAAATGATTATGTAATGCATGGCTAAGACTTGTAACCACTTTTTATCTTCTCATGTATAATTAAAAAAAAAAAGTAGATTTGTAGAGATGATTGTATATATCGGTATATGATTCCGAATTATATGCACTTAAGGTGACTACGAGAACATCCAATGCCTTGATATTTTTAGTATCAATCAAAGGGTTGTGTAACTATTATATAGTAAATATTTCATTATCATAGTTAATATAAATTATAATTAAATATTCAATACTATCCATGGAATCAACATGTTGATTATCTTTGTGAGGAACACACTCAATGTAGAAAGAAGAGAAGTGTGTTATGAGATATATTTATAGGGGATGAGACTATATTACTTAGTTTGATAAAAAATATAACTTGATTAATAATAAGATATGAATCACCATATACTCATAAAGATTTGATGTGCAGATTTTGTGTTGTTAATAAGCCTAGTATTATAGCTCTATATTCTACTATGTTATTTATGCATGAAAATCCCAAATGAAAAATAAAAGGCATGTGTTCACATTTGGGAGTAATGAAAACAATACTGACTCAAACACCCATAACACATTTAGATCCATCAAAATTCATAGTCCACATGACATTATTGACATTATAAGAATAAAATTCATCTCAAAATTAAACACTAATGTGTAATGTATCATGTAATAGGGTATCCGCTAATTGATCTACTATAACATGAAATTTAATAGAATTTTGTATGATAAAGTGAAAATCAAACTCAATAAGAAGCATTACACCTTTTTTTATACACCCTAACATATGGGGATTTTACATAAGGTATTTGAGTGAATCAATGTTAGTGATGGCATGAGTATCATTATGAAGTAAATAATGTCATGGTTTTTTCATGGAAAACATAAGAGCTAAGCATATTTTTTCAATGAAAATAGAATTTTGCTCATAATCAATAAGTTTGTGACTAATGTAGTAAATGACATGTTCAAAATGATTGTCATCATACTATGATATAAAATCACCCAAAGCATGATCGGTGGCATAAATATATAACAAGAGGGGTAGATATAGAATGGGATGTAAAAAAATTGGTGGGTGTAGAATATTATTTAATTGCATCAATTTTTTTTGACAATATTCATTCCATTCAAATTTTGTATATTTATTAACCTTATAAAAAAATTGCCTTTATCTACCAATTTAGCCAAAACAACATCTGATAGCTTGAATGCAACCTTGTAAACATCACATTTTCTTAAATTAATTAGTGGTAGCATATCAACTATAGCTTTAATTTATTTTGGTCAAATTCAATATCTCTTTTAGAAACAATAAAACTCAACAAATTTCTTGAAGTTACTCCAAAAACACACCTTTTTGGATTTAATCGCATTTATATTTTCTCATTATTTAAAATATTTATCATAAAGCAATAGTATGATCTTGTCAAAGCTTTGATTTAGATAATAAATCACTAGCATAATATTAAACTATTTTATGTATGTAATCATTAAAAATATTTTCATAGCGCCTTGATAAGTTTTCCCTATATTTTTAATGCAAAATGCATGAATACATAATAAAATCTCCCCAATGTTAAATGAATGATGTCTTTTGCTTATATAAAAGATTAATTTTGATTTGATTATATCTATAAAAACCATCCATAAATGATAAAATTTCATATCCATCTATATAATCCATAATCATATCTATGGTTGGTAATGTAAAATCATCTTTAGGATAAACATTATTTATATGGTGATAATCTGCATAACATTGAATATATCCATTAAGATTTTCCATTAACATGATATTAGAGACCCATTAAAGATAATCAACAACTTGAATGAAGCCAACATCTAAAAGTATTTGGATTTCATCTTTGACTAGTAAGGATAATTTTGGGCATGTTTTTATTATTTTTTATTAATTGGTTTTGAGTCTAGGTATAATAAATATTATGCATTGCCATTGTTGGGTCGATTCTAGGCATATCTTTATATGCCCATGCAAATAAATATGGATAATAATGTATATATTTTGAAATATATTTCCACTCATCATCTTTTAATATGGTTTTTTAGAAGACTGGTCAATTGTCCTTATCAATGCCAAAATGAACTTTAATTATTTATTCATTAATTAATGCTTATCCATCTTCTAGATATGGTATTGTAAGAATAGTATTGGGGAAATATAATTATGCTTGATAAATTAAATCATCACATTCACAAAAATATGCATGTGAATTTATTTCATGAGGAAGTATTTTCTTGTGGTGGAAAGAAGGAATATTATCATATGCACTTATATATTCTAAAAGAGACTCATCACTTGAAAATTCATCCAATGTTTAAATTTTAGGTGAAATGGTTGTGCCAATGAGTTAAAGATCTCTTAATGATAGTTGAGAAACTATATTGACTTGATTATTATTCTCATAGCACATATGTCTAATAGGTATGAACTTGGGAGGTTGATTGAATTGACTAAGTCCATGAGAGGTGGAGTTATCATTATTCCTAAGACCCATTCTCCCCTTATTATTAGAAGTAGTAATAGGATAGATTATACCTTGAGCATGTTTTCTTAATCCTTTTCTAGCAATGTATTTACACTATTTTAAGTATTTAAATACAAAACCATTGATTGAAATTTATTGATGAATTAAATTATCTTGGTTTTAATGTGGTTATATTGATGAGTGAAGTAGATGTTTCTACTTCAATAGAATCTATGGGATGGACCATTTCACAATATTTGAAAGGACATTGGTCTAAAGGACACATATATATGAAACTTTTATGAGTAAAATTGATGCATTCATGTAATGTAGAAGGAATAACATTTAGGTCATGAATCCAAGGTCAACTTTATAAAAGATTGAATTAAGATCATTAGGCATAACTTGACAAATAGTGGAAAGAGTACATAGGCTGAAAGTGTTATTTAATGCAATTTTACCAGGTTATTGACATGGAATGTTGTTTAATCTACAAATGTTCATATCTGAATAGGTGATATCATTTTCCATTATGTCAAGTAAATTTAGAAAAGAGATTTTATGAATATTTAATATTGATCCATTGTTGACATGTACTCTTTTGACATATTTATTTTTTACAAACATTTGAATATACAAGGGTAAATATTGACTGATGATATGATTTGGGGGAATATCTTCATTTTCAAAAGAAATGATTTTTTTCTATCCATCAAAAAGTATTAATAAAAGAAGCTACATAAGGAGGTTCAACATTGTTAGGTAAAAGTGTATTTTGTAATGTCTCACATAAAATATATTTGTACACTGGAATTATTTACAATAGCTCTAGTAATGAAATTTTGGCATTAGTATTTTTTTATTGATATATATGTGAAATACCTTAGATTGTGTAATTTCCCCTGATGGATGGGGAGTAGAAACATGAGGGATTTTGACTCATCAATTATTAAAAACACGAACATTTTTAGGTTTATTAGTAATAAAGGGTTGTATACATTCCTTTTGGCACTTATTAGTTATGGGGATAAATTAAAATTAAATGTTATAAAAATATAAAGTACAATGCGATTGTGATTTCTCTAAGGTAATTTTTTTAACATTACTAAATATTTAACCATGCACATATAATTAATATCATATTGGAAAGTAAGAATATTTTATAATGAATTGCATAAATTTATGTAATATATGAAAGAAACATTCATTTATGCATCCCATTATGAATACAATATAAGAAAAAAAGGTATAAAGGGTAATTTAGGAAAGGGTTTGAATGATTGGGTGGGGTCTCAAAAATACTTGCTCATTCATAGATTAGTTTTAGACCAATATTTTAGAGCGCTAACTATAGAGGCCAAACCATGCCTATAACTCACAATCTCATCTTAAAGGGTACAATGAGAGCAACTTCCCTATGTGATATGCTCCTCTTAAGTGCACCTTAACACAAATGGATAAAGAGGCTTATTATAAATTAAATAAGGGACCCCAGGCATTTCCAATGTACCATGAGGTACAAGGAAACTAAAACATGTGTATTGTGTTTTCTAAGGCCTCAGTATTGGTAAAGTACCCCTCACTTCATATGGATAGTTAAATAGGTCAACACATAGAAAAAATTAAAATATATCTTTATAGTTTTTAAATTGTCAAAACATAGTTTCAAAAAACAAGTAGCAAGCAATAGAAAATAAAGATAAAATAAAATTCAAAAGATTTTTGTGTAGAGAGATTAACAAATTTCAACTTGGGGTTGAAATAAATGCTTCAATATCATATGTTATCCAAGGCAAGAAGATAATTTATTGAGTGTTAGATTAAGATCTAAGGTTGAATAAGATTGACTTATGATGCCAACTTATATCCAAATTTTAAGGTTATTTCTTTCAGTTTTAGGAATTTATAAAAATGTGTATGAAATCCTAGGACAAAAATCAAACAAACAACTAGCAATTTCTAATAAAAAATTATGTGTTCACTAGAATGTTAATGGTTATTTTGATTTAATATAGTAAATGTAGTAAATAATAAATGATTGAATTTCATTCATATATATATATATATATATATATATATATATATATATATATATATAACATAAATGTAAAATTTAGTAAATTACAGAAACTAAAATGAGCTAGAAATAGTAATTTTTAATAAAAATTATAAACCTAGATCAAATATGAATTATGTTGACTTTGTAGGTACATAATTGATATAGAATTGACTAGGGGTTTTTTTGAAGTGTGTCTCACATGAAAAAAATAATGAAAATGCAGTGGGACAGGGTCTCACTAGGGTAGATAAAGTCACACTAAAACCTAGTTTATTTGACTACAATTGCATCTACATTAACTATGTAGGTTATTTTACTATTTGGGTATTTATATCCTATAAGAGATGTTCTGATTTTAGTTTGTGGGTGAGGAGTTATCACATGGAATAACCTACATTGTTAACACCATGTTTCTTCCACATAAACCAAATAGATACCAAATTCAAATTGGGGGAATCAAAAAAGGGGAATAGTTGAGATATAATTACCTAAACCCATGTAATTTGAATGATACCTATATATCCCAAAATAACCTCAATAGGATGTAGTTCACCCTATTATAATGAGTGTGTGAATTTTTATATTTTTAATATATGGATGAATCGAGTAAATTGACTTGAATTATTTACAAATGAATTCCCTTGAACTATGATAAAATAGATTAAGAATTGGACTATGAATAATAGAATAAATTTTAATCTAAATTGAAAATAATATGGCTCTTTTTCTCAAAGTACACTAGCTTGTATAGAGAGTGTTTCTTATAAGTTGCTAGATCATGAATTGAATGGACTTCATGTGCTTAAGAAGTTATATATTTGATAAGTTTTCATTAAAAAACTTTGTTAAAAATGTAGAAGAGCTGATATTAATAATATTTAATTTATAAAGTAACCATTAGAGCATGGGAGACAAGGCCACACTAGTGGCTAAGACTTGGTTAAGGCCTTGTTTGACCTAGTGTGGTCTTATCTCAGAAGGCCAGAGACTACTAAAATTTGGCTAAAAAGAAAATCTAACTAGAATAAGTATGTTTGAATGATGTTTTTAGTAATTAAAAGATAGTGAGTACAATAGTGAAGGATCTCATAGATATTTCAAGTTAATAAAATGACAAATAGTTTAAATAAGGTAAGGATGTCAATATTAAACATTATTAAACACTTAATGGTTAAATTTGAGTGTTTATAGTGTTTAACCTATCCAAATCATATTCAACCTATCTCCATATCATTAGATCAATATTATTTCTTTTTGTACAAATCCATCAAACTCAATGCCTACATAACTCCACATTTGTCTAAACTTGATAGAGTCATCTCAAGCTAATGAAAGATCATGTTTCAAATTAAAAAAACATATTTATGGGTTGGCCAATACTTTTTCATGTCACTAGCATGAGAAAGTACCCAAAGAGTCCCATATAAATAAATAATACATATATAAACCTCTTGGGATAGAAAATGGGAGAGAGGGAAGAACATGGTGGGTTTACAGAACTTGATTGGGAATTCAAAATTTCAAGTCCAGATTTAGATAGGGAGAAAGGAGATGGATATGGATCTAAGATCAATGCTCTATCAAGGGATTCATAGATACAAGGAAGGAAAAAGGTAAGGCATCTAACACTCTTTTCCTCAAATTATTTTCAAACACTTCCTCTTGGTCTAATGAAGGGATCTATGATATAAAAGGACTCTAAACTTGTGGAGTTCCTAAAAACCATAATGGATGGGAAGAGTTTACTTTTATAAATCACTCCAAATCTCATACAATTATCCTCTTCAAGGATGAATAAGGATCTTATGGGGAAATTTATGGAATCGAGACCTAACATAGACACATTTAGAGCCTAGGCTAAAATGGAATAGAGCACCAAGGGACACATGGAAATATTAGCAATGGTTAATGGATTATTTATGATTTGATTCAAAAACCTAGAATATAGTGCTAATATTCTAGCTAGAGAACCATGGTTTTTTGATAAATATGGGCTTTTCCTAAGAAATGAGAACTAGGTTTTGACCCTGAAAAAGAAAATATAAATCAAATGACTATTTGGGTGAGACTTCCAGGTCTACCCATAGAATTTTGGGAAGAGGAATTATTTTATAGGATATACAAATCCTTTGGCTATCTAATATCTTTAGATTCAATAACCAAAACAAGGTCTAGACTGGTGCATGCAAGATTCTATGTGAGCACCTTTTTTAATCAAGAACTCCCTAACTCTATAATTTTGTACACACCCTTTGAAAGTAAAACACAAAGAATTAAATTTGAAATATCAGCCTTAATGTGTGAAAAATGTCACAAATTAGGCCACTTAGTGAAGGTGTGCCATTTGGACACTAACAATGTTGCATGGAAGAGAAATGGTGGGGTTTCTTTCAAAATTTTAGAAAAGTAAATCCTAGAAACAACTTAGATACATTTAGGGTAGGATTATCAAATAATAGAAGGGGAAAAGGAAGTAATAGACATGACATAATTGGAAGACCTAGATTCACAATTATACCCAAGGAGGGAGAGTCCATCTCAATCAAAAAGAATGTTAAATACTGTCTAAAACAACAAGAATCGAGAATCAGTTCAAGCAGGGAAAGTGAAAACTCAAAATAAATTAAAATAACCATTATTAGAAGTCACTAACATATTGAAAGAGGAAGACATGACTAGGAATGAGGCTTTATAGGAAGCATTCCATGGGCAAAATCAAGAATATAACACAAATAAACCACTATTTTATAACAAGTTCTAGATTTTAGGACAGGACATAGATGGTAAGGATTGGAAAGAATAGGAATAAAATGCAAAGGAGAATGGACAAAATTAAGGTGAATCAGTAGAAAGAGTAAAAGAGGCAAATAGTGGGGAGAAATTGAAAAATAAGAATTCTCCAAAGAATAATTCAAAGGTAAAGGCTTCATCCACCAGAGTTATCAGGAGTGCTAAAGGAACAGCTATTAGAACTCCTACAAAAGTAGGTAGACCCTCTAAAAATAACTTATTTTGAAACTTAACTCAAGTGGATATAGTAGATGGGTACCAAAAGACTCTCCCTTTTAAGGGAGATACACCCTCTAAATAAGTTTTTAATATCGATTTTATCCTGGAACATAAGAAAGATGCATAGTGTAGGAAAGTAGAAAGTTTTTAGAGAGTTTATAAAGAATAAAAATACCATTGTCTTGGAAATACAGGAATCTAGAATTGAGGACAACTATTTTTTGTAGCATAAAAATTTTTATTATAAAGAAGTAGAAGCAAGTTATGTAAATGTGTCTGGTGTGTCAGGTGGTCTGATCACTTTTTGGGACCCCAAATATCTTACAGGAGACCCTATTTTCAAATATTAGAATCATTTGGCTATTATTTTTATGGATATTAGTGAGAATAAATAATGGATTGTATCTAATATATATGCTCCCAATACTAGGTCATCTCACAAAAAATTGTGGAAAAACATCAAAGATTTTAGAAGCAACTATGATCAAATTCCATGGATTTTAACTCGCCCCTACACCTTGGAGATAAAAAGGGGGTAATTTTGGGAATTTGGACAACATGGAGGATTTTGATTCCTTTATTACAAACTTGGGAGTCCTAGATCTTGAGCTTCAAGGTCCTAAATTTACCTGGACAAATAGAAGGCTTGGTGAAAATATCATTCAAAGAAGATTAGATAGAATTTTCATCTATCTAGATTGGCTACAATATAAATAATTTATTTTTAAATCTCTTCCAAAAATTGTTTTGGATCACTCACCTTTAGAACTAAACATTAAATATTATAAAGCTATGTTAATTAATCACCCCTTCCACATGGATCACATGTGGTTCACCCATTTGGACATTCAAGATAGAATGACTAAATGGTGGACTAAAATTACTAGAGGTCTAGCCACGTTTAACTTGGTATAAAATTTTAAAAATATTAAACTTTAATTTAAGTAGTGGAATCAATAGGTGTTTGGTAATGACTTTGAGCAGAAAAAAAATCTAAAATATGACTTGACCAAAATTGAGGAAGAGATTGAAAACAAGGGGTATGACCTTCAAATTCAAAATAGATACAAACAAATTATTGTTAGCTACTACACTATAGTAGCTAGAGAAGAATCTCTATGAAGATAAAAATCCAAAAATATCTAGCTAAAAGAAGGTGATAGAAACACAAATTTTTTTCACTTATCAACTCTAAAGCATAGGAAACACAATGCCATCAGGGAGATCATAAAAAAAGAGGTCCATATTATTGAAGATCAAGAGGATATTAACAATGCATGTGTGATGTTATATAAGAAAATGTATAAGAATGACTTAAAAAAACATTAGCTTTGAGTTGGAATTCTTGATTGTCATTCTGGAATTAGTAAACCAAGAGGATAATGCAATGATAATGGAACCCACATCCAAGGAGGATATTGAGTTTGTCATCTCTAAAATGAACTTGGATAAAGTACCAGGCTCGTATGGGATACCTATTACTTTCTTTAAGACTTTTTGGGGCATCATAGGTGAAGATGTCACTATTATAGTAAAAGAATTCCTAGAGTTAGGACAATTAATCAAAGAGTTTAATCACACATTTCTCGTACTCATTCCCAAGAAAGAAAGGGTAGTGAATTTTACTAATTGCAAACCAATCAGTTTGTGCAATTCATTTTACAAAATCATCACTAAACTCATTTCCATGAGAATGTAACCTATCATGGAGAAAATCATACAAGTTCAGCAAGGAGAATTTATCCCAGGTAGACAAATCCAAGAGGGAATAATTATTATTCATAAAGCTATTCATTCCATGGAAAATAGTAAAAAGGTAACCATGATCCTCAATTTAGATATGGCCAAGGCTTATGATAGATTAGACTTAAATTTCCTAGATAGAGTGATGAATCAATTTGGATTTAATGAAAAATTTAGGAAAAGTATCAGAGCTTGCATATCCACCTGCATATTCTATGTTCTTGTTAATGGCATGGATCATGGTTAGTTTACAAGTGACAAAGGTGTAAGGTAAGGTGATCCTCTATCACCTTTCTTGTTCATTATTATGTCAAAGTCACTAAGTAGGTACATTTATAAGGCTTTAGTAGATGGAAAAAATAGAGGCTTCAAACCAACCAGGCAGGTAGATCTTATTACTCATCATTAGTTCACAAATGCTACTATCTTACTAGTCAAATCCTCAATATAAGAATCAAGGACTTTAAAAAGAGTTTTGGTCATGTATAAAAAGGTGACAAATCAAAAAATTAATTTTGATAAGAGCTCTATTTATTAAATTTAGTCAAGACAAAATATAATTGCAAGGATCTTGGGATGTCAAATAAATATTCTTCCATCTACCTAATTTGGCATGCCTCTTATCATTAATCAACTCCAAATAAGTGCCTGGAACCCATTAATTGAAATACTTGTAGGGAAATTTATTTTTATCAAATTGGTCCTACAAAGCCTTCTAATTTATACTCTTATCTCTTTTCAAACTTACAAAAGAAGTGGAATAAATTATCAAAAAAATTCAAAGAAACTTTATATGGAATGATTATGAAGGTAAGAGTAAATTCCACTTGGTAGCCTAGAACAAAATCTGTAACAACAAAATATTTGGAGGACTAGGCATAAGAAATATTTAATGGATCAATCAAGTAATGATTTACAAGTTTGTGTGGGGATTAATAACAACTAATTCGACCTAGGGCAAGATATTATCTCACAAATATCTTTAAGGGAGGAATACTTTAGTCATTTTGAAAGATGAGCAGTTTATTAGAGGGTCACACATCTGGAGCTTGCTAACTAAAAATAGAGATGTCATTCTTGAAGTATCCATTTGGTACATGGGAAATGGTAGGATTATAAACTTTAGGGAGACAAATGGAACTTGTATTTATTTCCCATTCAGAGGAATATTAAACAACACATATAGGATAATATAATGTATAAATATGGATAATTTGTAGCGAATTATTGGCAAACAAGAAATGGTTTTAAACAATAAATTGATCTTAGCCTAGATGGAGCCAACAAGTTGATGTGGAGTGACTCTTTTGATGGAAAATACAATGTCAAGTCTGGGTATGATAGGATCTCCCAAAATCAAGAATCTGAGGTGAGCTAGAAAGGATTTTGGAACAAATTCCTTACCCCAAAAATATGTTTATTCACTTGGGTAGCCATACAAAATAAAATATTGATAGTCAACAATCTAAGAGAAAAAGGATGCATTATAACAAACATACGTGTCTTATGTAAAGAAGAGAATGAAATTGCCTTTCATCTTCTCATCAACTGCACATTCACATAGAAAGTTTGGAACTTCTTGTTGAGGAAATTCAACATTTTGTGGGTTCATCTAGGATCTCCCACTGAATTTTGGTTATCCTAGAGCTACCCTTTCAAAAATCCTCACATAAAGCAAATATGGAACCTTACCCTTTTGCTTATTTGGTGGGGGATATAGGGATCTATAAACAACATAATCTTTAGGGAAAAGAAGAATAATAACAAAGTGAACTCTGAAAGAATTTTCATAGCTATCAAGGAGAATTAAAACTCTATCAGAATTGAAAAAAATAAGGAACTCTAATCTTTTAAATGGATACCTACACAAAGCTAGAATATTGACCTGTCTATCATAGGAAAATTAGATCCTAAGGAGGAAATTCAAAAGAGAACTAAGTGGAAATACCTAGCTAAAGGATGGATGAAACTTAATTTTGATGGTGCTTCAAAAGGGAATCTAGGAATTGTAGGAGGAGGAGGAATCATTAGAGATGCTATAGGGAATTTTATTGGGGCATATGCAGGAGATATGGGCATAAAGACTAACCACTGAGCATAAGTTCTAGCTTCCCTTTGGGGCATCATATTATCCAAACAACTTAATGTCCAAAATAAAGAGGTGGAAGGCGATTCCATGAACATTGCCAATTATTAAATTGGAAAAAACCCCCCAAGTTGGACCATAAAAAATATAATTGATGAAGCTAAGGAAATACTAAACTCTTTCCAATAGGTGTACATTCATCACACGTACAGGGAAGGTAATGGAATTGCAGACTAGTTTTCTAATAAGGGAACTAGTGATGTGGGCTTCAAAACTTGGCTAGATCATGAGGATTTACCTAGAGAGTTGTTACTAAGAATTTTCAATGAAGGAAATAATAATTATATTAATACTTAGTACCCTAGTTCTCTACCTCTTGATTGGGGGGGGAAATGAAGGTATTGATAAGTATTTAGGAGATTAGGCCATTTATTTCCAATCCTTTTTAGGAGAAACATCTAGAAAAAGTAAAAGAGCATGTTGAGACACATAATTCATCTCATGCTAGTCTCAATTATGATTTAAAGTGGAGTTATAGAGGAGGCAGAAAAGACATCCTAGAGCCTTGTTAAAATTGTAACATTATCATGAGCTTACCTAAAAAAATTGAGCCCAAGTTATAACTAGAGGTTAGATCAAATAATAGAGCTTGGAATTCTTTGTAGGGGGGGCCTCACTATATTCATGGAGAAGATTGAAGGCTTTGATAGACACTTATCTATCTAGTTTGATAGAGCCTGAGAGGAAAGGGATACCAATAATAATGGGGCTATGCTTGAAATCATAGAGGAGATGATTGCTCATGTGATGGGCCTGATCATTGAAGAAACCAAAAGTTAATACATTCCTAGAAGAAACTAAAATTTACTACATTCCTAGAGACTACAAACTAGATAAAGAGGCATTTCTAGAGGATGGTGAATAGTTGGATCAGCTCCACAACAAATTTAACAGGGAATCCTAACCCAAACCATATGCTAAGGTAGATTTTCACCTTATTCAATATGTCACATTAGAGGGTTGGTACAATGTAGTCAGGTATTCCATGTTTGTAATGTTAAACTACTTTAGGTATGGAATAACATTTAGCCTCCCTTTTTTTATTTTTAAACCAATGGAAAATTCCATCTAGAAATTCAAAAATGGGAATTATGTAGCCCCAATACATGAGGGATTTATTTTACTCATTTACAAGTATTTTAAGGGAATGAATCATATAATGCTAGATATTTCCTAAAAAAAGGAAGAAAAAACTAAAGAAGGGCCAGTGGACATGAGAAAGATAAAGAAAATCTAGATCAAATACTCAAGTAGTCTGAGTAGGGATGCTAGCAGCAAGATGAAAGAGATTTGTAAATCAAATGTTATGAAAGGAAAGGAGACCAAAAAAGAACATGAGGGTATAAAAAATCACCTCAGAGGAGCTTACAAATGTACCAATGTTGATAGAGACAATCCTAAAATAAAGGGTTTCAAAAAGTAATAGACCCCTCCTTATAAAAAGGGGGCAAGGAAATCTCTAATTATGGATAGCGATAATGAAGAGAGGGAAGAATGTAGCATCAATAAGGACATCACTAGAACATAGAGTAATACTCAAACAAGGGTTAACAAGTATAAGGAAAAGAATCAAATAGATAATATAGAAAAAGAGGAGACTGACTAGTTTCAAAAGGACAAAAACAAAGAATTCAATCAAATTTTGAATTCATTCAAAATTAGGGGAAAAATTGATGATTTGACTAAATAACTGGACCTACAAAAGGATCTCATGAGGTGTTTCATTAGGGAAATATTGAGCCTCAAAAATATGATGAATATAATTTAATAAGAAAATGAAAAGTTATCCAAAGCCTGGATTGACAAAAAGGAGGATTTATAGATTCAAAAAATATGCTTTAGGGTAGATCTCCTTGAGCATGAAAATGAGAATCTATAGAACAAAATTAATTTCATTATTAAATATATAAAATCCATGATGAATGAAGGTATACAAAACATGGAAATCCTTCAGGCTCACCCAAAGACTTATTCGACCCCAACTACACAGGTAAAGGAAAAGGGATAAATGGCCAAAGTAGTAGAGAAAAACACAACATTGACTACGAAAGTATTATAAAAAAAACTAACTTTAATCTTAACAACATGAAGGCATGTTGGGAAGACATTTTTAAAACTATGGAGTAATCTTAGCTATTCAATTGTTTGAGAGTAGTTTTTTTAGCTATTCTTTAGTTATTTTTGTTCTGTATCTTTTTTATCCTCTTTTCTTGGGATGTCTCTAGCTTTGGTTCTTCTTTGTTTTGATGTAATTCTAGGGTTTGGGGACCCCAGCTCAAAAAAATCCCCCCATTTAAACTTAATAAAAAAATATAAATAATGCATCTAAGTTATTCCCTTTCTAGAAATCGTTAACACTCATAAGAAAATATTTTCACATTTAAAGGGTTTGGAATATTATTTCCAATTCAAACATCAGTCACAAGGAGTAGGTCCTAACATAATTTTGAAGAACTCAAGACAAGCTAAAGTTTTCATTTTCTAAGTGTCAAAATCTATATCATGTGTTGTATTTATTAGAGTACTATTACACACATACACATGATAAGAAAAACTACATGCAGTTTAAATTCCCTATTTAGAGTCTTCGATATATAGGAAACACTTATCTATTAATTGATAATTGGTTAGGGTCATCTCAATCCATTATTATTTCTATTTTATAAGATAAATATAGTGTTAAAAGTGGACCTAAAGTTTCAAAGACAAGGATACAAGTTTATAGATATAGTACACATAGTGAGCCTTGAGATCATACACATAGACAAATTACAAGTAGGCACAATGACCTATATAAAAATAAATAAATAAAAAATACTCTTAAATGATTCTAATAGTTTACAAATGTTAACTTCTAGTAATAATATCTAGAGACTAAAAATTATGTCTCAATGCATCTAGATATCTAGTTTTACCTTTTTTTCCACTTGTATTTGATCTCAAATGTAAAAGCATAGTAAACACACTATCTTAATCCCTTATTAATTTTCATAATTAAAAAGTGCAACTATTCAAATAAGATCATGCATTTTACATTCAAATTATTTAATTTATTAATATATTTTATATAAATTAAATTAGGGGAATTTTTTTATCATATTAATAAAAAAAGGTAAAACACTATATCTATCAAACCTTTTTAAAAATATTTATTATTAAAATTATTCTTTTTTCATAAATGTGGTCCATCCTCCTCTTTCCCAAATAAAATTATAGCTTTATCTTTTTTTTGGGTTTAGGATGGACCATTAAAAAGAATTATTTAATATTTTTCCCTTGATATTTGGAAAATAAATATATTTTGGGAGGTTGAAGTACAAAATACATTGGGGAAAACATGTGTCCCTTATTTAGATATATAAGCTTTCTTTTAAGTCCTTGGAAAGACCTAATTTTACATAAACATTTATTTAGGGCTTCATAAAATACATTTTATATTTTTAAATATTAATTAATTTTTATATGGAATTAACTAAAAAATGTCCAATGAACTAATCTAAAAAATTTCAATGGGAAAAAAGATAATTATGGAATTCAATCTAATTAAGAATTTATAGAGAATGATATTCATAGACCAAAAAACCTTTGTCTAATACTATAAAATAACAAAAGGGTATATAAGGAATCAAGTATCATGAATCCTAATAATTTTATAGTGTATGGGGTCATGGATTAAAAACAATTAAATGTTTTGGTGATATTCTATGTTCATACAAAATTTATACTATGTAATTCTAAATTATGTTGAAAAAAGTATTTAATATTAGATTTAAAGGGAATATGATATATAGAGTATCAAATAATAGTGTGAATCCCAATATAATTATAAGTATGATCATATTTCAATAATTTCAAAGTAATGTAATTGGAGAAATCTATATATAAAATATTTTTATACTGATGTGTATTATATATTTTTATACTGATATGTATTATATAATTATAAAAAATTTATTGATATTATAAAATTGATGATCAAATATAAATGAAAAGATTTTGATGATGATAAGATTAATTTAAATTTATAATGAATGTCAAAATATCATAATTTTATAATTATAAATAATTTACCCACAAGCAAAATTAATTGAGTGCTTCCATCTATCTTTTTAGAGTGTGCTACTTACATAAATGATCACCTTTCTATGTTCATGATAAATTTGAATATAGAAAATAATAAATTAGTTAGAATTGAATGAAATATATTCTAGATAGATATATTTCTTAAGTGGTGGTTAATATTATTATGGCCAAAAGATATACAACATTCAATTCTCTACTAAATGGTCTCTTCTAATCTCAAGGTGGAATATTACGTTCATAATGAAACTATAGAAAATTTAACCAAAAGAGGGGACTAAGGAGATTATAAATATTATTTTGATGTTGAAAACTAAATCATGCTTTATTGTGAATAATTGAAGGACATGCAACATTTTCATGTAACTCTATGAAATCTATTTAAATTATATCTGCATGTGCCTATTGATTCTACAGTTTAATTGGGATTAAGAAGTTTTAATAAATGAATATTTTGTGGGTAAAGTATGGAATGTTTATTAAAACATATATGCATATTTTTATTGATTAAAAAATATGCAAAGAAAATATCCTCCTAATCCATAAAAGGGTATTCTAGGGAAGTATATGAGAAACACAAACTCATGGTGGACACTTTCTCTAAGCATTTAATTAACATGTATATTGGAGGCATTGATGCCCTCATCTTTTCTTATATTTACATTTTTTTAATCTTAATTTATTATTTTGATTATATTAGTTATATCTTTTTTGTAAAAATATATTTACACATATTATTTTTAGGTTTTATTTTTTTATATAAATTAAGTTAAATAATTTAATTTTTTATATTTTTATGAATTTATTAATGTAGGTGAGTTATTTTAAAGGTTTATTTTTAATCACAGAGTTATATATATATTTAGGGTTATACATTTTTTTCAAAACATTAATGGATTGGTAAGTTGAAGGTCTACTAAAAAAACATTTAATGTTTGGTTATTTAAGAAACCTGATAGGGTTTATTTTATCTAGGTCTTTATTTTTTAAATAATATCTATAGTTTGGTATTTTTGTAAGGAAAAAATGATTCTTCCAAATTTTTGAATCCATTAGCAAGGTTTTTATAATGAAGTCACAAGTTTGAGTCCCATATACTCCAAAAATTACTATGTCAAACATAATTACTAGTAAAAAAATATTAATCTCCACTTTGTCAACGTATATATTTTTTGTGGTGATAGTTTTTCACATATATATTTTTATTTCATCTTTTTATATTTGATTCAGATCAGAATCAATGTATAGTGTTGAGTCTATTAATGAGATTATATTTCATGGATTAAGGTGGTTAGTTAGGAATTCATATGAACATATGATGCCAAATTTTGTAACTTAATCAAATATAGGCACATCAACTATTTTTTGGATGGTTTAAAATATAATAACATCAAAGATTTGGTGGATGGAGTTGATAATAAAATATTTAGTGATGATTATAAATAGATATATTTTTCTAAATTTAAAGAATTCACACCATAGGAAAATTACACCCAAATTTATCCTTATAATTTACTTATTTTAACCTTGTTCGCTCTCCATCTATAAATTATAGTAGCTTTTTATGATATAAAAGAGTCTAAATTAAAAATATGGTGGATAAAATTCTACATATTTTCTATAAAATGTAGCATTTAAAATATGAAAAGATACAATTGTACTAATTCTTATATTTTATATTATTTTTAAAATCTCTAATTTAGAATAAATTTTTAATTTAGGAAGAATATTTTTATTTATTGTAGTTATTTTGTGTAAAGTTTTAAGTGTATATTGTATGTAATGTGCCAATGTATTAAGATATTCTACTTAAACTAGAGTAAGTAATGTTTGATAATATTTGTGAATATTGAAAATACATGTGGTTTTCTATAGACTTGTAATTTTGAAAAACATTATAAAATCTCATAAACTTGAGCAATGTTTTATAAATTTGAAAATATATATTTTTTAAATCAACCCAATTATATATATAAAGAGGAAAAGAAAAACATTTTGAAAATATATTTTTTGTAAATCAACCCAATTATATATATAAAGAGGAAAAAAAGAACTTCTAGCCCAAATTTCTTATTAGTCTTAGGATTTGGGGTTTTCTAGTAGGGGAATTATAATACAAGAATGTATCATATGCTTATAATTTTTTGGCATTTTTTATTAAAAGGATCATTAAAATCATATAGAGAATGTACCCAAAATACTTATCCAATTTGTACTCAACTTTACCACCAGGTTTTAAACACTTTTTAAAGGTTAACAACCTCATTAAAATTTTAGAGAATGCTTAAATTGGTTGTGTATTAATTATATTAGTTTTTATTTATTATGGGTATAAAGTTTTTAAATGATTTATCCAAGTTCTATTAGATTCTTTTGTTTAAGACCAAATATTGTAGCTATAGATATGTTTGTCCTAATATAATTATATTCAAGAAAATTAAAAATAAACTATCAATGTAATTATTTTATTAACTAAACACATGAACACATAATTTGGCTTATAAACTTTAACTAGGCTATATCTATTTTGTCCAAATTTATCTTAGAATTTACACCTTGCTTCTTTAGATGTGTGGATATTTATAATGAAATTATTTAAACATAGGTTTCATGACAAATAAGAGTTGGACTTTAAATCATACTCTTTGCCATCTTCCTCAAAATAAAAATGAATGCACTGGAAACTTTTTGTTGTTTTTCAACTAGTCTTCTTATTTCACCTTAATTTCAATTAATGGTTAAGATTAATATAATTAAGATAGAGATTTTAAATGTAATTTAAATAAATAGATATGGAATTCAACCATAAATTTGAATGTAAAAGACTGAGATTTATTTTTCTAATTTGATAAGGGCATATGTTAAATATGGAAATTACTAAGGATATTAAAATACTTAAATTTTTTGTTGATTTTTTGACTATGACTATATTTTTAAAGTGACAATCAGGGATAAGTAGGCCTATGGTTCATTAATTTCTAGAATTGATTCATTTTTTGTGTTATGTTGGTTATATGAGATTGAATTAGTATCATCGACCGATACTAACTTATGTAGAAGTAGGGCATAGTGAATGTAAAATCATTTGTGACTACCTTTGTTTACTATATTTTTATGATTTTGAACCTTGATGATGCACGTAGATGTAGAAATCAACCTCATTTATCTTGAAACCTTAAATATGCTTGGAAGGGTAGCAAACCTATAAAAAATAGGGGAAAGTGTAATGAGATAATCTCTCCCAATTCTCATTTTCTAATGGTTGATCATTTCCTATATATCTGATACTACAAAGTGAGAAATCAAGATGTACATATTTTTCTTACATAGTATGATTGTATAATTGTGCTCCTTTGCTATGTGCACATAATGAATGATTGGTATTAATATTTGAGATTGTGAAATTATGATCCTTTTCTATGTGTGCATAATGAATGATTGGTATTAATATTTTATAATGCTTGATTTGGATTATGTTTGTTATGTTTCAGACTTGGATTTTGACTACACCTAGAATAGGTATGCAAATTGGAAAGAATCGAACATATTTTCTCATTATGAAATAGTATATATATGTATATTAGATAAGTGCCTAGTCCATTTTGAATGAGGCCTTGATTTGTTGATACATGGATCTAATTGAATAATTACTTATGCCACCAACATACTAAGATAATGAATCAACACTAAGGATGGATTTAATTTTTAAAAATATCCTTTATTGGTAGTGGGTTGGTTTTGAAAAAAATGATCAATATCAATTGATATTACTAACCAGGTGTAAAATAACTAACATGTGTAGAGGTAGACTAAATTAAAATACTAGATATGTTTACAAAAGATATTTATCAGGTTTGAAATAAATAGTGAGATTCTTATAGGTGTGTAACAACAAAATGAAAGGTTTAGATCATAAGATAAAATGTAAGTGTGAGAGGATGGAGGATTAGGACCATTTTTGAGTTTTCAAGTCATATGTGGTAAATATGTGCCAAGATTTATTTATTTAGATGTGTGAATATTTATAATGAAATTATTTAAACATGGGGAACATGTCAAATAAGAGTTAGACTTTTAATCATACTCTTGTCCATCTTCCTCAAAATATAAATGAATGCATTATAATATTTTTATTGATTTTCAACTAGTCTTCCAATTTCACCCTAATTTGGATCAATGGTTAAGATTAATATATATAAGATAGATATTTTAAATATAATTTAAATAAATAGATATGGAATTAAACCATCAATTTGAATGTAAAATATTGAGATTTATCCTTCTAATTTGATAGGGGCATATGCTAAATATAAAAATTACTAAGGAAATCAAGATACTTAGATTTTTTGGTTGATTTTTTTACTATGACCATATTTTTGAAGTGAGAATAAGGGATAAATAGGTACATGGTTCGTTCATTTTTGTAACTAATTCATCATTTGTGATATGTTGGTTAAAAGAGATTGGATTAGTATCATCAGCAAATACTGACTTGTGTGGAAGTAGGGCATAGTGACTGTATGATCATTTATGATTGCCTTCATTTACTCTATTTTTATGATCTAAAACCTTGATGATGTATGTATATGAAAAAATCAACTACATTTACCTTGAAATCCTAGATGTGCTTGTGAGGGTAATAAACCTATAAAAAATGGAGGAAAGTGTAATGGGCTAATCTAACCCACTTCCCATTTTCTAATGGTTGATCGTTTCCTATGTATCCAATACTACAAGGTGGGAAATCAAGATACACACAGTTCTCCCACATAGTGTGACTGTGTAATTGTGTTCCTTCACTACGTGTATGAAACTAATGATTGGTATTAATATTTGACAATGTTTTCTTTGGATTATATTTGATATGTTTTAGACTTGGATTTTAATTGCACCTATAATATATATGCGAATTGGAAAGAATAGGAAATATTTTACCATTATGAAATAGTGTATATATGTATATTACATAAGTGCCTAGTCCATTTTGAATGAGATTTTGATTTATTTATACATGGATCTAATTAAATAATTTTTAATGCCACCAACATGTTAAGCTAATGAGTTAAACCTAAGGATGGATTTAATTTTTTAAAATAGCCATTATTACGAATGAGTTGGTTTTGAAAAAATGATCAATATCGATTGATATTACTAACTAGATCTAGAATAACTAACCTATGTAGAGGTAGACTAAATTAAAATGCTAGACATGTATGTATATGATATTTAGTAGGTTTAAAATAAATATTGATATTCCTATAGGTGTGTAATAATAATAACAAAAGGGTTAGATCATAAGATAGAATGAAAGTGTGAGAGGATTGAGGATTAGGACCTTTTTTGACTGCTCAAGTCATGTATGGTAAATGTGCATCAATATTTTCATTGTTAATTACCAAAGACCATATTTTACTATCTAAAACTATCATACTTTTTTTTCTAGTAATGGAATTGATGGAGTAAATGAATAAAATGTACATGATTGTGTACAAAACACTTTTTATTTTGGAGATGTATTAAAATGTATATATTTTTTCCATGCAAACCTATAATGAAAATAAAGTAGTTAATGTCCATATGTGAAATCTACAAATCTAAAATTTAAATTTAAAAATAAAATGAGATAGGAAGGACTAGCACATGTATGTCAGTAAACCATGTTACCCTATAACATTATGGAGATGATGATTTATATTTGAAGCATTGGATAATTATGCATCTTCATTTAATCATATGGAGTATTTGAGGTGATCATGCCCAAAACTTGTGTAACTATACAAGATATTTAATTGTAAAGGAAACATGCCCTAACCCTTCTAAAAATGTGTAAAATTACCAGTTGTGTTATTTTTATGCAAAATTGAGATTGATTTGTATGTGACTATTTTTCAATATTTTCTTGAATTTGGGATATTTAGTCTATGTATGCATGCTAAAAACTATGTTTTGAGTGCATTAGGATGGCTTAATCTCTATGCACACCCTTGTGAATTCCCCCTCTTTTTAGGGGATTTGTTGAATCTCTAAAATAAGCATCCTCAAAATAGAATCTATACATCCTATGTGTTAGACTAAAAACATAGGATATATGCATGATAAACCAATATAATGTGTATACATGACATCAAAATGTAAAATAATCTAATAATAAGTTGGTAATTTATGATGTATGTTATCTATATCATTAACATGGTTATTAGATAGATAGAACAATGTAATAATGTATATGAATAACAAATCTAAGTATAATCTGAGTAACTAACTATGGGGATGGGGAGATGCATGAGGTCTCTCATGGTTGACAAACTATGTGTGCAAGAACCAAGCAAGATAAAAGTGTCATAGCCATGACGCATGCATTAAAGCATACATAAAAACACATAAGGCATGCAAATTAGGCAAATGGGTCATAATACAAATGACATGGGCACATGTCACTAAGTTTGAGAAAGAGCAAACATATAAGGACATGTAAAAATTTCCACATATGCAAATAGCAAGCAAGGTTGGCCTAGAGCCACATGAGAGGACATGTTTAAATGTCCACATACACAATCCAAAAGGCACACATAGGGACATGGGCATATGTTTAAAGCATACACACTATGAAATTAATTGGCTTAGAGCCATTAAATAATGCCATATTCAAATGCCCTAAAATAGATGTAGAAGTAATAAAATATAATTATATCTAAACTAGTAAAGTTAGAAATGAAAGTATGCATAAACATTTGGTATAAATCCTTGTAAGAGAAAATATGTACATAAGTTGAGTCTATAATAGTGGTAGTCAACAAAAAATATTAGTATAAATCAATCAATATCAAGATATGATCAATGCTAAATCTATGATATGGAGTATATAAATATATAAACTAGCAAACTAGAAGATGTGTAGTATTGTTCCCCTAATGCATGATTGTATTAGTGATGTATTTGTGTATATATGTATGTGCCCCCAATGGGTAGATAGTATAAAATTTGGATATGTGTAGAACAATTGAGTCTTGTATTGATCTACAAACACTCAAAGAGAATAAGTGAAACATGTGTGTATGATATAACTGATTATAATAACATAGATATCATATGTAGTACCTAGTAAATATAATGAATGTAAACATGGGAATGCATACAATCTCAAATTTATATTTTCTAACTAAATATTTGAATATTTTTGTATTTTTGGAAATGTTATATTATTTTTGTGTTTTTTGAATATAAGCTATGTACAAGTAACATGAAAATGAAACTATATACAAGGTGTAAGGTAATCTAAACCATATAAAATTAATGTGTAAGTAAAAGAGATTATATAAAAATGAAATGTAGTGCCTCTATATACCTAAGAACACATCCATAATATGTGGATAGTCAAATGGTGGATCTAGTGGGAGGTCATCAATTGTTAGATATTTAATTTGGCCAAATTCAAATAAATCATCATCATTGTGATCATCATACCATGTTGTTAGTATAAATATAGCCTTATCATTAGTGTTAGTCTATATGATATGCTTTTAAATGACATGTTGCTCTAATGTGTAAGAAGTCTTTTGTGTGGTCCTAGGGTAGACCACATTAGACCGCAGGGTATCTATATGAAATCTACTATTCTCATCTATGTCATCATGTAGAATGTGAATTGTGTCCCTAATAACTAAAATTTAAGCATCTATCTATCCAATTAATTGTATCATCCATTACTTGTAACCATGTACTACCAAGTGTAAACTATGTATAATTTCCTATTCCCATGATAAAGAGTAATGTGTTGACCACCTTTAGGCCATGTGTAAATAGTAGTGTGATATGTCCTAAGGAGTCTTAAAAATGTATAGCATGTTGTAGCTTAGTATTATGATGTCCTATGTTTTGTAAGAATGCTAATATATAAGTGTTGGGATCAGAATCCTTATCTATAGAAACATGATAGATGTATTGGTCCTTGATGAAGGCCTAAATAGTTAAGCGATCATTCTATAAATGTTGGTGTCGGTGAAGATTCCATCATGGTTCCTCTACTAGTGGAGGAAAAAGCTATGTAATTTAGATAGATCCCTGAGCCTTGAACTTATTTAATTTTTATTGTAATGCTGAGCACATATCTATATCATGTCTGGTAATCCTATGAAAATGATAAAATGGTCTATCATCCTAATGTGACAATACACTAATGGATTTGTGTCAAACTGTGGGTAGTGCCATCAATCCTTTTTCAAGAAATATCTATAAAATATGGTATGGTTTATCCTATGTACTACCTTCCTAAATCTGAATAACTGGATCAATATCCATAGATGTAACCATATGTACTAAGTGTATATAAGAATATTCTTGTAACTGTGAGTGAGTGTCTAGGATCGTATCTATAGATCTATGAACTTATAGTTATGGCTATGTAGGTAAAGGTAGGAGTGCCCTAGAATCATCTTTGTAAATTCTAGGTTATATTGGTGTAAATCTTAATCCACATAAATAATCATCAATATTTATGGGTGTGATGTTATCCTTTGTGGTGGTCTCAGAATCTACATCTAAGTTTTTGATACATACATCCTTTGAGTTAACAAGTAATGGTAATTATGCTATTTGAATATCACTAGATATTATGGGTAGGGATAATTATGTCATAAGAAGATTAGTCTCCATCATGGGTGATGGTAATGGTGCTATAGGAGGATCATTCTCCCACATGGGTGGAGATATTGGTGTTATAAGAGGATTTGTAACTAGAGACGGAATAGTGGTGCTAGATACCTCTATATCATATGTATGTATCTATTATATAGGAATTATATGAGGTGGGGACTCTATGATAACATGAAGTGTTCCATTTAAAGATATAATTTTGGTAGTAGGCATGGTGACTCTACAATATCTAAATGGTTAGGTATTAACTAGACAAGTGTATAAATATCCCTCATGTAAAAAATTGATACATTTGTGCAAGGTATAGGGTATGGCATGTATCTAAGGTCTCCCAAGTAATAAATTATAATGTAAATGATTAGAAATCACTTGAAACTATGTGGATAGGGTTTTTGGCCTAGCCATGATATCTAATGTAATAAAACCTAATGCCTATAGGGGAATGTCTTCAAAACCTCAAATGTTTTTATGTCTTTTGAATGGTGCTATATCAACCTGCATGGTCTATAAGAATGTGAGGTTGCATATGTTAAGACTTGAACCACTATTAATTAGATCTCATTTAATAGTGGTGGTTTTGATTTGTGCCTGAATGAAAAGTGGTAGATTTTGATTGATAAATGCTTGTGAGGGAAAATCATCATTTCTAAAAGATATAACATCCTAAATGTCTTTGATAGTGTTCACGATATATTCAAAATAAGTTGGTTATGTATCCTAGGGTAAAGATGCATAATTGAGTGTTTGAAAAAAAATATTTTTGAAGATGGTTTCCTTTTGAAGTAAATCCAAAACAAAAATATTAGTTGGTATATTTCTCCATTTATCCATAATATCATATGCTTTGTGTTGATCCCTTGGTCCCATTGTATTGTTTTGGGGATGATGAAGGATGGTGGGATTATGTTGTTATTGTATAGGCTGAAGAGGCATTCTATTTTTTTTAGTAATAGATCAAACTGTAAGATATATTATTTGTTGAGGGTAAGTAGTATAGGTGGGATGGGAATGAACGTAGTCAACTGGTCTAGGTGGAGGAGGAATAAAAAGAGTCCATTGAGCTTTCTATCATCAATTAGTAACCAAAGGCAACTCAAAATTAGTCATGCAATAATTCTCTCCATAAAATGGGAGCTCAAGAGGTGGACTAATGTGTGAAGTATGTTGAATTCTAATGTGATCCATGAGAGGCGTGACATATATGCACTATTATAAAAATGGTAAGTGATAATTATGCAAGAAAAAACACCAAAATTTGTACCAAAAATTATAGAATTTCTTCTCATAGTAATCATGATGAAAGGAAAAAAACTAAAACTAATCAGATTCTAAAAATAAGAAAGGAAACCCTAGTGGCACACTAGGGTTTTTGAGTAATATGTTCAAAGTAAGTTAGGTTCACCAAATGATTTAAATTTTAAGTGGATTATGTAAAATAAAACCTAGTTTGATAAAGATATGGAATAATAAATTAGGGAATAAATAATTACAACCACTAATTTGTATAATATTTGACTTTTTTTATTATTCTATAAATGAACTAAAAAATATTTACTTAGCTAGAAACTAACTAAGACATACAAATTACAATCTCAAAATTGGTATAGAGATTGTGTAAGATGTTATGAATAGAGAAAAGAATCAAAAACCCTCAAAGATAATAGTTCAGTCCTCTAGATAGTATCACATTACACTAGTGTCCTTTGGGGCATGATAGTGTCCTTATATAAATAGGGACAATAAAATTTTAGGTGTACCTTCACTTGGTCTTGATATTCTTGTGCCTGGGTGGATGAATGCTAGTCACTGTCTATTCCCTATTTTTAACTAATTTTCATGTGAAACCTTAGGCCTCTATGTTTTTTAGGGTATTTTAAGAGCACAAGTATAAAAAGAGTGGCATTATTAGGGTAGGTTGGATGTGACCTCAACACACCATGTGTTGATCATTACCTTCATACCAATACCTTGAAAGGGGATCAATCTTGATGTAGTTATCCCAATCTAAGTGTTGGTGAAAGTGCAAGTGAATGCTAGTATGAGTGCCAGTTTGAGTGCTTTGAATTTGACTTAAGATTGAAGATCTGAGTAATCTAAGATATGGGATCCTAAATATGAAAAAGTAGGTTAGAATAGGGATTAATGAACTTGTTTTAAACCACTATTTTTGATTTTATTTATGAGTATTTACATCTAATTTCCATCTAGTGGTAAATGAAAGAAAGTGGTCTATATATAGTGTTCTGGTGCTTTTCAATAAGTGAAATAGGTTTAGGATGACCCTATGAATTATTTTGGGAATGGAAATATATCTATTGGGGTAGTAAGTAACTAAAGAACACTAGAATAGTCCTTAGGTAAATAACATTGTGTGTTAGTGTCCATAGGGCCACACTAATGTCCAAGAGGTAGAAGCTAGTGAATAAGGGGACTGGGTGCCTAAGGGATGGATTAGTGTTAATTTTGGTATATTTTGGAAGGGGTTGAACTCACAAAAAATCTAGAAAAGGATCAAAAGATGCCCTAAGATAGGTCTAGGGCTAAGCTAGGACAAGGTGGTCTCAAGTGACACTCATTGCTATGAAATGATATTTTAGATGACCACACACATTGTTTGAAATTGTGCAAATAATCTAATGTAAGATTTGGCACCTTGTGGATACTAAAATCCATGAATAATGCATTTTAAAATTGTAAGAAAATATGTAAGGAACCCTTTGGTAAACTACATAACCAATTTTGAGCCTCATTGGAAATACTCATATAGAACACTTTTAGCATTAGTTTCTCATCTTCTGCCCATTGACCAAAGGAATATACATAGAGAATCATGGATTCTAAGGGATCCTTATATCTCAAAAAGAGGTGTAAATATGGCAATTCAAAATCTTATGGATTAGGATATTCAAGTGTACATTACACAAGAGGTTTATTATCGAATGAGGTAACATGTGCATTATCATCATGGAGAGCCATTTAAATTTGGAGTATAGAAACTTTCTTTTAAAGGTCCCCAATAGTGGTCATCACAAACATTAGATATTATATGGGGATATAGGTGTTTGCCATAGGTGTTATCATTATTTACAACCCACCACCTCTTTTTAATATAGGCATATGAGTATCATCATCCTTATGTATAACACGTGAAATTTTATGATCACTAAATTTAGGATGTTTTGGTAATGGTATGGGATCTTTGAAATTTGGTACATTTGGTATATCATTTGGATAGATTTTACCATTTGAATAATTCATTTTAAATGAAGGTAGGAAAAAACCATCACCCTTGAATAAAGGGATGTTATTTCAAAATGTAGGGATGTTGGGGTTTTAATAAATTTGATTGAAGACATGTCCCCCTTATTAGTTATTTACACATTAGCCATAATCTCTTTATGTGGTCCTTAGAATTTTTTACAATCAAATGAAATAACCTATTGGTCATATGTACCCATTTCTTGGTAAAATTTACATGTTTAGTTGGCTTGAATTTTTGGTTACTCAAGGATGTGTTTACAAAACCCCAAACCTTACCTATTTTTATTGTTATGTTTAAGATATATATGGTGGGTTATACCTTGCTCATGTTTCCCAATCCTTGGCCTTGGTATTTATACTTTTGCAAGTATCAAATTCCAAAGTCATATAATGGTGGTATAGGAACTATGTCTAAAGTATTTTTATCTTCCTTAAGATGGATGAACTCATCTCTTGATGTGGTGGGAGCATGGACCTAATTAGAGGGATAACAATTTCCAACATTCAAAGATTTTATATTACATGCTTTAGCACTTGGAAGAATTCAAAAGTAGTCAATTTTAATTCCTTCCTTGGGGGAAAACTAGATATATTCATAATCATAGTCATAAAATCAATCAATATCATTTATTATAAAAGATACGAAGTAAATAAATATTAAGAAAAAGCAAGGAATACGTATTCCAAAGGGTATGCTTAAGGTTTTAATGTTCATATATCGAGTTCACCAAATGTTTAAAAATAAAGTGGATCTATATTGTGGTTATATAGATGTTAAATGGGTATATAGAAATGAAATGGCACAAGGGTGATAATCATATCTATAACATTCTAATTAGATACTAAACTCATATATAATCATACACTAAATTTATTATGTTGAGATAGTCTAAATATGGAAAGTACAAAAATGATAGATATATAAATGACAAAAGGTTGATATACTTAGTGTAATTTCCTAAAAATGACACTTGAGTTCTAAGAGTGCCATTTGAGACCACTTATCCCTAACTAAGCCCTAGACCTATCTTAGGGCCTATTTTCACACTTATCCAACCTTTATGTAGGCCACAAACATCCTTAGTCATCCCTAAATTAGTCCTAGACACTCATTATTGCATCTTGGCCCTTTGTGCATCAATTTTTTCCACTTAGACACTAGTTTCATAATAGGGTTAGTAGCACCACATGGTGATAGTGTCCTAATTTAGGTATTATTATCCTTTCCCTCTTTTTTCCATAAATAAATATCTTTTCAAATATTAGACCATATGGGGTCAGCCTAGACCTTTTTTTATCACCCACAAAAATACCAAAATGGTATACATACATGAATTTTATCCCTCTAACCACTAGTTGGAAGTCAAATGTAAAATACACATACAAACCTAGAAAACATAGTGCATAATTAAGGTTATCAATCCTTATTCTAGACTACTTTTGCATATTACCATCTACAACATTCTTAAGTTTAGATTACTCAAATTTATAGTCTCAATAACATTCAAAACACTCAAGTCTACAATCATACTGAATTCACTTTCACTTGTACCAACACTTAAGTGGGGAGAACTACATCGGGCTTGATCCCTCTTTGGAGTATTGGTATGTAGGTAAGTCTCATCACAATGGGGTGTTGAGGATGTCCAACCTACCCCACTAAAAAACACACTTTATTGTTTATCTCAACCAGATGTGCAATATGGAAGATTAGGGATTGCTCATAAAATTAATCAAAATAGGTCATCTACAAGGTTTTAGTTCTCATGCATGTAGGAATAATCTTGACAGTTCCAAACATAGGTGCACCTAGATGCTCAGAATAGTCCTACACATAGGAACTACCACCAAAATAGAGACACTAATGCCACATGGATCTACTATCTAATTAGGGTGCTACTATTTAGGAGGGGTTTTGAGACCTAAATCCTATTTGTGACACTCAGACCATCTTTTGCCTCAATTTTTAGCCTCAAGATCATTTATCTCTATCATTTTCTAAATAAGTTATCATTTACATTATTTATTGCTATTTTTAAAAAGGTCAAATTTAGTCAATTCTATAACAAATCAGTTGTATTTATTTCATATTTCTAACCTGATTTACTATACTTAACCCTTTAACAACATATGATTTTACATACATCTAAGTCCTAAAAGGTTAAAACATTTGGTAAACCTGACTTACTTTGAATACTACTCAAACCCTAACCCTAAACTGTTGGGGATCAACCAACAATATGATTACACTTATGAAAGCAATAAATCATGGAATTTAAGTAACTAGAATTAGATAATAGCAAAGAACAAGAGATACAAGAAACCACCCTAAAAACTTGTATTAAACTCTTTACAAAAGGAATACAATTGAAGAAACTTCTTTCTTCCACACCTCTCTCAGATGCACAAGATCTCTCTCTAGATTTCTTTCCCTCAAGAGCTCTCTCTCTCAAGTACAATCAACTCCAACAACCTGGATTGATTCACCTATACAATTTTGTACTATTCTTTCAACATTCAATACAATGAACTACTACAATAATAAGCTAAGAAGATCTAATTCTACATATAGAATTAGGAGACTTGAGCATGCACTTACAACCAACAATTAAGCCTCTTGAATAAGGGCTCTAAAAATAGTCTTACTAATAATAGAAATGCGAACTTAAGACTAATACTTAAACTCATCATGCAAAAACTCAATTTTTTCCATAAAAAATAGCTTTCTAGACACACAGGTAACCAACGCCGGTTCCTGCCTGCTTGCCTGTGATCGACGTCGACCGATCCCCTGCCAACGCTGGCATCTCTTGAAATGCACTTGACCAACATCGGTCACTCCTGACCGATGCCAGTGACTGTGTAAACTTGCAACTTTGGTAATGCACTCCTTGGTGAAGCTTTTAGGCTCCACACCTTAACAATCTCCCACTTGGAGATAAACAGATGCACCAATACCTGTACAACAACATCTTTTAGCTCCCCCATCTTCAACTCAATCATGAAGACCAATAGAAGTTGAATGAAGATTCAAATTCTCCTTTGTAACTAGCTTGGTTAACATATCATTAGGATTCTTATCTGTATGGATCTTCTCCAGCTTCAACTCACCATCTTCCAATGCCTATCTTATGAAGTGGTACCTTAGCTGTATGTGCTTGGTTCTTAAATGAAAGGCTGAATTCTTAGCCAAATGGATTGCACTCTGACTATCACTATACAATCTGCAACTCTCTTATTCCCTTCCAAGCTCTTCCATGAACTGTGTCATCCATATCATCTCTTTGCTAGCCTCTGTGACTGCAATATACTCTGCTTTTGTAGTTGACAAGGCAACAACCTTCTGCAACTTTGATATCCAGCTAACTGCCATTCCACCAACAGTGAAAACATATCCTGTGGTGCTCCTCCTGCCATCCAAATCTCCTACCATATCTGAATCTACATAACCATGTAGAGAAGTATCTGAACCTCCATAGCACAAGTGCCTACTGCTGGTTCCTCTTAGATATCTAAGGATCCATTAAACTGGTTTTCAATGTTCCTTAACTGGATTGGCCATATACTTACTTACAACTACCATTGCTTGGGCAATATCCGATCTAGTACACTCCATTACATACATCAAACTCCCTACTACGGAAGAATATGGAACCTTACTCATGTACTCTACCTCATCATGTGAATTAGGACATTGTTCTTTACTCAACTTAAAATGTCCAGCCAAAGGTGTGCTTACTAGTTTAACATCCTGCATATTGAACTGTTTCAACACCTTGTCCACATAATCCTCTTGAGACAATATCAACCTATGATTTTTCCTGTCTCTCTTAATGCTCATGCTAAGGATTTTCTTTGCTGCTCCCAAATCCTTCATGGCAAACGTTTGAGCTAATTTCACCTTAAGCTCAGAGATATCCTGCATGTGTGATCCTGCAACTAGCATATCATCTACATACAACAATAGAATAATATATCTACCATTATCCAATCTCTTAAAATACACACAATGGTCAGATTGACACCTATTGTAGCCATGCTCAGTCATAAACCTGTCAAATTTTAAATACCACTGTTTAGGAGCTTGCTTGAGACCATACAAGATTTTCTTCAATCTGCACACTAACTTCTCCTTACCTTTGACCTCAAATCCTTCCAGCTATTCCATATAAATTTCCTCATCCAAATCTCCATGAAGAAATGCTATCTTAACATCTAGTTGCTCAAGATGCAAATTCTCAATAGCAACCAAAGACAGTACAATCCGTATAGAAGTCATTTTAATAACAGGAGAAAAAATCTCACCAAAATCAATACCTAGCTTTTATGCAAATCCTATCACTACCAACCTGGCCTTATATCTCATCTATCCATTCTCACCTTCCTTCAACCTATAGGTCCATCTGTTCTTCAGTGTCCTCGTACCAGCTGGCAACTCAACCAAATCCCATGTCTGGTTCTCTCTTAAGGACTCCATCTCCTCAACCATGCCACACTCCCACTGACTCTTGGACTCCACCTGTAATGCTTCTTCAAAACTCTCTGGATCTCCACCATCAGTTAGCAATAAATAGAATAATGAAGGAGAATATTTGATTGGAGGCTTACTTGCCCTTTCTGACCTCCTGATGGGTGTCTGAGACTCATTCACAACACGCCGTCCACCCAAATTCTTTGACAATGACCGACTTCGGTCACATCCAGACTTGTTACTGGCCGACGTCGGTTCTGCCTGACCAACGCCGGTGCTTGTCCTACCAACGTCGGTCTTTATATGACCGACATCAATTTTTGTCTTGCCGATGTTGGTTCTTGACTGGCCGACGCCGGTCTCTATGTTTTCCTGCAAGTGATTATTTCATTTTCCCATGAGCTCATATTAGACTGTCACCTTGTCCAATTCTCCATTACTCTACCCAGATTGATTCAGCTTCTTTAGCTGATCACTATACATCACTTTTTCATTGAAAACAACATCATAGCTCCTAATTATCTTGTTAGTTCCTAGATTCCAAAATCTAAAACCAAAATCATCTGAGCCATAGCCAATAAATGTGCACCTCATAGACTTAGCATCCAGCTTCTTTCTATTTTCCTTATCAACGTGCACAAAGGCTTCACAACCAAAAACTTTGAGAAAAGAGAGATCTACCTTTTTACCTGTCCATGCCTCTTCTGGAATTCCACCATCCATAGCTGTAGAGGGTCCTCTGTTAATCAGATACACTACAGTGTCAATAGCTTCTACCCAAAACTCTAAGGGCAGACCAACATGCAATCTCATACACCTTGCACGCTCCATGATTGTTCTATTCATCCTTTTAACAATTCCATTTTTCTGAGGTGTCCTTGGAACCATCCTTTGCCTGTGGATCCCATGCATATAACAATACCTGTTGAACTTATAGCTGCAGAACTCACCACCATTGTCAAATCGCAGGCACTTCAATCTTCTGCCTATTTCATTCTCAACCATAGCTTTCCAAATCTTAAAAGTCTCAAATACATCATATTTCTTCTTAATACAATAGATCAATACCTTTCTTGTAGCATCATCTATGAACGAAACATAGTAATGTGATCCTCCAATAGAAGCTACCTGAGCCGGTCCCCACACGTCTGTGTGAACAAACTGCTACTTATGCTTCTTCTTTGTAGACCCAGTCTTGAGAAAACTAACCCTCTTTTGTTTTCCAAATACACAGTGCTCACAAAATTCTAGATCCATGCTTTTCAAATCTGAAAGCTTACCTTTAGACTTAAGAATTGACATTCCCTTTTCACTCATGTGGCCAAGCCTTGAGTGCCACAATTTTGCATCCACATCTGAAGTAGATAATACAGAAGGAGAATTGTTAGTGACACAATTACATAAATAGAGAGTACCTACTCTCTTACCTCTGGCCATAACAAGTGCACCCTTGGTCACCTTCCAAGATTCTGCTGTGAGAGTTACTGTACAACCCTCATCCCCTAACTTTCCTATAGAAATCAAATTTATCTTCAAGCTAGGAACATGCATAACATCTCTCAACACCCATGTGTTGCCATTCTACATTTTCAGCTGCACTTTACCTTTGCCAATAATTTTATAAGGCTCATCATCCCCTAGATACACTATTCCAAAATCTCCATGGATATAGTCACTAAAACATTCCCTATTAGGGGTAGCATGAAAAGATGCACCAAAATCTAACACCCAAGATTCTATATTATTATGCAAAGAGAATATTAAAGCATCTTGTGCAATACCTGAAACCTTTGCTTCTTCCTTTCCTTTGTGTTGATTGTCCTCCTTAGGCTTTGACCATCAATCTCTACTTATGTGCCCCATCTTTTCACAATTTCAGCATTATGGCTTCCTGCCATTTCTAGATTTGGATCTACCTCTCCCCTTAGACTTAGATCTTGATCTCCCTTTCTTGCTCTTCTCTTTTTGCCTTCCCCTGCTCTCAAAACTTAAAGTGTTCCCAGATGTCTCTTCTATGCTTTTCCTGTGAATTTCCTCATTCAAGATAAAACTAACAACATCCTCTGCTTTTAAAATATTTGAAGCAGATGTAGTATTACTAACGGCTATTACTAAGCTATGCCAGCTTTCAGGCAAAGAACATAATATTAAAAGAGGTTTTATTTCATCATCAAACACTATTTTGACTGAACTTAATTGATTTACAATTCCATGGAAATCATTCAGGTGATTAGATACAGATCCACCTTCTTGCATATGCAAATTAAATAGCTGCTTCATAAGATATACCTTATTAGAAGCTGAGGGTTTTTCATACAAATTTGCTAAAGTATTCATCAACTCTACCATTGTTTTTTCTTGTGATAAATTAGATATCACAGTAGATGTTAGGCTCAGTCTTATAGACCCCAGAGCCTTTCTATCAAGAACTTCCCATTCTTCATCATCCATGTTTGTGGACTTCTTTGCAATCCCACCTAACGATAAGTATAGATCTTTCTGATACAAATAGTCCTCTATCAACATTATCCAATGTTGATAATTTTTGCCATTGAACTTCTCCATTCTTATTTTACTTTCTTATGCCATTGCTTCTCCCACTCAAACAGAAATCCCTACAGAAACCCCTGTGAGTAACCTGTAATTAATACACACTACACAGATCTGAACCACCTGTTAGTGACCCTGAGCTTTGATACCAATTATTGGATATCAAGCTCTAAACCTACAACCAAGGCTCTGATACCACTTGTTGGGGATCAACCAACAATATGATTACACTTACGAAAGCAATAAACTGTGGAATTAAATCAGATAGATAAGTAACTAGAATCAGATAATAGCAAAGAACAAGAGATATAAGAAACCACCCTGAAAACTTGTATTAAACTCTTTACAGAAGGAATACAATTAAAGAAACTTCTTTCTTCGACACCTCTCTCAGATGCACAAGATCTCTCTCTAGATCTCTTTCCCTCAAGAGCTCTCTCTCTCTCAAGTACAATCAACTCCAACAACCTAGATTGATTCACCTATACAATTCTGTACTGTTCTTTCAACATTCAATACAATGAACTACTACAATAATAAGCTAAGAAGATCTAATTCTACATATAGAATTAGGAGACTTGAGCATGCACTTATAAACAAAAGTTAAGCCTCTTGAACAAGGGCTCTAAAAATAGTCTTACTAATAATAGAAACACGAACTTAAGACTAAGACTTAAACTCATCATGCAAACACTCAGTTCTGTCTACAAAAAATAGCTTTCTGGATGCACAGGTAACCGACGCCAGTTCCTGCCTGCTTGCCTGTGACCGACGTCGGCCGATCCCCTTCTGACGCCAGCGTCTCTTGAACTGCACTTGACCGACGTTGGTCACTCCTGACCGACGCTGGTGACTGTGTAAACCTGCAACTTTGGTAATGCGCTCCTTGGTGAAGCTTTTAGACTCCACACCTTAACATAAACAACCCTAGTGTTTATGTTTATAGCCTTCTAGGATCCTCAACTAGATTTATATTTTATATAATCATGATAATAATTATAAATGAAGTTAATTACTTTTTGATGTAAAGTTTTCTAGCTTCTCTTGCAATCTTATTTCCTTTTATTTGGAATGATTTCAAAGATGACATAAACACACATGTACATGATGATTTAAATTAGTTTAAATATATGTCATATTTCATAACATGTTATATTTATCTTATGTGTAATTTCAATAACAATAAAACCCTTACACACATAGAGGATTTAGTATTTAAGCTAACAACTATGTTTCAAGTTTCAATGTCATATCTTATGCATAGGAAAAATTCTCCTTCTCATCCTCATCTCCATGAGGGTGATAAATACTTTCCTTCTAACTAGGTCCATACTATCACTCCTCCATGAGATGATGTAGCCTATACTATTGTTAATAATGCCTACAATTAGCCTATCTACACCTCTCCCCTATAGGGTTTGTCCTACATGTTCAATCAAAAGCACCTAGGGTTTGCACTTGTGAGACTCTAAGGGATAAAATTACCAGTATGAGCAGGCTAATATTAGAATTATATACTCAAAATTAGTTATTAAGTGAACAAGTCACATTATTAGTAAATAAAATTACATGTACAAAGTCTTCAGAATATGTTAGTGTTCATCATGTATATACATTTACACCTAGCAAATTTGTTCCTAGAACTCTTTCATATCCAAATCATAAAGTACAACATAATGCATCTATTATAAGTGATTAAAAAATATCACATGGTTATAATAAGAGTTTAAGTGGGATACTAAGGGAAATATTTAAAGCTAAGTTGATTAACCTACCTCCTCTACACCTAGTGAGAAGATCCAGATATTATTGTGTATATCATAGAATGCATGGGCACCACACTGATCATTGAAAAATAAAATATGATAGATAATGGATACAAATGACTCACACAGTGACACATCATCCAAAAAACAAACAATGGCACATCTGCAAATTTAAAAAGGGTCAAATTTTGAAACAATACAAAAGTGGTTACCAAAGAATAAATTAGAACAATAAAAGGTTCACAAAGAAAAATTAAAGAAATAAACAATACAAAAAACATAGGTAAAGCCAGTAAAATATTCAAATCTACCTCTCCAAAATGAGGCTTAAATTTCAAATCAGTATGGATTTGGTCAAAAATATCTACAATAATTTGATTATCATGGTCAAGGTTTAGGCAAGCAAGCCCAAGACATCACTACTCCTATTCTAGTAGTTGATAATGTTGATCAACAAGGTTTGGGATTCTCAAAAAAGGCTTTATATCAAAAGAGTCTCCACAACACCATATGCCTATAATAAGCACATTTTCAAAGGGAAAAATTATAATCAATATTCCAAAGCACAATTAAGAAAGGTCAACTCCACAGTATGAGGCAATTCCCTCTAGCATCCAGGTTATTATGATATCAATGATGAATAGTACTCAGATTCATACTACAACACCATTCAACTACATCATAGCAACCACACTGAATGATAGATTACCATTCCTATTTTTGACATAGGCCATAGTGATAGTGAGTCTCCCATGAGACTCATCAGTTAGTATTGTTCCTCCCTTCTTGTACATACTTTCCTTACTTCTTGATCCTTATATATAGTTTCATTTTCATGTTGCTTGTACATAGCTTATTTTTATAAAATATAAAAACACTGTAATATTACAAAAACATAAAAAAAATTCAAATATTTACTCAAAAAACTTAAAATTATAGATTGTATGCATTGCCATTTTTATATTTCTTATATTTTTCAAACACCAAATATGCTAGCTATCTTAGTATAGTCAATTTTATCATATATATATGATACACTTATTCTTATCGAGTGTTTGTAGCTATAGGACTGAGTTTCACTACACCAATCTATATTTTCTATTATCTACCCACGAGGGGAATTTGCATAGATACATGGGTTCTTTATTTGACACATTTGCCCTTTGGGGGCACCCTATACATATTTTTGATTACCAGGTTACATATTTCTAAACTCTACATCACAGATTTAGCATTGTTAAATCTTGATATTGATCATGCTACACTTACTCATATTTTTTGTTGGCTAATACTACTTTAGACTTAGTATATGTACATCTTGACTCTTACATAGATTTGTATTACATATTCATGCATATTGTCATTTCTAGATTTCCTAGTTTAAACTTGATTGTATCTCTATGCTTCTTCTATTCGAGGGCATTTGAATATGCCATTACAATTTGGCTTCATGCCACTTATTTTCATTGTATGTATGCATTTTTCATGTGCCCATGTCCTTGTGTGTGCTTTCATGATTGTGTATGCAGAAATTTGAACATGTCCTTCTATGTGGATCTAAACTAACTTGATTAATGTTTACCTATGTGGACATTTGAACATGTCCTTGTATGTCTTACTTTCTTAGATTTAATGACATGTGCATGTGTCCCTTATATTGTAACCCATTGGCCTACTTTGTGTGCCTCATATGTGTTGTATGTATGCTTTATTATATGCATCATGGCCATGATGCTTATCTCTAGCTTGTTACACATTCTAATTTTAGATTCTATGAGGGACCTCATACATCTCCCATCCCTACTTGGGTGTCATGATGGACATCATGCCCCATCCCCCTACGTATCTACTCTATTATTACTCATAATATTTGTTACATACATTGTTATATATATCTTGGCATCTTTGTGAATGCTAAACATAGCATACATTGTACATTACAAACATATGCTTAGATTGTCTTAAATTTTGATGTTATGTATGCATATTATATTGGTTTAATATGAAGATATCATATATGCTCTGGATAACACATATTTTATAAAGATTTTTTATTTTTAAGGATAATTATTGCATAGGTACAATAACTCCCCTCAAAAGAGGGGGCATTCATAGGGTTTGTCATAGAGATTAGGATATTAGAATGCACTCACAATAAAAAATTTAACACACGAGATCAAATTAAATAATTACACTCAAGTAAACACAATGAGAAATAATGACAGAGATTATTTATATTTGCAAATAAATCATAGTAGTTAGACATTAGTGCCCAAATTAGTACACTATCACCACATGGAACTACTATCCAAGATATGGAATCATTGTCTAGTAACCTTAGTTTTATAAAAATCTAGATTAGCCAAGAAAGAATAGTAGGTAAAGTCCAGGTTTGCACAAGTTTAACTATAGATTTACTAGTTTATCACATATTCATAATAGTTTAGCTCATATTCATGCCAGTTTAGCTCAGATTCATACTGGATTGATCATATTAGGGGAATAATGTGTGGCATGACCATTCCCATTTTCAATTCAAATACTTAGATATAGATTATTACAACTCAGTCCAAAATCCATATGCTTAGATATTAGACTTGGGGGCATGTGCATAATACATTATTTTTATATGCTCACTTACACACTAGTTGATTAGATGGAATGATACATTACATGTCATTCTCTAAGTTATATACATCAAATGCCATGTTCCAAGTTGCACACTAGATTCATGCCTTACTCCATCTATAGTGGTTGGCATTCCTGAGTGGCCTAGAGTTGCCTAATATACCTAAGTGGCCACATAATTGACATCTCTAATTAGACATGTCTTATTACATCATGTAATTTCAATTTTATATGCATATACTACACATAGGTAGACAATGATGGATTCATAATCTGCTTGAGTTATTGAGCCACCTACATGAGAGGGTTGGACACATCATCAATCCAATCCAAGCCATTCATAGGTCATGATCCACCAAACAAGGGTGGGAAATGATGGAGTCAAAATTGGATTGAGTTATTGAGCCACCCACACATGAAGATTAAGCAAGCCATCAAATCAGTCCAAGCTATTCACTGATTGATCATTATATACATGTACACACACACACAAGTTGTCTCTATGTTTATGTTTTGGTTCATGTACCCAATGAGAATATGCAATGGAGCATGTTTCACATACTCAGATCCAGACTCACTAGCTTTACCTCTTAGGTAAGTCCAGGTATGTTTCTTTTTCCTTTATCTTAGTCATTTTTATTTGCTACATTTCTATAATAAAGGGGGGGAATCTAATCACCTAAAAATGACAGTTGAGTGCTAAGAGTGATGAGACTACCTATCCCTAGTTTAGCCCTAGACCTATCTTAGGGCCTATTTTTACACTTATCTAGCCTTCGTGTGGGCCACAAGCATCCCTAGTCATCCCCAAAGTAGTCCTAGACCCTCATTATTGCATCATGGCCCTTCGTACCTTAGCTTATACCACCTAGACACTAGATCCATAATAGGAATAGTAGTGCCACATGGTACTAGTGTCCCAATTTTGGTATTACTATCATTTCCCTCCTTTTTCCATAAATAGATATCTTTTCAATCTTAGACCACTTAAGTTTGGACTAGACCTATTTTAGCACATGCAAAAGCACTGGAATAATATATATACATGAATTTTATCCCTTCAACCACTAGATGGAAATTAGATGCAAAATACACATACAAACTTAGAATAAGTTATACATAGTTAAAGTTATCAATCCATATTTTGGCCTACTTCTACATAATACCATCTATAACATTCTTAAGCTTAAATTACTCATATTTCCAATCTCAAAAACATTCAAAGTGTTGTTCCCAAAATTTGTAACTCATTTTTGGGACAACATATGAACTATTTTGGTCCTGCAGGCCAAAATTATCTCTTCCCTTCTCAAAAAATTATTCTAAGCATTCAAATTATTCATTTTTCAAGCTTTTTCAGTTAAGGGATTAGCAAGTTCAACTAGTTCCAAAGGCTTCAATAGGTGGTCTCTCTTAAAGGAGCAAGTTTCCAGTACTTAGACATTTTCAAGATTGGTTCAATAAAAAATGTTCATCAGCAAGCTTCAAAGGAAGGATTGAACCATTAAACCATCAAACCATTGAACCTTAAACCATTTTGGTTCAACAGTTCAATGGGTTCAAAGGTTCAACATCATCAGCAAGATTAAAGAGTTAAGCACTTTGGCAAAGTTCAACAAGTTCAACCACTTCAGCAAGTTCAATGGCTTCAAAACACTTAATGAAAGGAAGAAGGCTTGAACCATTGAATTATTGAACCTTGAACCATTTTAGTTCAAAGGTTCAATGGGTTCAATGGTTCAAAGGTTCAATGAGTGGTTGGTTCAACGCATTTTTTTTAAGCGATCAAAAGACTTAGTGAAAAACAAAGGAATGAATCGTTGAACCATTGAACTATTGAACCTTGAACCAAATTGGTTCAATGAGTTCAATGGGTTCAACAGGTTCAATCAATTCAAAGAGATAAAAAGTATTAGACAAAAAGATGGCTTCAAATGCAAGATTGAACTGTTGAAACATTGAACCAAAGATGGTTCAATCAGTCGGTTCAATCAACCAGTTCAAAGGATTGCTCCAAAGTCGAAGGAACAAGTACCCTTGTGGAGGGTAGGGAACTAAAGCCAAGTGCCCTTATAGAGGGTAGTGAACCAAGGCCAAGTGCCCTTGTGGAGGGCAGTGAGAAAAAGCAGACAAAGAGATTTTCTTCAAAAAAATGAACAAGACAAAAGACAAGGCGAATTCCTTCAAACAAAAAGTCTGAAGGAATTCCTTCAAACATTTTGTCTAAAGGAATTCGCCTAAAATCAAAATCTTGATAGAAAAGCAGCTAAGGCAAGCCAAGGAAAGATTTATTTTAGATAAATTATCTGAAGAAATTGAAGCCCAAAGGCTGCTCGAAGAAGCCTGAAGGGTAAGTACCCTTGCGGGGGGCTCTCATTGACCAAAAAATGGACCTTTTCAAGGCTTGAAGGGACACCTTCCCTTCAGGAAGTTCCAAAGGCATTAAGTCCTGCGACTAATTTCTACAGACTCCACAGATTTCTATGGACTCATTTCTACGGACTCTGCAAACTCATTTCTATGGACTTTGAAGGCTAGGTTCTAAAGACTCATTTCTACAAACTCTACAGACTCATTTCTATGGACTCTGTAGGCTGGGTTCTATGGACTAGTTTCTACAGACTCCATAGGATGATTTCTAAGGGCTTATTTCTACGGACTAGTTTCGACGGACTCCACATGATGATTTCTAAGGGATCATTTCTATGAACTCTACAAACTCATTTCTATGGACTCTACAGATTGGGTTCTATGAACTAGTTTCTATGAACTCTGTAGACATATTTCTACAGACTCTTTCAAAGCTTGAGAGACTTAGAGAAAACAAAGGCTTCTGAGGAAGAAGATGAATCATTGAACCTTGAACCAAAATGGTTCACAAGTTCAATGAGTTCAATAGTTCAAGGAAAGCTCTAAGAAAAGATAAGAAGTGAAAGTTTCTAGAGATCAATTTAAGGAGAAAATTTAGGTGAAGGAACCAAAGAAGCGATGGAACCAAGGAATCATGGAGACCACCTTAACTGTCGAAATAATGAACATTTGACATCCCCATGGATGTCAAATTCAAGCTAATAAAATATCCGTTGATCTTCAAATGTGGTGTGGAACCTAAAAACCAACTTAGTGACCAGTTGAAGAAGCAACCAAAAGAGCCAGCTAAAAGGGGGAAAAAATAGCCCAAGGGCTCAAACTACAACAAGAAAGAGGGAAAGGGCAGAAATATCTATAGGAGTTATTCTATGGGTGGAATAGTCCACAAAGTAGATATTTGAGCTTGCAAGCATTAAAAGTGCAACCTATTTTTATTCCTTGGAGTTAAGGTGAAGTGGACAACTATGCAAACATGATGAAAATGACCAAACAACCCATGCCAAAGAGAAGACATTTGAGATGAATCAACATACCACAATTAAGGTGGCCACCCTGTTCTAGCATGGGCTCTTTGAAAAAACTAAAAATGCATTCAAGGCATTGAATGTAGCATGGGTCGTTCCATGGAACAAAGTGCCAAGCCTTTCTTGGCTGCTATATATGGTATTCTCTTACTCTATGTAAAGAAAGACTTCCCATTATAGAAATGAAACTCTACCAAATTTGAGAGGTGATTATTGAGACTTTGAGCTCAGATTGTTCATCATATTTCTTTGTTTGAATGAGAAAACACATTACTTTCAGACTTTGTGTTGTTATAGCTTGTGTCATTTTAGGAGATTGTTCTTATGTCTGTTTCCTAAATGTGTTCTTGTCTATTTTAAAAAAATAAGTAGAACTAGTGGAAGTAATCAGGAAGGTGTTCTGAAGCCAACTGTGGAGAGACTTTGTGCCCCCACAATTGTCTTTAGTGTGTTTGTCTATTTTTTGTTTCTGTTTAAAGGACCTTGGGATGACTTTGTGCCCTCATTGTCCTTCGTATTTCACTCTTGGGTAGTCAAGGTGGAGACTTTGTGCTACATCTCAGTCTGCTAGTTACTACATTTTTTGTTACCAGTTACTTGTCACTACCTAAAATAACTCTTGTTGTTTCTTGAAAGATCACTTCTAAAAGAAGAGAAGTGCCTTTAGTGTTTTCACCAAGATTTTCTCCTTTGTTTGTGAACATCATCTCTGAAAAAAGAGAGATGGATGGTGTTATCCTACCCCTAAGTGTTATTTTTTGCTTATATATATAGTATATATCTCCTCATATTTATAGGGAACCTCCCCTTGATGAGAGGAGAGATTTGTCCCCTTTTGATGTGGTAAACTTGCACACCTAATTGACCAATCTCCCTTGTTATGGTTGAAGAGACCTATTTTGCTCATCAGTTAGTTGTTGACAAAATATTCACCACACATTTTTTGGTGACTCTGCTGGGGATATTATGTATAGTTTTTGGTGACTCCGCTAGGGATATTATGTGCAGTCCAAAGCCTCAAGTTTCAGAATGAAGTAGTTTCTACCCTTATCCATTGTATACTTTGGTGACTCTAGTTTGTATCTTACCCATTATCATTATAGCCTTACCATCTTCCTCTACCTCCATGCCAACTGGGATAAAATGCGTAGTTTCAAGCTTCAAGCTAAAGTTAGAATAGCTCTTTCCCATTTTTATTTTGCAATCTGGCAACTCCACGCTATACCAAAACCTAGAGAGCCCAAAGTGTTATTGACCCTATTTTTGAGTTGGTGTAGTAGGGCAATTTTGATTTGTTCCCTTCCCAACTTCAAGTTCAACGATCTAGGAGTGTTCCTCCTACCTGTACCAGGTCACCAACACAAGGCAGAGCTTCCTTTTTTGTTGTTAGCAGAGCTTTGCCTATACTTACTCCACCTAGATTTGTTATCCCCTTTTTTCATAATCAAATCATGGTGGATCAAGGCCCTTGGGGTAACTCTTTTGGCCCACTCAATCTTACTCCACCTCTACATGAGCTACCACGCAGTTCAAGGAAGAATTTCCCCAAATTCTTTAGTGATGGGAGAGTTCATCCTGATGAATACATTGCAACTTTTAACATAGCCTATAGTGTGATAGGAGTGGAATTTGAAGATGTAGCTGTCAGGATATTTGTGGAAACACTGCAAGGTATTGCTACAGACTAGTTCTACCATCTATAAGCTCGATCAGTGAATGACTGGGACACTCTCAAAGCTAAATTTGAAGCTAGGTTTAAGCCTGCAGAAGATGCACATGCCTTGTTGGCCTAGCTCACACAGATGAAGAAAGAACCTCATGAACTTATGAGAGACTTCATTGTAAAGTTTAACAAGCTAAGGAACTGGATTTCTATAATTACTCAGCCAACACCTGAGAACCTTAAATGCTTCTTCATCAACTCACAACTGCCCAAAGTGAGTTTTCTACTGAGACAGGCTGGCCACATAGACCTTGATGCTACTCAAGATTTGGCTACTGAGATAGAAGATGACCTTATCTTGGCAAGAAAGATAGGGAGAGATCCTAACAAAGGTAAATCTTCTTCATCTTCTGAATACTCACCTACAACCACCACTGATCTAATGGTGTAAAAGCTAGCAAATGAATTGCTAGCTCTTAGAAAGCAAATGACTCAAGGGATGTCATCTGCTCCTTCATACAGAGATGTACCAAGGAGGACATTCCCCAATCAGTCATACCAAGGCCATGCTACCAGAAATCAAGGGTAGCCAAATCATTTTCATCCCCCATGGGGGAACCTTGCCATTGAAGCACCTCTAACCAATTCAGCAGTTGGATATCTTGAAGTAGAATCTGATTTCGCCTTCTAGCCTGAGTTGAACCAAGAAGATGACGTTAATCTCTTCATAGAGGGAGAAGAAGAATTAGTTGGTGACTTCAACATTAGTTTCCTAAATTACCAGGATGAACCCAAAAGTGAAGGTAAAGTAGCTGAGGGATTATACGACTGTGTTCACCTAGTCTAAGAACCAGTCAGCCCAGCAAGCTGATAAAGAAAGAACAAAAGAGTGAGCTTAGCTTGTAATTTCAATTTCTAAGCGGGGAACCACTCTACCTTTCTAGCCAAAGGACTCAGTGACTGTTAAAAATGTGAGTACCTCAAATACACCTTCACCTACAACTTCAAATTCATATACCAGTCCTCCTCTTTTCAAAAACCAAAAGGATGAACTCCCATCCTCTATTCCTAGTCTATTTCAGACATTTGACATAATAGACCATATAAAGAAAACTAAGATTCAAATGTCTAAATTTGAATTCCTGCAATCCAACCCCGAGCAGTTGGATAAGTTAGTAGAATGTGTGAGAAATAAAGCTGTCCCTATAGGACTAATTTTTCCAAAGATGACTCCCATGTCCACCCAAAATAACCTTGTCATTACTCCTCTTGTTCCTCCCAAAAGAACTGAACCATTTTATGTCTCCTTACTGATAAATGGACACCAACTGAATAATTGCATCATAGACTTAGGTGCATTTGACAACATCATGCCTACCAAAGTGGCTGAATCCCTTGATCTCACACTGACCAAGATATTTGGGAGATGTTTCTCCATGGAGAACAAGCAAGTGCCACTACTAGGACAAATCAAGGATGCCCAATTTGCATTTGTAGCATTCCTGAAAAAGAGAATTAAGATGACTGTCCTAGTGGCTGACATCCCAGCTTCATATGGCATCCTTCTTGGGAAATTTTTTTGCAAGGATGTTCATGGTGAGCTGAGCATGGACTTGTCTGAAGTGAGGATCCTCAGTCAAAGGTGTTATGTAGAGATTACTCCTTGAGAAGGAAGCAAAATATGTGGTCACTAAAACATCAGCGCCTAAAGCTCAAATTTTGTTTGAGTCTTCAAGCATGGGTAATTAATTTTTATCTACAGAGGAAGTCCATGAGGTGCCTAATGAAATTTCTAAAAATAACAGTCTAAAAATTGGTTTGGACGGACCAACAGAAGATAGGATAGAGTGTAGTGCAAGTGCACAGAAAAATCCTCCCCTCCACACAAAGAGAAATCTGAGAAAGGATCAGTTTCAAATGAAGTATGGATACTAGAATTTGATGGCAGTTATTCCTCTACGGGTTCAAGAGCTAGGATTGTTCTAATATCTCTCCAATGAGTTATTTTTCCTTCTTCATACAAATTATAGTTCAGTAATACTAACAATACTGCTGAATATGAATCATTGCTCCTTGGATTGAAGGCCACTCAAGACAAGAGCATCAAGATCCTTCATGTCCAAAGGAGATGCTAAGCTGGTGGTTTGTCAGGTGAGAAACCTATACCAAATAAAAAATGAGAGATTACATCATTACCACAATCTAGTTTGGGAACAAATTGAAAGCTTTGATGCTTTCAGTATCTCTATAGTTCTTAGGGAATTCAATGATAGAGATGATGCATTGGCTATTTTAGCAACTGTTCTGGTCCCTCACCCTACTTTTAAAAGAGATATGTACACTATTGAATTGGTCTTTTGACCAAGTGTGCCTGATAATGCCAATCATTGGCAAGTATTCAATGATGACCACCAAATCATTACCTTCCTAGAACAAAAAGATAGCTTTGAATAGCTGCATTTCGAAGGTAGTGAACCTCAAAAACTTGAACCAACCTCTGAATCAAGTTCAGATGCAAGTGATGAATTCCTAAAACTAAAAGGGAATAAAATTCCCAAAGGTCTAGTTTCCCTTGAGAAGATGTTTGATAATCATGATAGATTCATCAAACAATAGCAAATGAATTCAAGCTCCTCCTAGGAGTTTGATCAGATAAATTTGGGTACCAAAGAAAATCCCAAGATGGTAAACATTTGGAAATGCTTATCTTCTAAGGAGAGATTCAATTTCACGACTCTACTCTACCTGTACATGGATGTCCTAGCATACTCCTATGATGATCTGAAGTCGCTCAGGCCTAAATCTACCATGAAATTCCTCTCAAGGATGATTCAGTGCCTTACAAGTAAAAATCTAGGCAGTACAATCTAAAGATATCAAGTACTATTATGTTAGAAGTATAGAAAATGTTGAATGCTAGCATAATTTTCCCAATCCATCATTCCAGATGGATTGCCAATATAGTACCTGTAAGGAAGAAGAATGGTGAAATTCACCTCTGCATAGATTTCAGAAACTTGAATCAGTCATCCTTAAAGGGTAACTATCCTCTACCTATCATGGACCAAGTTCTTTAGATAGTAACTAGTTCTGAGATGTTATCAATGTTAGATGACTTCTCAAAATACAATCAAGTTGAAGTTGGTGAAGTAGACCAGCACAAGACTGCCTTCACCACACCTTGGGGCACCTTTGCCTATTGAAGAATGCCATTTGGCCTGATAAATGTTGGTGCCACCTTCCAAAGAGAAATGGACCTTACTTTCAAAGATGAAATGGGTAAGTTCATTATAGTGTACCTAGATGATTTAATAGTCTTTTCTAAGCATTGCCCTGACCATATGCACCATTTGCAACAAGTGCTGGAATGTTGTAGCTAGAATAGCATTTCTTTAAATCTTAAGAAGTCTATTTTTGGAGTGACAGAGGGGAAACTTCTCAGACACATTGTGTTCTAAGAAGGCATAAAGATTGACTCAGAAAGAGTCAAGTCCATCCAAGAGCTTACTTTGCCCATAAGTAAAGCTACAGTTCACTCTTTCTTCAAAAAAGTGAAATTTTAACAAAGTTTCATCTCTGAGTTTGCTGATAAGAGTCGTCATATTGTAAACATGATGAAGGAAAAGGCCACTTTCAGCTAGATGAAAGAAGGCAAATTGGCATTATGAGATATTAAGACAGTTATTGCCCATGCTCCAATTCTGGTTTGTCTAGACTATAACAAGGATTTCATAATGTATATTTATGCTTCTGAGCACACACTTTTAGCAATTCTAGTTCAACAGAATAAAGAAGGTGTAGAATCTCCCATTTCTTTCATGAGCTGTCCTCTCAAAGCTCATGAGATAAAATACTCAAACATGGAGAAGCATGCCTATGCAATGGTAAAGGCAGTGAAGCATTTCCACTTTTACATCCTGAATTCACACACTACTTCCCTGGTTCCTGACACCACAGTCAAATCCATATTAACTCAGTAGGAGTTTAGAACCAAAAGAGGGAATTGGATTGCTAAAATATAGGAGTTTGATCTAGTCATCAAACTAATGAAGCTGGTGCAGAGAAAGGGCCTTTATCAATTGATTGCTAACAACAAACTTGAAGAAGCAGGGCATGAAGAAAAAGAAGTGGAAGACACGCCAACAGTCCTCTTTGTCTCCACTATGAATGAGTGGTATTCAAGTATTGCTCATTTTCTTACTTATAGTGAGTGTCCTACTTACCTATCTCATAAAGAAATGAGGACTGTTAAGTTAAAAGCTACTAATTTTGTCCTTTGGGATAATGGCCTATATAAAAGGAGCCTTGATGGAGTGTTCCTCCGTTGCATGGACAAAGAGCAGCAAAACCAACTTTTTAAGTCCTTCCATAATCTGGCCTATGGAGGACATCTTTTTGCTCCTGTAACTACCCATAAAATTTTGTGAGCCAGGTATTACTAGCCTACTCATTTTTAGGATGCATACAAATGGGTAAGGAAATGTGAACTATGCCAATAGTTCGTTGGAAGACCCAAGTTAGCTGCCCTTCCTCTCAAGCCAGTAGTGATAGAAGAGCCATTTTAGCAATGGAGAATCAATTTTATTGGTGCTATAAACCCATCTTCAAGTGTTAGACATGATTATGTCCTCACAGCCATAGATTACTTCACCAAGTGGGTGGAAGCTATTCCAACCAAGCATGCTACTTCATAAGTGGTGTGCGATTTCCTTAAGGAGAACATCATTTCTAGGTTTAGGGTCCCAACCAAGATTGTCACAAACAATGTAGCCTATTTCACTTCTCATGAGGTCTCTCATTTCTATTTTTACTATGGGATCACCCTCTCCCACTCTTCTGATTACTTTCCACAAGGGAATGGATAAGTTGAATCAAGAAACAAGAACTTGGTGACCATCATCAAGAAGATGGTGGATGACAACCAACAAATGTGGCATAAATCATTATTTGATGCTTTATGGGTACACATAATTACACCCAAGAGGGAAATTGGTATGTCACCTTTCCAACTTCATTATGGTCTCAATGCTGAGATACAAATCACCTTGGAATTGCCAGCATTGAAATTGGCTAAGGCAATTGAAGATCAGACATATGAAAGCTCTATTGATAAGAGGATCATGTGCTTGACTGAGCTGGATGAGTAGCGAACTATGGTGGTGGATCAAATTTCTGCACATCAAAGTTTGGTGAAGAATCTCTTTGACTAGAAAGCAAAAAAATGTGATTTCTAGATTGGAGATCAAGTCCTATTGTGGGACAAGAGAAGAGAACCAAAGGGAATGCATGGGAAATTTGATTCCCTTTGGAGAGGCCCATTCACTATCCATGAGCTCAATGGTGAAAATAGTTTCCTATTGAAGTATCAATATGGCACGCCCTTTTCTCTACCTTACAGTGGGCAACATCTAAAGCACTTCAATTCTTGAAGTATCAAATAAGTTCACCTGTACATATGTATATTTGTAAAGTCTTTAGTTCTATTTTGTGCTTTTCATTTTCATTTTTGGTGCCTTTTTTTTTGGGATAGCATGACTCCATAGCCCAATGGCATACTTGAAGGCACTAGAGATTCTGGTTTCTACTCCCCTCAGTTGTTTCAAGATTTCAACAGAAGGAAGTTCCCCAACTGGAGCCAGCTGTTGTTCCCAAAATCTATCACTCATTTTTGGGACAACATATGAACTATTTTGGTCCTACAAGCCAAAATTATCTCTTCTCTTCTCAAAAAATTATTCTGAGCATTCAAATTCTTCATTTTTCAAGCTTTTTTAGTTAAGGGATTAGCAGGTTCAACTAGTTCTAAAGGCTTCAATAGGTGGTCTCTCTCAAAGGAGCAAGTTTCTAGCACTTAAGCATTTTCAGGATTGATTCAATGCCTTGGTTCAATCAAAAATATTCATCGGCAAGATTCAAAGGAAGGATTGAACCATTTTGGTTCAACGGTTCAACAGGTTCAAAGGTTCAATGTCATTGGCAAGCTTAAAGAGTTAAGCGCTTCATCAAAGTTCAACCACTTCAGCAAGTTCAACAACTTCAAAACACTTAACGAAAGGAAGAAGGCTTGAACCATTGAACCTTGAACCAAATTGGTTCAATGGGTTGAACGGGTTCAATGGGTTTAATCGATTTAAAGAGATCAAAAGACTTTGACAAAAAGATGGCTTCAAATGCAAGATTGAACTGTTAAAACGTTGAACCAAAGTTGGTTCAATCGGTCGGTTCAATCGAACGGTTCAAAGGATTGCCCCAAAGCTAAAGGAAAAAGTACCCTTATGGAGGGCAGGGAACTAAAGTCAAGTGCCCTTGTGGAGGGTAGTGAACTAAGGCCAAGTGCCCTTGCGGAGGATAGTGAGCAAAAGTGAAGAAAGAGATTTTCTTCAAAAAAATGAACAAGGCAAAAGACAAGGCGAATTCCTTCAGACAAAAAGTCTGAAGGAATTCCTTTAGACATTTTGTCTGAAGGAATTCACCTGAAATCAAAATCTCGATGGAAAAGCAGCTAAGGCAAGCCAAGGAAAGATTTCCTTCAGATAAATTATCTGAAGGAATTCCTTCAGACATTTTATCTGAAGGAATTGAAGCCCGAAGGCTGCCCGAAGAAACCCGAAGGGTAGGTACCCTTGTGGGGGGCTCTCTTCAACCAAAAAATGGACCTTTTCAAGGCCCAAAGGGACACCTTCCCTTTGGGAAGTTCCAAAGGCATTAAGTCCCGCGACTAATTTCTACAGACTCTGTAGGCCTGATTTCTATGGACTCATTTCTACAGACTCTACAAAATCATTTCTACAAACTTTGTAGGCTAGGTTCTATGGACTCATTTATACAGACTCTATAGACTCATTTCTATGGACTCTGTAGGCTGGGTTCTATGGACTAGTTTCTATGAACTCCGCATGATGATTTCTAAGGGCTCATTTCTATGGACTCTGCAGGATGATTTTTAAGGGCTCATTTCTACAGACTCTGCAAACTTGTTTTTATGGATTCTACAGGCTGGGTTCTACAGACTAGTTTCTACAACTCTGCAGACATATTTCTATAGACTCTTTCAAAGCTTGAGAGACTTAGAGAAAATAAAGACTTCTAAGGAAGAAGATGAATCATTAAACCTTGAACCAAAATGGTTCATATGTTCAATGAGTTCAAAGGTTCATGGAAAGCTCCGAGCAAAGATATGAAGTGGAAGTTTCCAGAGATCAGTTCAAGGAGAACATTAAGGTGAAGGAACCAAAGAAGCGACGGAACCAAGGAATCACGGAGACCACCTGAACCATTAAAATAGTGAACCTTTGACATCCCTGTGGACGTCAAATTCAAGCTAATGAAATATCCATTGATCTTCAAATGTGGCACAGAACTTGAAAACCAACTCAGTGACCAGCTGAAGGAGTTGAAAGAGCCAGCCAAAAGGGGGAAAAGATAGCCCAAGGGCTCAAACTGAAACTAGGAAAGAGGGAAAGACCAAAAATATCAGTAAGAGTTATTCTAGTGGGTGGAATAGTCCACCAAGTAGATATTTGAGCTTGCAAGCATTAAAAGCGTGACCTGTTTTTCTTCTTTGGAGTTAAGGCAAAGTGGACAGTTGTGCAGACATGATGAAAATGACCAGACAACCCATGCCAAAGAGAAGACATTTGAGATGAATCAACATGCCACAGTTAAGGTAGCCACCCTGTTCCAACATGGGCTCTTTGACAAAACTAAAAATGCATTCAAGGCATTAAATGCAACATGGGCCGTTCCATGGAACAAAGTGCCAAGCCTTTCTTGGCTGATATACATGGTATTCTCTTACTTTATGCAAAGAGAGACTTCCCATTATAGAAGTGAAACTCTGCTAAAATTGAGAGGTGATTATCAAGACTTTGAGCTCAGATTGTTCATCATATTTCTTTGTTTTAATGAGAAAACAAGTTACTTTCAGACTTTGTGTTGTTATAGATTGTGTCATTTTAGGAGATTGTTCTTATGTCTATTTCCTAAATGTGTTCTTGTCCATTTTAAAGAAATAAGGATAACTAGTGGAAGTAATCAGGAAGGTGTCCTAAAGGCAACTGTGGAGAGACTTTGTGCCCCCACAATTGTCTTTAGTGTGTTTGTCTATTTTTTGTTTCTATTTAAAGGACCTTGGAATGACTTTGTGCCCTCATTTTCCTTCGTATTTCACTCTTGGGCAGTCGAGGTGGAGACTTTGTGCTACATCTCAGTCTACTAGTTACTATGTCTTTTGTTACCAGTTACTTGTCACTACCTGAAATAACTCCTGCTATTTCTTGCAAGATCACTTTTGAAAGAAGAGAAGTGTCTTCAGTGTTTTCACCAGGATTTTCTCCTTTGTTTGTGAACATCATCTCTAAAAAAAGAGATATGGATGGTGTTATCCTACCCCTGAGTGTTATTTTCTTCTTATATATATAGTATATAGCTCCTCATATTTATAGAGAACCTCCCCTTGATGAGAGGAGAGATTTGTCCCCTTTTGACGTGGTAAACTTGCACACCTGGCTGACCAATCTCCCTTGTTGTGGTTGAAGAGACCTATTTTGCTCATCAGTTAGCTGTTGACAAAATATTCACCCAATACAAAGCACTAACATCTATAATCACACTAGGTTCACTTACACTTGCACCCTAACTTAGGTGGGGAGAACTACATCAGGATTGATTCCTCTTCAGACTATTGGGATGTAGGCAACTCTCATCACAGTAGCATGTTGATGATGTCTAGTCTAACCTATTAATAAACACACTTTACTACCTGTATAAATTAGTTTTCGTAGCAACATGGAGGATTAGAATTTACTCATAAAATCAGTCAAAATAAGTCATATATAGGGATTAATAGCTCATGCACACAAGAACAAGCTTGATAGATCCAAACATAAGTGCACTTAAAAACTCAGAACAGTCTTGCACAAAGTACACTACCACTAAAATAGGCATACTAGTGCCACATAGTACTACTATCCAATAAAGTTGCTACTATCCAAGAGGGGTTTTGACACCTAGATCCTATTTTTGACACTTAGACTAGCCTCTGCCTTAGTTTTCAACTTCCAAATCATTTATCTCAATAATTTTCTATCTAAGTTCTCATTTACATTATTTATTACTATTTTTATAAAAGTTAAATTTAGTCAATTCTATAATAAATTAGTGACTATATTTATTGTATTTTTCTACCCTAATTTACTATACTCAACATTTTAACAACATAGAATTTTACATACATCTAAGTCCTAAAAGGTTAAAATACTTAGTTTATTCTGATGTTAATGTAGTTTTGGATCTAGAATAGGTATAAAGTAGGATAGGAGATTCTATAACAATCATCAGATTCTAGGTCTAATGCTTCTAGGTCTTTATTTAATAACATCAGCTTGGGATGGTTGCATTAACACTACCATATAGCTTCGATATTAGTATCATGTTTGAAATATCTATTGGAATAAGATTAAAACACTTGGATACTTCTAGCTTTTTATCTTCATTCCCTCTGGTGCATTTAGATCTAAGTCATGGACAACTGCTCCTTGAGAAATGGTAAAACCCTAGCTTTCCATCTTCATAGTGACCTTAGGGGAAAATGGGTTAGTGGGCACAATATATTGATCTATCTCAAAGACCTTGTTATTAGTGGTCATTACCTACATACCCAATACTCTGAAGAGGGCCTTAGATGCATGTAGTTCTCCCCTACATGTTGGCTTATGTATGAATAATACAATATGTGCAAAATAAGTACAATAGTGACCTAGCTTGTAACTTGATAAATTGGACTCTTGGGTTTCTCCGTTAGTACTTTAGACCTATATATGTGAAATACCTATGATTATTATGGAAATAGGAAAGATTTATTCAAGTGGATGCTTGATAGGATGCTTTTGATAATTTTCCTTGGTCTTTTTTAGGTGTAGCTAGGTGAGAAATGAGTGAAGGTTATTCTTATATTTATATTAATCCCTTTGGAGTAATAACTTACATTAAATAACTTAAGCTAACCCTTAGGTTACATTTCATTTAAAAAATGGATGATTTTAGGGCACTAGACACTTGCATTAGGATAGGAAAGTAACATTGATGCTATTATCTGTCCTAAATGTTAGTGTCTAAGGAGAAAAAAAGTGGGTATAGGTTTTGAACTTACAGAGATGGAAGATAAGTACATTTTAATCATTATGGGTAAGATAGAAGACCTGGGTCATCAACATAAGGCTAGTTGGACTAAGATATATAGGCTAAGGGGCATAAACATAGAGCAAATTTGAGACTTGTGGAAGTGAGTAAGGTAAAGAACTGAGAGGAACAACCAAGGTCTAATTTTTCTAAGTGTACAAGACTGAGGTGTGATATAATCATAAAATATCATCTACATAAATTTTAATATTACATCTTTGATATTGAGTATGTCAAAGGGAAAAATAGTGTAGTTGTTGATGTGTTGTCTAGGAGACCCACCCTTAGGTCTATGACTAAAATTACAATGGATTGGAAGTATTTAATAATAGTTGAATACACAAAGAATGAGTTTGTTGTTTCCATCCTCGAAGGAAAAAATGAATATGAGAGGTATATGGTAAGAGATGGTCTGATTTTTTACAAAAATAAAATCCTTCTAGTTTTGGAATCTAAGGTGAAATATAAAATAATGAGAGTTGTCCATGATACCCCTTTGGTAGGACACATGAGGTATTATAAAACTTAAAAATAAGTGAGAGAAATATTTATTTGGAAGGGACTAAAATGGGAGGTCATTCAATTCATCTGGGAGTGCCTCACTTACCAATAAAACAAGGTTGAGAAAGATTTTATAATTGGTCTACTATAGTACCTACCCATTCCCACTCAAAAATGGGAAAGCATAGCTATGGAATTCATTACGAGGCTCCCCATGGTTCAAGTTAAGAACTATATTTTTGTGGTGGTCGATAGACTCACTAAATACACTCAC